>JARWLC010000009.1:92236184-92857122 GCA_033318265.1 Phyllotis vaccarum
AGAAATCTCTGACCCCAAGAGAAGCATAGAAAGTCATCCTCAGGGGACAAATGGGCTTGATGACTCTATTAGTGAGGGGTCTTCTTTGTGTAGATCTCTGCCCAAGTGGGTGTGTGGGGTCACTCAGATTTGCTTCTTACATCTTCACATTCTCTTTCCCTCTCTCCTTATGTGTGTGGGCATAATACAAGTGCCACAAACCTTGCTACTCATTTTATTTTGTTTTGGGGGTAAAGATTAAGTTTCAATCTTTTGGATCTAGATTTCCAACTGAGTGCATCAGGTATCCACAGCACAAGAAATGACTAACTTTGGAATAGGAATCATCAGTGGAAATTAGGGTTTGTAGGATTTGTTTGTTTTAATCTTGGATAAATGTGAAGACACCTTTGCTACTATGCTACAGAGCTGAGATGCCACTGAGGGCTGAATTATTCTTTGGTGTGAGGGAGGGTGTGGTGATATATTATATATTTAATAAAAATCAGTCTGGAATATCAGAGAACAGAATCACCCACAGTCAAGCCATGAAGATCAGAGAGCGGTGACTCAGGCCTTTAATCCCATCACTCAGGGTGACCAAGTACTCATTTACGCCTTTAAGCCCATCACTCAGGAGACAGATCTTTCTGTATTTTTCTGAGCTCACACCTTTAATCCTCACTCTAGGATTATGATGCAGAGTTGAACCTGGAAGTGAAACAACTGGGCAGAGAAGATATTTCAGGCAGGAGGAGCAGAGATGCAGGCATCTGTAGGAGCAACCAGCCAGGTAGAGGACTCTTGAAGACAGGATTTATCCTGTTCGGCTTGAGAAGTTGGCTGGGTGAGAATGACTGTGGTTTGTTTTCTTTCTGATATTCCAGCTTTTCTCCAATATCTGCTCTGGGTTTTCATTATATGCTGACTAGAATTCATGTGATAGAAAGGCCTTCTGTAAAGTCCAAAGTCATGTCCAAACTGAAGGGAAGGAGGAGGAAGAAAACCTTTGTCTCTACTATCTTCTCCAATCCCCTGATAGCTGCTGTCTTTTAAACAAAGTCCCTTCCAGGTATCTGTGCCTGGGCCAGTGGGAGCCTCTGAAGGCTTATTCCTCTTCTGTGGTGGCTTTTTCCTCCACCCTACAGTTTTCTAATATATTTTCACAACTTTTGTAAAGTAACCATCCAAGTTCTGCTTCCTGTATTTTAGGAACTTTAATCAAACATTTAAACTGAATGTGCAGTCTGTAGACTTTTCACCAACGGATGCCCAGCCATTGGGACCATCCTCGAGTGTCCTCTAAGAAGAGGATGCTGCTTGCTGCGGCTTCAGCATTTCCTGAGCGTTGATGCTTGACTCTCTTTGCCAATCTCGGCTCCCTGGATTTTCCGCTTTTAGTCCCCCCTCCCCACTCTTCTACTGAGGGGCTGCAATGAGAGAAATAAGCGCTTCTTGTCTTCCACTTGGACGCCACATGTGCATTTCATGTTTTATTATTGCAAGTAAGAGTGTTTTTTCCCCTTTTTATCCCTTCTTTCTTTCCTCCCTCCCTCCCTCCCCTCCCTCCTTCCCTCCATCCTGCCTGTCTGTCTGTCTTTCCTTAACAATTAAAATAGCTCCATTCAAAACAAAACTTCCCAAACCCAGTCAAACTGACTGCATTAGAATTAGAAAGCAAATGGTCTTTGTGCCAGGCAGTGGTGTTGCATGCCTTTAATCCCAGCATTCGGGAGACAGAGGCAGGTGGGTCCCTGAGTTTGAGGCCAGCGTGGTCTACATTGTGAGTTCCAGGACAATCAGGGCCACACAGAGGAACCCTGTCTCAAACAAACAAAGAAAAAAGAAAAGATGCAAAGAAGCAGCGTTCAAGCAAATGGTGTTACATAAAAGGGTCGTTATATAATAATAAGGAAGGGGCAATCGGCCAAGGAAAGAAAATAGCTAAACATGTACAGTGATGCACAAAGGAGGACATTTTATTGCATATTCTTCTCAGGTAGATATCAAGTGTTTTCTGGAACAGATCATGTTTTGACTGAGACACTAAGTCACAATAAGTTTTAAAGGTTTGAAGACTTACAGAGTGCTATTCCTGACTGCCTTTTCATGATACTGGAAACAGGAGCAGGGAAACCATTGTTGACAGCCAGAACAAAGAAGACCCCAGACCCAGATTTCTTGCAAGATAAAATATATATATATATATTACATCCGCAAATGGGCTCAGGGCAAGAAAATAGCCAAGAGCCCTGAATGCTCTCACGGTAGAATTTTTATATAGCACTCTAGGTAGGGGAGGGGGAAGTTGCAGCGGTTCTCATGGTTACTCAGGGTGGTCTTGCCTGAGTTACTATGAGCAGGTCAGGCTGACTGGGTGATGTGTGTCAAGAGTGCAAGAAGCAAGCTTTGTTTAGACAGCACATCCTGCATGCAGCTGGGAAATCCTGTAAACAAAGCTTTTTCCAAGACTCCTTGAGCTGTCAGTCACGGAAACTCTGCCAACCTCAGTCAGCTTCAGGGGCCTCAGGGAGGGGCGAGGGGGGTTTTGGCTTGATGGGCAAACAGCTATCCCGTGACACTAGGGAGTTAAGGGGGAAAGAGTTAAACGGGATTTCTCCATTATTTCATTCCTCCCTTTTCCTTCTGCATATCTCTAATCCTAGAGATCTGAATCTCTTTGTATCTGTTTATAGTGCTGTCTCATTATCATGAGCTTTACTACGCCTATTTGCCGCTGGAGGAAGGTGGTGAGTCTGTTGAAAGTGATGTGAGGGATTTTTCTAATGCCTCTATAGACTGTTCTATAGCCTTGAGGTCCTGAGTAATTGCTGATTCTAGTAAGGCCATCTGCTTAGGTCCTTCTACCAGGGCCGTTGTCCTGTGCTTACTCCTGCTAGTACTCCGGCTCTCAGCAATGCTGCTAATGTCAGGCTGACAGGTTCTCTCTTAAATCTGGCCCATCCTTCAACTGCGTTTTTAAAGTTCTCATCTCCCTGATAAGTCAGACGGGGAAAAATTCTGATAAATATCTTGACTGCAGTTGGCATTGTCAGGAGGATCTGGTAAGGTTCTTTCCAGCGAGGTTCAAGGGTCCGGTGTTGGTGCCTCCGGACCTAGACAAAGTCCCCCACTTGGTAGCAGTGTGGAGTCCCGTCTCCCTCGGGCTGGTATAGATCAGACAACTGCTTCCACAGGCTATGCTGCACTTTTGCCAATGCCTGTAATCTAACGGACGGGATGGGGGGGGGTATTTGGTACATTCAGATCAGAGCTAGCTAAGTCTCATATAGGAGGAGGAGTCTCAAAAAGAATTTCAAAAGGAGTAAGGCCAGTGCGAACAGAGGGAATGTTTCGGGCTCGGAAGAGGGCATAGGGTAGGAGCATCACTTAATCTCTATGGCCAGTCTCTATGGTTAATTTGGTTAGGGTCTCTTTAATGGTTCTATTCATTCTCTCTACCTGATCTGAGCTTTGGGATCGGTAAGTATAATGAAGTTTCCAATCAATCCCCAATACCTTGGCTACCCTCTGACTTACCTGGCCCACAAATGCTGGTCCATATCTGGCTGGTTTTACCTCAGTGAAATCGACTTCTCAAAACTGACCAGGCCTGCTACCTCGGAGCCGGATCCCACTTGTTACCTTGGACGGGTAGGCATTTACCAACTGGCAAGCTTCACATGTGCTGACTACAGCTTTTACCAGGATTTTCTTCTCCTGAGTAGTCAAGTCTTGGTTGTCTTTTAGCAGTTGCATCAGTTTGTCAGTCCTCAAGTGGGTGAGTTGGTGAATGATCTGGAGGTAAGCTCGCACCTCTTCAGGTGGGGGCGAGGGAGATAGTGCTGGCTTGATCTCTCCTCGAAGAGTGTAGTCCAGGAATGTTACTTCAGATCGGCATATCTGGGCCTTCTTGGCAGAGGCCCGATATCTTAGTTTAGCCAATTCAGCCAGTAGCTTCTCAGTCCCCTTTTGGCACTGCTCCTTGGAGGAGGCTATAAGCAACAGGTCATTAACATACCATAATAGAGTAACCTCAGGCATAGAGGCCCGGAAGCTCCCCAAGTCCTGATGCAAGGCCTCATCAAAAATGGTAGGAGAGTTCTTAAATCCCTGGGGCAGCCGGGTCTAGGTGAGCTGTCCCGAAAACCCACTCTCAGGGTCAATCCACTCAAAGGCAAATAGCTCCTGACTAGATTCAAGGAGGCGTAGGCAGAAGGCATCTCTTAAGTCTAGTACTGTATACCATTTTCTGTCAGGATTAAAGGTACTGAGGAAATTGTAGGGGTTCAGGACAAAGGATGGATATTTATTACCCGACTGTTAACTTCTCTTAAATCTTGGACTGGCCTATAATCTCCTCCTCCAGGTTTCTTGACATGCAGCAGGGGTGTTTTCCATTCCGATTGACAGGGTCTCAGAATCCCCTGTTCTAACAGTCTCTGAATATGGGGTGTGATCCCCTCTCTGGCTTCTTTGCTCATATAATACTGCCGGACCCATATGGGGGCTGAGGGCTTCAGGCACACTACCACAGGAGGCCTTTGTACTGCCAGCTCCGGTCTGGCTGTTTCTGCCCATGCTTCAGGGAAGGCTTAGAGCCAGTTATCTTTTAGTCCTTGAGGGCCCAGGGGAGGCTCATAAATTTTGTCTTAGCACACTGGTTGGATTCCAAGTTTCTGGCGTGGGCCCAGGTGTAGCTATATTTCTTTGGCCTTTCCTGTCCATTTACTACGGTAGCTAAGACCTTTGTTAATTTTCTATTCCTTCGTTTATCCCTTTGTCTTTCCTTTTCTTCTCTCTCTCTCTCTTATCTCTGTTCCCTTTCTTCTGCCTACCGGCTCTTTTTCCTTCTCCTCTTCCTTCTCTGCTTCTTCTTCCTTCTTCATCTCTCACTCTACTCACACTCTATATAGCTTCGTCCCTACATTGCTGCTGCTCTTCATTTATTCTTCCTCTTCACTTTTCTCCTACATTGCTGCTGCTCCCTGATGTGGGAATGCCTTTCTGTATGCTGTGAATCTCAATCTTTAAATAAAGGAGCTGTTTTGGCCCATGACAGGCACCATAGAAGAAGTAGGAGGAGGAATCAGAATAGGTAGGAGGAGCAGGGCGGAGTCAGAGGCAGATCAAGCTGAAGCCCAAAGGAGCAACATGTAAGGAACACAGGTGAGCCATGGGCCACGTGGCAGACAGATTAATAGAAATGGGTTGATTTAAGATGTAAGAGCTAGCTAGCAATGTGCCTGAGCCATAGGCCAAACAGCATAAAGTTAATATAAGCGTCTGAGTCATTTCTGGGGCCTGAGCAGCGGATGGCTAAGCCGTCTCTGGCGGCAGGTCTGTGGGTCCTGGGCCCCTGGCCGCCCAGGACCAGAAATCCCCACTACTATAGCTCCCTCTTATAAAACACTTTCTATGCCTCCTTAACTAGATCTCTCAGGGCCATATTCTGTAACCCATCCATCCCCTCGAGCTTTCTACGAATATCGAAAGCTGACTGCCCTATAAAGGCCATGGCCAGAGCCCCCCCCCACCCCCCCACCCCCCCCCCGTTGTTCCTCTGACTCAGGACCAAAAGGAGTTTACTTCCATTAACCTTTAAGAACACGGGGACTCTTCTGGCCCTTGGACTACTTCTCTTGGCCAAATTTGTGGGGCATTTCACCGCCCCTCAGAGACCCCCCATTAGAGTCTGGTGATAGAGTAAAAGTTGTTGCCTACTATCTGGGGTATTCGGGTCCCAATTAGGTCGCTTTAAAGGAAAAGCTTCCTCAATCAGATTAGGTAACTGAGTAGGACAGCCGTCAGGACCAGGAACCACTTTCTTGGCCTCTAACATCCAGTCTCTTTCTTCAGAGGTGAAAAGATCCCTAAGAGCTGCTGGCAGTCATCCCAGGTGGGCTGATGAGAGAACATAAGAGACTCTAGGAGCCCAGTGAGCCTCAGTGGGTCCTCAGAGAAGGGAGGGTTATTATTTTTTCCAGTTATAAAGGTCTGAGGAGGCGAAGTGATGGGTCAGTGCTGAAGAGCAGGCATTTCTCTCCCTTGTCCATCATTTATAGCTGGCCCAAAGGGCCTCAGGGGCAGCACAACCGCTACTTCTTCAGTGGACTCAGCCCTTCGGCTGCGTGTACCCTGTGCAGGACTCTCCACTGGCCTGTCAGGACCACATCTCTCGGGAGGAGCCTGGGCCTCTGCGATAGGACTTCCCGGTGGATAAGGAGGGGGCAGACTAGAATCAAGCAGAATGAGGTCAGACTGAGATTCAGGCAAGATGTGTGTGTGTGTGTGGGGGGGGGAATTCTAGAGATTATATTTTTAAAGTTTCTGAATATCCTCCACAAGCACATTTTCCTTCCCAAAAAAAAGAAAGGAAAAAAACTTAGGAATTATTCAGGATTCAACAGTTGCTTTCTTTGAAAAGCAAATTACTCAGTAGGTGCTTCTGCACCAATACATCCCATGATATCTGAATAGAAAGTGAACTGCTGTGGCATCACACTAAGCTGTTTTTGCCAGTTGTCTTTGCCCAAAGAAGAGGTAGACTTTTCCCACAAGCCATGGGCAAGAGTACAGGTACTTTTGATTTCATGCACATTTTTATTCTTCATAAGACTTTACTTAAAATCTATAACACTAGGCATCAGTACCCTTGGGTCAGTGTTTAGTTTTCAAATTAATGGTAGATCTTTCAGCACCTGCCATTAGCAGTGCCATTGACAGGGCACTGAACATTTACCATCTGTAATTAAGAGCTCTAGGCAGCACTCCACAATGGAGGCACAGCACCTAATCCAGTCCACAAAGCGAGTGTTCTGCTGGGAAACAGTACTGTGAGCAAACAGAAGAGAGCTGAGTGCTCAAGCCGAAGGCAGACAGTGGGGGGAAGAGGGGGGTACAGGGTCAGAACAGGAGTAGAGGCTGAGTATGATGGTTTTAGAGGCAGCATTGGACAGGGAACAGGTCGAGGAGGAGCCATGGGAGGGGGAGCCAAAGACAGGCTGAGAGAAGGGGGTTGAGGAGGAGGGAGAAATGGCTGTATCTAGCTGGGAGGGTCCTCTGCCACGTACTGAGTGCCCGTCACTCCCCGGCCCCTGGGAAGGTCTGAGACTAGGGCTTCCTGCGGCTCTAACTGGGCCCTCCCCGAGTGGGAAGGTGAGTTCCCAGAGAGCAGGGTTCCACGAGTGGGCAGACTGGGCAGGAGAGGCCCCAAGTGGGCGGATGCCTCCCTCGTCAGAGCTTGGAACAGACTCACGGCCAGCAGAGTTCAATGGCTGAGGTGAGGCACCTCACGGGCCTCTGCCAAGTCTTCCCAGACCCAGATGTAAGGCTGCTGATCAGGATGGCCAAGTGGTCCGAGGCTGAAAACAATGGCTTTAACTGCCTGGGATGGTGTCCTTGTGGAAGGTCCCTGTAGCTAGCCATCCAGTGCCGCAGGTTGGCCATTCAGAAGTGCAGAAAGTCTGCTATTTACCTTTCTTAACAATGAGAGATAAGTTATTAGCTTGGTTTGAGACTTCAGACCAGTGGGAGAGGGTGAGAGTGGGGTTGAGGGTTTCTGGCCCATTTTAACAACAAGGAGACAGAGTCCAATGAAATAGAGACACACAGACAAAGCCGGCAGCGCTGCAAATGGCAAAATGAAAGTAAAAATATTTCTAAAGGTTCGGACCTTCTAGAATGTTCAGAAACTGGCACTGATATATTACAGAGTACAGAGTCTGTCCAAGACAGCAGATGGGCTTCCAAGTGTCCTTGGTTGCCCTGACATAGCGCCCACGTCTCGGGGGTTTCGCCTGCAGCTTCCTGACACATCTGCCAGCCACAGCCAGGGAGGGCTCCCGCCCGTCTCCTAGCAAAGCCACTGCCAGACAGCCAGTTTTACTCACCAACAGAGTTTTCCACGGGGGTCTTTGTAATCTAGGTGGAACCTCCAAAATGTTGACGGCCAGAACAAAGAAGACCCCAGACCCAGATTTCTTGCAAGATAAAAAAAAAAAAAAAATTATTACATTCATGAATGAATGGGCTCAGGGCAAGAAAAATAGCCAAGAGCCTCGAAAGCTCTCACGGTAGAATTTTTATACAGCATTCTAGATAGGGGAGGGGGAAGTTGCAGGGGTTCTCATGGTTACTCAGGGTGGTCTCTCCTGAGTTACTATGTGCAGGTCAGGCTGACTGGGCGCTGTGTGTCAAGAGTGCAAGAAGCAAGCTTTGTTTAGACTGCACATCCTACATGCAGCTGGGAAATCCTGTAAACAAAGCTTTTTCCAAGAACCTGAGTCCTTGAGCAGACAGTCATGGAAACTCTGCCAACCTCAGTCAGCTTCAGGGCCCTCAGGGAGGGGCAAGGGGGGTTTTGACTTGGTGGGCAAACAGCTATCGTGACACTAGAGAGTTAAGGGGGAAAGAGTTAAACGGGATTTCTCAATTATTACACCATGAAGGCCACAAAAACATGTGAATTAAAACACATATTTAACCAACAGATGGCCAAATCACAGATAAACTGGAAAATACTCACACTAGAAAATGAAAGTATCGGCACAATGTAACAAAACTTACAAGGTGCGGCAGCAAAACCATGTTCAGAGACAAACAGACTGTGAATGTACACTTTAAACAGGAATTGGGCTGGTTAAGTGCCTGCTGCACAATTATGAGGACCAGAGTTCAGAATCCAGCACCGATGTGGGACCAAGTGTGAGATGGCCGGACTGCGATTCTAGCACTCAGAAGGCAGAGGCTATGGCCCAGTGAGCAAGCTGGCTAGCTGCTCTAGTTGAACCAGTGAGTTCTGGATTCAACTGAGAGATCCTGCCCCAGTATATAATATAGAGAGTGCTTGGGGAAGACAACCATCAGTGTCAAAGACTAGGAAGAGGCTGGAGGTGGTGGCGCTGAGTCCAGACAGTGGATGATAAACCAAAGTGACAGACAGCTGGGATACACGTGAGACAGAGCCACGGTGTCACTGAGGAAACTAGGGGAGCTGGGCTATGACATTGTCAGGTTTCAGTGTAGCCGATGTACTGGGTTGATTCTGAAGTCTCAAGACCTGCCGCTCAGGCACTGCTTTAGGCTTTGGAGGTTATAGAGCTTAGGCACTGGAGCAACTTTAGAGTTTCTGAGAATTCCAAGCAACGTGTGTAATGGATTGGTATGGAAAGTCCAATATGGAATCTCATTTCACAAGGCAGAGTTTTATTTACATGTCAAACTTTAAGAGGCAATAGTGGTTTGAGAGAAGAGCAGATAGAGCAGAGTAAAATAGAGACTGGAGGGGGATCTGTGAGGACCACCATGTAGTAGTGGGATTTCTTGGTCCCGGGGGGGGGGGGCAGAGGCCCAGACCCTGCCGTGCCAGACCCCTTAGCCACCCAGCCGCCCACTGCTGTTGCTTGGGCCCCCTGAAATGACTCAGAGGCTTATATTAACTTTATGCTGTTTGGCCTATGGTTTAGGCACATTGCTAGCTAGCTCTTACATCTTAACTCAACCTATTTCTATTAATCTGTCTGCCACGTGGCCCGTGGCTCACCTGTGTTCCTTACATGTTGCTCCTTGGGCGACTTACTGGATCTGCCTGACTCTGCCCTGCTTCTCCTACCTATGCTCTGATTTCTCCTCCTACTTCTTCTATGGTGCCTGTCAAGGCCCAAAACAGCTCCTTTATTTAAAGATTGATATTCACAGCATACAGAAAGGCATTCCCACATCACTTCCCCCTTTCTGTCTAATCAAAAAGGAAGGTTTTAATTTTAACATAGCAAAATTACATATAACAAAATAGCCATCAAGCAAGAATTACAGTTATAATATCTAGTCTATTTGTATTTAGCAAAAATCAAAGAAAATACTCTATCATCTACTTTATCCTTATGAATCTAAAGTTTCATATGCAATATACCTTTCAAATGACTAAGAAAAACTATACCTATAACTATCTAATCTTCAACTACATCAAAGACCACAGAAGGATATATTTACCCAAGTAAACTGGAAGTGCAAGCAACTTCCAAAATCTAGAAATGACAGAGATGACATCTGTCTGCCTGAACAGTCACTGAAAGTTCTTTTATAAAGTTGTGGCATCCATCTTCAGCCTACAGGCCCAGAGTCTCTTTTAATTTCAGTGAAGCAGGAAATCTCTGTCCATTTTGGTACAGTTCATCAGTTGCATCTCCTCGAGTCCTGAAGAATGTCTGACAGTTTTTGTTTTTGTTTTTGTTTTTTTTTAAAGCAGGAACCTGAATGACCATCTCGGCTTGTTCTGCCAAAGTTCAGACCTGTTAAAAAATCATTCATATACCATATCCCCTTTTTCTTCTTAGAAAGAGATTAACTATGACCATTAACCTTTTATAATGAAAACAAACATTTAGAAACAATATTTGGGGAATTTGGGCATAGTTATCCATTATTATTTCTTGTTTATTAAGGGGCGTTGAAAACCTCACGGTTATTGAGACTGGATCAGTCTGTAGCCCTGAAGCTGATATGGCCATCTCTTTTTATCAGAGGTTTTTTCAGGGGTCTTGGTTGATGAAACCATATTTGCCTTGAAGCAATCCACAGGTTCTCATCTCCTGTGGAAACAAAAGCAGAACTCTTCCAAAGCAATAAATCCTTAGACACAAATTTCAAAATCAAAATACCTTTAAAATATATATTCTTGTTTGACTTAGTAGCCTTTGCATTTGCAATCCATTGTCTTTCTGCAGTTAGCTCATTAACAGTTAAAAAATTAAAAGAAAACACAATAACAACCAAAATCCAGATTTTGTGTCTATTTTCCATCTTTACATGGCTTATTATATTTTTATTACTCTATTTCTCTTTTTAAAGACTTTCTCTATCCTCTTTCTTTTCTCTCTGAAGCCTATGTACCTTTTACACACATTGTAACCCGTTTACAGGTTTTTCTTTTCATCTGAATCTGTTTTATTGTGAATCCTTAATCATCTTCTAACCAGAAGAGCTTTTAAAATACACTCTTAAAGAGCTGTAGTTCTCTTAAAGGGACTGCATCTCTGTTCGTGGCCAGTAAACAGAGCAGACCCAAGAAAATGCTGCTACCAAGAAACCGTCTTTGTTTCCTTTTTGTTCAAAATAAACAGAAATCTAAAATCAATCACATGCTACTGAGTCTTCTGTGAGATTTCAGGAACCCGCCTGATTGCAGCTTACACTGCCTGCCGCCAGTCTGCCGGCGTCATTTTGAATGTGACCCGGATGCCACGTTTTCTTTGTAATATGATTTGCTTCGTATACACAATTTGGAAGCTGCCTTGGCTCAGTTTTTGTGATCTAGAACTCTTTCTAATCTTTCTCAGGCTTTATGTGGATAATCGACCCACATTGGACACCATCTGTGGCAGTGGGGGTTTCTTGGTCTAGGGCAGCCAGAGGCCCAGATCCACAGACCTGCCGCTCCAGACCCCTTAGCTGCCCGCCGCTGCTGCTCAGGTCCCCAGAAATGACTCAGACACTTATATTAACTTCATGTTGTTTGGTCTATGACTCAGGCACATTGCTAGCTAGCTCTTATATCTTAACTCAACCCATTCCTATTAATCTGTCTGCTACGTGGCCCGTGGCTCACCTGTGTTCCTTACATGTTGCTCCTTTGGGCTTCAGCTCGATCTGCCTGACTCTGCCCTGCTTCTCCTACCTCTGCTCTGATTTCTTCTCCTACTTCTTCTATGGTGCCTGTCATGGGCCAAAACAGCTCCTTTATTTAAAGATTGATATTCACAGCATACAGAAAGGCATTCCCACATCAGCACCAGGTCACCGGGAATCTGATGCCAAAAGCTTATCACCTGACTTAATTATCTAAATGTCTCTAGCTATACTGTACAGTGCATATGCGCTCTCTCTCTCTCTCTTTCTCTCTCTTACACACACACACACACACACACACACACCCCAACAACAGAGTTAAGTACTTAAAGTTTGTGATTATAAGTGCATGTGTGTGTGTGTGTGTGTATATATATATATATATGTGTGTGTGTGTGTGTGTGTGTGTGTGTGTGTTTTAAATTATTGTGGTTTGTTATAAACAGGAGACATGGTAGAAACCCTTGGAAGTGACAGAGCTGTTTTAAAATCATGATGTCATCCTGCTTCCTCTTTTATGAATGACCAGTGACTTTGCTCAGAAGTTTGTTCAGAGCTACCTTGTATAGTGACCACTGTGTAGACAAGGCTTCCCTAAATAAAGCATACTCCTAGTATCTTAATAGCTCTTGGTACATGCTTCCTTTAACAAAATTTGCTCTCTGCATCTTTGGTGAAAATTCTGGCTAAAAGGTCATTTAGCAACTGTCTACCTCTTTCCATTTTCTCTTATTTGATCCGCTCTGGCCTGCTCCATTGGCTCCCTCCTATTGCCCAGTGCCCACCAGTGCTCCCACTGGGCTTTACAAAGGATCTGGCACTTTGCCCTCTGTAAATCCCTTGGCTGTTTGGGAGCGCCTCTAGGTAGCTTCAGAAACATCTGGCTTCACTTCCACTAGATCCCCACCACTGGCTCATCCCATAGCAGGCGGGCAGGGGGATGAAACCAAAATCTAACACCTCTCTTCTCAAAACCATCCAGTCTTTTCCTATAAAGTCTAGAAGAAAATTCAAACAAGGACTCTGTAGTTGTGCTTCCTAATTTATGCCAACTTGACACAAGCTGGAGTTATCAAACACAAAAATGCCTCTGTAAGGTGGGGCTGTAGGGAAGCCTGCAGGGCATTTTCCTAATTAATGATTGATGGAGGAGGGCTGGTGGTCCTGGGTTCTATAAGAAATCAAGCTGAGCAAGCCATAATGGCCAAGCCAGTAAACAGCACCAGAATCCTGCCCTGTTTGAGTTCCTGTCCTGATTCCTCCAGTGATGAACTGTGATATGGAAGTGTGAGCCTCACCAACCCTCCCCACCAACCTGCTGTTGTCATGGTGTTTGTCACAGCAATAGAAACCATAACTAGGACTATGTGATCCCATCATCCCCATGTCTCCAATTCATTTTCCCATCCCCTCTTCCTCCTCCTGCTTCCTTCTGTTTACTAAATTCCATGTCCTCTCTTATCCACAGTTTCACTTCTGAAGTTTATTACTCACCGTCAGCCACGCTCTAAAAATATTAAGTAAATGATTCCAGAAATAAACAATTTGTAATTCTTAGGTTGCATGCCCTTCTGAGTAACATAATGAAGTCTTACGTCATACTACTCTGCCTCATTTAGAGCCATCCCTTTGTGCAGTGTGTCTGAGCTGTATAAACTACCGACTTAGTAGTCATCAATCAATTCATTGATGATCAGATCAATTGTCATGGTTGGTATAGTCCCAAAGCCCAAGAACACTGATGCTGATGATTCAAATACATCAAAAAAAGAACCTTGAAGTGCTTGCTGAAAGGAAAATGGCAGAAGTTCTCAATTTTTGTAAGGAAAAACCCCATCATGCTGACATTGGTAAGATGTGCAATACATTAAGATATTTAGAGAGATAATATATTATACAGTTTACATTATATTACTCTATTTTTGTAATGGTTTGTTAATCTCTTGCTGTAATTAAATTCTGAACTAAACTATCATAAGTAACAGGATGTAGACTCTGTTTCAGGTGCCCACTGGGTGCTGGAACACATTTCTACAGATGGTGGGGAGGCATTAAACCCACTCAGACCTCTGCTTCTTTCTGAACATGTCACTAGGCCTTCTCGAACTGACTCCCTCTTGGTGACCAAGTCTCACCTCAAAACTCATCTGTCAGCAATTTTCTTTCACCATATTATCCAATCCCCTCTCATCTGTCCATCTGTTATCATGGCATTTGTCACTCTCTGACCTGATTGCATGTATTTGCTTGTCTCTCTACAAAAATACAATCTGACAGAGCAGAAGTTGTGTTGTTTTGAATTAATATTGTGTCCTCAGTGTCCAGAACAGTGTAGGTGCATAGCAGGCACAACACATAGTCATGGGACAGCACCAGAAGTGAGGAATGGTGGCTTGGAGCTGTTCACCAGTAGGCTGCACATTGACACCTGACCTAGGACAGCAACCTGAGTGCATTGCCACATTGGTTCCAAACTTCCTGTTCTTTTGACTACCCAGTGACCATCATTGAGGGAGAGTTCTAGAAGTTCCAGGACCTTCCTGTGGTTCCCTCTGTATATAGACAACCCGAGAAAGAAAGCACAATGGGACATTCTTGTCAAGGACCATCAGAGGACCACATGTCAACACACTGGATGCTTGGGAGTAAGCTTGGCTGCCAGCTGGGTCATGGACAGGGGCATACTGGACTGGGGCCAGGCAGTGGTCTCTGTAGGGGGGGGACACTACACCACAGAATGTGCACAAGGAACCTGGTCTCTAATCGTGGAGCACTGGTTAAGGGCTCTTGGGGCCTATGGTGGTGAAAAAAGTGGCCCCCAAAGGGAGTGGTACTGTTAGGAAGTTTAGACTCATTGGGGGAAGTGTGTCATTGTGGGGTGGGCTTTGAGGTCTCTTTCTGCTTCAGCTTCTCTTATTGTGACTATCAATTGACTTCCTGTTGCCTACAGGATGTAGGACTCTCAGCTCCAGCAGCACATCTGTCTGCACACTGTCATCCTCTCCACCGTGATGATAATGGACTGGACCTCTGCAACTGTAAGCGGACCCCCTCAATTAAATGTTTTCCTAAGAGTTACCGTGGTCACGGTGTCTCTTCACAGCTATAAAAACCATAACTAAGAGAGGGCCGTACTGTTAATATGGCCAAATGTATAAAGAAAATCCTGGTTAGGCATCCCCTCCAGTATTTGTTGGAGACCTAGCCAGGGAATGTATATAGCTCAGGAAGCTGTCATCCCGTTTGTTCTGGACTCTTAGGGTTCCTAGAGTTGGATATTTCATTGTTTCTTCTTCTTCCCTCCCTCTACCCCCCTCCCACACTAGCTCAAGCTTGTGGTCTTCCCGCCTCAGTGTCCTAAGTGCTGGGAATTCAGGTGTGTAATTCCATTCCTAGTCTAGAGACTTTCACTTGTTTGTAGAAACACCATTCCCTAGAACTTCTCTGAAACACAGGAGGGCTGCTAATGGAACACGTATGGCCACCCCCCCCAGTCTTGCTTTAGTAGCCACCCAACTCTTCCCACAGTGGTCAATAGCAACCAGGAGATAGCCACTTTCTGTCCCCTCCTCTTTGCTGAGACAGTGTGCTCAGGAGCCTCCCACACCCATCCATGCACATGGGTGGCTCCTGCTTTGTGTCTTCCTGCCAGGCCACAGCCCTGGATTTTTTTTTTTTTTTTTTAGCTTTGTGATGTCAATGATAACTCATTAGGGAGATACTAGCTTTGCTGATTAATCTTACTTATGCAAGTTGTATTTCTCCCTGAAGGCTTTGCTGGGGGCATTCATTTCTGCTACAGTAGGAATAAAATCACAGGCAGGTCCCTCGAGTGTTGCATATTGCCGACTCCATTTCTTTGGTGCTTCACATTAATTTACTTCAAATGACACCAAGGGGCCGATATGTTGTACACACACCTTTACTTTGATGAATTTTTTTTTTTTTGGCTTTCATTTCTAACCATTTGTATAAACAGCTCTAGTTTTGGCTTGTTTAGATCTTTTGGACAGGAAATTGAACTCTTCCAAATCACTTCCAAATTGCTACCATTCTAAAAACTTGCTGAGGCTGGCATTTTCTCTGCTGGACCAAAAGCTTCAGGTTTTTTTGGCAATCAGAAAACAACACACACCACCCAGGCTGTGATTCCTAATTCCCACCCTCATAAGGCTTTAAACTAGTGGTCCTTGACCTTCCTAATGCTGTGACCCTTTAATACAGCTCATGTGTGGTGACCCTCACCCATAAAATGATTTTGTTGCTATTTCACAACTGTAATTTTGCTACTGTTTTTGAATCATAATGTAAATATCTGATATGTGACTGTAGAGGGGTTGTGACCCACAGGTTGAGAACCATTGCTTTAAATATTTTAGTTAAAGCTGTAGTCCATGGTGTTTGAGGGGATTTTGGGTCCCTTCCTCTGATCTTGATGACACAGTTGGGGCTTTCCCTGGGATACTTGCTGATTTCTGCATCCTGTCTCCTGCTTCTTCTGACCTCCATCAATACCATATTGACTCATGGGCAGGGACAGTTAGATAAGAGTATAAGTGTTATATTTCTGCGTGGAGACATGTCAAAGGGTGATTTTTGAGGGGAAAAAACCCCCACCATGTCTGAGCAATAATTATTCTGAAGAGAAGACAGGCCAAGAAAGCAGTAGAGACAAAAGGCAGGAAGTGCAAAGAATGTAGGGAAACATTGGACAAAGCAGGATAGCCATGGTGTGGAGGAGCAAGGAAGAAGGAGCAGGGACCGTGCCACCTGGGCTGGATCCTGGGGCCGCCTGGGCTGGATCCTGGGGCCACCTGGGCTGGATCCTGGGGCCACCTGGGCTGGATCCTGGGGCCACCTGGGCTGGATCCTGGGGCCGCCTCTCAGTGCACCAGCTCTTCAGAGAACTAGTGAGCAAGACCTTTACCTTGTCAATGCTTAGGATTCTGGTTCTATTGGCCTGACGGGGCCTGAGAAAACGTATTTGATGATTACAGTAATAATGACTGATATTTTATGACAGTTTTCTACCAGCCATTGTCCTAAGGATTCATGTTGAGGTGGTCCCTGACTTAATGATTTTCAACTTTACACTAGTACGAGAAGGTTTTGAATGCGAACCTTTTCTGGAGCTAATAATGCATAATACCATTTGTGTGTGTGTGTGTGTGTGTGTGTGTGTGTGTGTGTGTGTGTGTATGTGTGTGTGTGTGTGTGTGCGCGCGCGCGCGCGCGTACACACTATTTGGGAGCTATACTACCAGTCGGTCACATCATCAAGGAAAGTAAACCACTGATTCAGTACAGTGCCCTATGTGCTAAGCTAGGTGGTCCATTCAGATTATTAGCTGTACTAAGCACAGTCAGCTTGTAATGGTCCCCCCTCCCATGCAGCCCCGTTAGAAGTTAGGACTTTGGCAGCCTGGTTCCCTGTGGTTAACAGTGATGTGTTTTCAGAAGTAAGCTCTTGGGAGTCCAAATGTCTGCCTTTCTGATCTGTTATGACGATGATTACTGAAATGACTGTGATGGTCCTTTAAAAAAAAAAAAAGTTGTTCTTTATTTCCAATTCTAAAGACGTTACTGTATGTTGGCTCACATTTCCTTCACGTTACTGTTACGCATTGTACTGATTTTTTTTGTTTATGGTTTATTAAAAGTCTTTTTTCCCATGTATCCCCTGCTCGCCCTTTTTTCCCTCCTCCCAGTCCCTCCCAGTCAGCCTTCAGCCTCCCTTCTCCCCATTCCCCAATTCCCTCCCCACAAAGAGCAAGAAGTCCCAAGGTGGCTCAGCTCAGCATGGCACATCCCCTCCAGGCAAGTCTGATTTCCTAATCCTAATATCAAGACTGGGTTAGGTGTTCCTCTGCAGGGAATGGGCTCCAAAGTTCCAGTCCACGCACAAGAACACAGTCTGATCTCACACCTTGAGGCTCCACATACTATCCATGCCAACTGACAGTTGCCTACCCTCGGAGGGCCTATATCTTCTTGCTGATGGTTGCCCAGTGGCTGTTCCTGATCCAGTTAGACCTCCAGAGCTCAGTTAGCCATCCCTGTGGGAATTTTCCTCATAATCCATATCCCCTTGCTCGTACAGACTCTTCTCCCCTGCCCTCAGCTGGACCAGGAGCTCTGCCCAGTGCTCAGCCATGGATCTCTGCCTCCACCTCTATTCATTGTTGGATGTAGGTTCTATGATGACACCTAGGATGGTTATTCATTTGATTACAGGGAAAGTCCTGTTTAGGCACCCCCTCCACCATTGTTTGGAGACTTGGCCAAGGACATCCTGTGGGTTCTTGGAGGTTTCCCTAACACCCAGTCTCTTTCCAACCCCACATTGGCTCCCTCTATTGAGATATCCATCTCCTTTTTTCTCCCCCTCTGTTTCTCCTCTCACTCAGCCATCTCCTTCTCTCATGATTTGCTCCCACCTTTTTTAGGTTACAACCGTTATGCTACCAATTTGCTGAGGTCATCTTCTCTATTTTCTCTTCTTAGGGGAATCTCTGGATGTCTCTCTTAGGTTCCTTCTGATCCCAAGCTTTTTAGGAGTTGTGGTTTTCAGCTTGGGTATTCTTTGCTTTTTGTCTAAAATCTACTTATGAGTGAGCACATCCCATGCCTTCCCAATGACCAATATTCCGTTTCTTTTTAAAAATTCTTTTAAATTGGTAAGACATAAAGGAAATTTTTGGTCATCCTGTTTAGTATCTTTTTTCCCTGAATTTTTAAGAAATATTTTTGATTAGCATATGTTTAACATACCTGGTACTGGGTTCCAATGAGATATTTTATGCAGATATACAACAGAATAGAATGTACTTTGAGTATTTCTCCCCCCGACTAGTCCCCTTTGCTCCCCAAGATAGTTTTGCTTCTACTTTGATGTCAAATAGACATATAGGACAGACTATATAATCTGCAAATAAGGAAAAATATTTGTCTTTCTGAAACTGGCTTAATTTAAAATTATTATCCCCAGTTGAATCCATTTTTCTTCAAACACCATACTCTTCATGACTAAAAAAGAATCACACTGTGTATATAAACCACATTTTCTCTTCTTTCAAAAATCATTTTGAAAAAGATTTATTTGTATGTATGTGCATATGAGTGTACACATGCAGATGTGTGTGTGTTCAAGTGTGTCTGTGTGTGTGTGCGCGCCTCTCTGTGTGTATCATGTGTGAGTGCATGCAAGTGCACGTACAGATTTGTGGCTGTGTGAGTGTGTGTGTATGTGAGAGAGAGAGAGTGCATGTGTGCGCATGTACAGATGTGTGCTGTGTTTGCCTGTTTGTGTGTGTATGTGCTATTGTTAAGCTGTTTTCCTCAACTCCTACTTTATACGATTATAACTTTCTAATTTTTGTAAGATCATACCTATAAATGTAGAGCTAATATACTCTCTTTAGATGTTAAGCACAGGATTGGAGATGTGGCCAGTAGGGGAGTATTTAGTTTGTGTGAAAGCCTGTGTTTGGTGTTCAGCACCACACACACATACACAAAAGTCAATGAGTTCAAAAAAATGGAAACTCAGGATCATCTGTAGGGCTAAAAAATGCTGTAAAGTGCTCTTAGTTTACAAGATGAGACCCTCGGCCATCCTTCTCAGGGCTGCATTTATTTCACACACATGAGCAGCAACTTCTCTGCTGAAGTGGCTAGGGAAATGGGCAGAGCAGTCAAGGTGGTTCCTGTAGAGACTGCAGGGTCTGGGTCAGTTATCCCAGAACCCTATAAAGGTCTGACCTTGGGGGCACAACAGGCCCCATCCAAATGACTGTCTAGCATAACCTGGAGCCCAGAGACTATGTTCACACTCAAGGTGAGTGGGGAGTCACTGCCCAGTGCCCTGTTTCAAGCAGCATGCTCTCCAGCTGCAGCTTGCCGTGACTCTCAATGTAGTGCTGGTGCAGCCATGGGCAGGGCGAGGTTGCAGTCCCTTGTGCATCATCTCTGCTGATGAGAGACCTCATAAAAGGCTGCAACCACAAGCGAAACAAAGGCTGTTACCCAGTAGCGTTAAAGCTCTGGCTCACAAGCTCTTTTGGTTGAAAATACCTTTTCCACTTTGATTTGATCCACCGGCCAAAGTGGCTTGCATTGCCTCACACAGCCCTTCAGGTTCTTTATCATATTCTGGATGCTTCTTCTTGGTTGGAGGCTGTGCACTGTGGTGTTTTCTAATAAAGCTAGCCTGAAGATCAGAGTGCAGAGCCAGCCACAGAGTTAGCCATAGAGGCCAGGCAGTGGTGGCACACACCTTTAATCCCAGCACTCAGGAGGTAGAGACAGAGAGCCCTCTGAATATCTGTGAGTTCAAGGCCACCCTCGAGCACCTTTAATCCTAGCACTAGAAAGGTTGAAATAGGAAGTGATATGGCTGGGCACAGAAAGGAATATAAGGAGAGAAGGAGGTTCCTTCCCTTTTTTGCCCGAGGACTATAAGGCCTTTAGTCTGAGGAGTCCTGGTGGAGACAGGATCTTCCTCTTTTGGCCTGAGGATTCAGTAGTGGTGAGATGTTTTCCAGTGTTCTCCGCTTCTCTGATCTTTCAGAGTTTACCCCAAGATCTGGCTCTGGGTTTTTATTAAGATCAATTAGAATTCATTTTCTAATTGTTTCTGCTTCATCTTTGTCTTTATTTGACAAGCTGGCTTTCGGGTTGGAAATGATGCCCCTGGTGATAAATCTCACTGAAGCATTCCTTTCAGGACTAAGCTGTGTCAATCAGCTGTGCTTAATTTTTCTCGTACTGACAGGTAAGACAGGCTTTCTGGGTATTGTATCTCCTAGAGTCTTTGCTTCCATGCAGTCCACAGGTAGATTTCCCAAAGGAAACAAAACCATGTCCTTTTTATCAATTATTTTAAACCATTTTGTTATTTTATGTGTTTTATCTGCATGCATGCCTGTGCATCACATGAGTGTCTAGTACCCATAGAGGTCAGAAGAGGCATCAGATCCCCCTGGAAATGCAGTTACAAATGGCTGTGCCCTGTGAGTGCTGGGAATTGAACCCTGGTCCTTTGGAACAGCAGACAGTGCTTTTAACTGTTATCTCTCCAGATCCTCTTTGTCCATTCTTTGCTGATGAATATGAGATTGGATTCATTTTAAATCATATTTAAGCATTTACCAAGAGGAAATGAAAAATATAGTTCTGCTCAACCTGGAAATTGCAGAGTCTCCCAAATTTTTATTATTTTTAGCTGGATTGATAACAATGAAAGTCAAATACAAAATAATTAATTTACCGAGTCACGCTTGAAATTTGAATTCTGATTCTAAAAGGATGTGATTCTGGAAACTAGAATGGGAACATCTGGTTAGACCCGGAAGCCCTGTCAAGCTTGAACCTCCAATTGGTTCTGCTACCTGTAAACATCAGCCTGCTTTTGCATGAGACTCCTGGGCTACCCTTACCTGAGGCAGATGCCTGAATAGGCGGTTCCCATCCTTCTCAAAGCCCAAACCACCTGCTGTTGCCACTGCTAGCCTCAGACCTCATGAGCTCCAGCTGGGCATGCTGTCCTTAGCCACTTTTCACATCACAGCTCGGGTGGAAGAAACATAAATGGAGAGGATATATACTTGGGTTCCTTGTTTCTGGGAAGGAAGGAAGTCTATCCTGGCAGGGATGCTATGTCAAAGAAGCCTGGTGTGGGATGGGATGACTGGGACCTTTCCCCATATCTTGCCAAACCAGGGAACAGAGACAGGGTGGGCAGTAGGTTTAGGTTTTTATCTTACAGAGCCCACCTCTAGCAACCTTTCTCTATCCTGATGTTTCATAACCTCTCAGAGCAATGCCATCACCGAGAGCCAAGTGTTTCAGTGTGTGAGCCCAGAAGGGGTGTGTGTGTGTGTGTGTGTGTGTGTGTGTGTGTGTGTGTGTGTGTGTGTGTGTGGCAGTTCACACCCAAACAACAGCACACTCTCACCCCAAGTATCTTATACACCAAAAGAGTTCCAAGATGTTGGTAGTGTATATCATCAGAGGCCTGGAAAAGTTGGGAGTGGTCCCTAAGGATATTAGACCAAAGAAAGGTCATAGCACTAGATCAATTCTATCATGAAGTAACTGGTGTGATACTTACCAGAGACTCTTTCTCACAGTTTTCCTCTTTGGTTGACTGAAATGTGGACACAATACTACCCTATATTTAATGAAGATGGAATTCTACAGGTTCCCTAGCCTGACATAAAGATGTAAGAGTCAGGGAGGTAAGAGTTATCATGTGCAAGCTCTAACATGTGCCCCAACTAATGCTCCCAGTGAAGGCTCCAGAAAACGTGTTCCCCTCCAAGGCGTTGATAAATGCATTAGTGAGCATGACACCTACTGTGCTGAGCAGCTGTGTTCACTCTCTTTGTAGGTCAGCTATAGGAGCTGCAATGAGCTCACTATTTTCAACTGAGAGCCAAAGTCAGTAGGAGCCAAGAGACCTTTCCTGTAAGGAACAGCAGGAATATACATGCAGTCAGAATTACCTGCTCTAGAGAGATCTGCGGCAGTGGCCAATTGTTCATGATATTCCTAGAAGTTAAATAGGCAGACATGCTACTATAGTATTATCTAATGATATAAAATATTTGAAGTCCCACATCTAAGAGTAAATCTTATGTCAGGCCTTCTCCTAAAGGTTCTATTTATTAGAGTGGTGGCCTTTGAAAAGAGAACATTTCTAAGTCCTTCAAAGATTATTAGACACTAACGCTGAGTTGACTTTGATTCCTGGGGACCCAAGATACCAAATGACCCACCAGTCAGACAAAGAGTTGATGGTAATGGGGGGAAGGGTAGAATATCAGCCCAAGTCTGACTCACAGTGGGCCTGCCTAGTGAATCCATAGACATCAAATCCAACACTCCTGTAGGGGGATTATGTTGTTTCATTGTAAATAATTGTCCTACCCACTGGTTTAATAAAAAGTGCTGATTGGCCAAAGGCAGACAGGAAGTGTGGACAGAGCTACCAGACTAAGAAAACTCTGGGAACAGGAAGAACAGAGCAGAAAGGCCATAGAGACTCCAGAGCTGCCAGACAAGCCAGAAGATGCAGAGGACAACTATCCTGTTCTGAGAAAAGGTACTGAACAGGATAAGAATTATGGGGTAGTTTAAGGGTAAAGAGTTAGCAAGTTTATATGCCTGGGCTTTAGGCCGATCAGCCTAAAATTAATGTAAGTGTCTGTGTGTCTCTGCTGGTCTGTGGGTCTAAACCTTGAGGCTAGGCCTGAAAGACCGGGCCAGAAACCTCTTACTACACACTCCCTACTTTTTGCATGAATAATTGTAACATATATGCAAACATATGAAAATTTCCACAGAGCTCTGGCCTGTGAGATGAAGATGATTATGACAGAAATTGTTGACCTGTCTCTTCACAATCAGTATAAGCTAGTGTAAACTGGTATAAGCTGGTGTAAGCTGGTATACCATATACTCAGAAGACCCACAGAGACACTTAACACATTTATGTTTAGTGCTTTTTCTTTTCACAATAACAAGGCAATGAAATCAGCAGATGGGTAATGGAAATGTGGTGCATATACACAACAAATTTTATAAATTTTATTCAGTTGGAAAGAAAGGTGGAATTTACAGGAAATGGTAAATATTATGTTAAGCGAGATAACACAGATTCAGGAGTTCTAACAAATACCACTTGCTGTGTCTCGTATGTGGATCTTTTGAATTGCTATGTTGATATGTTTAGGTGGGAGTAAGTCTTGTTAAGAGATATGGAATTAGAAAGGACCTGGGGATGGAAGAAGAGAGTAAAGAGAGAGTGTAATAGAACAAGTGTGATTAGAAAGCAGAAAGGGTGATATGCCAGGGCATAAGGGCCCAGCAGGGAAAAGGGACAGGGAGGTAGGGGGAGGAGCTGAGGGATGAAGGGGATCAACAAGGACTATGTATAAGAGTGCCACAGAGAACTGTTACATTGTGTGGGGGGAGGAGCTGAGGGATGAAGGGGATCAACAGGGACTGTGTATAAGAGTGCCACAGAGAACTGTTACATTGTGTGGGGGGAGGAGCTGAGGGATGAAGGGGATCAACAGGGACTGTGTATAAGAGTGCCACAGAGAACTGTTACATTGTGTGCTTGATAAAAACTAAAAGGAATGTTTCTACCGAATATGGAATGTTATGAATAGAAAAAAAGATAATAAGCTGTAAGTGATAGTATCCCCTTGGGAGAACTTCAGAGATTGATGATATTATATAGCATTAATGAGAAACAGGAGTAGCCATGGTCCTCACATTCCCACGGAGCTCATCAGTTTGGAGAAAAGTCGAAGGTCGCTGCCTGGGTGTGATGGCACATGTCCCCAATCTCGTGTTCTAGAAGCTGAGGCAGGGTGATAGGGAGCTTCGGGGCAGCATGGGCCTAGAAAGATCCCATGTGAAAAAACGAAAATGAAGGAGCTCTGGAGGACAGGTGAGGCCGTGGTGGATTATTGTAAATTATCAATAGATGATGCCACTTCCCACACATGTGGCTTCAGTAGACAGTAACAGCATCAGGCTGTTCTAGTAACTTCATTAGTACCTTTGACCTCACATCTGTTGCTGTGCTTTGACTACAGTTTAAGTGTCCAGGAAATGTCCAGAGTGCCAGGACCAATACATACATACCTCTCAAATTCTGCTTTCTGCCTCATTAACAAAATTATACTAACTAGATTTTATGATCAAGAGCCAAAAGTTCTTTAAATGCCTTATCTACCTATCCATCCATCCATCCATCCATCCATCCATCCATCCATCCATCCGTCTTTCTGTCTGTCTATCTACAAACACATGAGAGAGAGAGAGAGAGAGAGAGAGAGAGAGAGAGAGAGAGAGAGAGAGAGAGAGAGAGAGAGAGAGAGAGAGCAGTATGATAACTTGGCTGAAGAAAATAAGAGATATACTAAAACTTATAATAAAGAATATTAACACCTAAATGCTTGCAAAGGACTACATTCAATGACAAAGTGAGTAGCAAGTTGCATGTGCCTGTGTGTAGAGTCATCATGAGGTTACAGGCTCCGATGCAGATTGATAGACATGAGGCTCTGTAGACACCAGGAAGGATTCTGCCACTGCAGATGTGGATTTAAAATGATGCTAATGGTGGCACATGCTTGTAACCCTAACCCTTGGAGGTTGAAGCAGTTGCAAATTCCAGGCCAGCCTCAAAAACAAAACATTTTTCCTGACTTCCAGATTACCTCATTTCATGAAGTAGTTGCATTTCTATAAAATTCATTCCATACTATCACTGAGCAGAATGGACTTCATGCTTATGAGGACTTCAAGGCTACACTTAGATAATTATAAACATGTTTTGCACCTACAGGAATGTCTAGCAACACACTTGGACATCAAGCAGGATGCAAGTTAATTCTTCTGGAATTCTCTACGTTGAAAATATTAGAATATCTGATCCCTGATCCCTAACAGTCCATAGTATGTGCGTATCATTGTGTGTGCTGCTTCTCCCTTCCTTCATGAGGATGGAGAGGGGGCATCATGTGTGACCTTCCTTTTGGAGTGAGGAGGGTCAGAATACATGTTACAAAGTTAATCCCCAGTGCCATAGTGTGGAGAGGAGAGCACTTGGATAAGCTGATTGGGTCACAGGAGCGTTTCTCTTGTGAATGGACTAATGCTCTGGTTGAAGGAGTGGGTTAGTTATGGCCAAAGTAGGTTTACTATAAAAGTGAGTTTGGCAATAGAAAGCCATTGCCAGATGCCAGATCCTAATTTTTGACTGGATCTCTCAGCCTCCAGAACTGTGGGAAACAAATGTCTGTTTGTTATAAATTACCCCATGTGTGGTATTCTGTTATAGTAGCACAGAACAAAGACCAGCCAGCAAACTGAAATAGTTCCTGCAGAATTAGTTACTAAGAAACATCAAAATGAGGATCTCACTACCTTGCAAATTACATCCCGGAGGAGGAGGCTCTGTGGCCTCTTTTCTGCTGCCCTTACACTTTGCTAAAACACATCACTTGATGTGTGACACTTTCATTATTTACAGCTCTGAGACTCAGAGTGCAGAGCAGCCAGGCTGGTCTCCGCTCACTCGTTCATTAGTTTTAATTAAAGCCTCTAATTTTATTTATGCTGCCACAAACTGATTAACAATTTGCCAGTACAGAGCCAGAAGCCTTAAAAAGTACCCCGAGGAATCTGTGGGTCTCTAACCACAGACCCTACAGGAATGAGGGGGGGCTGTGGAGGGTCTCCTCAACAGCACAGTTAAACAGTACAGTGCAGTTCTGGACAGAAAACCGGGAAGACTTCAGACAGCCTGACAGTGAGCTGTGAGGAGCCGAACCCACCACGGAGGACTCAGAGCATCCTAGACTGACAACTTGGCTGGAAGAAACTGAGCAAACATTTATCCCTCCACTCTCTGAGGTACAGGCATAGTGCTAGCTCCAGATATCAGGGAGAGAAAAATGAGTGTCAGAACTAAAAAGGCTGAATTGGGAAACTTTCATCTAGCCATGTGCAAATGTGTTTATGTAGACATCCCAAAATGATCTGGTACCCACTCAGGTAATAGAGGTGACTCTCTTTCACATGAGAAAGCCCTGGCAGTTCTTATAAAGTGCAAGAGATATGGTTTTGTTTTTTTTGTTTTTTTTTGTTTTTTGCTGTTCCTGCTTTGGTGTCATATCTAAGGATCCATCTTCAAGTCCAAGGTCTTAGTTACTAACTCCTAAGTTTTTTGAAGGTCTTATGATGTTAGCACTCATATTCAGCTTTTTGATTCCTCCTGAATTATTAACTTTTTTGCTGTGTGAAATAGAGTCCTAAGTTCATTCTTTTTTTAAAAAATTATTTTTTTACTCGTCATTACTCTCTCTTTCATTTTCAATTCTTCTGTGAGTGAACATCCACTATCTCAACACCATTGTTGAAGAGATTTGGTACCTTTGTTAAAATCCAGTTGAAAATGGATATATGAATTCTATTTTATTGATCTATATGATTCTGCTTACACCAGAATACTCTTTTCTAAATATAAATCTGATGTGGGATGTCTTTCTGTACTCTGTGAATTTCTATTGGATAATAAAGAAACTGGTTTGGCCTATGGCAAAGCAGCTTATAGCCAGGTGGGAAATCCAAGTATATATAAAGGGGAAGGAGGGCGGAGTCAGAGAGGAATGCTGGGAGCTGCAGCTCATGAGAGCAAGCTGTAAAGAAACAGGTTAGCCAAGAGCCATGGAGACACAGATTAATAGAAATGGGTTGAGTCTGAGCCATAAGCCAAACAGCTTGTAATTATTATAGGCTTTTGTGTGATTCCTTGAGGCTAAGTTGCTGCGAGACTGCAGGTCTGGACCTTGGGCTGGAGAGGCCAGAAACTTCAGGCTACATAAATCCAATTACATCTCTTCTTTACTTAATAACTAAAATAAATCTAAATTCCATATCCAGCTTACAGAATTTTAGCTTTTGGACTTTCTGTATCTTAGCTTCAGTCAGTGTCTGGTCCTCAACTTCAACTTGCCCAGATTCTTTTCAGTGCTGTTTCTTGTTGAGAATCTCTTTCCATTCAACCGTCTCATAGCTGTCTTCAGAAATTTCTGCCACTCAAACTATTGAAGTGTTTCCTTAGATATCATCCATACTCATTGTAGTAGTGTGTCTCTCTCAAGTTTATGTGTTGGGAATTTGTTCCCAAGGCAGATGTGTTGAGAGGCAGGGTCTTAGAGAGGTGATCGTGAATGAATTAAGAAATTAACGCATTAATGTTTCCCCACACATTGGTTTGTTACAAAGGCAAGTTCATTTTCTTCCTGCTTTCTTGCCCTCTGTCTTCTACCATGGGGCATCAGGAGGACCCTCACCAGACATGAGTGCTGGGATGTTGGACCCCTCTAGAGCCCCAAGAAAGGAACAGATTTTATCTATAAATGATCTAGGCTCAGATATTCTGCTATATCTGTACAAACCAAGGTATCTACTAAAAGTTAGCTAGTCACTATGGTCCCGTCTTGTGGTCCTCAGTAGTATTTCCTATTTAAGACTTTTCAGATTTGAGAATATTGAGAAATAAATGCCCATCGATGTGGAATAATATTTTTGTACATTGTGAAATGTGTCGCTCTGATTGGCTTAATAAAAAGCTTAATGCCCAAAAGCTAGGCAGGATTTCTGGAGAGAGAGGACACTGGGAAGAAGAAGGAGGAGTTACCAGTCAGAAGAAGAGGAAGCAGAATGGGGAGTTCAGAGTAAAGGTAACCAAGCCACATAAAAATATAGATTAAAAATATGGGCTAATTTAAGTTATAAGAATTAGTTAAGAACAAGCCCAAGCTAAGACTGAGCTTTCATAATTAATAATAAACCTTTGTGTCATTTTTTTGCCAGCTGGTGCCTCAAAGGAAAATCCATCTACAAATCAAGCCAATGAGAAGTGCTCAGGAGTAATAGCAGAGTCCTGAGCACTCCCTTGCCTATCCCATTCTGGTTTTCAGGATCACCATTGGCAGCCACGGGTTCTTTAAGCATCCTTCTCTCAGTCCGTGTACAGAATTGACAAGGGCACTGGATTTCCCTAAAATGTCCATGCATTTCAGTGTAAGGGGACAAAGCACACACTTATGTGTCCAGGCACTAAGTAGTCCTAACACAGAATAAATGATTTAAGGTAGGGATTGCTAGCTGTGGGTTTAAATTGGAAATCAGACATGTCTGAAAAAATCCTGGTCTCAGCCCCCACAGTGTCATTGGTGAGCCTCCAAGGAACTACCACAAAAGCGAAGGATGAATGTGCTTGTGCCTGTGGAGGAAATAGGCACGGTGTCTGCCCTGAAGAACTCTCCTGTGGGAGACACATTTTGTGTATGAAGCTAGAGGTGGGCACAGATTGGTGGGTGCCCTCTAAGTGACAGGCAGTAGGATCAGACATGGCTCTCACAGTGTGTACAGCCTGCAGCCCTTACAGTACATAAACTCTAAACTAACTTTGACTGTGGCCCAACACAAAAATTATAAACTTGCTTAAAACATTACACATTTTGTGACTTTTTGGTAATTTGATCACATAGTTCTTTCATATGAACTTTGTAAACAACGCCATGCCATAGTGTCAAAAGATTGGCATGCCTACTACAACATGTGAGAATGACAGGCGATGCTGAAGGAGGCCTGAGCAGATACCTAGTCTGTGAAATCCAAACTTCAGAAATGAAAAGTGAGATTATAGTGAGGGCTTGAGCAAAGATATTGTCAGGTGGGCCGGTTTCATAGTCTGTGTTATAAAGACATGCCTGTATAGCCTAGCGCATAGAGGAACAGTTAGTACATAACACACTATTAATGGTTTGTTCTGAGTTAACTACCTCTCAGCTAGAGGCTCCTGGAGGAGTTCAAGAGTGATACCAAAAGGAACCAACTTTTCTCAACATTTCAAGAATTTATTGAGCCCAAGCATTCAGTGAGGGAAGAGTGCTAGGGATGCTAATGAGTGAAGCACATACATCACAAGTGTCACAACATGGCTCAACCCGTGGCCAGAGGGGCAAATGGAGCTCCAGAATCATATACTGCCTCTGTCCCTCCCCTTTCTCCCCATGTAATTTTCAGGCTGGAGGGCAATGGAAGATAGCTTTATCACGCTAACCTCTGTCTTAGATTGCTGGCTCTCTGAAGAAATCACAAGTCCAAGATCAAATCCCTCCCTCTTTTATTGGCTTCTTAAGTGACAGTGGCAGAGACTCATGTCTATTGTACTGAGGTGAGCAGAGCCATCCTCTCACCGTAAACCACCCTCCTCTTCTTTTGGCTTTTTGAGACAATGTTTCCATGTATAGTCCCGGCTGTCTTGGAACTTGCTCTGTAGACCAAACTGGCCTTGAACTCGCAGATCTACCAGTCTCTGCCTCCTGAGTGTTGGGATTAAAGGTATGTGCCACCACCGCCCAGCTCAGATCCTGATTTTTAATATGGGTAGGATTACCAGGAGATGCATTTAGACTACCCCTTGATCAGCCTTATGTAAGGAACCTCAGGAGTGTGTCAGTGTTTCCATTTGTGTTAATATTCTGGTGCAGTTAGGAAAGGGTGCCCTTGACTGGTGCCTGGGTAAAGCCAGGAGGAGAAAAGAGAGAAGTAGAGCGAGCTGAGCAAAGGAGAGAGAAGGACTTTAGCTCAACATTACAAGCCCTAGGCGTAGACCAGGAGAACAAAGGTCATTTTAATACGTGGAGGTCAGAGATTGAGTTGTAGGAATTGGTTCTCTCCTTCTACCATGTGGGTCTTGGAGACAGAAATTAGGTCCTAAGTCTTGGTGACAAGGGTCTTTATTTGGTCTCCTGGCCAGCTCATCTTGTTTTTACTTCAAGATTCTATCCAAAGCATCTCCAGAGCTGCCTTATAATCTTGTTTACTAAGAGAAAGGGGGAGGTGGGAGGAGAGAACTCATAGTAATCTTTTGAGATGTAATATTTATACAGCTATTATTGAGATAATAATGGCTCTTCGAGAAACCCACTCATGCCTGCATATGTGTTGTACTTTCTTCTGAGAGCTTCTTCTTAATCTTAAGCCCTTTATACAATAAATTAATATTAATATTAATAAAGTCAACGTTGCTTCATAAACTGGCTAGTTTTGAAATTCCTTTCAGCACTGTCGGCAAGAATCTAACCTGAGTCGTCTCTCTGCTGCTGACACTACCCAGACCCACACATCCCTCTCAGTCACATCCCTCAGGCACACAGGACTTTGTGCTATGGACCCCAACAATTCCACCTTTTTCATTGTTGGCATTCTTGGGGTTCCCAGTTTAGTACATCTACTTCATGGGAAGCCGCTTCTTTGTAAACTCTGCAACGGGTGCCGTGATAAGGGTTTTTACTCTTCGGTTTAAGATGTACCAGATGACTAAAGTGGTGGACACCACAGCAAACGATTCACGCGCCTGTTGTTAGTCATTCATTGGAATGCCCCCTTTTCTTTAAAAATATCTTTTATTAACAAGGTGATGTTTACCGAGAAGGATTCAAGTCACCCAAATGGCTATAGACCGACCACACAGTCCAACCTAACCCGGGAAAAAGGCTGCATGCAGCTCCCTTTGATTAATGCACGTGGCACGCCCTTGCTTACAAACAAATGGCATGACAAGGCGCATGCGCCGTTGGCCTCGCCGCCCTTAGGGGCGGTGCTTATTGCAGACCGACGGCGCGTGCGCTGAAGTTTCTACCAACGCTCCGCCGGGGCTGTGGAGACTAAGCTTTCTTCTGGGTTGCCGCGTGGTCCTGGGTGAGTGTTCGGCAGCCAGACTGAAGGTCAGGTGGGGGTGCCTGCCCCTCGGGCTTCCCATGCGGCCGCGGCCCCGCGCCGTGGGCGTCTAGCCTTCTGCCGCGGAGCCCACCGGAGCCAGCGATGGTTTCACCTGCGCTCGGGCCCGCTGTCTTCCGGTGGCCTCACCTGCAGCCGGAAGTGACGTGCGCGGGGCAGCCTCGGTTTGTGAATGGGGCCCGGCATGCTGAGCCATCCGGGCCAGCAGGGCACTGGATTACAATAAGTAGGGGTGGTGCGTGCCAAGCGCCTTCAGCACTGATGCAAAGTTGAGTGGGAGGGATTAAGATGAGAATGCTGTGTTGTCTTCACGGCGGTCGCCCTGTTTAAGCGCTCTTCGCTTTCCTCCTGACCGCTTCCGATTAGCTGTGTTTGCTTGATCACCTATTAGCAATGCATTACTATTTCTTCATTACTCATAGAGTGGTCCAACTCGTTTTTTACGAGTATTATTTGGGTCCTGCCGTTGTCACCCATCTTAAACTTTTTGAGAGAGATTTCAGTGCACACTTGAAATAAAATCTTTTTTTCAAGCACGTTTTTTCTAGACCTGTGTGACTTGGCCCTTCTTGCCTGCCCATTTTCAAAACCTTGCATGCTTACTTATACAAGTAATTCTCCGGACCCTAATCCAGCTCGATTTTGGCCACAGGATCTCCAAGATTATTTTCCTACACTTGTAAGTTTTGTATGTATATGAAGTGATTCTGTAAGATTTACACAGAGATCGAGACTATAATCAGCTATGTAACTTGGTTATAAATAAGTTCTGACTGTGCTCCAACTTCTCTTCGTTATACTAACTCTGCCTTTGATTTTGATTAAATCCCATTTATTCTTTAGAATGTTGCTTTTTCACACCTACCTTCACAGTTTCACGTAGGTTATGTACTTTCTTTTTATAGCCATCACTGGAATTATACTTGTCTAGATCTTTACTAAATGCCTAGTTTCCAGAGAGAGTAAGCTCTGCACAGAGGAACTATGCCTAATGCCTGATGTAACTGAGTCTTAACAATTTTAGTGTGTAATTTATTTTACTTCTGAAACTTCAACACACACACACACACACACACACACACACACACACACACACACACACACACACACACACACACACACACACCTCTCCCCCTGAGTTCACTGTCCTGCTTTAGCCTCTTAAGTTCTGGAATTACAGTGTGTGCCACCATGCCCAACCAGAAACTTATTTTACTGGTATCCCCATTGGGTTGCCAGTGTCCTAATCTACTGAATCCTGCTTTTCTTATATAATCTACTCAATTTGTTTCTCTTAACCATTACTTTATTCTGTTTAAAAATCATCAATTTCCTCAAAATTTCATTTTGTAAGCTTATCTTTGACTATAATAACACTTGATAATTTTGATCTAATTGATGTATCATGTAGCTTAAAAACAAATCCCCTTATACCTAAAAGACAAAGAAGTTTCTTTAAACTTTGAGTATGTGTATTTTGAATTCTAACTCTTAGAAGGCTCTGAAGCAGAATTTCACCCTTCTGTTGGACAGTGACCTTTTCTCTGAATATAATCAGAAAGCCCCCAAAGGGAGGAATATTTATTTTGATGTTAACTTTTACCATTCAGGGTTCAATGTTAGTTTCTTCCTACCCCCCCTCGGTGATAATCTCTGGCATCTGTCAGGGCTGTGTCCACATCTGCTCAGTGTCATCCCCCACACCCCCAAACTTGGATTTGTATTCAGACCTCACAGTGTATCACTATGTAACTTGCAGCAAACTCAGCAGCCCCCCTCCCACCCCCCAAGCTTCCTGTCTGCCTCCTTTCTGAGAGTCTTCTTGTGATTAAATCCACCTGTGACCCAGTTATCAAGGTGGCTGTTTTATTTTGGACCCCTCTCTAAGCCTGTCTTCCTTTGAGGAGATATTTAGATATTGAGTGTCCTAGGTCCTAGAGGTGGTGAATGGTTTTCTTTCCTGAGCCCATGTGGCGTCTAGTCCATGCTCCCGTTAAATGATTTGTGCTGATTGGTTTCACCAGTAGAAAGAGAGCCACCAAAGGCTTAGTTGTTGACATTTTTATATCCTAGTGTTTGGTTGCTTGGATATTGTATTCCATGAGAGTGGGTTGTGCTTGCAGGAACAGAATTTATGTTCATTTCTTAGAAATAAAGTTTTAGTGCCTAAAGAAAGTTTAGTCTTCAGTCTCTCTACAGCTAAAGAGAAAGAATGACTGTCTCTTGGTTGTTTTTTAAATGTATTTATTTGGTGTTATACCAGTAATACAGTGAGCATCTTCATTTGTGAGCAGTTCCCGAGTATGTGATAAGATGTAAAAGATCATTTCCCCCTTGCTGCTCCTGAAGCATCCTCTAGCTGTTGCAGGTGTAGAGTGGGTCTTTCTGATGTTTTGTATGCACTCCATACATACCCAGATGCATTTCTTTAACATAGATGCACTTCTTCACTTTCCATGGCTTATATCCACACTGTAGGAAACGGTTGGTACTGTCCTGTTAACATCAGGCATTCTTACCTGGGCGTGAGTAGAGACAAGTCTCTGTCTCAGCGCTTACACACCTTGATGTGATGATGGCATGAAAGCAGAGCACACCTTCTGAAGTTGATTCTTCTCAAGCTAGTGGTGTGTGGTGCTGCCCTCTCAGTACTGCTAGGCAGTGGCAGCCAGCTGCAGTGCCTGGGGGTGAACAACAGGATCAAACTGAAGGCAGCGTTTGTGTTTATTTGGGATAAATGTCTGGGCAAAGGCAGCTGCATCTAACCTTGTGACTGATATTTATAAACTGTCTCCGAGGAGGCCTATACTAGTGTATCCCGCTGACAGCTAACTGGCTTCTTGTACATGTTAGTGTGGGGGGCATTATACTGTACATGTTAGCATGTTAGTGTGTGGGGCATTATACTGTACATGTTAGTGTGGGGGGCATTATACTGTACATGTTAGTGTGGGGGGCATTATACTGTACATGTTAGTGTGGGGGGCATTATACTGTACATGTTAGTGTGGGGGGCATTATACTGTACATGTTAGTGTGGGGGGCATTATACTGTACATGTTAGTGTGGGGGGCATTATACTGTACATGTTAGTGTGGGGGGCATTATACTGTACATGTTAGTGTGGGGGGCATTATACTGTACATGTTAGTGTGGGGGGCATTATACTGTACATGTTAGTGTGGGGGGCATTATACTGTACATGTTAGTGTGGGGGGCATTATACTGTACATGTTAGTGTGGGGGGCATTATACTGTACATGTTAGTGTGGGGGGCATTATACTGTACATTGAGGTGGAATGTTTTAACTTGGTATTATTTTCCCTCTTCTAACTTCTCCCAGATCATCCCCACCTCTTTGTCTTCTCAACTTCTCTCAAAAAGTAAAACCAAGAAAAACAATAAAATAAGAAACAAAGAAACAAGTCAAAATGGACAAACTAACAACAACAAATCAGTGAGAGCAAACAGTAGCATAGCGAGTCATAACAAAACTGCACAGAACCCCTGGGGTCTGCTTTGCGCTCACCAGCTGCTCCTGGGCTTGGGGCTGCTCCGGAGTGTGGCTAATGTACCCAGCGACACTCCTTTGAAGAAAACCGAGTGCCCCTTCTTAGCAGGTAGTATTGCAAAGAGCTCTCGGTCAGGGAGTGGGACGTGTGTCTACTTCTCTTGAGTGCTGGGATTTCGTCTGGTTCTCATCTGTGCAGGTCTTGTGCATGCTCTCAGTTCCTGAGTTCATATGTGTGTCAGTCCTGTTTGTGTCCAGAAGGCACTGTTTTCACTGGAGTTATCTACCACCTCTGACCCATCCATCTTTCCTCTTCTGCATAGATCTTTGAGCCTTGAGGTTAGAGATTTGATTAAGACATCTGAAATAGAGTTATCTTTTGAGATTCTGATATGCTCCATTTACTGGTGTTCAATTTAGAAGTTTCCATTGTCATTCCCACAGAAGTTCTCACATCACTGATGCTGTGGGGCACAGTTGGCCGTGCTACTTTAACAAAGTTTGTGCCGCAGGCGCAAAAATCCTAACTTATAAGATTGCAGCTAGGTTCTTCTACTTGTCTTAGAACATTTTGTGGATATCACTCAGAATTGGGCTACTGACTTTCTTAGCTGCTGCCCATGTGTCTTTTGCTACTGTTACTATATTTGATTTTGGTTAGCTTTTTTGTACTCTTTAAGGAAGCACTTGGAAATTTGAATTTATTTAGTTAGGTTATTGGTGTTTTGAGAAATTATGCATTTAATATATTTATGAAATTGTATACTGATTAATTCTATATAACCAAAAGGCTCATAAGTGTTTTCCTTATAGGTAATTTGTAGAGGATGCCCCATGAGGAAGTCCCCAACTCACCTCAACCTCAGGAGCAAGACTGTTCACCAAGTCAGCATGTCAGAGCTAATGAAGACATGCTGGTTGGGCAGGAGAGTGGTGGTGACTCAGAGAATGGGGAGTGCCTCTCTCCTTCCTGTGAGTATGGACCATCCACATCTGCTGAAGCTTGTGTGTTGGCAGCCACAAGGCGAGGGCCGACCCGTCTTCACATTGATCGGCATCAGATCCCGGCAGTGGAGCCCAGTGCGCAGGCCCTGGAACTGCAGGGCTTGGGTGTGGACGTCTATGACCAAGCTGTCTTGGAGCAGGGTGTGCTTCAGCAGGTGGACAGTGCAATACATGAGGCCAGCTGTGTGGCCCAGTTTGCTGATGCGGAGAAGGAGTATCAGTCAGTCCTGGATGACCTCACGTGAGTGCAGGCCTTCTTTTCTCAGAGTTTGTGTTGAAATGACAGGAACATTCAGGTAATAGAAAGCTGAGATTTATAGAACCTCTCATTTGGGAAGCAGAGTTGGTTAGGACAATCCTCAATTTTCCTTTTGAGCTCCTGTCCCTTCAGGAACAACATTGCTCATAGGTAGGTGATGAGATCAGTTACTAAAGTCCTGTCCTTGCCAAGAGTCCTGAAGAGAAAGGCTGTCTTGAAATCACAGAGTGCTCCTAGGAGATATACACAGAAGTTTCATACCTGAGATACCGGTAACACTTGTCACCCAACATCACCTTTCTCTCTCTCTCTCTTAGAGTTTGTGGTTTGCTGTTCCCAAACTTTATGTGTATTCTTTTGGCAGTTTTTCAGACTTTCATTTATAAAAATATTTAGAATAAACTCCTTGCCCCCTTTTTTGGGGGGGCTCTCAAGAAAGATTCAGTCTTGTGGAGGGTTCATTTGTGTTGTAGAGGAGAATGACATGGGTTCTGCTGAGTGAAGTTCTCTGGTAGGGAAGGTGGTAGGCTGGCCTGGGAGAGAGGCCAAGGATTGGGAGGTGGAGTGTGGAGCTCACTTCCCCTCTGAGTCATGTCTTAGTAGGGTCAGACATAGGAAGAAGATCAACTGAAGACTGGCCTGGGTGGAGGAAAGGGCAACCCCAATGCCTGGTTGGGATGAGGCAGGTGAGTGAGCATGCTCGTGATTCTGCCCAGCTGGAGAGGCTATGAAAAGATTTCTATAGATGCTTAAAAGACATATTTTCTGTTAGTTCCTCGGTGGGTTCTTCTGTCTCTAATTGATGATTTGTTTTTGTTGAGATCGTTACTGTTATTATTTAGTTTTGGCCCCTTGAGTAGTATATCTTCTTACTTAGTTTTGAAACCTTTAGCGTTCCTTGCACTGACCTACCTTCCAGCATTGAGCTTGGAACTGTGTCTACTTTCTACAGAGGTGTCAGGAGGATGCTCTGGTTTTAGTGCCTTAAGTAGCTAGTGTCTTGCACCGTTACCCTGAAATCTGCTAAGAATACAAACAGAAAATTATGAGGTAGATTTTTCTCTTGTAAAAATTAGAGGCAGCAGTCCTGCAGCACTCCAGGAGCAGCTGATTTCCCCTTGTGCTTTTCTCCCTACACCATGAAGTTACTATTACAGTAGAAAGGTTTTCAGTTTCCTGAAAGGAAAACATTTTACAGAGGTGTGATTAATTTAAGGAAAATGGTTAAGCACTTTTAGGACTTTGATGTCTATGAACTTATTTTTATATAAAAGGAAACTTAGACTAAGTTCTACCCTTACCCCACTGTCTTCAATAAAGTAGACACTGAAACAATGCTTGTAGAGGAAGACAGGCAGGAGTAGTAGGGGGGAGGGGAGGACGGGAGGGAGGGATGGGATGGGATGGGATGGGACAGGACGGGACGACTTAAGGAAAATAGATACACTGTTACTGTGCTCTCTACTTTGTGCTATGAATATGTTAACATGGAGAAAAACAGGCAATTCTTATTTTTCAGGTCATGTACAACATCCCTGAAGCAAATCAATAAAATTATAGATCAACTTAGTCCTCAAGCTGCCACCAACAGAGATATCAACAGGAAACTAGATTCTGTAAAACGGCAGAAGTATAACAAGGTGATGCTAAATGATGCACTAAGTTTATTTTAAAAAGTTACAGCTCAAGGTCGTTTAACAGTTTTAAGAAGTTTCCTGTGGACACAGCCTTCCCCCTTCACAAACCTGTCTTTGCTTTGGGTGTAGCTGACACAGTCACACTGGGGCTGCCGTCAGAGCCGAGAACTCAAGGGTAGCAAGGGCCTGTTACCTAGGGTCCTGCTTTCCTTGGGTGTAGCTGACACAGTCACACTGGGGCTGCCGTCAGAGCCGAGAACTCAAGGGTAGCAAGGGCCTGTTACCTAGGGCCCTGCTTTCCTTGGGTGTAGCTGACACAGTCACACTGGGGCTGCCGTCAGAGCCTAGAACTCAAGGGTAGCAAGGGTCTGTTACCTAGGGCCCTGCTTTCCTCAGTGCTGGAACTTCGGATGCAGGATCATGTACAACGTTGTGAAGGCTGAAACAGTTTTGGGGATTTGTGAAAACTGATGGCAGTGACGAGCAGTGACCAGTGCCGAGGCTTCAGCTCTGGGCTTGCAGCACATGCAAATCTCATGCTTGCAAGTTCCAGGTGGAGGCTGAGGGTAGACTCAGGTCCCGTGACCTTTCTTTTCCATTACTTCACCCAGATGTCAGAGCTGGCAGTAGTTCAGTGCAGAGGAGTCTTCACAAGTCAGAGAGGGGACATTGGGCTTTTTGTGGGTTGGGATTTAAAGGATGAAAGGACCAAACTTTAGTGACTGGGTCATGATGTGACCTTATATTTCCCTGTCCTTCTTTAGGATCTTTGAAAGGGAAGTGTTTTAAGTAGAATGTTCTTGCTGAGGAAACCAACAATTACAAGTTATGGTAGCATGCTATTGTTTGTGCTCACCATTGTTTGCCCACCCCCCAATGCTAAAGATCAAACCAGGGCCTTGTGTATGCTAGGCAAGAATTCTTTTTTCTAGGAAGACAATGGAAAGGCTTAAGGTCTGCTGAATTGAGAGGCTTTAGGAAGCCCACACATCTGACTTCCGATGATGTCAGGGGAGACAAAAAGGAGTCGGATGTCCATAGAGGGAAAAGGCATAGCACAGTGTTTCTGAAAGTGGGGTAGAGTACTGCCAAGGATGCCATTCATGGGTAGTTCTCAGTGGGTGTATCTGGAGTGTAAAGAGGGAACTCAGGGAATGTTTCTGCTTCCCATGCCAGTGCACGTAACCTCAGTGCTCAGGCCCAGGGCTGAGGCCAGCCTGTGGGTATGGCTAGCTACCCAGGAATGCTCAAGGCCAGTGTGTTGCAGGATAGTGAGAAATGCTTATATATGACTCTCTAGTGATGTTACCACGTGTGGTTTTCATTTCATGTTTATTTTACTCCTAATTAGTTTTAAAATTTTGTAGTGCAGTCTTTTATATTTAACAATAAATCACAATATTTTATATCTTGTATTTGGGGTTTACAATTCAAGGAACAGCAGCTAAAGAAGATAACTGCAAAACAGAAACGTCTCCAGGCCATCCTTGGAGGGGCCGGGCTCAAGATAGAACTGGATCATGCAAGCCTGGAGGAGGAAGATGCAGGTGAGGATACTGGAGACAGCTTGCCCTGCTCTTATTGATACTTGGTGCCTGTATTCAGGGAGGTGTTATGTGAGCATTTTTCTGGGTTCTGAAAATAACATTGCTTTCTTTAGTGTCAGAAGGGCCTGGAGAGATCTTGTCCTCCTGCAGAACCAGAGCTCTTAAGTGATTCAAGCTTTTCAAGAGACTGAAATAAAATGTCAACCCAGTTCTCTGGCAGTTACTGATGCACATTTAGTGTTAGGCTTTACAAATTAGAAATTTAAACATTTTTATGTATGTAACTTGATAAAGAGAACTAGCATCGTGATTGAATCCATTTTGTAATCCCACCATCTTCAGTCAGCCTCTGTAGGTGCTCTCAGCACTCAGCCTGGTCAGTCAGCCCCTATAGATGCTCTCAGTACCCAGCCTGGTCAGTCAGCCCCTATAGATGCTCTCAGCACCCAGCCTGGTCAGTCAACCCCTGTAGATACTCTCACTGCCTGGCATGGTCAGTCAGCCTCTATATAATTGCTCTCACATATCTTTAATAAGCATGGTGGGTTTACTAAGTATTCATCTTGTTAAGGAAAGACTTTCAGGTTAGACAATGGCCAGGATTTCTTTAAAGTATTCTTCAGGGTGGTTGTACTTTGGAAACTCTCTTGAGAAAATATATAAGCACTGGAACTATATATTTTTTTCTTTGTGTCTATATTACACACTGTTGGGTGTTGCTTGACCATCACCTGCTTGAATTGTAAAGACTGAAGCTTCTTAGGCTTTAGTTGATGAAGCAAACATTTTCTCCTAGCTCCTGGAACATTTTCTTCATCTAGACAAGAGGATTGGTGTGAAGAATATAACAATGGATAACATAAAAAAATAAATGTGTTCTCTCCCGCCCCCCCATCACCCAAAAAACAAGATCTCATTGTGTAGCTCAGGCTAGCCTCAAAATTGTGATCTTCCTGCATTGTGTGCATGTCTTCACTCATGGCGTATGATTCTTTAGTCTTGTATGATTCTTTAGTCTTGCATTCTGCTTTCTGTCACTTGGGCACTGGCTTTCCCACTAGTAAAGGAAATCTATTTCTGCCCATTTGTCTAAAACCAGCAGTTCTTTAGTTCTGTTGATGCTTTAGTAAAGCTTGGAACAGAGTTTATAGATACCTTCCCAAATCCTGAAGCCTCTTCACCTCTGCTGAGTTCAGCCTGTTGACAGCAACTGGTACTGCCTGTGCCCTAAGAGGGAGTCAGATCCCCGTTGCCTGGCTTCTCTTCTGCCCTCTGATCACTTGTGGTTAGTTCTTTTGGTTAGCTTATCAATCAGTATTCCAAGTGCTGATATTGCTTAGGACTTGTTTAGTGTTCCTATTCTGTTTCTTCTGCCTGGATATCTCAACCATTTTCCGTGAGTTTTGCAACCTAGGATCTGCTGTCTTACAGATCGGTAGCCTCTTTTTTCTGAGCTCTTGGTTCCCAGGATACTTCCTTTTCTGTCTGACCACTAGCCATCACTGCAGATTGGTTCCTTTCTTTGTCCTTTGCCCTTGCCCTGTTTGCAGAGGCCACAGAGCTGAAAGCCAGAGTTGCCGGGCTTTGGGGGCTCAGCTCTGTATTGCTGGGTGTGAACCTCTCTCAGCTCTTCAGGGGTCAGGGAAGTGTGCTGCCCACATACTTACCTGAGATCTTTCCACATGGTGACTGTGAGGGTTAAAAAGCAGTCCTTTCCTGGATGTAGGTAGTATAAAGACATATTGCAAACACAGGGAGACCTGGCTTTACCAGTGTGATCTGGAGGCTAGCAGCCATGCTTGTTTACTTTCTCTGTTCAGCAGCATGCTGGCTACTGGAGGAATAGAAGAAAGTAACTCAAAGAGTAACTATGGGAAAGAACTATTCCACCATTATCCATAGCCATATGATGGTTTATATAGAAAATTCAGAAGAATTGATGTGGAATAATCCCAGGACTTCTAGTACATAAAAATTAGTCATTTTTGTATCCTAGGAAAAGTAAAGGTGCCAATTGCAATCCAAATACCTAGAAATAAATCTTAGTTTAAAAAAAAGCATTTCTGCAATATCTTATACCTATAAAACCTGCAAAATGTTATTGACAAAGAAAAACCTAAGTAAAAGGAAGATACACTGTGGTTGATACAGAATTATAAAGATGTCATTTGTAGCAGTGGTACTTTCAATGCTACTGCGATACAAATCTGATTTATTTATTTATTTATTTTTAATGGCACGTGGAAAACTGGAGGGAGAGGTCATTATCAAGCTGAGGCTAAAATCTGCAGTTGCTCTGAGGAGGCTGAATCAGAGGGATTGCTGTGAACTTGAGGCCAGCTTAGCCTGCAGAGTAAGACCTTGTCTTGCCCCTTCTTATTCAAGAAAAGAGAACACAATGCCAAGCTCTATTATAAAACTGTAGTGACTAAGACAGTGTGGTGTTGGCTCAAAGATGGAAGAGAAGACAGGAAACAGGCTCAGTTATGTATAATCACTTGGTTATGGCAGAGGTGGTGAGCAGTGCTATGATGAACAGTCTGGATCAATAATACTTACCTACATGAAGATAAAATTATCTTGATCCCTTACATTGTGTATGAAAATCTCTCTCAAGCAGATCAAAGATCTGGATGTAATGATGAAAAGCTTTGACTACCAAACACAGAAAACATTACCACGATCCTGGGAGGGTAAGCAGGGCAAAGACCAAAGTAAAACTGTACACATGGAAGAAATGGTTTGTGAAATGGACAGCCAAGAGCTTGTGCTTGTTGACATAGTGTTTAGACTGGGGGAAGGTATTTGTAAAACATGCAAAGGGCTTGAATTTATAACGCATTTAAAAATACAACTAGAAAAAAGGTTAAAGGCAGAGACTAAGAACAGTGGGTTCAAGATTTTGTAGCCAAAAGCAGTTACCCATGTGGTCAGTGAATCTGAAAGGCCTTCAGTTGTTAGTGGAAATCAGTGAAATGACGGAATGGGAAGAATCTGGACCAGTTGGAACTCTTACACTTTTGAAACTTAACCTAGTGCCACTTTGCAGATCTGTTCAGCAGTGTCTACTAAAGCCTAACATACTAAAGAATCAGACGCACGGTACTACCAAAGAATGTATACCAGAGTATTCATGGAAGCCTTATTCTGGAATCTAGCAGCCCAAACCGGGAGACCACCCAAACTACAATAATGGTAGAGAAAATTGTAGTACAATCATAGAATAGTAGTAACAGTCAGTTAACAGAGTTCAATTCAGTTTAGCCAATCAGTGTGGATCTCACGTGCAGGATGCCAGGCATAGCAGGCAGACATGAAAAAAGCCAGGCATGAGTCAGGCCTGTCAGTATCTCAGGAGGCCTGAAGCTGAGAAGGTGGCATGGAGGGTGATTACTCATTTTATTTTTTGATCTGGATGCTGATATATAATTATAAATCTTGTTTTTGTGTGAATATTCATGGAGTTTATGATTTGTATACTTTGATGTCTATTTTATTTCAGTACAAGGTTAGTGAAAAACTGACTGGTTACATTGGCCTGGTAGGTCTTTTATTTTCGAATTACATGATAAAGTATTTTGTTGAAGGTCAGCTTCAGTTAGTGAGAGTGGCATTTCTGGGTGACTACTGTACCTGCCATATCTTCATGTTTGGTTCATCTTTCATGCTACTCACATTCCATGTCTAGTATGGTGTCATCTAGTAGATCCCTGTATGTGTGGGCGTGCATGTGCGAGTGTGAGTGTGTGTGTGAGTGTGTGTGTGTGTGTGTGTATGGAGCAGAGAGGATATCAGGACTTTCTCCCTGTTCTCTTATTTCTTGAGACAGGGTTTCTCATTGATCCCAGGCTAGTTGTTCAGCTAGGCTAGCTAGGCAGTGAGCCTGCAGGATCCACTTGCCTCTAATGTTGGGGTTACAGCTCTTTGTGACCATGCCTGGCTTTGTATAGAAACTGAGGAGTTAAACTTACATCCTCATGTTTTCACAGCCATCTTCCCAGCTCTGTGATAGACCGTTCTGCAGTGAGTGGGAACTCTTTTTGTTGGTCAGTGTGCTGGCCATTGGTCACATCTAGCTATTGAGCACTCACTGTATTGCAGCTGTGGGTTTTGGTTTTCCCATGTCTGAAGTGACTCAAGCATGTGACACCTGTGTTCTGTGGGTGCATGTATCCCTGGATAGCTCTAACTGCAGCCCAACACATTTGTAGATGACAGTGCTTTGTGGCACAGTCTCATACAAGTGACTGGTAGTAACATGCAGGCAGTGCAGTTATTACTGTATGTCTTTGTTAGGTAGGCACACTGATTCCATGAACTGAGGTCCATCTGAATTTTAGACAAAGCAATGATAGGGAAATGTGAGGGATCAGTTTGTCCTGGACTACCTCTTAGCTGATAGGAAACACAGCTAAGTTTGTCTATTTATGACCACTAATGTAGAGCTAATCCTGCCTTTGTACAGAGAACATGGCTATAATTGATTCTTATTCAAATTCAAAGTTAGACAAAAAGAACTGGTGTACAGTAAGATAAACATTTAGTGTATTTATGAGGTGTCGGGATATTTCAATGATATATGTTGTGTAATGTGTAAATTAGGTTAAACACAGCTGTCTTCTCACATATTTGTCATTGTGTGTGTGGTGAAAACATCTAGAACCTTCCCCTAGCTATTCTGCCCACTCCTGCTACTGTGGAATGGCAGCACAGACCTCCGCTTCTGTCCAACCGCGTGCCATTTACCAGCCTTCTCTTTGCTCCCAGATGGTCACCTTTCTAGAGTCAGCTCTTCTAGATCCCACAGATGAGGGAGACACACAGTACTTGTCTTCTATGACTGCCTTGTTTCATTCGCAGTCTCCCAGCTCTGTGTTGTCATAGGTATAATGATTTCAACTTTTTAAAAAATGGCTGCATGGTGTTAGTTGGGCTACGTGTACCACAGTTACACAGTGTCTTATTTTGGGGACAAGTTCCTGAGAAATTATCATTGTAGCAGGAATATATTATGGAAATGCCACAGTAAGCTTTATTCTTCAGTCCACTGGTTTACTCTATGAGCTGTGGACATTCTCACTGTCTGCACAAACGACTGTATCCTGTGTGCTCTTTGAGAGTTTACTGAAGTCTTCATTGTTGTCTCCTTTTCAGAGCCAGGGCCATCTTGTCTTGGCAGTATGCTCATGCCTGCCCAGGAGGCTGCCTGGGAAGAGCTTATCCGCACTGGCCAGATGACACCATTTGGTACCCCAGCCCCTCAGAAACAGGAGAAAAGGCCCAGAAAAATAATGCTCAATGAAGTATCAGGCTTTGAAAAATATTTGGCAGACCAAGCACAGCTGTCTTTTCAAAGAAAGAAGCGAGCTGGTAACAGACGTGCAGCTAGAAAAGCCATGGTCATATCTGAGTCAAGCCCAGGACCAAATGAAACCAGACCAGACCAGAGAAGCCAAGTCCTCTCCCAAGCAGACAAGCGCCTGAAGAAGCATATCAGGAAGCTCCAGAAGAGGGCGCTGCACTTCCAGGGGAAAGCAGGCTTGCCTTGGGGGAAGAAGAAACATCTGGAGCCTGCTGTGATCTCCGAGGGGGAGAAGTCTGGGTCCCTGCCCACAGATGGGGAGGAAGAGGAAGAGCAAGAGGAGGAGGAAGGGGTGGCCAGCCTGTCTTCCAGTGACATCAACTATCAACTGAAGCCTCTGCGGAAGGTCGGGAAATACCAGAGAGTCCCAGTGCAGGAGGTTGACGATGAGTTTTTCCCAAGTTCTGGGGAAGAAGATGAAGCTATGGAAGGAAGAGGAGGAGGTCGCAAGGTAGCAAGGTGCCGCGATGACGGTGATGAAGATTATTATAAGCAACGGTTAAGGTTAGTGTGCAGGGGCTTGTGCCACTTACTGGATGTTAGGAGGAAACCTCCTGAAGACCTTAGAATTCTAGATCCATATTGCACTAGACACTGTTATGTGCAGACGCTGGACTTGCTGCCTTAGCCTGCAAGAACCTGGACTTGGACTCCTTAGTGGAGCTGGCCCCAAAGACTTGAGAGTCTTTGTTCTCATTCAAAGGCAAGTCTGGGATGAGAGCCCTGGGGAAGGCTGGGCAAGGGCTGAGAGGACTGACAGGAACTAGTTGTGTGGGCTTTATTCAGTGTAGTCTTCCTACAGCAAGTGTCAGGGAAGGAAAAGGTGGGGCCTTTGGTTTTTTTTCCTTGAGGGAGGACATTCATTGTAGAGAAATTTCCTTCAGAAAAAGCTGAAGCTTGTGCTGTGGCATATGAGCACACATGCTCTCTCAAATCCCCTCTTCCTTGATTTTGAGAAAATAGTTGTCTGCGGAATTATAGACTGCTATCATGCTGAATATACACTGTGTACATAGCACACATTCCCCCTCACTGCCATTTGGCATTGCTCAGACTGAGTTGGTCTTTACCTTCAGGACTTTGTCAGCACTTGGTGTGAGAGAAGAAGGTAAGTGAACATGGAGTTAAGTTGCCGTTTCTGGGCAGTTTCTGTGAGCCAGGAAAAGCATCCATACACCACAGGAAGCATCCATACTCCACTGTAGGAAGTCTGGAGAAAAGGAACCACAGTACTTTTTAAATATTTGCTATTTGGATGGCTTTGGCCAGTCAGCAGTGCTTTTATTTTCAGTGAGAGGAGAGTGTTTCCAGTAGATATCCATTGTCATCCTGGGTAAAAGTTGACTTGCTGATTTCGTTTAGTTCAGAACTGTTGTAACTCTAGTCTTAGCTCCACATAAACCAAATAACCTTTTCAGAGTTTTTTTTGTTTGTTTGTTTTGTTTTTTTTTCCTTCAAGACAGGGTTTCTTTGCGTTATACTCCTGGCTGTCCTGCAACTCATTTTGTAGACCAGGCTGACCTCCTACTCACAGAGATTGACCTGCCTCTGCCTTCCCATTGATGGGATTAAAGATGTGACCCAACATGCCCAATTTCTTAAAAATAACCTGAGGCCCTGTGACAGTAGCTCCTTGTATGGTAACATTGTAGGGAGGCCCTTATGTTTGTCATTTCCAACTGTGACATTAGTTAGTGATCACACCTAATAGTTGTAATGTTTGAAGAATACTGCTCAATACTTTTAAACAGTGAATAGTGTCAGTCTTTACTGTAGGAAATTAATAAAAGTGTTAATCATAACATATTGATTATAAATGGAGCAATATATTGTCTCCTCATTCAACTAGGTCAATATTAAATGTATTTCAAACATAGCAGTTTATTTTGATTGAATTTTAAATATGGATAAAGTTTAATTTCATGGCAATAAATTTTTCTTAATAATGTTAAGATTGTAAAACAATTTATTATTTCCAAAGCCATATTATAATCTATTTTTGCTAAAGTTACAGTAAAATCTCAAATGAATTTTAGAAATATCAATAACTCTTAATTGCCACCAAAATACGATAGCTCTTAAAATTTTATAGCTAGTTATTAAGGCTGTTAAGCTGCAGATATACACATTGAAATGTTTATATTACATCTCCTTTGGTGCTCTTTAGATTGGGGGATGTTAAAAGAAAATAAAATGCTAAGTATTGAGAAGCATATTAATGTTTGAAGTTTACCAGTCACCAAATTCTTTTAGTGTTGCTCATGTCTTTAGACCTATTGGATTGTAGTCGTCTTTTTACTGGAAAGGACTTCGGGCTTGTTAGTCTTAGAATGACTAGAATGATTAGAATCTGTCTGATCATATGTAACCAGGCTAAGAACTTTACAAGTGCACATTGATTACAATGTTCTTTTACCCTGTTGGATGTGAGGGTGGGAAACGCCTAGAATGAACATCTGAGGCCTTAGGTTCTCTCAGCTTGGGAGTCACAGGCTTCTCACTAGCTCTGGGCTCATCTTTACAGGACATCTTTGTATAGTCCAGTGGTCTCAACCTTCGTTAATGCTGTGACCCTTTAACACAATTCTTCGTGTTGTGGTGATCCTCCACCATAAGATTATTTTGTTGCTACATCATAGCTGTGATTTTGCTAATGTTAAGAATCATAAGACTCTGATATGTGACCCCTGTGAAAAGGCTGTCAGATCCCAAAGGGGTCACGACCCACAGGTTGAGAGCCGCTGGTTTAGTCAGATACTGTGTAGGAATCTATCAGACCATTTCTGCAATGTGACCTGCTTTAGACTGGACAACAGTCATGTCCTCCTTTCTCTGCTTACCGTTCGTAAACTGTCCCTTCCTGTGTTTCTTATTCTTTAATGCACTGAGATCCTTAGCTGGGACCCAGGAGCTGCTGTAGATCAAATCTCTGAATATGCTTAAGCAGGAGCTTCGAAGTCCATGTTTGTGGGCGTTTACTCTGGCTGGCTGTGTGCAGATATCCATTAACATTCTCTTCCTTAACATAATGTTGATGCTTCAGAGATCTGCCAGCTAAATAGATTTTTCTGGAGCTGACACACAGTCCACGCTTTAATATCTGTGTCCTGGTAAGATGCAGATTCACTGGAAGCTAGGACCAAATAGTAACCTTTCCCAGGTTGGTGGCCAAGTCAGCTGTATTTGTGCCTGGCACTTGCTTCTGGGTTTCTCATTTCCCAGTTGTGATGTGAGGTCACCTCCATTGCTTGGTCTTCGTTTCCACATGCGAATGCATGTCTGCCTGCGTCCTGGGACTGGCTTTGAGTATTTCTGGTGACTAGTCACTAGGCTGTTTGTTAATTAATCAGCATGAACTGATACAGAACTCAGTATGAAGGGAGCAGTGAACTCAGAACATGTATGGAGGAGACTTTTCAGAGGAAGTACATTGCAGTGCAGAGCCTTATCTATTCACTAGCTTAAATATGTCCTTGTGTTAAATTTGCCTCTGAGTCTCCAATGTGTCACTGGAAAGGAAATATTTCAGGACAGGGACAATAAGAAGGTGGCAGCCTAACAGGAAACTCACTCAGTTAAGCCAGAGCCTTGATTATGCCACAAAAAAACATTTGAGGACAGGTCAGTGAGATGAAGTTAGCTTGTTTAGAGTGAAGGTGTGGGATAGTACATTAGAATGGGGTTTCTGTCCTGGACTTTCGGGCCTAGCCTCAGGGTTTAGGCCCGCAGACCCACAGACCAGCAGAGACACATAGATGCTTACAATAGTTTTAGGCTGATCGGCCTAAGGCCCAGGCATATAACTTGCTAAGTCTTTACCCTTAAACTAACCCATGACTCTTTATCTTGTTCAGCCGTGCAGCTCAGCTCAGAGCAGCATAGTTGTCCTCTACTTCTTCCGGCTTCTCTCTAGCATTCTGCTCTGTTTTTCCTGTTCCTAGAGTCTGGTAGTTCCGCCCACACTTCCTGTCTGCCTTTGGCCAATCAGCGCTTTTATTAAACTCATAGGTGGGGACAATTATTTACAATGAAACAACATAATTTCCCTATAAGTACACACTTCACATTTCAGCATGACGTACAGAGATGTTTAGCAAGAACATATGTACCTGAGACATTAGTTTGGTCTTCTAAGTAGAGAAGAGTACTTATGTGTCTTTGTAGTTTCTATGTATGTGATTTTTGTGGCTCTCTAAATTACATTGTTCAAAGAATTTATAATAAGTAAAGATTAAATAGCTTAAAAATAAGTAGAAATACATGAATTGGTGTAGTTATTTACTATAAAGAATTTCTATTTGTAAATAAAGTTGTACTGTAGCCTTTTTTGCTTGTTTTTTAAAAATATTTATTTCTTTAATGTGCATTGGTGTTTTGCCTGCATGTGTATCTGTGTTGAGGGTGTTGGATCCCCTGGAACTGGAGTTACAGACAGTTGTGAGCTACCATATGGGTGCTGGGAATTGAACCTGGGTTCTTTGGAAGAACAGCCTCATGTACTATAGTTTTGTGAGGTATGCTTTTTGTATTTAAGAATGAGGGACAAGTTAAAGTTACAGATATTCTGGCCTCAAGGAAGCATGGCTTATGTTTCCTCTGTACCCTTGCTTCTGCCAGAATGTTGATGGTTCTTTACTGCTGGGCAGCTAGAAGGACAGCTGAATTCTAGTTCAAGGGGCTTCCTTCCCTTCTCACGTCCTTACAGTTTTTCTTTTTATTCTTACTGTGTGCTTTGGAGGCCAACATTCCTCAGGGTTTGGTTTGTTTTGCCTTAGAGATAGATGTGGGTGACGGTGATTATGTCAGGTAGAGAGGCCTGATATCTAAGCACTTCCTGTCAGGACAGAAACTCAGCACCACCTTGACCTGCCAGCTCCAGCTTCTGGGAGTGCTTGTGGCTGAGGAAGAAGACCAGAGTCTCTCAGTGATGTCTGTAGTAGGAGGTTTCTGGCCCAGATTTTCAGGCCTAGCCTCAAGGTTTAGGCCCGTAGACCCACGGACCCGCAGAGACACAGATGCTTAGATGCCTAAGGCCTCTAAGTGCTGTTTCACTATCTGAGTTGGAAACTGCTAAGATGTGTATGTTAGTTGCTGTTTCCCTCTGAGGCCTTAGCTTTTGCTCGATTTGGTTTTCCTAAAATCTTTCCTTGTGTGCCTTGATAATTGTGCTTATCTAAGAGAGAGCCTGGGGTAGAGGAGAGTCATCCTCCACCTTTGAAGCCATTGAAACAATTTGGCAAGGATGTTGGGGTCTGAGGTGCAATGCTTTCTCTATTCAACCCTAAAGCAATTTGGCATTGTTTTTTAGGTAAGCCTCCTCAAAAAAGGTAGAGCTGCAGCCTAAGTTGGTTGGTTCCAGTTGGTCTCCCTGCTGGGCTTGCAGGCTTTCCGTCTTCCTCCACTTGTTTTTAATAGTAACTATATAGCAATATTAAGATGGGAAAAAACTTTACTTATTTTTCATTATTTCAGTCTTTGAGTTTGTACACACTTGTTTTTGCCTTGTTGCAGTAATAGTGGCCCTTACAAATACGTTATAATCAACTTGCCCTTGATCTACTACTAAGCTGAGGCTGGAAGCTGGGAAATGTTGGGAATGTTTCTTTTGCTTGTGAATTGGTGGAAAGTACAGTGTTCACCTGTGACCACAAGGTGGTGCCAAGAAACAGCACATAGCTGCATCTTTCCCGGCCAAGAATGCAAACCAGAAACCTGGAACCTGGGAGTTGGATATGGTTTAGAGAGGTGGCTTCTTAAACTTTGCTTACTGTCAGCAAAAGAAACAGCTGTCATCTTGAAAGAATAAGAGGACGTTTATATTGGAGTTAAGTGAGAAATGGTAGCTCAGGAACACAGTTAACTCACTTTTTAGAGCATTCTTTTAATTTAAAATTATCTTCCTGCCCTGTTGTTTTTACTTTATTTTATGGGAGTAAACTAGAGCTGGAATTGCTGATAAAGGCTCCATTCATTGTGCAAATGTTATAAAATGCCCTCTAGTTGTCTCAGGCTTAATTATTTGGGAAGCTAATGTTCCCTGATGCCCTTCACTGGGCACTGAGTGGGCTTCTGTGGGCTGGGTGAGTTGGATCTTACATGGAGATTTGACAGTGCATGTGGACATCTCTGAGAGGAGCAGGTTGTCCCTCGTGCTGCCGAGGGTCAGATCCTGAAAGGTCAAGCAAGTTATGGACGTGGAGGGGTCTTGTGGAATGCCAGAGTCCTTTGTGGTCTAGGAAGCAACTGATGGGGTAAGAACAGTAGCTGTGCTCCACCTCCTCGTCACAGCCCTGGAAGCCTAGGCATCCAGGAGCAAGCTGGCTCTGCTGCCAAGGACTCACAGTGTTGTCTCCTGGACGGGTTCTCCTCCCTGGGGTGGTGTATAGAGATGCTCATGGTAAGCTCCAGCTGTCTGGGGTCCAGTTCCCACTGAAGACAGCTCTTGGAAGGCCTGCTCTCCCAGCCTTGGTGCTGTGGAATCATTCTCCTCTTTTTGCCAACATCCAGTTTGTATTGAATTACCTGTGTCTGTTCCTCGGGTTGGATCCTTGCTTGGATGTGGTGGACATTCAGCAGTTTTACACTGTGCATACTTTAGCAAAATTCAGTTTTACTTGCAAAAAGGTGCAAGTAAATTTGATTTCTGAAAATCTAAGGTTAAAGTTTAATCTAGATTTAATCTAGAAACCTAAATATAACAATTTGAAAATTGTTCTTTGCATGTTTCCAGAAGCCTTATTGTTTTATTTATTTATTTTAATAAAACTTCTTAGGAATCTAAATTTTAAAGAGAAAAGAAAGCCCCCCCCCCCCCCAGCCTGTTTTCTTAGAGAGCCTGCTGGCTTTGAAATGACAAAACCAAGACACAAGTGAAGGCTAATTCTGCTTTCTGCCCTGTGCATACCTTTCATTCTCCGCTGGGGCATAATTGTCTGCATGTGCCTTAATTTACCTGTGAGGTCTGGATTCCTAACTGAGGGCATTTTGTCTGCTCAGATAGAGCTATCAAGTCCAGCCAGATAGACTGTAAAAAGCAAGATAGAAGTAAAACAGTCCCTCAGTTTTGAAAATGAGGCTAATCTGCAAGGGAGCCTTAGCTGTCTAAAATAGAAAACCCATCGTGGTATACAAATGCAAATTGTATTGTTAGATACCCAGTGTGGGGTCTGGTTCTGCCTTCCTTCGAAGGTCAGATTGTACCCATCATGCAATTCATAGAAATTGCAGTGAGTGGAGTATCATCTCGAGTTTGAAATTTCACAGTATTAACAGTGATTGGACTGTGTGTATGCGTTTTTCCCCTTCCAGTCTTAAATTGCTGGGCCCAGGGATCCTTGAAATGTAAAGAGTCAGGACAGTGGGTTTGGCAAGGCATGCTCATGTTTGACTGTGCAATTCGACGCTCCTTGTGTTTGCCAGTTCCCGTTAATAAGTGTACTTTGTCCTGTTAGTGGGTTGGTGTGGGCAGTTTGTCCATCGATCTGTCTGGGGTTAAGTGTGTCTCGTGGGATGGTTCAGCTCAGATCATCTGTAGTCAGAACTGCCAGGCAGCTTTTCTGTTACTTTGAGGAATCTGTAGGTGTCAGGTGACAAGTTGTGACGGTCCCTGTGCATTCATAAGTGGGGGTAGAGTCATGCTCCTGCACAGAAGCAATCTGTAGTATTGCCGATTTTTTTTAAAAATAATAAGCTTATTATAAAATCTTGTAAAAAATTCACACACAGATTAGTAAGGTCCAACATCCATACAGCTAGCTGTACAGAAGTTCATTGAACACTATTGAGTTTTGTTTACCCTCATTACAAAGGTCATTACTGACCCTTGTCTGGGAGTACTGTACATCCATTCAGAGATGCTATAATGTAACTAAGCAGCAGTAGACTGAGGAGCCTGTGTGACTGGGCTGGCCCCCATCTCCAGTGCAGACCTTCATTTCTCCTAGCCTGTCTCTGGGGAAAAGTAAAACATCTGTCCTGCTGGATTAAAGGAGCTAATAAATGCGAACTTCTTAGGTTAGTGCTTAGAATACAGTAGACATCCGTAATTTCAATCATTACTCATTATCTCCTGACTTAAAATTTAAAATAGAGAACAATTATTTAAAATATGTAAATCTTTATATAAAATGTATGTGTAATCTCAAAATTTGTCCAAGAGGCTGGGGAGGTGGATAAAGCTCTTGTCATACAAACCTGATGACCTTAAGTAAAAAGCTGCGTGTGACGCTGCACATCTGTGATCTAGGATGATAGCTTGGGGTACATTGTCTGCACAGTAGCAGAAGCCACAAGCAAGTCCTCAGCAAGGGGGACAGAGAAACCAGCTCCTGAAAGTTGTCTATACCACCCATCAGAGAAATAAACAAAGCCAGCACGACTCTACCACCTTCAACAGAAAAACTGAGATGGGAATCCGCGGCCATGGAGCTGTGAGATTGGGTCTCATCTATAAACAGAGGTCTAAGCAGGACTCTGCCCACAGGTGACAAGACCACACACAAGACAAGACTATGGGCTGCTGAGTTCTTCTCATGCCATAAGCCAAAACTGAGGGCAAAGACTGTCAGACTAGGAAGAACCTTGGAAAGAGGTTCTAAGAGATGTCATTTGATGTGTCTGTTCTTAAGTAGAAAGCCTTAACAATAGCATGGATGGATGGATCAATATTAGCTGTTTATTAACTTATTTTCATTGGTTATGCTTTTACATCGTTTATATTTTTTGCTAATATGATTATGAACATGAGCATAATTATCAGTAGTTGTTTCTCCCTTGCGTGCATTTAGGGGTGCCTGCTCAGGCAGGTCAGGTTGTACTGTGAGTCCCTACAGTTCTGCTCTAAGAGATACTCACTCGAGGTTCTTCTGTGGCTTGATTTTCAGACCCCTTGACATTTTTGATGTAGGATGGCATACCTACAGTGTCCTGTCCATTTGACAGGCTGAGATAGGGTGGAGTGCAAAGCAGTGTTCCATTCTCGGGGACCTGGTTTAAATATCACTAGCCCAGAATTGCATTGCAGAGTTTTGTTGCTTATTTATTCTTTGATTTTTTTCTTTTTTTTTTTTTTTTGAGATAGGCTTAGGTAGACCAGACTAGCCCCAAACTATGTAATTAAGGCTACCTTGAACTCTTGACTCTCCCTGCTCTACCCCCCAAGTGCTGGGACTGAGGGCTACTGTGATCCTAACTGCAATAGATGTTTTGATATTTACTTGTCGTTCATGTTCAAACCACAGTTAACTGATGTTTCTTGATTTTACTTTTTTTTTTTTTTTTTTTTTTTCAATTAAAAGTGGGCTGGAGAGATGGTTTAGCAACAAGAGCAAAGCTGATCTCCAGGGGACCTGGGTTCAGTTCCCACAGAACACGGTTTTGTGGCTTCTGTGGGCCTGAAGCATGTAAATGGTGCACAGATAATGTAGGCAAAACACTAAATAAACTAAGCAAAATAAATAAATAAAGGTAAATAAACTAAGGTTTAAAATTTAATTAAAAACTTTGAAAAGATTTGTTTTGTTTGGCTGAATAAATGTATGTGCACCACATAAGTGCCTGGTGCCCATGGAGGTCTGAAGAGGGAGCTATCCCCTGGAGCTGGAGTTACAGATGATTGCGATGCACCATGTGGGTGCTGGGAACTGTACCCAGATCTTCAGCAAGAACAAGAAGTGCTTTTAACTGCTGAGATATCAACCTAGCTGTTGATTTTATATCTTTTGTAAAGATTACTTAGTAGAATTATCAGATGCCACCTACTATGTATGTAATTTCTTTGATATTTTATGCATATCTATCTCATTTAGTCTTTATAACAGAGCACTATTTGGCTCATTGGCCAAGGACATAAATGCAGCAGTGGGGAGTGACATTTTCTGGACTGCAAGCCTCCCCTTCCCAGCTTGATGTCTACGTCTGCTTAGGGCTTCTCTTAGTAGGGCTAAAAAGGGATTCCAGGAAGGAGGACCAAGAGACTATGATACCCACATTGTTGTGTTTGTGGCAGTAGCTGTTATGGGAACGGCTTAAAGGAAAACGTGAGGATGAGGTCAAAGCGTTACCCTCTTCCTACTCATACAAATAAACAGAGCTGGAAACTCTGTTCTTGGTCCAGGAATATTTTACCTGTCCTTTTCAGTTGCTCTTGGACAAGCTTGGAACCACACGGGGGCCCCTGAATCTTTCTACTGTCTGAGGTGCAGAAACTAGTTTTGCTACCAAGTGGACCCATTGGGGAATCTGAAAATGGAGCTCAGTTTTGAAAATAAGAAAATTTGTTTTATGTATTTTGTTTTTAATTGTTGGAAGTTATGGGCTTCCCTTTATCTCTTTTTAAATTATTATTTTAAGATTCTAAATTAAGACTGTCTATGACATTGTAACTAGCTACCCTCTTACATAGGTCAGTCTTTTCCCCGACTATAATATGCTTATCTGGTAGGCAAAGTAAGGTATGGGGCCTTAGGGAAAGGTAGGTGGGATTAAGAAAGCAGTCCAGAGATAGTCTCTAAATGAGGTAGGACAGGAAGTTTCTAGAAACATTTCTGGATGACCCACTTAGATAATTTTTAAATCAGGCCTCTCTGCCTGTGTCTTCCTTACCCAAGTCCAGTTCTGAACATTCTTTTTTGCTCATCATTTATTGAGTGCCTGTGGTGACCTCTAGGCCATCATGCCAGTCTCTGCCCTCTGATGGCTCCCACGCCAAATTGGGAGACAGGTAAGGATTTCACTATATGATGGCACTCTGTGGGCACTGGGGATGAGACTCGTGGTAAGCCTTGGGTGTTGTAGGATTAGGATGGCATTTGGTAGACAGGATGCCTAACTACTTGGTCAGGAAAAGCTTCCTCTGAAGGAAAGGAAGCACAGTATCTGAAGGGTCTGCTGAGTGTGAATGTGTGCAGGTTAGAGGACAGATGTGCAGTTGAAGAGAATTGAGACCACATAGAAAGAAGGCAGAATGCAGCCAGCTTTGTGTTTCCACTCACATAATCTGACTGGCCTTGGAATGCTAGAGATTCTAAAACAAGCTAACAGTAAATGGTGACACTTAGCTTGCAGGTATTTTCTTCGGGTTTCATTGGCAAAGCATCCCAGTAGCTTGCATGAGCCTTGGTGTAGTTCAGGCAGTTTTTCAGGGTCTCGGTGGCTTCTGACAGATATTATTGTAGTGTCAGCCTTAGGCTCCAGAGCCTGGGCCAGGTCTCGTTCCTGCAGGCATGTAGAGAAGCCAAGGAGTGTTTACTGTGCCTGCATCTGATGAGAATTTAAGTTTATGTTTATCGCTGACTTCCCTCTAAGTGGCTGCCAATGGAATCAGCAGCAGTTGAACATAGCAGTTGTATGAGGAGTTAGAAGCCCTGCCAGGGAACACCAGGCTCTTTTGCTTTATGTGGCTGCAGCTGTGACTATTACATTTGTGGATTTTTTTAAATGAGAGGACAGAGAACATGAAAAAGTTATTCTTTTCTGAAAAATGTAGATGCTGAACCATTTATTTCCATCAGCTAATTTTTAGTAATTCTGCATGTGCCTCTTGTTACTGTCATATAAAAGCCAGCTGTAATTCAGACAGTATACAAATTTATGGTCAAATATTTATTTCTGTTTTTGGTGTTGGAGAATGAACCCAGAGCCTTGTGCTTTGCCACTGAGCTCCATCTCTAGTCCATGGCAAGGAGATTTTAGTTTAGGTATCTAGCAGGTGTCTTCTGAAGGATAGGTGTTCTTGTTTGGCCATATCATTGAAAATAATTTGCTATACATCCATTTCATCACTGCCATAGTTTTCACTGATGTTCGTTCCTTTTGTAGTTCTGTGGAACTGTTGAGGACCACTGTCTTACTGCATATAGATGGTGTGGAAATGCATACTGCTTCTGCCTCTACTCTACTCTTAAACTAGGGGCAGTTCCCGTTACAGAGTGAGCATGATCGATGATTTCAACAAGCATACATTATTTTATACAATTCAGTTTTCTCTGTGTGTGGACTGCTTTAATGTGGCACCCTCAGTCAATCCATCATACAGCCCAGGGAACCAAGTGTCACTCTTCTTCCTATAGCTCTTTGGGGACTTTTAGTTGCAAGGTTAAGTTTCTTGTTGAGGGTTTAATGGTGCCTTTCAAGTTGGATCTGGAATGTTCTCCAGAGGTTCATGTATTTAGAAGCTTGATGCCCTGTAGCAGTGCTCAGAGGTAGGGTTTGGGGAAGTGGCTCTGGCCTCACTCATACATTTATTTATTGATGGTCATAATTTGATGGGTTATTGAGAGGTTATTGATAGAAACCTAGGAGGTGGGACCTAGTTGAAGGGAATAAGGGGTGCCTTGTTTCTGCTTCCTGTCTGTCTTTTCTCTGCTTCCTGGCTGCCTTTACCATGAGATGAGCAACTTTGCCCTACCTCATGTCCCATGCCACTCTGCCTTTCCCAGAACCATTGGAGCCATGTGACCATGATGTGAACTCTGAAGCCATGAGTCAAAAAAGTCTCCCTCTTTTACATTGATTTTTTTCTCAGGGTAGTTCCACCACACACAATGACAGAAAGGTGACCAAAATGACTAATAAATAAATACAGCAGTGTTTGCTTCCGGCCAGTTTTGAGGCAGCCTGACTATCTGTGTTTGATCCTACATAAAAGTGGAAGAGAACTCACTCGACCTCCACTTACACAACATAGCACATGCGTATCTACACTTAGACATACGCACACAGAATAACAACCACAGTAAGACTCTTGGCACACCTTGGATGGAGAAGCCACTGTTTCGTGATCTGCTGCTTTCTCTTGAAGAACTAGTGTGGAACCCGGCTCCCACACCCATGTCAGACAAGCACCCTATCACTAAGACATCTTTCTGTATCTAGGTGGCTTCAGCTCTTCTACCTTTCCTGGGTATGCCCTGTCCTTGTGGGCACTCCTTAGATGGTGACCCTCAAGCCACACCAGGAAATATTGCCGTCTGCAGTCTGAGCCGTTCATGTACGAGGTCGTATTTTCTGCTTTACATTCTTCGCAGACTGCTTGTCTTTACAGTGGTTCAGGTGCTTGCTGACCATGATGATTTATCTCCACCACCTTTACTCATTCTTTGTCCAAACTGAATGAATGTTGAGGGCTTTCATCTTTCTTTATGAAGCGGAAAGCTCTGGGATGTAATCATTTCTGTGGTGGCTTATGTGGTTTCCTAGGTGCTGAGTTCTGTGGCAATGTGATGCCTGTATATTTAGGACAGAGAGAGGAAGGCAAGAAGAGAAGATGCAGCCTTGTCATTGCAGGATGATGTGGTGGGAAATTTAACAGCCACAAACATTGAGTGGTAGAGTCCAAGGAAACAGCTATCATCTGTGAGTGAAATCTCTGTGTAATATGGGAAAGCCCTTGTTCTTGGCTGCGCCACGCTGCTAAAACCAGTACCTTCTGAGATTTCTGTTTCCTGCCTTACTAAATTGTTAAAGAAAAATGCCAGATGAAGTCTATTTAAGTGCAGATGATAACTTTTGTAATTTTGGGGGTGTCATCTTTTACCCACAAAATTTGCTGAGTAGAGGCATCTTTATAGATATTTGATACTTAGTTCTGATGCTCAAGGTTTGGATACCGAGGATTATCTCATTACCCGAAACTGTGGATGTGGATCAGGAGAATGACTGCACCTTTGCAGCATGTTAATGATATGTGAGGTAGATAACATTTTTACTAGAGAATTGTCCTGTCCTGAGTCTACCATCATGGCTTAACTTGTCTCTAGTTCCCTCATCTTAGGCTTGAGCTCCAGTCTCCTTTATGATATAGGCAAAAATTGTCACTGTTTTCCTGAGGAGGACATGTGGCCAACCCCCCCCCCCCCAACCCCCTTGCAGGAGCCCTCAGTAATGACCAAATATGTGTCTAGACATTGTCAGGTTGCCCTGGGTAGGGATGAGGGCACTGTTGTCCCTGTTGAGAACCACTGTAGTGCACCATTGCACTTAACTGAAATTGTAAATGACATACAAATTAGAAGACCAGCAGACTCTTGTTGCCACCTAGAGAACTCAGTTGGCCAATTACATGGAGGTAATTTTTAAGGAAGAAAACTAATAAAGGGGGAAAGTGCTTTTTGGAAGTGTTTTATGTAAAGAAGTACCATAGGTGTGTGTGACAGCTGTTCCTCTAGGCTTGGCTGGATGGTGCCTCTTCTGTTTGCTACTTCCGTCTGGAAACTAGCACTTCTTTATTGAGCACAAATATTAGTTACTTTGAAGAGCTAAATTTTTGAAAGATGTGTTTTACTGTCTGCTAGCAGCTTCCTGGGTAGGTTGTCCATCACTCTGGCCTGGCCTCTGTGACTGATTACCCAGCCAGCGCCGTGTCCATCTTAGCTTCTCATATTTTCTTTGCTTTCCCTCAGATACTCTCTGCTGTTCTTGCATTAGGCCATGGAACTTAGAAGCCTGTGTGTGCTGCTGTTGTCTCTCTGTGAGCTTGTGGTTCCAGGCATTCATCAATCCATGCTTCATTCCATTTCTGTCACTTTGCAACATTTAGAATGTCAGTCATATACATGCTAGGAAAGTCACACCTTCTTTTTTATAAATAACAGAATTCAAGGTTATTTACTTTGGTAATTATTTTTCCTTTGCTCACAACATCAGAGTTTACTATAGTTGTGGGGCTGTATAATTAGCCTAGTTAAGTGGCTGCACCATCTGTAAGCTGCGGTGTGTCACGGGACCTTCATAGCTTGCACAAACAGTGTCATGCTTCTGAAATACAAATGTTCATCTTTTTTGAAAATTTCAGTCTGTCTGATTAACACATTTTGAATGATATGATTGTCAGTGTAATGGCACCTTTGATCCTTTTCAGTTGAATAATTAGAAAAAATACCGGATACAGCAATTTTGAGCAAAAATTTCTTTTCTTTTCAAATGGTGACTATTATTTTTAGCAGAGAAATACTAGTTCTAAATAAAATATTCTCTTGTTAAACTGTATTGCCATTTGGAAATGCTCAGTTATGTTGGAAATTTCCGTGTCTGTTCTAGGACTAAAGCCGTGCATCTTAGAAGCTAGTAGAGAAGTCTGCCCTTAGGGCATGCTGAGGAGGATAAGTGGTTTGGATAATGAAATGAGAGATACAGGAATCTTTCTAGAGGAGCTGCAATAATTCAAGTTAGAATTGACTTAAGGAAGCAGGAGGGAGAGCTGGTTTTCCTAGACTCCTATTGGTGGGTCGTGGTGGCTTGGCAGCAGAGACTTTCAAAGGCCATTCTCATTTGCCTGTTTCTTCGCAGTGCATAAAATCCAGAGCTGTCTATTTTAATCCATCTTATAATCAAGATAATTGAAATGTGATTTCTTTTTTTGCCATAGGAGGTGGAACAAACTGAGGCTGCAGGACAAAGAGAAACACCTGAAGCTTGAAGATGATTCTGAGGAAAGTGATGCTGAATTTGATGAAGGTTTCAAAGTACCAGGCTTTCTGTTCAAAAAGCTCTTTAAGTATGCCATTGGTTCTGTCCTTTATGTCTGTTATAAGCTATTGTGCACAAATTAACATTGAGAAATCACACAGTAGTTACCTGTGGGCCCTTAAGCTACTTGCAGCAGTTGATTGCAAATCCAGACACTGTCAAATGAAATTTTAGCCACATGCTGTTCATTAAAATTAGATGATAATAAATTGACTAAGGTGCGTATTGGGTACGTTTGTAAACTGATGAATCTGTATGGACCTGTCTCGGCAGACTAAAAGCAACACATTTAAAAGTCTCTGCGTTAAATTACGTTTTGTTCTTAGTAATTTTAAGGCACCAAACCTCTCATTTTAAAAATTAGATTATTTAAGAAGACATGTATATTAAAATCACTAAAAGGAGTTTTATATATATTAAAATCAAACCTTGGGGAGGATTTTTGCTTTTGTTTTCACTTCTGTGTGGAAATAAAAATTGTTGATGGTTTTCTGAGGACCTTATAGCATACCTACGGGTATAATATTTTTGAGTTGACCAAATGTGCATCTAAATATTTTATGTGGATGTCTTTCTGCATAATGTCAAAACAGAAGACATAGACAACACCTTCAGTTTTAAGCTGCTGTTGGAAGCTGACTTAAGTTCCGTGTGTAAATGGCCTAGTGCTGTGATGACCGGATGCTGCATGATAGATGTATGCTTGGTCTATATGGCTGGGCAGGAGGACTCCCTGATGGATGTAAATGTCGAGGGACACTGCTGATTTACTTAACCAAATGCTTTAGGAAGACTTCCTTAGTGGTGTGGAGGAAGCCAAGCCCCCAGATGGCTTCTTTCCTTTTTGCAGCCTCAGTCATAGAGCAGAATGCAAACTTCTTTCTGTAACATGATGAAGTTTAATGTTCTTCCTAGATTCAGCTGTCAGCCTTGCCCTTATCTTCTTAAAAATAACATGCTCTTACAGTTTCCTCTCAAAGAGCTTTGTTTCTGTATGGGGGAGGATGTGTATGTACATGACAAGGACTATACTACTGAGCAGCATCACCAGGCAAGATCAAGACCTACAAATAGCATTGATTTAATTATTGTGCCAGAGAGATGGAGTCCAGGGTTTTACTCAGGGTAGGCAAGTGCTTTACTACTCAGCTCCCCTCCCCGTGTTATAGTTTTACATTATAATCTTAATCTCTCTTTGCATTGGAAGACATTTGGGGTGGGAAGTAAAAAGTAGTTATTTTTGTCCTATTAAACACATAGTGAAATGAGGTCCTAACTGAACTGACGTGGCTGGGTGACCTGACTAGATTAAGAGGAAGAACCACATAGAAGGTAAAAATCTATATCACCGATCATGTCTGTAGAGAAGACAGTTTATAGCCCAGAAAAGCAAATTGTTTGTTTATTGCTACTCCCAATGAAAATTAACTGTAGAAAGATAAAGACTACATTTATTGGTAACTCTTTTTATTTTCTCTGAAGCAATTATTTATTAAGGAACAAGTATAATAGCATCCATGTTGTACTAGGAAGAAGAAATAACTGATTTATAGGTTAAGCTGGTTTAACAAGGACAGGCCTACTCTGCGTGATGAGTGAGGGACCTGGTAAACATCCTCGGGATCGGGTTGGATGCACAGCTTTGTATAAATGTCAGATTTTTTTCTAGCAGAGAAGTTTCTCAGGTAACAGAACCAAACTTTGCTTTACTAGGTGGATGTAAGAGTCTCTGTATTAACTATTAACTTGTTAATACAAGTTGCATGCTTGTTAGTGAGTGTTTTAAATTTGTCTTAATTATCATTCTAGAGAGTATTCTGTTTTATATCTACAAAAATAATTTACAGTACTTTATCAGTGTTATTAGATCTATGTCTTCTAGTGTAAAAGAAAGAAAAAGTTTATTTTATGTGTATGGGCATTTTGCTTACATCTATGTGTATCATGTGCATGTAGTGCCCATAGAGGGCAGAGGAGGGTGCCAGGTGCATTGGACCTGGACTTACAGCCTGTTTGTGAGCCATTGTGTAGGTGCTAGAACCCAAACTAACTGCTGAGTCAGCTCTCTAGCCCTTGATCTCTACAATTTTTATCATTAAATTTTAGGCAAGCCAGTTTGCTGTTGTAGATATATTTTTTATTCTATTTACTAAACTCTGGAACTGAATTAATGGGGTATAGTTGCACCCCAGGGAGTGAGGAGGCACAGTTTTCCATTTAAGTGCTGTTTTCTGAAAGATAATGTTTAACTTCTAAATTTCAGTTTGAAAGTTTGCCCAGCAAATGTATTCATCTGTATAATTTAACAGCCTCATGACAAATTTCAATTTGTTTTGACCTTACCTTCCACCAAACTAGCAAATGCAATCTTGGGTTCCTGCAACGCTGCCAAGATCCAACAATCATCTATGGTTATTTTCTGGTGCTTTGATCCCATGGGGATAAGAACTTAGTAACTTCCTTACTGATGTACAGTAACTTAAGAGACTACTTAACTTTCTAAGGAGTAAATTTTATATGCTTCTCAAAGATTTTAAAAAGTAAATTCTATATCCTGTTTTCAGTTTAATTGCATAGTGGTTGTTTATACTATTTATTATTCAGAATGTAAAGCAATAAAACCCAGGGCATTCACTAGTTCTTATCACACACCCCTGCTGTCCAGGTTTCTGTGTGCTCCCCCAATTATCATGATTTTTCACATGAAGTGTGAGGACATGTTTATGGTTGGGTGGGGAGAGCCAGCCTCCTTACCCAGTCCTTGCTGTTGAAATGCAGTCCCTGGGCTACCTCATAAGCATTTCTCCTTGCGTGATTTCTGTAGGACTTCTCACATTTTTGTAAACATATTGTTCATACCCTGAATAAATAATAACACTGATAAAGTACCTTATGGTTTGGGGGTAAGAGATGTCAAAACACCACGCCCGCTGTTGCTTACTCTCCAGGGTCACATAGAATCCAGTGTCCAGAAGGATTCCTGCCATAATTCCCCAGTTACCGATTCCCAAATTTTTCACATTTTAATTAAATTTGGGCTCTAGGAAAGAAGAGTGTTGGCCATGTGCTGGGTGGATTGATTCCAGGGTGGTCACTAGAAGGTCCAGGGCATGGCTTCCCTGCTCTGTTAGGAGAAGGCCAATGGCTAGAATCCAGCCATTCTGGAACCTGAGTTCAAGACTCGGTCTATTTTGTTTTGTTTTCATTATTTTTAATTTTTCTTCTTTTGAGACAAGGTATCATCATGTAGCTAAGGGTAGCCTCAAACTTAAAAACCTCCAGCCTTAGCCTCTTGTATGTTGGGATTATAGGTGTGAGAGTCAGTTTGGACACCGGATTTTCCAAGTCAGGGCTACTTCAGCCTTGGTACACTTGACATTTTAGACCAAATTATTTTCTGTAGGGACTGACCACAGCATTGGAGAATGAACAGCATCTCTAGCTTTTGCACATTAGCTCCCAATTTTTTTTTCCACTTGAAAAAAAAAAAAATGCCTGTAGATATTTTTGACCAAGGGAGCAAATTATTGCGGGTGCAGGGATGTTATGCTGGACTGTTCCAAAGTGGGGTTACTTTGGAGTCATACAGTTGTGGATCTCAGATTTGTTTCTGTGTCACCCCCTCTCCTCTCCTGTCCCCTCCCTTCCTCTCCTGAGCCTTTGCTTCCTGCTTATAAAATATGTCACTAACCCTCCCCTCTCCCGCCCCCAACCCCAACACACAGGTGGATTGTGAGGCCCTGACCATACTACTTGGTCCAGAGCCTCCCTGCAAATAGGTTTCTCTAGTGGGAGCCATTATTCTCTAGGGTATGCCATACGTTTATGAAACTTGTCTCTCTCATATTCATCAGTCTTATTTTCATACTGCATTGTGTTAGGATTTCTTATCCTTTTCTCAAACGTGTGTATTCGGTGTATTTCTTATAAGCCAATAAGCAGGGAATGGCCCAAAGTTTTTCTTATGCTATGAGCAGTGATGTACTACTTAGAGTCATACTGTTGAAGTTTACTTACACAGTACTGAGAGGAAGTTAATTATGGCACATCTGCTGTGAGGAGGTTAAAGAACACCACCAGAAACTGAGGTCCACAGTGAGATGTCTCTGTCATCTATCTCCACCCCTTCCCTTCCTCCCTTTCTTCTTTCAAGACAGACTTGGAACTCCTGGAATTCTCCTGCCTAAGCCTCCCATGTGTGTTGTTATGGGCAGGTGCTTCCACACCTGATTCAGAAGAAGATTTTTAAGTAGACAGAACAGATAGAGCAGTGAATTCTGGGTCAGTGAGTCAGGAGCAGTGCGCCTCCCATCTCTTAGGGATAGGGGTTGTCCTATGGCTTATATCATAAGTGGGTTTTGCTCTAACTCATTTACTTTGGCATATAATCTTTATTTCATTCCATGGTTTCAGGTTGTTATTCATTCTTGAAAATATTTTTTGCATTATTACTCAACAAACAGAAAACCTTAGAGGTTGATGGAGTAGAGGAAAATAACCACTGTGTGTTTTCTTGTTGATAGAGAAGTGAGAAAGTTGGTTTTTTTGTTTTTTTTTTGTTTTTTTTGTATAATCCTTATTTAAAATTTTAAGAGCCTCGATCTTGTGTATTTGATAAAATCCTTGAATCAATTTATGCTTTAGAATACTAAAAGACCTCTTATCCTGTTTGGCCTTTATAAACAGTTCTTTTGTATGTCTGTTAATTGTGCAACAATTATTTGTTATACACTAATTTTAAGAGCAGCCTGATTACTCACACTTGTTTATGACCTTAAAATTTAATTTAATTTTCCCTATAAAAAGATAGTACGTCTACAAAGTAAGTTTACAACTGTGTAAGCTATAAATTGTGGTGTTCTCTGTCCTGCTTTTTTTTTTTTTAAACTGTTATTTAGATTAAAGTATTACTTCTTTTTTGTAGAAAAAACTTGTGGGACTTTATATACTTAGAATATTTGAAATTCTTATTTCCCAGACAGTGAATTAAAGCTAGTAAGTTAATGTTTGTTTATCAAGCGATACATAATGTTGTAAAAGAAATAAAATAGTCCTTAATTACTTCATCTATCAGTTTAATTAGAAATGTGTTAACATTCTATAACAAAAAATTACAAAAATTACGATTCTTTTTTATGCCTAAGTGATCAAAAATGTATGACCTTATAAATATAATAATCATATAGAACACGCACGTTTCTCTGACTGGTACTAGAGCCTAAGCAAATGATTAATTCATGAGTGCTTTCTGTTGCAGTCTCTGTCACCCACCGTTTGCTATTTTCCTTTTTCTTGTTGGTGTTTGTTGTTGTAGGTATCAGCAGACAGGTGTTAGGTGGCTTTGGGAATTGCACTGCCAGCAGGCAGGAGGAATTCTGGGAGACGAAATGGGATTGGGCAAGACCATCCAGATAATTGCCTTCTTGGCAGGTCTGAGCTACAGCAAGATCAGGACGCGCGGTTCAAATTACAGGCAAGTGCTCCTCTGCAGACTGTCAGTCTGTGGAGCTCAATTAATATTTCATCAGATGTATTGCTGTGGAGGAGGGTCTTGTGAATTATTGATGACATTTCAATTACAATATTCCTTTAATTCTTTTAGTGGGGGACATCAAAGGAAAAATTTTACGAGACAATGGAGCTGTAGGGCAGGAGAAATTAAACATGTAACACTTGTAATGAATTCCAGGCGTTGATGCTTCATTTTGCAGATGGGCCCCACTAGATATTTTGGGTCAATACGATGTCTAAGGTTAGCTCTTGCAAATGGATTGTTTACAAACTCAATTATGTTAATATCAATAGTTTACACAATATGGAATTTTAAATTAGGCATAATACCTTTAGTCCCATTTATTAAATTTTACATTAAAATATTTGTTCTGGCAGAAGACCAGGTGAGCATTACAGTCAGTACGAGTCGGCTCATGGGCAGAGTTGGAGCTCTGAAGAAGCTGTTCTCTATGGTTTCCTTTAGTCTTTGTGCCCATAGCATTTAGAGACATGCTCACTCTTTTGGAGTGAAATCTTCTCCATATGGTTTCGATTCCTTTTTCAAGATCAACACCTACATGACTTCCTGAAAGTGTAGAACGTACTTTTACTCTTTTTCTGCTTACTTTCTCACATACTATTAAAACATTAGTATTTTTGAAAGGATAAGTGCTTGATCTGTCTGGAGATAGCAGACAGAAATGTTTGTTCTTGCAATAAAGAGTTGTGAGCATGGCCTTGTTTAAGTTGTAAATTAGCTTCATGGAAATCTATATTGGTAAAAATGTTGCTAAATAAATGAAATCTTGGACTCAGATAAACCAAGAGCTCCCTACCTTGCCGTTAGTTTATGTAATGAGTAGCACTGATGAAGTTACCAAGTGGATCTGTGTCCCATGACTGGAGGCATTCATTGTATCCAGTTTGGAGATGTCTTTGAAACAGTGTTGATGTGTTCAAAGTCAGCAACTGCAGAGCATTGTTGCCACATTCTAAGGAGCTGCCACAAAAACGTGCAGGAGCATGTATGGACCATGAACTTCCAAATAAAGGCTATTATTGAGTTTCCTGGGCATCCTTGTTTGCTTTTCTTTGTTATTCCCTTTCTAAAATGTTTTGCTCAGTTAGCAAGTTAACACTTTTTATGAGGAGTGTGTCAAGTTTTCAGATTTTTTTTTAAAGACTTATTTTTAGTATGTTTGTGTGTGCATGTACCTGTGTGTATATGTTGGGGTATGTGCATATAACTGCAGGTGCCTGTAAGAGGTTTGCATCTGTTGGAGCTGGGGTCATAGGGGGTAGTGAGTCATCCAAGAGGGTGCTGGGAACTGAACTCAGGTCCTCTGTAAAAGCAGTGTGTGATTTTAACCACTGAGCCGTCTCTCACCCCTAAGGATTTTTGAATCCCTTTGTAGGAGGGAGAAATGTGTTAAAAAGAATTTGTAGCTCTCAGAATTACTTCTTTAGATGTAGCATAGCTTTTGCCTGGAAACATGAAAACCTTCCAGCCTAAGAAAAACCGTCAACTGAAAATGGGCGTCCAAGGGTTTCCTATCTGTGACTTGGCATTTTGAAATGACTTTTTATCTGTCCCCAGTGGGCTTGGTGTCTGTAGCTCTTGAGGTTTCTGGTTACTCGACTGTCCTGACTGTCCCAGATATTTCTAGGGCTTTCTCTCCTTAAATGACTTCTACCGTTTCCTCATTTCCCTGCTTCGTTCTTCTCTTCCTGTCCTGTTGTCATGAGCCTTGTGTGGAGTCTTAACTTCCAGGCGTAGAAAACCTCAGCTCATCCCTGCAGTGCAGTTTTGATCTAAAAATTAAAACGTGTTCTCTTGAGTGGTGGCAGTTCTGTGAGAAGTGAAGTTGGGCCTTGTAGTGAGCATCAGCTGCAATCAATTAACTATCAATGCTCATATTCTCTTTCCATAATGAAATAGTGTGGCATATTGGACTGGTGCCTGGATTGTCTTTATTAAAATAGTATTGGTGGAACTGGCTTCTGAGAATGTGGCAACCAATCGGCCAAACTCAAGGGCTGAGTGAGGAGGGCTAAGCTAAGGGACTCCCTAACGAATGATTGTAGCATGTCTTCTGTACTAGGTGAACTATGTCTTAATGAGAAATATCCCTTAAAGCAACAGGAATATCTGTGTAAGCTGGTATCCCATTGTTGGCTGTAAACTAGAGATGCTGGAGTCTTCGTTGGAGGAGGTGACCTAATTTTAAGGTCTGAACATTGTGAAAATGCAAGTCTCTGTGATATCAAGAAACTTGTAGTAAAAGCAGTTTGTTGTATTAATTTATGTGTTGATGGAGGTTGAACACCTGCTTTTAGAATGAGAAGAAAAGCTATCGCATTAGTGAATAAGTGAAGACTAGTAACTATGTTCCCAGTTCTCAGTGGATACGCTGACTTTTTATTTGACCATTCTTAAAGGACTGGGCCATCCGGATTTTATAATGGAGAAGATGTAAATGATTTACAGCTCACACTTTAGTTACTACTTGATTGGTTGTCATTTAATTAATTTCTAGTGAAGAGTTAATGTCCTAAAAAAGCTAGTGAACTTTGGAAGGTAAAGGTTACAGTTTGTATATCCCAGTAAGTTCTAGGCCATAAGTAGTCGAATTTCCATTCATAGGTTGAAGTATATGACCATGGAGCTATTGATTTGTCCTAAATTCATTAAATAATCATTGATAATCAAAGGAGGAAGGAGCTATAGTATGTTTGTAATTGATGCTAATCACTCTTGGGCCTTTAGCCATTTCGTATCATCTCACTGGTATTGAGGCTGGGAAAGTGCTTCACTTGCCTGTTATGGGTACAGACCACAGACTCTCTGTGGTCTGCATTGGCTGTGGGATTTCAGCTCAGCTTGAAAATTTCCCTGTTATTCTAATAGAAGAGGAATGATAGAACTAAAGAACACAGTGATGCCAGGAAGCAGTTTAGCTGGGATTAAATGGTCTTAGGTCAGCAAGTCTGTCATTGACACAGCAGTTTACAGAAGGCATATTATATAGGAGAGACAAAGTTTGTTCTCTTAGTTGAAGGTGAGCTTGTTGTAGGCTGCTTAAGATCGCTGTTGATTGGCTGTTAATCGCTGCCAAGTGCATATTGATGACGTCATCTTATTGAAGAAGCTGGCACATTTAATCCTTTTAAGAAGGAATGCTGTCATGCCAGGATCCAGAGGTCAGGAGCCAGGTCAGAGTCCTGCTTTCCCAAGGGAGAGTGAGAGACAGCTGTCTGGGCTTTGTCATTGGTGACAGCATGGCTTGGTGGGAAAGGTTGAGTTTGTTCTGACTTCTGGATTCTCTTTTCCAACCTTGAAGGCCAGGGGACGGTGACCACATAGAGCCGGAGGTTTCTCAAGTGGACACGGCGAGGGGTAAAGCCTGTAGTTAGAGTTGGCCAGTGTTTTACTTTTTGCACTAGACCAGATTCCTTTCAGATTATGGATGATTTTTGAAATTTCAAGTTCTGTATGGCTCACATTGAAATTTTAAGTATTTTAAGTTTAGGAATTATTTTCCTAAGCTTTAACAAGAAAATAAAAATTATGTATGTCTTTCCAACTTAAGAATGCCTTTCACATTTTTATATTTCTTTCCAGTCTTTAAATACATGTTGTCATTTACATGCTGTGGGCTAGGTAGGCCCTCAAAGAAATTGTCCAGATTTCTAAAGAGCAGAAGAGGCTTGCTGTATGTCACTTTGTCAAGGAAAGCTCAGCTGCCTGTCTGGAGAGAAAGGGTGGCCCTAGCAAGGATAAGGTGGGAGAAGGGAGAAGAAGAAAGGTCTAGAAGACAGAGTGTGTACTCCATAGGCCTGAGGACAGTGCAAGCTGGCAGAGTTCAGGGTCAGGAGCCAGATCTGCATGGCCTCATGGCCAGGGGAAGGTGTAGATGCTGTTCAAGAGCAGTGTGCAGTCATTTGGAGGCCTTGAGCAGAGGGCCCTACTTTCAGAAAGTACCAGAAGATGCCAGAACATAGATGAGATGATGATAGTCATTGCAGCTGGAGTGGTGACTTGCAGACTTGGTGTCTTCTGGTGGGAGCAAGAGGCCTGATGAGAGAACCAGACGGAAGAATGGCTGGCAGTTCTGACGGGATTGGGAAGCTGCTATTGTGACTTGTGCCACATCTTAAGCACCACACACTGGAGAGAGTGAGGAAAATGGTCCCTCTAACCCGGAGCACAGTTTCTTCTTCTTCCCCAGTCACACGGCCCTCCTTGGGAGTTTCAGGGCATGCTGTGCTGTGGGGCTATGGATGGGCAGGATCCCCACTTCACAGCATACTCGTGCTTAGGGTCCCATAAAACAAACTTCTGGGAAGCAGAGCTACATCTCCTCCCATTGAGGCTGAGGGAAGCAGCTTGGGGGAGAGGAAGGCCATGTTGATGGTGCCGCCCCACCCCCACCCCTGCCTGGGTGTTAGGAAATTGCAGTGCCCTGTAAGGTGTTTGGTTTATTTTAAGTTCATTATGAGCATTTTCTCAGGCTACTAAATAATTCTCAAAAAAACTGAAAATTTTAGTAGTTTTTAAAAAATGATTTTAATTTTAATGGTTATCTGATATTCTTTCTTATTCAATAAACCCTTTTAGTATTTACTAAATGACACTGTTGTAAGCATTTCACAGATGTTAGTTGTCTTAACTCCAGCAGAAGGGAGAAAATGTTTTGCTGTGGATTCTTTGGTTTTTCTTTACTATAGGTGTTGACTGCCAAGTGTGTTATTACTGCTGATGATTCCTGCATCAGCTAAGTGATGAATGGATTCATACAGACTCTAGTTACTATGAACCTCCATAGTTTTTCCTCCTTAAAGAAAGCATCAGTACATTTTTATAGGTTATGTTCTTTTTTGAGTCCTTCAGAGTTTTGGTTTGGGCTGATAGTCACATTCTTCACTGTCTTTCATGGTTGTGTTTTCTTGGACTTTTGCGTGCAGGTTCGAGGGACTGGGCCCCACTATCATTGTCTGTCCAACAACAGTGATGCATCAGTGGGTGAAAGAATTCCATGCATGGTGGCCTCCATTCAGAGTGGCTATTCTGCACGAAACAGGCTCCTACACCAACAAAAAGGTAATGTTACAGTGCTTAACTATTTGGCTTTTCTTTTTTTGAACCATTCGTTTCTCAAATTCATCTACATATGTTTCCTTTATCTTTATTCAATTATTGACTTGAAGCTTCATATCAAACAGATATGAACAAAGGGTTTCTTGTTCCAATAGTCTAAGTACTGGTGTAGTGGTGTTCAGTAAAACACAGCTGGGCACACATGGGGACCACAAGGCTGATAGTGTGCATAGGATCACACATCTGTACTACGTGGTAGTTGACTGGAGGGACTTTTGTTGTTAGCAGCTTTAAACAATTTGATAAAAGAAGGTTTGAAAAGTAAAATACAGATTGAGCATCCCTAATCAGAAATCTGAAATGCTCCAAAATCTGAGACTTTGAGCAATGATAGTACAATTGGAAGAGCCTTTATCCGACTCATGTGACAGCTCATCGTGAAAATACAGATACACCAAAATTACTGTATTAAAACTGCAACAGGTAACTGTAGAAGATCTGTATGAGTTGCAATGAATTTTGTGTTTAGGCTGGGTTCTGTCTCCAAACCATCTTAGCACATATATGTAGATACTCCAAAATCTGACATACCCCTTGTCCCAGTGCATCCTGAATAAGAAATATTCATCTTGATTGATAAATGCATCTGTGACTATGCTTTTAACAGAAGAGACAGCCTACTACTTCAAGACTTTCCTTAGACAAAGATGATTTAGTTTTTTGCATTGTCCTCCTAGATCACAGTGTACTGGACATTGAAGGGATTTCTTTTAACGTTTAATTGAAAACAAAACTCACAGACAAATATCAAAGATAAAAACCCGAGTCTAATCACAAGTGACTGCAAACACTGGTCACTGCTCTCTTCTGGCTCCAAAAGCAAGTGCCTCCTCCTCCTCGTCCTCCTCCTCCTCGCCCCACCTATTCCCCTGTGCTCAGCTCCTGCTCTGCTCTCCTTCACCACAACCATGCAGTACCAAGGGCTGCTGAGCTTTCTCATCACAGCAGGCACTCTACAGCCTCAGAACTACTATTTTTGCTCTGTGATCCTTGTTTTCCTGCAAATTCCCATGCACTCATGATTTTGGCAAAGCATCATTTTTGATAGAAGTAGATGAGAAATGTCTGCTATAGTCTCAAATAAGCTGAGTTGGAGTCTCATTACAACAGACTGTCTTTGGTGAGGATTTTAAAGATAAGCAGAAGCAGGTTGAGTTGAGAGAATTAAGAACCTAAGCAAGTGTCGTGACTGACAAGAAAGAAGTGATGTTAGTGGTGTGAAGATAGAAGTTGGCCGAGGTTGATTTTCAGGCAGCGCTCAGCTGGAGACATTGCTCATTCTGTCTTTATTTTACTGTCTCTTAATGTTGTATATTGCAGACTCTATAATGAGTAGTTTTCCTGCACACTGCGTGTACTGACTAACTAGTGGAAACAGTTGATAGTGTGCTGGGAGAACCGGCCCCATGTCATGTGGGCAAAGCCTAGGGGACAGCGCTCACCTTGGCTACAGTGGTCACCACAGCCTCGTGGGCGAAGCCTAGGGGACAGCGTTCACCTTGGCTACAGTGGTCACCACAGCCTCGTGGGCGAAGCCTAGGGGACAGCGCTCACCTTGGCTACAGTGGTTGCCACAGCCTCGTGGGCGAAGCCTAGGGGACAGCGCTCACCTTGGCTACAGTGGTTACCACAGCCTCGTGGGCGAAGCCTAGGGGACAGCGCTCACCTTGGCTACAGTGGTTACCACAGCCTCCTTGCTGCTTTCATTTGTGGTGACGTGTTACTGAAATAGACTTGTTTTGTAGCTTTGCCTGGCCTTGAACTTCTGACCTTCCTGCCTTCCCTGCTAAGGGAGTCTTCTGCACTCATGGGCATGCACATAGTTGTTACCTTTTTTTTTTTTAATTGCTTTTCATTACAGTTTATGGTTCCCTTTTTTCTAACAGAAAAAAAAAATGAGCTGGTGAATACTTATTTGTGGAGCAACTGTAAATGCTGTATTCCAGGTGTTTCATATTGTTAGATCTCAGGAAAAAAGAGGATATGATGTTTTTAATTAACCTTGAAAAGCCAACTCTTTTCTTGGGGAAAGACATACATGAGAGATAATGAAAGAAGGCAGTTTGTGGTATTTATCCTACAATGCACAGTGGGTGGTGCCGTCATTAGCATTGTGGTGAAAAGCTTATTTAACGATTAAGGAGCTTCTTTTCAGTTTCTAGAAGATGCGTAGGGAGAGAGTCTTGTATTCTGAAATAACTCACTGTCACCCACCTTTTCCTGGCAGGTGGGATCTAGTGACTGGACATTTAGAGAATCCAGAGTTTTGTCTCATTTTGATTAACTCATGCCACTAGAGTCCTAGAAAGGAAAGCAAACTAAAGCTTTAGGACACGGTTTGTTTCCCACAGCAGGGTTCGACCTGCACACCTGCCCACATGGAGTTTTGAAACTGGAGGTTTACTTGCCAGCCACCCCCCCCCCCCCAGCCTGGGGATGATCTGTAGTGTGGGAATTTTGATAATTTTCTGAAGGTTTATTCGTTTGATGTACATGAATGAAGAACATTGTGTGTTCCCTGATAATATTTACTCAGTTATTTTTTTGATAGTAACGTAGCATAGCGCAGGCTTTGATCTTTGTAGTTGAGAAAGATGGCCCTGCAGACTATTGGGGATACAGTCTAGATAAAAAAGTTCATTGTTTCTTATCAAAATGGCCGATGTCTAGATCTTTTTTCTCATGTCCTAAATGGAAAAAGTGAATTAGAATGCTACTGTTCTTTTTGGAAAGTACAAGGTTAGGGATGCTTCAGAAGCAAATTGCAACTATACTTGGCCATCGGATGAAGCTACTGACTTGTATTCTTTAAAAGACCTGGTTTCTGGAACAGGAGCCAAACACTTGACTTTTTAAAAAGTAGGAAAGGGCTTAGGGAGGCTACTGAGATAGTTCAGTGGGTGGAAGTGCTTCCATGCAGGCTTAGTGACCAGAGTTCAACCCCTGAATCTCACAAGGTGGCAGGAGAAAACTGACTTCAGAGAGTTGTCCTCTTACTGCTACATGCATGCTGTGGCAGCACATACAATATATAGACAGACTGTGCAAAGGGAGAGGGAAAAATAAAGAGGAGTTAGAATAAAGGGTGGCTGTATGCCCATCAAGCATCTGAACACTTCAGGCCCCTCCCAGGTACACAGATTATAAAGCAAAGTGTGTTCCCTATTAACTTCAGAGTTGTGATATGCACCTGGCACAGGAAGCCGTAGACACTCAGTTCGTTCTGTGAGGTGTGCTGTAAAATTACATTGCTGGGCCCTTTTTCTTCATTGTCAGCAAAAATCCTTGTTTATTAAAGATTTAGCTTGAAGGAAATTTTAATTAATTACAGGTGCAGTAAATCCTGCCTGGGAAGCTGCAGCACAGCACTGCACCGTGTTTACTGTGAATGGCCTTCATGAGCCTGTGCTTCACTGTTCTCCCCATGCCGCTACCTGACAGTGTGATTTATGGCTGTTGTTTTCTACCAGTCCACTGTTTGCCCTCTAGGAGGGATTAGTCTCCTGAGCCTCCATAATAATGGCAGCACTTCCTCAGACATCTTTTCATGACAGCAGCACTACATTCAGTAAGTCAGGCTAATTGCAGATGTACCCTATTAATTGCAAAAACTAGGAGAGGTTACATATTTTACAAGCTTTTAATTTGAAACCGCCTGAGATGATTTGTCTTAAGTGTTTGGATTGAGGCGTCCATAATATTCAACAATCCACGTTATTGAAACGCCTGTCCAGACAGCTATAGAATTCTGAGATTGAATCAAGTGAACATCAGTAATCATAAATGGATTGTTACTCTGTGATGATTGCGTTTTCATTGTGAACATTTTGTACAACTTGTTCTTAATATAAAGTATCTTCTTAGTTCTTTATAGTCCTTACCCGTCTTTGTGAAGACAGTGGAAACAGGAATTCTGAGGTTCTATAAGTAACATGTAGAGTGCCTGACCTAAGTTCTTAAGCAATCACGAGAAGCTACCCATTGCTCCAGTGGCATACATTTAGCAGGCTCATTGTCTCATTAGCTTAACTATGATAAAGCTTCTAGCTACATCAAATGATTTCAAGAACTCCTTTTGGGATTGGGCACTTTCGATGTGAATGTGTGACTGTGGGGAACCTGTGCAATAGTCGGAAGTCCCAGGGTCCATGAGCAAGTGAACCACATTTGCAGGGTTTAGTCAAACACAGTCAATAAATGTTTCATAAATGTGAGCGGTGGTTTAACTTCCGCTCTTATTTCAAGCCCCAGGGAAACGTAATTGTTTTCTTTCCCGTCTCTCCTGTATGTGGCTGACACCTGGACAGTGGTTAGTCATGGAGTATTCCATTGCTGTCACTCCATGCTCTCTCTACTCTCATGGCTCTGGGAGAGGGGTAGATCTGGGGTGCCGCTCACCTAGAGTCTTGGTAGGAAATATGGATGTGGAGGAACTGAGGGAATTTCAGGGTTCTAGGTGAGGCTGGGAAGTGGTGTCTGCTCCTTCTGTAGCTCTTGTCTGCACTGACCACTAGCAGCTGAAGGAGTGGTACTCTTGTCAAGGAGGTGGGCTCGGAATGCAAGGCTGTCCACCACAATAATTGAGGTATTCATCAGAATATCAAACTAGAGAACTGGCTCGATAAAGCAGGGGTGACCTTTGGTATAGTATGCATTAGACATTGAACTTTCCAGTGTGGCAGAAGAGCAGGTCATAGTCTTGAGCCTTTACTGTGTCTTTGGTTTATAGTCTAGAAAGTAATTTTATTAGTTCCTTGAATGCCTTGTGTGCCATAGCACATGAGCAGATAATTTCCCACTCATTCCTCTTGGTTTGTCTTCATTCCTCTTGGTACTGCTTACATTTTGCCAAACATACTCTCACGTAGATGTGTATACAAACATGTGTTGTTTACATACCTGTTTGAGACCAGGTTTCACTATGTATCTGAGGACAGCCTTGAACTTATGACTCTCCAGCATCCCTCCCCCGAGTGCTGAGATTATTGGTGTGCACCTATCAACCCAGTTTATTCAGTTCTGGGAACTGAACCCAGGACTTTGTGTATATTAGGCAAGCACCCACCAATTGAGCCACTTCCTGTGTAATTTTTACGTGAGACAGTAAGCTTGTGTGTGTGTTGGAACTGTGTATGGAGGTGAGAAGAACTTGTGGGACTTCTCTCTTTCTACCTTGTGGATTTGGGGACTCGAACTCAGGTTGTCAGGCTTCATAGCAAGTGCCTTTACCCACTGAGCCATCTTCCTCCTGTTCTTTGAGCTAGGGTTTTGGTATATAGGGCAGGCTGGACTTGACCCTGTAAGCCTCATGCCTCCATCTCCTAAGAGTTGAGATTACAGATGTGTACCACCATGCCTGGCCTAAGAAAATTTAAACTTCCAGTTCCTCAAGGTGACATTAATAAAATTACCTCGCTTAGATTTTTGAATTATAAACAAGGTATAAGTGTTTTTAAATTTTCTCATATTTTACTATTTATTTATGTATTTCTGTGAGATATCCTGTGGAGTTGGCATATCCCTGGGCTTATCTTTTATCTATCTATAAAGTAAGAGCTGTAGCTTAGGGTATGTTTCCAGCTCTGTCAGTGGAAGAGCTGTGTTGGGCTATCCGGTAGCGCCTATTGGAGCAGTTTGAAGGACTGTTCCTAGGGCACCTTGAAGTGGGGAGAACATGACACCTTTTTCTAGTCCTCCTTCTCCCGGTCTAATTTTTCTTGTGCCCATTCTCTTTTTGAATAATTAATTTTTGTGACTCATTTTGAGGTTCTGGTATGCTATGTTTTGCATTCTCTCCACAAGTGACATCTTCAAGCTACAAACGGAATCTGTTCTTTGGTTTGTCTTTTCAAAGAGTTGCTTCTTCGTTTGTTCTGTCCATTGTTGCTTTGGCTTTCTTTGAGACAGGATCTGATCTGTAGCATAGTCTGGCCTGGGCCGTCAGTGTAAACCGTGTGCATTCTGAGAGCATGCCCTCCTGTCCAGCTTCGCCCTGTCTGTTCCAGCAGGTATTTCCTGGGGAGTCACTGGTCTTGGTCTCTCATTCTGTCGCTTTTCTCCCTTGCTCGCCGAGTTCCTGTGCATCTGAGAGTGTGCAATGATGTCATTACTTTTTAAGAGATGAAATGTGATATCAGTTATTTTATTGCACGTCCTGTTCTCTTATTTGCATTTCCTTTGTATATCTAATTCCCAGGTCAGTGTCCATGTCATCTGGTTTAGGTGTCCTTCAAGCTCAAGGCTATGTTCTTATCTTCCTAACGTGTGCCCATGCATGAGAGGCACATGGAAGGCCAGAGAATAACTTGTCAGAATCAGGTCTCCTTCCATCATACGGGGGCAGAGGAGGGGGAAGGGGGAGTGGGAAAGGGGGAGAGTAGGATCACATGCTAGTCACCAGGCTTGTTGGAAAGCACCTTTATTACTGAGTTCACTAGCCCAAGACCATGTCTTTAAAGCAAAGGTGGGCAGGGCCTGAGGAACAGCACTGGAAGTTGTCATCTTGCCTCCACATGTGTGTGAACATGTGTGAGTATGGGTACACATAAGTTCACACGCACACATGCACACGCAAGACAGTGTCTGGAGAGGGTGGAGTTTGGGTCCCCTTTTATATTCATTCCCTCAATTTCCCTTCAGGTTTTATTAATTAAAAAGGAGTTATAGTAATACTTAAAATATATCCCTTTTCATTAGTTAAAAGTACTCTATTTTATACTTCACATATTAATGGGTTTTAAAGGAAATTATATGCATGTAGTACAGAATTTTTACTCTTAAATTCTCTTTTGTAAAATGGCCAGCTATAATGCAGCCTGATGATGGGTGGTTGTGGTTGTGGAGTGGAGTGGACGGTCCTTCCACCACCCACCAGCTGTGGAGCAGACGCACTATGGAGGCTTCAGTGTGTGAGCATGCTCTCTGTAGGCAGCACCACCGTGGCCCCTCTGCCCCAGTAGTGTTCTGTGAGATTACCAGGCCTGCCCTCTCCAGTGTCCCTAGCCAGCTTTCAGGTGGTGGCTTAGTGTTTGAACCCTGGCCCCGGATCAAGCCTGTTTCCAGGTTTTGACCACACCCTGCTATTTCTCTTTGCTTTCTGACTTTTGTAGGTCTTGGGAATGATGCTTGGGACTGTTTCCTCAGAAGGAAACCTTTTCTTTATGTTTTCATGCCTGGACATTTTCTCTCTGTTGTTCTTTGCTTCTAGGATTAAATCATCTAGTAGATATGGCTTTTTCATGTTTATGCTTGACATTTGGAGATGTTTTTATTCACAGATTCATTTTTAGTTATGTGGGATTTCTTTTCTATTATTCTTTAAGTTACTGCCTTTACACCTTTTTTGCCCTCACCTCATATCATTCAATTCTCTTATGTCTTTAGTTTTTTCTTTCATATTCTTATAAAATAATCGTTCCTCATCAGCTTTGTTTTTAAAATGTAAAGGGACAGACATAAAGAATGATTTAGAAAAGTAACATCTGAGTAAATGATTACATCAATATGAGCTACTTTCTTTGAGGGCTCCTCTTCCTTTGCAGATTAAGCAAGCATAAAGCACTGATGTATCTCATTAGATTGGATGTGTGTTTGTACTGTACAGTGTATGCTAGGTGGTCCCATGATAATCCAGATCTGACCTTTCCATTGTCATTTTAGATCATGCTTGTTTTCTTCTTACTTGCCCTTCTGATGTTGTTACAGGAGAAGTTGATCAGAGATATTGTTCATTGTCATGGGGTTTTGATAACCTCCTATTCCTACATCCGACTGATGCAGGACGACCTCAGCAGACATGACTGGCACTATGTGATTTTAGATGAGGGACACAAAATCCGGAACCCCAATGCTGCCGTCACCCTTGCTTGCAAACAGGTATGGCTGCTACAGTGAGGGGATCTTAGAGGGCAGTGGTGTTTAACGTTAGGATAGACTATTTGCTTTATGAACACATTCATTGAATTCTATCTTTATTTAGAACATTCTTCATGCTGTTAGAATGTAGCCACACCCAACCCTAATCGGTGGTGTTCATCTTGAACAATAAGAGAGAATTCTTCCAGTGTTTTCTTCCATCTGCAGCTAGATAACTGGGCAAATATCCACAACAATGGACAAGCAAAACTGATGGCTAAACGTGCCCAGTAACAGTGGCTTGGGAGGTTGGGGCTGGATAGCTGAGCTACAAAGTCGGTTTCTTAAAAGGATTTCTCATTTCCCTAACTAGTTCCGCACGCCTCATCGGATCATCTTGTCCGGCTCACCTATGCAGAATAACCTCCGAGAGCTGTGGTCTCTCTTCGACTTCATTTTCCCAGGAAAGCTAGGCACATTGCCTGTGTTTATGGAGCAGTTCTCTGTCCCCATCACTATGGGGGGATATTCCAATGCCTCCCCAGTACAGGTAATATGGTAGACAGTGGCACCTTTGGCATTTCTCTAAACATTATACTTTGTAGCAAAGTCATTGACAATATAAGGGAAATGGCCAAGCTTATAAATTGGTATCTAATAAAAATCAGAAAATGTCTTTTCTTAGTAGATTGTATTTTTTCAGATTAGGTTTTGGTTTTTTTTTTTGTTTGTTTGTTTGTTTGGTTGGTTGGTTTTTTTGTTTTGTTTTGTTTTGTTTTTTAAGTACACCATTACTAAAGGAAAGCACTATAATAAAATTTCTCTTTTCACAATAGGAATGACATGGTTTTACTGTTCGCTTTTTCTGGAAAGTGTCTCTCAGAGGAAAAGTTTACAAATAGTTTGGAAGTGATCCCAGGAGCAGTGAGAGATCATGAAAAAGGCTGAATGGCTCTGGACAGTGGACAGGGAAGTGCCAGCCAGGGAAGTGTGCCTCTTACAGTGAGGAGGGGTGGATGGACTGGCAGCTCAGAAAGACGCAGTGACCAATCCTGTAACCTGGCTCTGGGAACACAGGCATTCTGTGTCAGGGCTGTGTAGGTGCACAGCCATGCTCTGTGTCCGGGGCAGCGGAAGAGCCTGCTGGATTGTGCTAAAGATTTGTTTGGCCCTTGTCTCCTTAGAGTGGGTGTGGGAAAGCTGAACATAGGGGCCTTGAAAGAGAGGCAGTGGTTGCTGAGGGATGGCAGGAAGGTATTTGGGCTGGCAGAGGGAAGATGGCAGTTCTCAGGGTTGCTCGGGCTGCAAGTGGTGGTGAGAAGGCTAGCTAGCATTAGAGGACTTAGGGCTTTGAGAGGGAAGTGAGGAACCAGACCGAGATTCAGGCAGTCTGCGAATAAGGTGGTAAAGGATAGGAGATCCAGGGGACATTAGGCAGCTTAAGCAAGATGTTGATAGATTAGGGAAACAGGGCTGGGCTTGCTGTACCCAGCCGAGGCTACGCCTAAGCCACGGGTAGTTTTGGGTTATAGACTTTCAGGGAGAGATGCTCTTCTGAGGGCAGTCTGTGGCCTATGGGAGCAGGCTTCAGCCTTGGGATGAAGTAGGGTATCTGTGCATGCCTGTTCAGGTGGGGGTGTATCTCCTGGGGTCCTGGCTGGACCTCCTCCAAAGATACATGATCTTTTGATTTGGAATATTTAGTTAAAAAAAAATTTCATACCTTTAAAATCAGGGGCTTGTCTAAACCTATAATTTGCTTTATCTTATGTCACTAAATAGTTATTAATGAACTTGTAAGTGTTCCTTCTCTGAATCTTTGCTGCGTCCTTTGTGCATGTTGTTGTTATTATTTTAACTTGCCATTTTAGAATCATTTTAAACTGAAGATAAAGTTAGAAGAATTGTAATAGAGAATTCTTTTCTGTATTACAACCAGATGTAGCATTTGCCTTAACCTTAAACCCCCCTCCCCCCACACACACTGGTGTACAAATGAATTCCTTTTAGAAATGGGTCATTTGAGAATAAGTTCAAGCATGATACCTATTCTCAACTCCTTCAGTGTGAATTTGGGGGTAGACCTATTTTTTCTTTCTTTTTTTTGAGATTTTTAATTTTCTGTGTTTCAGTGTCTGCCTACATGAATGTCTGTGTTTCACATTTGTGCAGTGTTCAGGGGGCTGGAAGAGGACATTGAATCCTCTGGAACCAGAGCTATAGACAGTTGTGAGCCATTATGAGTTCTGGGATTTAAACCAGAGTCTTGTTGAAGGACAGCCAGTGCTCTGTTAGGTACCTGTTAGATACTGAGCCATCTCTCCAGCCCTTCAACAAGTCTTTTAAAAGCAATGGCAGCTGATGTGGGAATGTCTTTCTGTATGCTGTGCATATTAATCTTTAAATAAAGGAGCTGTTTTGTGGCCATGGAAGGCACCATAGAAGAAGTAGGTGGGGAATCAGAATAGTTAGGAGGAGGGTGGAGTCAGAGACAGATTGAGCCAGGTGAGCCATGGGCCGCGTGGCAGACAGATTAATGAAAATGGGTTGAGTTAAGATGAAAGAGTTAGCTAGCAATGTGCCTGAGCCATAGGCCAAACAGCATGAAGTCAGTATACGCATCTGAATCATTTTGGAGGGACTAAGCAACAGCGGGCGGCTAAGGGGTCTGGGGCAGCAGGTCTGTAAGTCTGGACCTCTGGCTGACCCGGACCAAGAAACCTTATTGTAACAGGCAGCCACTTACATGCCCACAGTGATGACACCCATCAGGAGGCAGGTCAGCCTTATGCTTCCAGCCTGTTCTTCACGTTCTACTAGTGGTCTCTAGTATCTCTGCTTCCTTATCCATCATAAGCATCTTTGTCAGGACTGATATTTTGAAGGATGTAGGCCTGTTACTTGTTACTCTTGGATTTTTCTCACGTGGCTTCCACGTTGTGTTCAAACTACACATTTGGGGTAGGAACACTGTTTTCTCAGCGTGTAGAGTCTCTTGCTTTGTCTTGTTACTGAAGACTGCTTAGTAAAGTTGTTTAGATCAGATTTCTAAACTCTGGATTTAATATTTCTCCTTGGGAATTAATGAGTCTTCTGTGGGAAGATAAGCTGAGAACAAAAGCAGATAGTATGTTTCTTGAAATCCTTGTCTCAAGAGTTTGTGTGCAGTAATGCCTCCTTGTATATAAAAATACATTCTAAGACACCTGGCGATGTCTGGGATTATAGAGACTACCAGTCCCTCTCTGTGAACCCTGTGGTACAGGACAGGCAGTTCACTACTGATGACTAATGGGTTATTGTGATACACAGTGGGATACACCAAGCAGAATAATGATTTGTGTCTTGGATGAAACAGAGCAGAGCTGTACAAGTTTTTTATTAAACTACATAAACAACACACAATTTAAAACTAGTGAACTGTTTCCTTCTGTAATTTTCCATGTAATATTTTTGAAAAGGTAGCAGTTGGCTTCACAGAAAGCAAAGCTGGAGAAGAGGGAATCGCTGAACATATCATTCTTAGTTCTAGGTGGCAAGGTCTTGTGAAAGGAATGTTGCTCTTACTTGTTCTTTTTGCTCAAGGCTTTGTTTCTCATATGCTGTTGATCTGGGAAGATAGTCTGCCCACAGTAATTGTGCGTCAGGGTTGGCCTAATGTGATGAGAGGTGGCGGGAGACTAGCCTCCCTAGAAATCCATTGGCATACAGCAAAGGAAATGTGGTAGGGACATTTAGAACAAGGCACTGAGGACTGTGTACAGGAGATGTCACATTCAGCCCCGAGACCAGAAGTTCTCAGTTTAACCTGTTGGTATTCTAGGGATGGCCTGTGTTTTATAATTATTCACGTCCATTCACACAGCGCCCGCATGAAGACGGGTGTGTACGCATGATGCGGACATGAGTGCAGGTGCTTCCCAGATTTTACCATCTTAACATGTTAATCTGTCTAACTTGAAGTTTTCTGTGTTTATTATGCTCAAACTTCTCTAAAAGCTGAAATTTTTACCTTTACATTTTAGTTTTTCTTATTCTATGAAATGATAATTTGTTAAATTGTTAATCCTACTTAGAATTTTTTAAAGTATCAATGATTAATTGAAGCCTTTGCTTGCCCGTAAGTGAATTGCAGCGGGTGTGGCTTTCTGGGCTGTGGGTCTTTGTTTTTCTGTGTACAGTTAATACCCTGTCATGTGGCCATGTCCATTATGGAGCCATATGCTCCATTTTAGGCCAAGTGACCTTTCATTTCTGGGATCATAGGCTCCTCTTTAAACTTATTCCCTTAAGCCTAATCCCCCTTCTTAGCTGGTGGCTCCTACTGCTCCAGCTCCCCCCACACTTAGCCTTTGATCTCTGCCCTTGCAAGGCCATTTCCTTTGTAGCTCTTGGAGAACACAAGATTGTAAATAGGGATTTGTTTGAAACTAGTTTTCCCCCTAGAGAATGGTCAGTAACCAAATAAATCTCTACTTTCAAGCCTAACTAAATAGTACAGTAATAATTAAAACGTGTGTGTGTGTGTGTGTGTGTGTGTGTGTGTATGAAGATTAAGCATGGTTAAACAGGTTTCTCTCATGTTATTTTGGCTAATGAGATAATTTAAAAATTGAGAGATGTCACCCCTGGAGCATACATATAGAACTTACTTGACTTTTTCTAAGTTGAATTTATATTCTATACATGTTGCTCATTCTTTAACTTTTAAGGCATGGAACCATATCTTAAAACAAATGTATCCCTTAAACTAATATGTCTTTTTTTCTTTTATTAAAGGTTAAAACTGCCTATAAGTGTGCATGTGTCTTAAGAGACACCATTAACCCATACCTCCTGCGGAGAATGAAATCAGATGTCAAGATGAGCCTTTCTTTGCCAGATAAAAATGAACAGGTCTGCGAATCTGGGAGGTGACCAAGCACTGCTCAAGCATGAATGTGTCTGTGTAACTGATGGAGTCTACAGCTCTGATCCTGGGGCTGTGGACAGCCTGCTCTGCCAGTCATTGTATTCATATGTGGTATCTTCCTGGCTGTGTTTTCTTCTAGTGCACAGGCTTTGGTTTCCCTCTGTTAATACATGTTAATACTAGCTCTAAAACTAGTTGAAAACATCTCCATGCTTTTTAAGCCCCCAGTGTATTCCCGACACACATCGTACTGTCAGTTCTGGGACACAGCAGTGAGCAGAGCAGTTTTGTTACCATAAACCCCATAGGATGGGTTACAAATAAGTAAGGTGATGGGGATTATGGGGGGTATTTTCCCTAAGTCAGGGTGATGGGGGCTATGTGGGTGTTTTCCCTATGTCAGGGATAAGACATGTTGAAGCATGTTGAAGGAGTGGGCTTTCTTTAGTGAATGGTCAGAGGAGACCTTTGATCTGCTAATGCTAATCATGCTGAGGCCCAAGGAAGGTCAAAGAATTAGTTGTTTTGCAGGTGATGGGTGGGACAGTTTGTTGATGCTACGGGCCAGTAGGGGTGCCAGGGTGGCTGAAGCCAGAAGCAAGAAAGAGCATAGCTAAGGAAGTAGTCATATGGCCACCTAGAGGACTGGTTTTGGGTTCTGCTGGTCATGAAGGACCAGTTTTAGTCTTTTTGAGTACATTCCTGAGAATATACTATGGAAGGGGTTGATGGCATCTGAGTTGGTGTTACAAGGATGATACTGAACCCATCGTGGTGTTCTGTGATCTTAATAGATAATTGCACCTTCTGCTCAAGGCCTTCAAGTTAAACACATTGTAGATTTTTATGTGGAAGGAATCAGACATCTGTCACCAAGGCCACCTTTTTCCCTGCTTCTTTTCTTCCCCCACATCTTACCTTATGTTTCTTGTGTCCTCCCCAAGCCTGTAGACAGTGGGATGGGTCTGCTGTGATAGAGGCGTCCAGAAGACAGCCACTTGATGAGTTTAATTAGGACATGCTGAAGTCCTCAGACAGCATTCGCTGAGAGATGGGCGAAGGCTCTAGGATGATCATAGCTAATAGTGAGCTGGGGTGGTACTACAGTTGTGAGCACAGGTTGGTTTACCCAGAGAGCATGTGGAGACCAAGAGGAGAAGCAACTGCTCTCCTCAGCAGCATCCGAGGAGAGGGCAGAAGAAGAGGAAGTAGCGGGGAGGGGCAGGGCTGCAGCCGTCAGAATGGAGGGCAAGTAGCTGAAAACCCTGGTGCACTTGACAACTCTGAAGGTAATTCTGGTGCTTTGGGGCATTTTCACTCACATCATTGACTCGTACCAGGTGCTGGCGTGGACAGCAGATGACAAAGCTGTGCCATGTTTTTTCAGGATATCCCCATTTTCCTGTAGAGAGCCTAATGGCTAAGGGACTGTTCTGAAGGCAGGTGGTAGGTGTTGAGATCCAGTGCTGAGGTTGAAGGATTAGCCTGCACTGGACTGTCTTGTTTACTTAGATGAGATAGATGCAAATGTAGAGCCATTTTAGGGATGGGAACCAAACCCCTATGGATACGGATCCTGATAGCTTTTGAGTTTGGTTTTTGTTGTTTCTTATTTGTCTATTGTGTATAGATGTTGAGACAAAGATGGCTGGTATATGAATGGCTTAAAAAGCTGTAGGCTGTTGTCACAACTCTTTCAGCTTTTAGATGGTGCAAGAGGTGCCCTTTGGGGCAGACAGTGGTAGGCTGCTATGGGATTGGGGCTGCTGCTGGGCACTGGTGGGGATGATGGTACATGTGCATGGCACAAGGTTAGTTAAACGTCCATGGGAATATGGGCTGTGAAGAAATTCAAGCCTTGAGGTGGACGTGATAGACTTAGAAAGGAGGGACTGGATAGCAGGAAGTGGCAATGTAGTGTCTGGGAGGGTCGGGGCTTCTGTTAGGGTCCAGTAAACTTGGTTCCAGGTGAGGTAAAGATTCCTGCAAAGTGAGCCAAGCAGAGTGTAGATGACAGGCCTGGGGAGAGTCTGTCATCACTGTGAGCTGAAATGAAACATGGCCATGCACCTGGGTCCTTGAGGCTGCTATGAGCAGAAAGCAGTCTGGAGGGACTGCGGGATGACGGGCTGGAACTAGGGATGGTTGGATATGGAAAAGGGAGACGTCTTTTTAGCTGAAAGATGGATCGTTGTGGTTAAAATTGTGTACAGTGTACTCTTGTTTGGGGGATCTTATGAATGATGTATTTTTAAGACGATTGTTTCTTTCCTCTTTCCTTGCAGGTCTTATTTTGCCGTCTCACTGATGAGCAGCATAAAGTCTACCAGAATTTCATTGATTCCAAAGAAGTTTACAATATTCTCAATGGAGAGAATCAGGTCAGCCAAAGAGCAGACACCGGAGCAATAGGTGTTACCAAGGAGGATGGTGCAGGGAAGGAAGCTAGTGCTTAGAATGTGCTGCGCTTCCTGTGTCTTTACCACCATAGCCGCAGCCAGAGACAGGTGTGCTGTGAAGGTCAAGGTCCCTGGCTTGAGGGGAGAGCCCTGAGCTAGGAAGCTGGACCCAAGGTGGGGATGTGACCATGAGTCCTGCTACCTAAAATGTGGCAGGGGGTGGTGTCCAGCATCGTACTGAGTCTTCTCAGAAATTATGACCAAAATTACATTACCACGGCATGGTTATGAAGATTTGTAAATGGTGTCAGCTTCTCAATGACTTTCACGCCCCATAAACGCTGCAGAGCACTGCCATCTCAGAAACCAGACAAAGTTCCAGACCAGATTTCTCAGGTTCTGTCTCTGCTATCACCCTTTAATGAAGGAATTTATTTATTCCATTCTTTAATGCTGTAAAAACTCTTCCTAACACTGTCCAGAATTTGGAAGCCACTAGACAGTGTCTTCTCAGAAAACTCCATTATGTAAGTCCCACAGATATGAAGTTTGGCTTTCTAGATAGAATCCCTTGTCACTGTGATGTGTCCCCAAGTGCTTGACATGATAATGTGGTGCTGAGGCTGACAGTGGCAGGAGTAACTGTGGACCAGAAGCCAAGCATCTGAGTTTTATAGCTGGAACGTGCTGCTACTGGGTCAGGTGTTGTCTGTGACCTTTGCGGAGACATTTGGGGAGAATAACTGAGTCTCCAGCCCTTTCAGAAGTGAGAGAGCTCATTACGTTGGAAGGCACGCTGCTCACCTCCACTGCACTGTAGGTCTGGTGCACTGGGATCCATTGCTGTGGTCTAGTGGGAGAGGAGACTGGGTCTGCAGGCCTGCAGTGATGAGACTTGCAGCACTAGGAACTCCATGCAGAGTATGGGGACCCTGAGCACTGGAGTGTGGGGCACACTGAAGAGGACATTTTCACACACTTCTATGGTGGCATTGTCAACACCCAGCACGAGTGTGTACCTATTCAGTGAGTGTATATGGTAGGTTTATAATAGATTAAAGCTACAAATACACTTAGACCCTTAGTTTAACTGACTTGACATGTAACTTTCCTAGGGCCAAGTAGACAAGTTTTTTTTTTTTTTCTATTTATCCAAGAGGAGCTGTTTCTGTGAGTGCTTTCAAAACAAGCCTTAACAGTCCAGTGCATTTCCCTTAGCAGGTGCGTGCTTACATTCCCTTAAATGAATGCTGAGCCTTGCAACCATGGACCTCAGACTACCCCATTGTAGATACATCTGAGTATGTTCACAAGTCCACTCTGTCCTGCCCAGGCTCTGAGGTGGACAGAGATGAGCTCACGCCATGTCCTGCTCTGCGCAGGCTTCGCAGTAGCCTCCTGTTATCCTTACACTCAGGTGCCTGTGCTTTCTGACTGAGTCGTTTTGCCTTACTAATCATGGCTCAGCGGTTTCTTTGCTTTGTGACTCTAAAGTTTTGACCACGTTCCTGGCTTGCTCAGATCTATTGTTAGTGTGGCTTGTTTACTTAAAGCTACCCTACTCTGAAAATAGGCTGATTTACTGAAGTTTTCAAACCAGTCACAGCCTGAGTGCTTTAGAGAAGCTGAATCCCCACCCCCATCTCAAGACGGGGTTTCCATGTGTAGCCCTGGCTGTCCTGGAACTTGCTCTGTACACCAGGCTGACTCCTGCCTGAATCGCTTTTATACTTCCATAAGCACCCTTTGGCAAGGGCTAGGGGCTGGGGCAAGCAACCCCCAGAATCTAGAGCTTCCTACTGCAGGACCAGCCCTGCATATCTCTTCAGTTCCTGTATTTGTCCTGCAGATTGACTTTCTGATGCAGTAGCAGTAAAGGATCTTCAGCCTCTGATTCACACACGAAACCACAGGGCTTTAAGGTGCTTAGATAATGTAAGATTGGGAGACATTTGGTAAATCACATACATTTGGTATGACATTTCTGGCCTGTGTTTTTAAGGTAAGTTAGTTTTTATATCAGATTTATAAGGTGAGGTAAATATATATTTATATAGTTATGTTAAATATATGTATATATATATATATTAGTGAGGGAAATTGAATTATCAACAATTGACTGACCTCTGTGGACATGTTCAGTCCACTGAAATTGTCTCCTTCCAGGGAAGTTCTGTAGTCAAGGTAAAAATGTGAATGAAAGTTAATTCTTCCAGCTTGTGTTCGTCAGCATTCTGTCACTATGACAGGATACTCAGCAAAATCAGCTTAGGAAGAAGTGTTTTCAGGCTCATGGTTTCAAGGTTTTCGGGTTCCTATGGTCTCTTGGCTGATGTTTCCGGCCCTTGGTGGGGTTGAACATGATTGTAGGAAGCACATGAAGGTAAAAGTGCTCCTTTCATGGTGGCTAGAAAGTAGGGGTCTGAGACAGGGAGCCGGAGAGAAGGCGTGTGTCCACAGTCCCACTTCCTTCAGCTAGTTCCCACCTCATAATAGTCCATCAGATTATGAACCCATCAGTGGATCAGTCTATCGATGAGATCAGAGCCTTCACGAGCCAATCACTTCAGCCCCCTATCTGGACATTGCCACACTGGGGATCAAGATCCAGACTGTTTCTCGTAATGTTAACATTGATTAGAGAAGATTAACAAGCTGGTTAAAAAAAAAAAAGACTGTAATGCATGTGACATGTCCCCCCCTTCCTCCTTTTCTGTTGTTTCCACAGGGTGATCTGAGCTCATATGTCTTGTTATTGTTATTGTTTTAATCACAGATTTTCTCTGGGCTTGTAGCTCTGAGGAAGATCTGCAACCACCCTGATCTCTTTTCTGGTGGTCCCAAGAGTCTCAGCGGGCTTCCAGAAGAGGAACTAGGAGAAGAACAGTTTGGTCACTGGAAACGTTCTGGGAAAATGATTGTTGTTGAGTCCTTGCTGAAAATATGGCATAAGCAGGGTCAGCGGGTGCTGCTGTTTTCCCAGTCAAGGCAGGTGAGTGCTCACTGCTGAGGGGCTGCCCCAGAGTCACTCCCAGGACTTTGGCCGTAGGAGTCTGGCATCCTAATGAGGTTAGAATACTTGCGTCATTAGGGATTAGCAGAAACTCTTGTAGCAGTATTCTCTTTCTGAAAGCAAGAAATCCTCTCAGTAGAGATGCACTGGGAAAGGCACTCTCACAGAAGCACTCCTTATCCCTCAACAGATGCTGCATATACTGGAAGTGTTCCTGAGAACCCACAAGTATACCTATCTCAAAATGGATGGAACCACTACCATAGCATCACGACAGCCACTGATTACAAGATACAATGAGGTAACAGGGATGTGACAAGAGGCAGAAGGGACCATGGTGTGTGGGGAAAGGAGTATGCATGTCTCTCCCAGAGCCCCTGAAAGATCTGTGTGTCTGCCTAGGAGGTGAAGGGAACATTATCCTTTTGGGTGTTTTGTTTTGTGTGTTAGTTTTCTTTGAGACAGGTCTACCTATGTAGCCCTGGCTGGCATGGAACTTACTGTGTAGACTGGGCTGTCCTCAGACTCACAGAGATTGGCCTGCCTCTGTCTTTCAGATGTTCAGATTAAAGGTGTGCACCACCACGTCTGGTGACATTTGACCTTTCACTGCACGTTGGGGGTTTGAGAAGTGGGCATATGAGATTTAGAAATGAGATTTGAAGAGAAATGCTGAGATTTGAGATGTAGTAAAGCATGGCAAGCGAGAGTGTCGGTGTATGTGTCTGTACTTGAATAGTTATTAAAAAGGGTCAAGTAGGAGCTCTGAGGTGAGAGCTTGATCCCAGAGGATTCTGGGATGTGAGGTTTGGGCCTTGATAACCAGCAGAGCTGTAGCAGCTCTCCACTCTGCCCACTCTGTTCTGGATCTTTCTTATAGGACACGTCCATCTTTGTCTTCCTTCTGACCACGCGGGTGGGTGGTATAGGAGTGAACCTGACTGGGGCCAACAGAGTCATCATCTACGATCCTGACTGGAACCCAAGCACCGACACACAGGTCTGTTTTCATGAAGAGAAGGGACCTGCAGAAAGACAGCCTGTTGTTAGCATTTTTCACCTGTATCTCTAATGTTATACCTGCCTCCAAGTACAGTCTGCATTTTTCTGGTCACATCCTGTTCTCTCACATGAAAGAACACACAGTCAGTCAGTCCTACAGACTGGGAGAGTCCTCAGCTGTTTATCCACAACATCCATTGTAAGCTGTGGTGTGAAAATTGCTCACAAAAAGTCAGATAGTTTATTCAGTCAAGGCATCTTGGTTCTCTTTTTGTAACCTGACTGTTTATCACTTGCATAGGCCTCAAGTGTGCATCTCTTCTCAGACAGAATTTTGACTAGGGGCTAGAAGGCAGTGATCAGTTACCACTTTCTCTTACTGGCCCTTGGTCTGGAAGGGCCCTTGTTAATGTACCTCTCTCTGCCTCAGGCCCGGGAACGAGCATGGAGGATAGGTCAGAAGAGACAGGTAACTGTCTACAGGCTCCTGACAGCTGGCACCATTGAGGAAAAGATCTACCACCGGTCAGTACAGTTGGCTGCAGAGCCTTAACCTCTTGGCCTCGTGTTTCCATCACAAAGGGTTGTTATTTCAAGTGTTGCTTTAAAAAAGTCTTTCATCTTAGAGGAATGATTACTATAACTTAAAGGATATCACTGACTGCTTTATAGTTTTATTTATTTTCGCCATTAAAATATATTTTGATCCATTACTCTATTTTTTTGTTTGCTTGTTTTATTTTTTTGAGACAGGATCTCACTATGTATCCTTGGCTGGCCTGCAACTCACTCTGTAGATAGGGTGGCCTCGACTCAGAGATCCTCCTGCCTCTGCCTCCTGAGTGCTGGGATTAAAGACATGGGCCACCACAGGCAGCCAACCTTATTGTTTTGTTTTTTAATGTTTGAATCTGATAATTACTGTATCTTAATCTAAATCAGGGACTCCTTACATTAATACTGTTTTCGGAGGGGAACATTCCAACTTACTGTAGTGTACCACTTGCTTTTAGAAAACCTGAGAAGTGAAAGAAATGAATACATTCAGATGACCCTTGGGGAGGTTGGCAGCATGTGTCCCTTCCTGTAACAAGGCAGCGTGAAGCAGTGTTAAGTACAGGAGGATCAAGACATTGCCAGCTTCTCCTGTTCCCCTCAGACTTCATTCTTATCCCATGTTCCAATGTCTGCACGAAGACCAGTACTGGCATGTCCTGGAACACTTTGTGTTCTTAGGAGCTTATTTTAGGGCCTGGGAATGATGTGACTGTGTGAAAAGAAAGCTTTAGCCTGAAGCACAAATGGATAGTAGGGGTGGTGTAGCTTTGTGGTAGATAATACTGTGTGGAAAGAACAGCAGGCGGGGGCTGGGAAGCAGGGTTATAAGGGCTTTACAAAGCCCTGAACCCACCACAAGAGGGTACCAAGTAGGGTGGGGCAGGCCTTGGCCCAGGAATCAGGGAGGTTGACTGGCTCCATACAGCTTATAGAGGTTGGGGCACATAAATGTGAAAGGTGGTTTGAAATATCATAGGTCTTAGAGGGTTTTTTGTTGTTGTTGTTGTTTTGTTTTGGGGGGTTCCCCCCCCATTGCTCATAAATAATAAGGTATCATTTCTAACTTAAAACTTATAAAACTTGTGAGACCATCTGATGTAGTATATACATCAAGTTGTAGTTTTTCAGTACTGTAAGTTTGGGGCTTTTTTAATAATTCATAGATCTGCTGTTAGCATCTCTCTCACGTTAAAAACAGTTAACCTTTATTTTTATGTACAGGTGTTCTACATGCATGTATGTCTGAGTACAATGCTCATGTGGTGCCTATAGAGCCGAAAGAAGAGGGCAGTGCATTCCCTGGGGCTAGAGTTACAGGTGTCTGAGCTGCCTTGTGGGTGCTGGGAATTGGACCTGGGTCCTCTGGAGGAGCAGCTGCCATTTACCACTGAGCCATCTCTCCAGCCCCATCTCTCATCTTTTATAACTGGAATTTTGAATTACAGCTAAACACTGTTTCATGCCGTATAATTCTTAACATCTTTTTAGACAAATCTTCAAGCAGTTTTTGACAAACAGAGTGCTAAAGGATCCCAAACAAAGGCGCTTCTTCAAATCCAATGACCTTTATGAGCTGTTTACTCTGAGTAGTCCCGACGCAACCCAGAGCACTGAAACAAGTGCCATTTTTGCAGGTATTACAGTAAGTCATTTAATTTAACCGGTTGCATAAGAATTCACAGTGTAACATTAGCTGTGTTTTCCCTATCACAGGAACTGGCTCTGATGTTCAGACACCCAAATGCCATTTCAAAAAAAAGACTCCACCAGATCCAAAATGTAAGAAGTTCCCTGTTGCGGATACATCTGCAAACGGTGCCATCCTAACTGAAGAAAAACCTGAGGCGACAGGGACTGCAGAAAGTGCAGCCTGTACAGAAAGTGGCCCTTTGAAAGGCGACTGTCACCCAAGTGGGAGCAGAACCAGCAGTGTTGCTGTTGAAGAAGAGACAGGTACAGGGTCCGAGCTGGGGCATCTGTCAGCGATGAGTGGTGATGGGAAGTGCTCAGATTTTCCAACAGTCAACCAAACATCCGGGCCATCCGGTGAGGTGAGCACCAGTGAGAAGCAGAGTGCTTCCTATAAAGATGGATGCTGCCAGCTTCAGATAGAACCTATTTGCATGCGTGAACAAATGGCAGGTCATTTTTATAAGCACAAATCAAAAAGAAAACATGATGTAGCAAAGGAAGAGACCCCAGAGAGTAAGCTGCAGCCCAGGCAAAAGGCCAAGAATCCCAAGCATTGCAGAGATGCCAAGTTTGAAGGAACTCGGGTCCCATACCTAGTGAAGAAAAGGCGATACCGTCAGCAAGACACTGAGCAGGAGATCGAGGCCACGGAGCGAAGCAGTGATGACTATGTTTTGGAAAAGCTTTTTAAAAAATCAGGTAATGGTTTTGATTGCTCTCTTACCTGGGTGCTAGGAACGGCAGGTGCGGGAGTCATTCCTAGCATGGTGGTCTTTACTAATGGTGCTGACATTCTGAGAACTGTATCCTCCTTTTTCTGTACCTAAGAGAATTTGAAACTTTAGGAAACAGTAACACTTAGCGCGACTACTCACGGCAGATCAGATACCACAAATAGACATGTGCTGCCTGGAATGTTAATAGGCAGTTTCCTTACGTGCTGTATTTATATGCTTTTCCAATTCCAGGAGGTTAGAGACACAAATGATTGCAGAGAGGCTGGGCTGTGACTAGGGCAGGCAGAAAGGGAAGCTGATAACCAAGATTAAAGAAAGCGTTAGAGAAACCAACTTACAATTGCTGGAGACAGTAGATGTCAGCATTCTCTGCTCAGCTTTGGCATCTCCCAAGTATCTTCACCCTTTGCTGCGTTGTGTTCAGTGTGATGACTGCAGTTACCAAAGACTGAGACATGACACTGTTTGAGAAGGCAGCTTTATGTACTGCTTCAGAAAGTCTTTCAAGGAAATGATCATAAATAGCATCCGAACTCTCCTTTAGCCTTTATGCCACCATTAGCATTTTTCAGCATTTGCTTTATCGTTCACATGCATATGCAAATATACATTAATATGTTTGTGTACAAATAAATATGCATGCTTTCTCTTACCTCTCTATGATCTTGGATAAAAATCATGGATTTAGATTCCAGTAAGGATGGACTGGTGCTTACCTCCCTCAGGGCAGCAGCTAAATTATTCACACCATGTGTGAAACAGTGGTACCAACAGAGCACCAAAGGGTAATGGTATCTCCAGAATGGGAAACAAATGAACTGAGTTTGTACTTGCTGGCCTGAGAGACATGAGAAGAGATGAGTTCCTGGGCAGAGTGTGTTAAGCATCCAGGAAGACCCAGGTGCTGGAGTCCATGCAGCAGGGCTAGCACAGCGCAAAGACCATTCTGCTTTCATCTGCAGAGGGGCTCCTTAGAACTCAGCTGGAAGCTGATAGGCACATATTCTGCAAGGAAGCTATTTGAGGCTGCAGAAAGGACCACTCAAAAGGATTAGAGTGCAACCCATTGCAAAGGACCTAGTGTATTGCAGAAGGAAAATATTGCTTAGTATTGCTTCGAAATTAGCCCTATTTCAGCCTCATCTGAATTTATGGTATTTTGTATCAAATACAAAAAAACCAAGAAACAAAAAATATTGGTCACAAAAGTAAGCAGGAAAATGAGATTCATAATAAGGAAGTAATTTGGAACTAACACATAGGTGGTGGAATTAGCACAGACATCAAATAATTATAACTGTTCTATATATTCAAAAAGAGGTGTGAAAGATACATTTATTGAAAGTAAACATGAAAATTTAATATCTGATGTGAAAAATAGCTGGTAGGAGATGAAGGCATATTAGACATAGTGAAGAAAAGATTAGTGAGTTTGAATACAGAGCAGAGGAGCTTTGCAAAGAAGAACATAGTAAATTCACAGAAGCACAAAGGCCAGGAGATGTCAACAGCCTTATCATAATGTTAATTAAGGTCCTGACCAGAAGAGAGAGGAGACTATATCAATCCGAAGAATATTCCAAACTAGATGAAAGCTGTATATCCACATAGTCAAGAAACTTAGTAAAACCCAAGCCCAGAAATGAAAAAAAAAAATACCAAAGCATAATAATAAAGTGGCCGAAGGAGATGGTGCAGAGAAACAATGAATGTGAAATGGTGTAAGCGGGAAGAGTTTAGAAGGAACAAAGTTGGGAACCTTGGAAACAAAATGACAGTAAGTCACTTGAGTAGAATAAAGGGCGACTCCATAGGATGTTGTCTACAGTGAGGTGGGATGTAGGAGAGTGGGGTACATGTGGCCCCATGATATGTCCATGTCAGAACTTGTCATATTGTCCATTTTAGGAGTACCTCACGGGACATTATAGCCTTTAATAAATCCCATGAAGCAAGAAAAGGAACTGAACTGTTCTGCTTTGTTTTCATCAACATTGTAGAGCTGTTTGTTTCCATGTGTTAAACTCCTTTCTTGTAGAGCAGGAGAACTGACCACCATTCTCAGCAGTCATGTATTTGTTCCAGCATACTGTGCAGGGCATTGGAATGCTTAGCCCGTACCACCACCACCTCCACAAAAGTACTACAAAAGTTTATTATTTATGTACCTGTAATCTGAAGATTTTAGTCAAAATACTATCAAAAGTTTCTTGGTGTTTTTCTTCCTCTAATAGCCCGGTTAGATTAATCTGTGACTTTTTCAGGATTTCCCTGATGCTTCTTGACAGTACTGTATTTTGCTTTTTGAGTCTCTAATACAAGAGTCAAAACGCACCAGCTACTCCAGCTCTCCTTTGTCTCACCAACTCAATGGCATTTCTTTCCTGTGTTTCTTTTTGTCAGAATGTTTTTCTTACCCTGACACAAAAGGCTGTCCACTGTGTGTTCTCCTTTTAAAAGCCTTATTCATCCTGATAGCGCCTTCATTTTAGTTCATAGAGACCTCTCTCCCTTTCTGTGACTGTCTCATGGATACACCTTAGTTTCCTCACACCAGGCCCCAGACTGCTTGCTAGCTCAGCTTTTTTCAATCATAGGGTTTGATGATTAACCTTATGTCCATGTGTTGTTCTGTTGTTAGACATACAGCTTCTTGAAAATTCCTAGAAGTGAGGTCACTACATCAGAAGATAGGCACACACAGGGTGTTTTAGGTTTTGTGATGATGGTACACACACACAAAGGAATTTATATTAACATTTGTCCTCAGCAGTCTGTCTCCATGCCCATGTCAGAACTGTGTATTACATCTTTATTTTTGCTAATATAAATATATGAAGTCAGGAACCGTGCATATGCTGTTAATCCTAGCACTTGAAAGGCAAAGACTAGCAGACCCTGAGTTCCAGGCCAGCCAGAACTGCAGAGAGACTGTCTCTGTCCATGTCCGAGAGGCAGATAAATACACAGATGGAAGTCCGTATGTGATGGGCCGAGGTAGGAAGTACAGCTCCCATTTGACAGTCCCTGCAGCCTGAGGAGTTCCCTTACTCTTTTAGAGACCTTGACACAGATTGGTGGCTTCAGTGCAGCATAGTCTGAGTTCTAGCCAGTATAAAGGAGAGTTGGAGTTTAATAAATCTATTTTGATTGAGGTTTAAGCAGAGGGTTTGTGAGAAAGGGAGTTGCTCAGAAGAAAGCAAAGATACTGGAGAGCATGGATGTGGGCTTCAAGTGGTCGCAGCCATCTGTCTCATCTTAAGTAATAGTGATGAGTATGATTTGGATAGAGTCTGTTCCATTTGGATAGATCATACACATCAGTGTTACTTAAGATGAGACAGACACTATGACTATGATACTATCTTCAGAGAGTCCCTAAGAAACCAGAATGAGACCAGCAGCTGGCAGATGGCAGTTGCTGACAAGGAAGGTTGGGATGTCTTCCTGTAGACAGAGGTTTTGATTGAGATGCTCCGGGTCGCCTGGGGGAGGAATGAGTCCCCAGCCAAGAGGTCTTACAGTCAGGCCTCAAACTGGAGTCCCTGTTATTTGTCATATAGTAGATGGAGATGTGCACCAAAGGAATGTTCACTGTGTCGGCAGCCTGTAAGGCAATGTGGATTGTCTGGGGCCCTTACTTCCCAGCAGTCAAGTCTGGGGTGGGGAAGCTCCCTTTTCTTCTGTCCTGACTCTAAGTGACATCTCATTTTATTTTAATTTGCATTTACTAGTAAAACTAATTAAAAGTACATCCATTCATTTTTTTTTGTTCTTATATGATTTTTTTTTTAGGTTTTATCTTCTTTCCAAGCTTTTAAAAAAATGTTTATTTTAAACCAGCTTTTCATTTACTTTACACACCGACCACTGTGTTTTCCTCCACCCTCCCCATCCCATTGCTACTGTGTGTGGAGTTTCACCACCATTGTGTTCTTAAACTACTTTTTAATTGAAAGATTATAGGCTTATTCTGTATCCCGTTCTCTCCTGAATGGTTTATGTTTTGTTTTTATCATTGATTGTCTAGAGTTCTCTAGGTTTGTATCCATTAAAACTTTCCGGGGGGGGGGGGGGGGACTGAGTTGTGTATTGATGAATGGCGGAACATTTGCCCAGCATACATGAGGCCCTGGGCTCATCTCTAGCCAGAAGGAAACAAAGAGGAGAGAGGGAGGAAAGAAAACAGGTGTGAAGGGGGGAGGTGGGGAAGGTAACTCCAGAGGAATCTGCTCTGTTAGTTCCTGTCACGTGGGCAGTTTCCATTAGCTTTGGTTTACTAGCCAGTGTGAGGGGTGCTGGACGTCACCGCAGTGGGTAAGACCTGTAGTGTTTACTCATTGAGGCAGGTTCCAGAGTGAGGGCCAAGCACATGTTTTGTTAAGGGAATTTCTGATTTGGGTAATGGCTTTATGGACGTAGGTAAGGAAGTTTGTCAAAGGCATTTTCACCACAGAAATATCTATGGATGGTAATGGAAAGTGTTTTATAGCTTCTTAGACAGTGGGTTTATTGACATTACCAACCTTGAATTGCTATGACTTCCCTGCGATTCCGTATTTTCATGGTTATTGGTTCTGTGTTTTAATGTGTGCTTAGTGTTTTCTCACTGATGTTCATAATAATATTCGTCTATAAGTTATCGTCAGTAACTTTGTTCTTTCTATGAACAGTATTTGTCTGTTTTCCTGGAAAATTACTTATTTTGTATTGGTTTCCAGCTGGTATAAAGGTATACATAACATGTCTATAATGAATTTTAAGATACTCCTTTTTACAAAGATAATTTCTCTTTCTGCTTTATTCCATAAAATTTTCTTTTTCTTAGCCTTAGTGAGTTGTCCATTTTGCTACTTTTTTCCTAGTAGTCCAGGATTATTTATTAACAGATAGTAGATCCATAGTTGATCTTTTCTCTGCTTCATTATTTTAGAATTTTCTTCTGGTTTTTGTTTTTATTTTATTTTGGTGAGAGTTTGGGGCGTAATTATTTTCTTGTATTTTTGTCTAGTTAAAAATGTATTTCATTTTATCCTCACTTAACTTTAATTTTATTTTATTTACTAGTTTACTTTTGAGAGAGTGTCACTGTGTATCCCCTACTGGCCTTGAGTTTCTGACCCTTGTGCTGGCGCCTCTCAGCTGGGATTGCGGCTTCGTTTTCACGGATATAAACACTCAGGATTATGAACTTCCCTCTGGTGATCGTGTTAGCTGTATTATGATGGCTCTGATCTGCAGCATTCTCACTGAATGTTACTTTGTTTGACATTCTATATTTCTGCTTTATATTTCCCTACACTGAAGAGTTTATTAATATTTTAATTTCCTCACAGTATAGCTAGGAAGAAATTAAATGTTAAAATTATGACTAAAAGCATTTTGCTTTGGTATTTTGAAAACAGATAATTCATAGCTGTCCTTTGTAAGGCAGTGGGGACACTAGTACTACAGTGTGAGGATAAGCTCTCACTGTTGTTCTCACCTGGCTCTGGTTAGTGGGAGTGCACAGCGTCGTCAAGCATGATGCCATCGTGGATGGGACCAACCCGGATTATGTGCTGGTGGAGGCAGAGGCCAGCCGAGTGGCTCAGGACGCCCTGAGAGCTCTGAAGTCTTCCCGTCAGCAATGCCTGGGGGCAGCATCTGGCATTCCCACCTGGACTGGCACACCAGCAGGAGTGAGGTAAGGGACTGCCCTGGCAATCTTGCAAGGAGCCCCAATGGTTGAGGCCATACAGTCGAGGCACACAGGCTTGTCTCTGTGGGACAGGAAGTTCCCTTGGGGAGGATCATGGGGTCAGGATTGAAAGACTTGCCTGAATACTGCTGTGTCTCTTTTGTTTCCTGCTTTCTTGAGACAACTTTTCAGGGAAGAAATGATCAGATTCGCTTGAGAGATGTTTAAAATATTGAGAAATAAATAATGATTAAATGTTAGTAATACAGTTAGCTAGTTTATAGCCATCAGTAGTTATGCTAGTTATAACACTCATATATTACTATGTAGTTAATACCCAGGATGCTTTCTCATGTCCTCTGTTGAGTAAGGATGCTGAGTAAATCTCTCTGAGAGGAAGTGCTCACACCTCACAAGAGTAGAGTAGTCAGGGTGGGCAGAGCAGGGGTGTGGGGATTGGAAGATTGCAGGTTTCTCAGGAAGAGTCTAGTTGTTGAAAGTCGGCTGCCCTCTGTGCCAGCATCTAACCTTCTACCTGCCCCACTCTTCCTTATTAGGAATAGGTTTGGTAAGAAGAGGAATTCCAACCTTCCTGTGCAGCATTCTTCATCACTAACGGAAAAGTATCAGGTAACAGGGCAGCCTGACTGCCTCTCCTGTTTCATATTTGCTTGGGTGGTCTGGAGAGTGTCATTTAGATGGGAAGAAAATGGTTGTAACTGATTTAGTCATGGGTGATATATAGGCTCTGAGTTGTAATGTACTATCATTTGAATCTAAGGGCCTGCTTACTTCTTGAACCCAAAACCTTGAAGAGTCTCTGTTTAGTACTTAGAAAATTAGTATGCACCTATCTGGAGGGGACATGTCAGCTCTAGAGACACCACTGTCTAAACTGAATGGCCAGAGAGCCTTCTTGAATGGGGGCAAAGCACCTATTCTTCACCACATTGCAGCAATGGCCAAACTGTGTGCACACCACTGTCTTTCTGATGAAGGACATGCTAGTGCTCACTCTTTGAGAACTCCAGGGTAAGAGTCTGGTTTTAGATCTGTGTGAACTCCTTTAAGGACAGACCTTAGCAGTCTCCAGTGCTCATGCTTTTAGCAGCGAGAGCTTGAGGCACTTTCCATGTTGGATCTGTATTGTTTTAAAGAAACACAAGAGACACGGGTGGGAAAGAGGAAGAAGGCTGAAGAGAGAAGAGAGTTAACACTGTGACTTGTCCCCGGTGTGGATCAGGATGCCTGGGGATAGATCAGGACAAGTCTGTGACCAGCAGAAGCTGCCCTAAGCTCTAGAAGATCAGTTGGTATCCAGGAGATGGCTCATTTAGAAAATGCCCTTTACAAATGAGTGGGTTCGTGTCCACATCCTTTACCTTGGCATTAGATAGGATCCCAGTCTTTCGCCTACGTCTTACCACATGATATTTGGGTTATACTGTGGGTCCTCATAGCCTTTGGGGAAATAGGTGGAGAAATAAGCTGGAAGTTCAGTGTGTTAATGTGCGGTTTTCTTTCTCTAGAACCATATGAAAAAGGAGGGGAAATCTTCCGCCCCTGACCACTTTAGTGGCAAAGAAGATGGAGCATCTTTATCAGGAGCCCCAAGTTCTTCCTCCCTCTTGGCCACAATGCGAGCAAGAAACCACCTCATTGCGCCAGAGCGCCTTGAGAGTGACAGTGGGCACCTTGCTGAGGCTGCTGCCCGGCCGCCCTCCAGCACAGAACATGATGACCTTCTGGTGGAGATGAGGAACTTCATTGCTTTCCAGGCCCAAGTGGATGGCCAGGCTAGCACTCAGGAGATCCTACAGGAGTTTGAATCCAAGCTGTCTGCAGCACAGTCCTGTGTCTTCCGAGAACTACTGAGGAATCTGTGCAGTTTTCATAGAACTCCTGGTGGTGAAGGGATTTGGAAACTAAAGCCAGAATATTGCTGAGCAGCAATGCCTCCCTAGACTTTCAAATGGGAATCTTTGCTCACCAATCCTGTGTGTGTGTGTGTGTGTGTGTGTGTGCACGCGTGTGAGGACATGGCTGCAGTTGGTGTTTACTATGTATGTCATCTACCTCAAGACTAAAACTTGAAGAAGAAAATATTTGGGGATTTTTTTTTTTTTTTGCTTTTTATTTTGGTGGCACTATAAATTATGTTATAAAATCAGGGACCTAACAGTTGTTTATTGAAGCAAATATATTTCTTAAACCAAAAGATACTGTGAGGGACACTCTACTTAAGACTAGAGACCTCGGTTCTCTGGTGTGGGGAACACGTCTTGTGTTTATTCTACTCTAGCCCAAAGTCACTTCAGAACCTTGATGCAGAACTGAAAATGTTTCTGTCCCACTGGCCACGCACAGAAAGATTTATTACCTGTTAAGTCCTTAACTACCTATAAATAATTCCTTATTGTACTGTTGTTAAACTAGCAGGTTTGGCTTTGTTTGTTTTAAATGGTATTGGAAACATTCTGTTTTACAACCAAGTTCCACCCCAGTTCCACATACATGTACATACATGCACACATATGTATCTCAAAGAAGGAAGAGTCTATTATTTCTGCTCTGTGTCATTATTATGAAAGATCGTTGAAGAGGTTTATTCAACTAGCTCAATCTAAGTTCTGAACATTGGTACCTGCCTCAGAAGGAAGTCCCAATACCTGTTTGTTTCTGGGGGTCTCTGTTTATTGTTTTTCTAGTCATTAGGAAATGATGCCCCTGTTCTTGGGGCCAACTCTCCAGTGTGAAGTGTTATGCCTGTGATGTCTGAGATATAAGAGGCTGTAGACGTCCCTTTAACTAAAAATAGCCACAGAAAGTTTCTTGCTCTGCAATAAGGCAAGAAATCCATGTGCCAGCTCTGCCACTGCCCTGCCCAACCTGGGTGGGTTGAGTCTCAGGGTAGTGCTCTGTAAATGTAGCCGTCTAGCCAACCCTGGAGAAACTTAGAGACCAGCTTTAAGTTAGAATATTTTTTAATAACATACAGCACCTTTATAATTAAGCTGCAGTCTGAATTTTTGAGCATTAAATACTTGTGCAGTGTAAATAGATTAAATGTATTGAACATGTTATATAATTACAAATAAAACCTTTTAAGATACCAGCCTTTTACTGTATTGTCACTTGACGCAGTCTCTGGCTTCCCACCCCACACAGTCTTGCTGTTGTTCTAGAGCCCTGTGCAGTTTCCTGGGCATGTCCATGGCTGCTCCTTACAGTGCTATCTCTGAGTTTTTCCTGGTCACATGACTGCTCAGCTGATAATTGTTTCTCAGCCTCCCTGGAAGGCAGTGTGACCACTGGACAGCTCCAGGCAGTGAAGTGGAAAACTTCCAGCTTGAAGCTTAAATAAAGAGTCGTGCACACTCCCCTCAATGTTCCCTGTTTTGTGAGAGCCTCAGTGGGCTCCTGATGTTTGAAGAGAGGGTGTGTGGTTGAGGTTTAAGTAGTTGGCTTTCCAATCAAGAATGTCTGTCATTGGCGTCTTACTCAAGAGTGCAATAAATGAATACTTGTTTAACATTGTTTTAGACAGTTTAACACCGAATTTGTATAATGTATGTCACATATTAATGGAATGAAAGTTTTCTGTTATATCTAACTTCCACATTATCTAAGCCTTTTCAATCCCGTGATGCAACTCTACTTTTCACTGACCCACTTCACTCTAAGTACAGGCTCAGTGTCCCCGTACTTGCCCACAGCAGGTGGTTTCCATTTGATAAATTGTTTTAAGGTCAGTCTTGTGATTGAGAATGACTTACTTTAACCTGAATGTCCCTGCCTTCTTTAACACCACATATTCCCACGTTTGTTGGTTATGTGCAGATATTTGCTGTATTTGGCTTGTTCATACAATCTCACCTAGTTTTCTAAACAGAAATGAACAATTACGAAATAGAGAAAAAGAAAAGCCATGTAATAGTCCGTCCCCCACGTGTTCGAAACACCAGCCTTCGACTCCTCAGGAAGCACTGCGTAGCTGACGTCAAACCCAGCGACTGCTGTTTTGTTTCACACTAACTTACTGTGAGGATTTGCACCGGTTTCCTTCCTGTGGGGAAGCCTTCCTTTTTCTCTCTTCTGGGTCTTGTTTTTGTGCATTTCCTGTTCCAAGCAAATGATGGAATTAGCTTATTAAGTTTCACTAAAGGTGCATTGCTCTTTTGGCTGGGATTGCATTAGTTTAGCCATTAATTGGAGGAGGATAGACTTCTTTATAGTGGATGTAGTTTTCCCATTAGAATTATATAGGCCTCCTTTTATTTATTTAAGTCCTTTATGTCCTTGGGTAACATTCCTCATAAGGGTCTTGCATATTTTATATTAGCTTGTTCTAGATGGTTTACAGAATTTCAGTTCAGGTTAAGGATTATTTTCTTTCATATAAAAACCGGGATAATTAAAACATTACTGTATCAACTTTGTGTTGCTTTTCACCCGGAAGCTTCTACATTTAGTTTTGCAGTTTGGTCTTATTAAGAAGCTGCTATTTAGCCAGGTACTAGTGGTGCACACTTTTAGGCAGAGCTCCAAGTTCAAGGCCAGCCTGGTCTACAGTGTCAGCTCCAGGACAGCCAGTGCACAGAGAAACCCCGTCTCGGGAAACAAGGTTGTAAATAGAATCTCAGGAAGCCCTTGGTAGTTACCTTGTGGTTTGAATGTGAAGTGCCCCACTGCAGTGCTCACACGCTTGAATACCTGGTCCCCATCTGGTGTCATTCTTCTGAAAGGTTGTGGGAAAACCAGAGTCTTGCTACAAGAAGTGCATCTCCTGAGTGTGGGACCTGAGGTTCGTAGTCCTCTGTTCTCCCTGCTCCCTTCTGACTGCCAATGCTATGCACAGTGGATCTCTAGAAAGCTGCCGTGAGGGACTGTATTGTCTGCAACTGTGAGCCAAGATGAGCCCTTCTTTCCTTGGGTTCTTTTGTCTGAGTATTTTGTCAGCAACGGGGAAAGCGACTAAATACAATTATATAGAGAGTGGTTTTCCCAACATTTGAAAAACAGGTCATCCCTTCTTTGCTGGTTTATACATTTATAAAGCCACCACAGCCATCATGCCCCATGTTTGTGTAGTTAATGGGAATGTTTCTGGGCTTAGTTCATTCATCTTTACCAATAAGCCACTTCTGATCATGTGGGTTTCTAATTGGGTGTCAGAAATTGTAAAACACGTCTTAGATCTTTGTTCTGTATTCATGGATCATTTTGTCACATTTGTATTTTGTGATTATAACAAATGTGTCTGTAGATTGGCTGAGGATTATTTATGATTCTGAGTTGCGTGCATCTCTGAATAAGTCATAGCTACTTAGTTTTACTCCCTGTTTATAGAGAAATAATTGCATTATATCTCAAACTTTGCAATAGAGTCATATACAACTTAAACCTAACTCAGGTTTTGTCCCCACAGTAAAGGACACCTTCTGAAACCCCACACGTTCTTATTTACAAAGGTGTGTCTCCTGGTTCTCTATAAGTTGACTTACTGAGTTATATATGTATAACTTTGCTGAACTTACTCTCTGATGACCTATAAATTGTTCTGTAATACTTGGATTAGCTAGAATAATGATTGTGTTTCAGTTCTGATCTGTATACTCTACAGTAAGGAGTATAAATACTCATGGTTAGCCTTCTGGTTAGCCATCTCTTTTTATCTGCCATTGAAGAGAAACTTTAAAACCTACAGATGTGATTATTTACTAATAGATGGTTAAATTGGGTTAAGGGAATATTCTTCCCAGTTCTGAATCTAGTGCTGGGTTTTATTAAATGTTTCTTTTGCCTGTATTGACAGTTTTCTTTAACACCCTCTCCTAGTTTGGTGAAGTACACAGTCAAATCTTCCAACATCAAAACTGCTCTTTACTTTCTACCAGTTTGGAAATAGGGTGGTGGTGATGTTAACATACATCAGGCAAAAACACCATCACTGGGGAAACTGGAAGAATAACCCCTTCCAAACAAAATCACATAACTGTAATAATTAGTTTTTTGCCTGACCTTTCCAGCCTAGCCCCTAGGTTCAGACCCCAAATAATCATGCAAAGCTTACAATAATGTCATGCTGATTGACCTATGGCTCAGGCAAATAACTTGCTAACTAGCCCATGATTAGCCAAGTGGCTTAGTACCTTTTCTCAGAGCAGTATCCTGGCCTTCTGTGCATCTGCTGGTGTCTCTCTCTGACTCTTCCTCTTCCCAGAGTTTTCTTAGTCTGGTAGCCCCGCCCACACTTCCTGTCTGCCTTCTGGCCAATCAGCATTTTCTTAAAACAGTAGGAGGAACAAATATTTACAACATACCAGAACATAATCCCACAATACATGTGGTCTTTGGAAATTGTTCTTCAGAGCATATAGAAAATGAGCATCATACAAAGCAAACCTATGAAGCCTTGGTGAGAACAGTGAAACAGATGTGAACCACAGCCCCTCGGTGTGATGACTAGTCAGATTTTCCTTGGGTTGCCAGCTCCTAAATAATGACATGAAGACTTATTGTTAATTATGAAAGGTCACTTTTCATTGAGACTCTTCCCATTAACTCCTGTAACTTAAATTGACCCATTTATATTAATCTCTGTTTTGCCTGTGGCTTTGCACCTTGCTTTCCCATTTCACATCTCTTTTGCTCCTAGATTCATCTCTTCCTCTCTCTCCCCGGAAATCCTGCCTATACCTCCTGCCTAGCTATTGGCCGTTCAGCTTTTTATTACAGCAGTACCTCTTCACGCTGCAAATACTCCACAACAGATGACAGAACACCAAGTGTTATCCTGGTCATGTCAGCACACAGAGCTTGTTCCACAAGAAAGCCAATGCCCAAGACACCACTGTTGAAGAGAAAGAAAGAGTACTTTGTGAGCAAAGGATGAAGGAGTTTTTTGCAGCTTCCAGGGTGGAGGGGTTACAGATTCACAGCAGAAATGAAGGGAAGGGGCAAACTAGTAAGTGGGGGAAATGGGAAGAAATAGGTTGAGACCCTCCAGGAACCCCATTGCTCTTTTCTTTCCTGGTCTGGTGTTTCTGGTCATGGCAGCTGTTGACCTCTGTCTGTCTTTAGCCTTGACATGGGCAAGTTTAGGTCAAGGGAGCTTTATTATAGTCTTGGATAAAACGAACAGTGTTTAGCACGTCTGCACACAGAGCTGAAAAGGGGACAGGCATGTATGTTGTTTCTCAGGGAAGAGCAGCAGAGGCCAAATGACAATAGACGAAGGAATGACAACAATCAAACCTGCATTTGTCCAAGAAGATCATAGTCTATTGTAAACTTGGAGATGACTTTTTAAGCCAAACACAGCATGTTGTTAACAGCAAGCAAAACTAAATGCAGCTGTCCAAGGATGAAGGCAAGGGACTCCATCCGAAACAATTCAAGACCACACAGAGGACACTTGCAAATGAGTAAACAAAGTGATAGGGAATGCAAACATTGTATATTTCTCTTCTCTAAACTGTTCTAAACCGGAGCTATACAAACGTGTATCTAATGCATTGCTGACCTCTGATACATAGAAATGTAATATGGTTAATATGTTTGCTAAAACATCTCAAAGGAGGTGGGTAGGGCAAAGCTGGTGAAATGGTTTGATTGAATGATAATTGATGGAGTAATAATCACAGTGTTTTCAGCATGATATATAAATAAGAGAAGAGATAGATCTTTATGGAAGCGCTGTTTTTATACATTGTTGCTGTTGAAATAGGTTTAAGCTTGCAGTCTATTCTGGTGTTAGTCTGTGTGTCCTAAGCCCTAGCCTAGAACAACCACTGAGAAAATACTGAGAGAGAAACACTGAAGGAAAGTCATTAAAGAACTTAAAGTGTTGTATTAGAAGATATGACTCAATGCAAAACAACCCCCTCAAAAAAAAAAAAAAAAAAAAAAAAACCCTAAGAGGCTAAAAAAAGGAAGAAAGGATCTGTTTGTGGGTGTGGACCAAGTAGGAAAGCAAAAATGGAGACAGGTGCTCAAGACACATTGAAATGTTAAAGAATAACAAAAGATATCTGTTGCAATGAGGTTTCTTGGTCCACCCCCAGGGGGGAGGGGGGCAGAGGTCCAGACCCACAGACCTGCAGCCCCAGACCTCTTAGCCGCCCGCAGCTGCTCAGGCTCCCAGAAATGATTCAGACACTTATATTAACTTCATGCTGTTTGGCCTATGGCTCATGCACATTGCTAGCTTGCTTTTACATTTTAACTCAACCTATTTTCATTAATCTGTCATGTGGCACGTGGCTCACCTGTGTTCTTTACATGCTTCTTCTTGGGCATCCTGTGGATTGCTTCCAGGCAAATATGGTTTTATCAACCAAGACCCCCTGAAAAAAATCTCTGATGGGAAGAGATGGTCACATCAGTTTCAGGGCTGCAGACTAAGATGATCCAGTCTCAAAATCTATAAGATTATCAGCGTCCCTCAATCAGCAAGAAACAGTAATAGAAAACTACGCCCAAATTCCCAAAATATTGTTTATAAATGTTTTAACTATAAATGGTTAATGGTCATACTTAATCTCTTTCTAAGAAGAAAAAGGAGATATGGTATCCCCCTAAATCGATTTTTTTTTTAAAAGAGCCAGATGTTTCAGCTTCGAGAGGTCTCTCCTCCCCTTCCTGCTTCTCTTAACTTCCTTTTTCTCCTTTTCTTCCTTCCTCTTCCCTCTCTCCACTCCCCTAAACCTTGAAGATAAGCTGTAGGCTCCTCACCAGACTGCTTTCCTTGCGTCTTGAGTTTTCAGTGCTGTCTATTTTTCCCAAGAACAAGACAGTCTTTTAAGCAACCCAGTAGTTAGTGGACGGGTACATAGAACACAGAGGTGGCCCTTGCTTTTGAGATGTGGCCCACAGCCAGCTTTCCCTGCCACCACCACCTCTGCAGCTGCTCTGCTGTCTGCCCAGAATCACAGCACTGTCTTTGATCACCCATCTGCAGCTACCTGTGATGAAGACAGCACCCGTCATCCTCATCCCTCATCCCCATCACAGAATGAGGCTGTACAGTGCATATTTGTCATCCATGAACTGACCTGGAATGGGGCCTTCAGTTCAGTGTCCATCTGTCCCTGAACTGCTGATACTCTCATTGGGTTCTGTGTATGGTGGGCTCCTTAGGAATCCTTCACCATCAGCAACTCTTGTCCCCTCTGAACTTAGTAGGTGATGTGGGGATTTTTTTTTTTTTTTAGTAAATGAATGTTTTGTTCCTCGTTGGACTTTTACCCAGTGTTTTAACTTTCACTGATGTTTTTTTCCTAAATCCATTATGACCACGGTGCCTGCCAAAGAAATCCTTTTCTTTATCATTCACATTTATTGGCATTTGGAGGAGATGGCTTTATCATTTATGTACTTAGATCAGAATGGACACATAGCACTCCATTATTCTGAGGTTCAGAAAGACCCAGTTGAGGCTATGGATACTCTAATCTGGCTCTTGTAGCTTTTAGTATGCTCCATGGTTTGGGCTGCCTCCTTCCCTCCTGGCACTGACCCTTTGTCACTTATCTGCCTTTGCTGGAATCAGCCATCAGTCATCGCTCTAAGGAGTTGTGTCTCCACCTCTTCCCCTTACCCTTTTCTCTCCTTGTTTTAAACTGTTTATTCTGGAATAATTTTGAATTTGTATAACTTTTGCAAGACTGGCTCCTGATTCAGTGGAAAATGGTGTCAAGAACTCTGCCCTGTGTGCTCCCAGCCATTGGATTATCTCCTCTGTGTTTATATCTACCCTCATGAACTAATGGATACTGAGTTTATGTCAGTTAAAGTATAGTGTTTGATGACCAGTGGAAGAAATTCGAAGAAAAAGGGGAAGCCAGTAATAGATCATGGATGTGATAAACACTGCCATGGTGGAACCAGAAAGTTTGACATCTGAGCCAGATTCATTTTTTTTTTTAATGTAGAGATGTACTTTAGTGTCTTCCCACAGCAGCACATGTGCATCTGTTGGGAAAGCTGACATGGCCTAAGAGATTTAGTCCACTCCTGTCAGCACACTGGAATACTATAGTACTCTAGTATTTTCCACAGGCCTATGAGGTGTATACATCATTACATTATCTGTTGCTATGATAAAACTCTAATTTAAAGCAGCTAGGTGAATACAGGGCTTATCTGACTCACAGATTACAGTTCATCATCAGTGGGAGCCAGGGCAGGAGCTCAAGGCAGAAAACGAGGCAGAGACCACTGCTTAGTGGCTTGTTCCCCATGACTTGCTCTGCTAGACTGCTCTCCTGTACAGTTCAACCCTGTCTTCCCAGGGATGGCACCACCTATGTTGGGCTGGGCCTTCCTACATCAATGATTACTCAAGAAAATGTCCCACAGACACGTTCACAAGCCAATCTGATGGAGGTAATTCCTCATTCGAGGTTGTCTCTTCCCAGGTACCTCTAGTTTGTATTGAGTTGACCAGCACAATTGCTACTGTACAGATGGAGAAATTGAGGCACAGGTCACATGGTGAGACAGGTGATGCTGATGCTACAGCAACCTAGCAGTAATGATGTCCAGGAGTGCTGACCGCTGGGTTTCTGTTTTGGAGAAGAGCTGTTAGGTATCACAAACTGAATCTGTATCGCTGATGTGGAAAGATGAAGTGCACATTGGGGCTGTGTTTCCATCACAAATGTGCACGCGCTTGGGTCTGCTGAGGCAGGAAGCCATGATTTGATATTCAGTTTATCTGCCATGGAAAGCCTCTTATTCGTCTCTTTCTACCTTATATATTTAATTAATACGTGACAATGACATTAGTTGTGGGGTACATTGCAGCCACTTGTATGGGAAGCTCAGGTCAGGGTATCAAATGTTTCCCCTTGGAAGCATGAGCTCTTGCTCTCTACATGTTTTATGAGTTGTGAGCTGAGGTCACATCACAGTGTTGCCCACCACCCTTGGGAGCATGTTCCTCTTATGCAGCTACATTTAGTGCCTGTTGTCCAGCCTTCGTCTGTCCTTCTCACCCCAATCCCTTTCCAGCCTCAGATAACTGCTATGCTGCTGTCTACCTCTGAGAGATCAGCCTTCTGCTTTTCACAGATGGATGAGCACACACAGCGCAGGGGTATTTTGTTCTTGTTTTTGTTTGGTTTGGTTTTTCTGTGTGTGCCTGGCTTACTTCACTAAACAAAATACTTCACCAATGTGAAGCCACCAATGTCAGGGTTTCATTCTTTCTACTACTCTTTTCTGAATATGCAGGTTTAATGGGAAAAAGGAAAGCTAGGTGATGATGGCTGGTAGCACACATCTTTAATCCCAGCACTCAAGAGGAAGCCAGCCTGGTCTACAGAGCGAATTCTAGGACGACCAGGGCTACACGGAGAAACCTTGTCTCAAAAAACCAAGGGGTAGGGGGCAGGGATTCCTACCAGTTTTTTTTAGGGCATTTTCCACTTAAGGCCATTTAATTTTCTGGTTCCCAAACCAACCTAAGATGCCACTGTATCCCACGTCCTCCGGACCCATAAATGAAGTCAGTGATGTCTCACCTCTTACACTGAAGACAAGGTCAAAGTCCTATGTTTGAATCTCACCATAGCCCTTTCAACCTATGCAGTCTTAGGGAAATGCCTTTGCCTCTCTGAGTGGCAGGTACATTGCCTGTATAGAGTGTAGAATACTGTGTCGCTCTGTGGTTCCAGGGGAGCAAGGTGCTGTTGAATGAAAAGAAGGGGGGGGGCGGTCAACAGCGCCCAGGAGAGGTGGTAAGGAAGATGGTGTGGGCTGGGGCAGAAGCTGTGCAGACAGGCCTGGTAGAGAACTGGATTTGGGAGAGGGCTTCTAATCAATGAAGTTGAGAGAGCACAATAGGGATATCAGAAGGAAGAGGAGGTACCCCGTGTGTGCCCCTGGGGCAGGGAAAACATGTAGCTGTGTGTGGATGAATGGACATGCTGGCCCTGTGACCAGGTTTCCCATTGGCTCTTGAGCTGAGTGATGACCTTTTCTTGGGAAGAGGGGCTGCTCTCTGTGTTGCTTAACAGCATTCTTGCTCCCTGTTGACTAGACTCCAGCCCGAGTCTCTGCCTCCATACCCCACACATGACACAAAATCATGTCAAAGTCTGCTACTGGCCAACCAAAGTACCTGAGAGTTGCCGATCTAGGAAGAGTATAATTGTTCCCAGTAAGATGAGGGCAGGGAGGTTCAGACAACGTATACAGAAATACGGAAGTGTAGCAGTGTTGGACATTGACCCTGACTTCCCACTTCTCCCTAGGCTTCCTCATCACTCTCATCCCAGTTCCCCAGCAGTGTCCTGCAGGGCTTCACCGAAGCCATAACTCCTGAGCTGACAGCTCCAGCTAGGTAATTTCCATTCATATACCCAGGAATTGGTGTTGGTGGTTGGTGGTTGGGGGTGGGGGTGTCATATCTGGTCCCTGCCCCAGCATTGTTCCTCCATTGCTTATAGAGGCTCTAGGTCTGTGGAGCTTAGTGACAGTCTGTGGCTTTGGCCTAGAGGTTCCTAGGCTCCCGGCCACCAGTGTACCCAGAGAGAAACTTCTTTATTCCACAACAAATGTCCAACCTCACAAAGGGGATGGCTTCTTTAGCAGCCCTACATAGACCTCTTACCATCCACTGCAGAAGTTCCCTGGCAGATACTTTGCCACATCTACACCCCTGGAACGTGATTACAGCTTGCTGATTTAATAGCCAGAAACATGGGTAGTAGTAGCCCCTTTAACTGTTATTAGGAGTCAGGTAAATCCCTGCTTGCTGAACCCTCCTCCAAGTTTTCATGAGCTTATAAGATTAGCCTTTGGCTGAGCCAGAAAATCCACACAGAGAGATTTGCTCTTCTTCTGGGGCTTGGGCTCTTTAGGATCGGCTGTGAGTGACATTCAGAGCCCAATGTCACCCGTGGCCTACACTTTTCCAGGGTCTGCCCACCTTTTCTGCTGCTGGTAAAGACTCCATAAATCTCCCTGGATGGCAGGCAGATGCCCAAAGGAGCTCCTATCTCCAACTCTCCCTTTACTAAACAACAGATCACCACAGTGTGCAGAAGTCTCAAAGCAAACAAACAGACTGTAACTGAAGGCAGGACATTATGCTGGGTGATGTCAGGGGCAGTCTGTGAATTTTATTTGCATGCATTGACCCTGCAGGACCCATTGGGATCCTAGATGTCTGCAAATGCCAAAAGTCCATGGATGTTCAAGTCCCTTACATACAGTGGTGTAGTATTTCCATAAGAAATTAACACATTGTGAAAACTCCAACAGAAAATGGGGTGAGTAGATGCCCTATTCTGCAAAAGAAGCCAAAAAAGGAATATATTATCGACTGCAGAAACAATAAACTGAATAAACTCATAAAAATGAGGGAAAATAAACTATGAGAGTTGCCTTTTAAGTGGCTTGCCAGCTTTCTGAGTTTACTATAAAAGCATATATATAGAAAACTCTGAACATGACCAACAGCTCCAGGCACCTGACCCTTGGGAAATTTCCATTGTCCCTGTCCCTAAGCTCCTGGTGGCTCTCAGAAGGGCAGCCATCCAACCAGGGTGGCAGGCTTAGAGCCAAAGGCAACGGAATGAATAAATGATGCGATTTCTGGGCAAAGCTCGTCAGAATTACAGTTAATGAAACCTGAATCTTGAGGCTTCTATCACCAGGGACCCTGCCTGGTCCCTCACCATTGGCCTTGGTGCTGGAGGTGTTGCTGAAGGGCATCTTTTTGTCTATTTTCCTAATGGCTCACTGAGTGGAGAGAATACGGGTAGAACTATATTTGGCCTGTTAATTCTAGCCAGTGGAAGGAAATGAGATTGAAGACTACAAGATTCAAGGTTGACAGGGTCATCGGGAATGTGTGTCCTGTAAAGACTTACTTGCTTCCCAGGTATTAAAACAAACAAATAAACAAACAAAAACACCACATACACACTCAAATACAGATGGCACTGTAGCTTTGGCAGCATCTGGGATTTGGGAGAAACGAGGCTCAATAGCCCAGGAACACATTCCTGTATACAGAACCACCAGGTTCTGGGGCTGTAATGCACAACTGTAGGGTCAAAGCATTGTGTCATGTGTTTGACATTTTAAGAGTGAGGGCATCATAATCATAAGTATGCTAACCATTTTATATAAAAAAGGAACTCGTAAAATAACAGTTATGTTAATTAAATACTAATTCACAATATATATACATACAAAACACTGTGCACCTTCAATAAAAGTCAGTTTTTTACTTGTCAATGGGACCTCAGTTAAGTTAGAAATTCTTTCTTCAAAGCAAGCAAACAAAACCAAAATGCTCACATGGTGGTGGGAAGTTCTGGTTAAGGATGGTTGAGAGGACCAGGGCTTCCTGTTGCTGGCCCTGTCAAAGAGGGATTGGGAGTTCATTTAGATGTCAAATTTTAGTGTGCAGGGTCTATTGTAGACATCAGGGTCCACCATGTAGCTGGCATGCCACCAGAGAAGGGCTCTCAGTATGTATCAGTAAAACATGTAAGAGTTCCGAGGAAAGAAATCGAAACAGGAAAAGACCACAAAAGATTGGAAGACAAGAGCCCAGGAAATCTTAATGAGAAGATTTAGAGCTGAGACAAGATGGAGTGAGGACCAGAGTCTTGAAGGCCAGTCACAGATGATCTTCTGTACAGACGGGGTGGGCAGGGAGGATGCTCAATAGGGCTGTCCACCCGGGTGGCTGGGCGGGCACAGGGAAGCCTTTTCTCTGGTTTCCCCAGGAGACATAGATGCATTGTGAGGACATGCCCAGTGCATGCTTGCTTTTTATTCTCTGGCACATAGGATAGAAGACCTGGTTCCCATCAGTTTGTGCAATCATGACCCTCTTCCCAATCTCCGCACCCTTATGAAGTGAGGGGATAAGACATCTAGAAAGGCCTGGGCACATGTTCAGCTTCATTATAGGGTCTGCTATAAAGGACAAGTAGTGTCTAGTTGTCTCGGGGTGAAAAATCAACTCTATTCACTTGCCTGCCATCCATTCATCCATCCATCCATCCATCCATCCATCCATCCACCCACCCACCCACTCACCCATCCATCCACCCATCCACCCACTCACCCATCCACCCACCCACTCACCCATCCACCCACCCACTCACCCATCCATCCATCCATCCATCCATCCATCCATCCATCCACCCACCCACCCACTCACCCATCCATCCACCCATCCACCCACTCACCCATCCACCCACCCACCCACTCACCCATCCACCCACCCACTCACCCATCCATCCATCCATCCATCCATCCATCCATCCATCCATCCATCCATCCATCCATCCATCCATCCACCCACCCACCCACCCATCCATCCATCCATCCATCCACCTTCTCTCCAATCCTCCAATAAACAATATTTACACATTGTCTGCGCTCCACTCTGTGCCAGTGCCAAGATAGGAGCCAGGAACACTGAATAAAACAGTTTCCGCCTTGTCCTGAAGTACCCGCGCAGCAGAAAAAAAAAAAAAAAAGGCTTCGATCCCCTTTGCAGTTTGGTGCCATCTAGTGGCAGCTGGTGGTTATGAATGAAACAAAAGGACGTGATTCTGAACTGGGTGGATTCTTTGACTTCAAGGCTGCAGCGTTGTCTCTTCCAGATTTTTGCTCGGTTGGTTCGTGCAATTGTTTTCACTCCATCTGGGGACGTGGAGCTGGGAAAATGCTGGGGATGCAGAAATCACTGTGTGCCTCCACTCCTGTACTTCTCAACATAGGCTTGGCTAGATGACTGCCCGCCCCCCCCCCCCCTTTTAGGGTTTACATTAATTACTGCCTAGTTACCCAAGAACTCTGGCCATGGAGGGAGCTTTCTTCAGGACTGTAGGCAGACAGCCCCATCTGCTGGTAACAGTCCTTTGAACCTAGAAAAGCCACTGATGGGCTCAGAGGCCCACTGTGTACTACTTGCTGAACTCATGCTATTTGACTTTGCCTGGAGGAAATGTGGCCTGGGCTCCTAACTCCGGTGGCTTTGCTTCTCTCCATAGTCTTCTAACCCCCTAGGAGGAGCCCTTTGGTCTTGGCTGCTGACTCCTGGCTTTCCCCAATCAGCTTCCAGACATCTGGGTGCCCAGCGGCTTCCATCTGGACTACCGGCCCCTGCTGGTCTGTCTGCCTATCTGTGTCAGGGCGCGTGCGTGTCAAAACATTGTCTCTAAGCTTCCCTACACAATGGAATGGAAGCAGAGATAACAGCTTTAGGGCTTGCAAAAATAAAGAGTGTGCTCTTTAAGGATGGCTATGTCCTTTGGAACCCTTTTCCCATCTCTTTAGGGGTTACAATGCAAATTGGAGGTGAACTCTTAGACCACACCGATAGTGGCTCTGCTCAGGGATGGTGGAAAAAAGTTGTAAGTAGATTGACATTCTTACAGGGCAGAACAGAGCTATGGTGCCCTTAACATTCACTTCAGAGGGTCATCAGTGACTGCGTTTAAGCTATTGTTATGGGCTATGTTACAGCAATCATAGAAGCACCCAGAACACCTACAATAGTAGTTAACAACATGGAAAGATATTTGCAATATGACCGTAAATGGAAAAGTGCCCAATAAAAACAGGCAGTGCTACCTTCCCATTTTTCCTTTTAAAGTGATGCATGTGATAAATTTATATAAAATATTGACAAGTTACCTGATAACATGCTAGCGATGTTTATTTATCTTTGGGTGGTAAGGTGTGAATGAGTTAATCCATTGATCGATCCATTTTACTTTAGAAACCCTTCCCAAAAGAGCACAATAAAAGGAAAGTCAACCATGAACCCAGCACTTGACATCTATTCAAGGATTGTAAGCTCAGATGTTTTCAGACACCAGAGAGCAATCAGCACTGTGTGAATACTGAAAGGCTGCACAGCGACAGTGTGTGGGACATGGCCTGCTGTGCACTGTGCAATTGCTTCACACCATAGACATGAGACTAACACAGGTAGAAGATGAGGCCAGTACTGAATCCAGCCAAACAAGAGGGCCTTCTTCTCTGCTAACAGAAGAGGGGTAGCCTCCCCCTCCACTGCACAGTCTCCCCTCTCAGCAATAGCCTGACCAAAAGAGTGAAGACAAGAGAGGCCAAAGCTGGGGCTCCCGGGACACGGATCACTCAGATACGGCTGGGCTTAGCATGGGCATTGCTACATGGAAGCTGTGTTGAGGTGCTGAGGTAGGCAAGAAATGCTAGGCGAGCACATGAAAGAAAGTGGGAGGAGGGGACAATGCCAGGAGAGTGAGGCAAGGCAGTCTCCTACCTCAGCTGTACGGGCAGGGCTTACAGAAGTGAAGGCTAGCAGCATCGTGACTTCACCCTTTTTTGGTTTTCAGAACAGGAGGTGCACTAACTAACTGCTGGCATTGTGGGAGATAATTTCCCATTTCATAAAGAACCACTTCCTCCTGGATGGGAATCACTTCTCATTTTTGAGTGGGAAGACTGACTCTGGGAAGTTACTATGAGCCCAGAGCTGGAGAACAGTCACAGGGACATTGACCATGAGGTACCAGATCCATCTTCCATAGAAGACTGTGGGATGGAGAAGAAGCACATGAGGTGCCTTATGGGAAGGAGGGATGTACTCCATACCTTTCTCACAGGATCAGACAAGGTCTCCCTTTGTTTGTGAACTCAGCATTCTTTAGGCCACCTTGAGGCAATGCCTTGTGACTATTCCAAAGCCTTTAGCAGCAATTTGCAACAGGTATAGGAAAGAGATGATTGAAGGTCTCTCTTTATTGCATAAGTGTATTAAAGCCTTGAGCAGGGAAGGGCACGGGGTGGTATTACAGTGAGACACTTGCAGCCACATGCCTTGTTCATGTCACCTTTCTCTGTGAGTTGAGGCCATACAGTGTCTCTGATTAATCTATAAATCTTTACTATGTATCTACTGGATACAGGCATTGAGGAACGCAGGCTGCCTTGCTCCCCACATTCATGGCCTTTAAACATCTATTAAGGAAAAATCACACAAAATTATTCTAAGGAGGCAAGGGAGCTGGCTCAGTTAGTGAAGTGCCTATTGTACAAGCTTGAGAGTCTAAGCTTCCCCACAAAAAGCCCAATGTGGGCCTGTGTAGATGTACTTCACCCCAGTATTAGAGGCACGTGAAGACAGCCAAATGCTGGAGTTCATTGGCCAGTCAGCTTAGTCCAATTGATGAACTCCAGGCACCGTGAGAAACCCTGCTTCAAAAAATTAGGTGGAGAGTGATAGAAGAAGGCACATGACGTTGACTTCTGGCCACCACACGTGGATGTATGGATGAGTGCACCTGCAGACCCATATGCACTCACATGTGAACGTATACATATAACACACACAGGGTTGTAGAAAAATGATGTGGGGGGGGAAAAGGATGGGTCTTTCTGTCACGCCTGGCATCATAAACCCGTTGTATTTGTTTCTTTTCTGTGGCCGTGATGAGAACACGGCCATAACTACAGGAACTTATCAAAGAAAGAGGTTAATTTGGTTACGGTTCCAGAGGGTTAGAGTCCGTGATGGTAAAGGGGAAGTACAGCAGCCAGTGGCTGGAGCAGCAACTGAAAGGTCCTGTCTTGACTCACAAGCAGAAGACAGAAACAGAAGCACCACTGGGGATGACATAAGTCTTTTGAAGTCCCAGCCAGTGAGACACCTCCTTCAATAAGGTCCACACCTCCTAATCCTGCCTGACAGTACTACCAACAAGGACCTAGTATTTAAACACATGGGCCTTAGGGGGCTGTCCATTATCATCCAAACAACCACATTACACTTCCTGACTCCCATAATGTAAAATGCATTTAGTCCAAATTCAAAAATCCCCATCGCTTTTCAGGCTCAGCACTGTTTTAAAGTTGCACGTTCCAAGTCTTTTCTGAGACTCGAGGCAGTCTCTTCATTGTAAACCGCTGTAAAATAAAAATTTCCAATATAAAATGGTACAGACTATACATTACCATTCCAAAAGAAACTGAGGCATAGTAAGCAAATATTGAATCAAAAACGAGACCAAAATCCACCAGGGCAAAACTCCAAACCCTGTAACTCCATGTCCAGTGACAAAGGGCTCTGAAGGCTCTTTCCTTCCAGATTTGTTGTAACAAACTCTCTCTTGGGTTTATTCCATTCCCCAAGTGAAGTTTCTAGCCCAGTTGCTTATGTTGTTCCCCCTGAAGCCATTTGAGCTCGGCCTCTACAGTCTGATTGGCCCTCAGTGATACTGTCTTCCAAGATCCTACTAGGATGGCCCAATAAGGTCTGCCTGCTTTCCCAGTCCAAAGCCCCAAAGTCTTCCACATTCCTCCAAAACCCACCATGGTCAGGCCTATCACAGCAATAGCCTACTCTCTGGCTGAATTAGCTCCTTTCTAATGCTGTGATATCTTATCACACCTTGGCCAATGCAGCTCAAAAAAAGAAAGAGTTTAATTGGGGTTCTGGATCCAGAGGGTTAGTGTGGCAGATGGCAGAGTGAAGGCCTGGAGATAGGGGGCTGAACCACAAGCAGGAAACAGAGAAAGCACTTTTGGAATGGACTTCTGAAACCTCAAAGCCCACCCCCCAGTGACACACCTCCTCTATCAAAGTCACACCTCATATTTCTTCCTAAACAGTTTCACCTGGGGACCACGTATTCAGACATATGAGCCTATGGGGGTCGTTCTTATTCAAACCACGGCAGTTGGCATGAACAGAGAGGTTAGCATGTGATTCTAGAGAAATTAGAAGGTGAAACAAAGGGAAAATGTGTTAGCTCGAGAGTAAGGGTGCTGGGGTCTCCAGGGGCATAGGCCAGAACCTGCAATTACAACTTGAGATCTGGGTTTGATCATAAAATGTTCTGGTAATGCCTCTCTGGATCCTGAGAGTCCAACAGAGTATCTCCGGGATACTATGCGGCTCTACAGGCTGGTACGCAGCTCTTTGAAGTAAGCAAGATGAATATACAGGAATGCTCCCCATAGAGGATAGTCATGTTGAGCCTAATTCTGTCCATCCTGGTCAGGTGGGGCTGCAAGATAACTGTTGAGGGCTGAGAATGGGAAATGACTAAACCAGCTTGGTGCAGATGCTAGCCAGAGTCTCACTCAGTATTTTTACTGGGATCCAAATATGCTCCATGGAGGCTGCTGTCATGTGAGGCCACTGGGTTGGGAGGGAGGTGGTAACCACCTCTGGAGTGCACTGAGAGGTTCTGTTGTGGTATGGCTACAGTAGGCAAGAGCATGTGTACCACAGTGTCAAGAGAGAAACAGAAGCAGAGTCGTGGGCCATGGGTAGTGGACTATATCCTCATGATTTGCCTGATGTCAGACGGGAGCATGCAGAGAGCTGATTGTGAGGCATAAAGGAACATCTTCAAGTCTAGGTTTTCATGAGCACCACAGAAAAGTTAGGGCTGTAGAGGACCTCTGTGCGTGTTCTCTCTGGCACGAGAAGGATGAGGTATGTGAGTGTGAAGAGAGATAAAGAAGAAGAAAAGTATGAATTAGAAACGAGTGTGTGTGTGTGTGTGTGTGTGTGTGTGTGTGTGTGTGTGTGATGTGTCTGGGTGTAGGAGAAGCAGAAGAGGGGGTTGCAGGGGAGAGAAAAAATACTGAGTCAGATACTGAACAGCAAGCATTTCCAACAAAAGAGGTTTAAGAAGTCAGATTTGATTCCAAGTCTGCCTGATTGGAAACCTGCCCTCCCCCACTACAGTTTACATAATTTAAATCTCCCAGAAATGGAAAACTTTTATTGTGTTTACTAATCATTCACGTAGTATACTTACTTCATTTGTTCAATAGTCACTTCAATTAAATGCTGCCTGTTTATTAAGCACTTAGCATGGGCAATTGACTGTGCTTATGTTTTAGGAGAAACATGTCTTATTTAAGAGGTATGGTGAGGAGTGTGGGCTTTGGCTTGAGAAACTCAGCTCTGAAAGCCATTGCAGTTCCTCAGTTCACAATGCTGCTCCTGCTTTGTTTCCAGGAGCTGACTCTAAGTTGCTTGTTTCTGAAGGTAAGCTGTTGCCTATACTTGGCTGGATGGGGTTTGAGATTTTCTTGGGTTAGTTTTGTTTTCTACTAGAGTTTCTGACTATGTTTGAATATTATTCTAATTCAGTGACTCTAGCAGGTCAATAAGTGAAGCTCCAAATGTTTGGATATGAACACTAACCTTTTGGCTACAGATGAAGTCCTAGGACATACCCCAGAAGGGTGCACGTCCAATCTCAAAAACTGCACTGTGGCTAGAAGGCAGGAGACTGACAGATGCCCTGTTAAGCTCTCTTGACTTCCCAGAAAGTCTGGGTGATCTTCTCCATTCAGAGTAGCATGAGCTTATATGAGCATGAGAGGACCTCCCGGAAGAGGTGGCTTGTCTTCTGATGCTCCCCTTCCAGAGGGCCAGCTGATGCAGTGGGCAGAAGGCCTAGGAGAGCCAATGCTTTTCTGGTGATACAAGTTCTTTCTTCCTGATTATCTCATAGTCAGATCCTCCAGGGCCTGGAACCTTAGGCCACCATGAGCTCAGGTGGATGTTCCCTGTTCCCAGATAGACCTTAAAAAAGCAGAAGCTCTTGATGTGGTCTCTCTCAACACAAACTATTCCCATCGTAACATTTGGCAGGAGGTCATTTACTATCAGTGTGGAAATCATGAGAGTTCCATTGTTTGTAAGGAGGTCATATGCTGGAATAAAGACATACAAAATAGTAAAATCTGTATTCAAGTCACCAATTTATATTTCTAGCACACTTCTATTGCCAAATAAAATATCTTTAACCTAACACAAAGGCCCTTGTTTGGATTTTATAGCCAAATAAATGTGCCAAGTAAAACTGAACAAATGTAATTAAGTGTGAAAAGTAGGATGTATAGGAAGCCAGCATGATAGACAAGCAAAGTACTATATTGAGAAGCCACAGTAGGGCTCTCCCCAGGAGACTGTTGTCTTGGCCCAGGGGAAACTCATAAACTCATCTTAGAGATCACAGAAGACTCCAGAGCCATCTTGACCAAGCCATGTAGCTTTTTTTTTTTTTTCTTTTTTCTTTTTAGAAATATGGTCCTTAGTAGCCTGGAAAGTTGGAAAGTTAGACACCATCATTGTAGCAGGATGACAAATAGATGATGATATAGTTTACGGAGTGATTGCTTGGTGCTGGGAATTACATACAAATTTATTTTTCAAACTTTAAGAAATAGTCTTTATTTGTTAGAGCTATTTTCTGCAAGTGGCAAAATTAAACAGAAACTAAGGAGCATTTCCTTATGACGCCCCTGCCCTGACAAATACATATTTTCTTCCATAATTGCTATCTAGCACTGGAAGGATCATTTGCCCCCATGGTGACACATCTTTATCATCCAGATGCAGGAGTTACAACATAGTTCATACTTGGTGCTGGACATTCCGTGGACATTGTATAAATGTCAAATGACATATTTCCACGCTACAGAATTACACACAATAGTCTGAAGGTTCTGAAAATTTCCTGGTGTGGTCTTTTGTCTTCTCATCTACCCTTGAGGTAGGGCACTGCTGTCCACTCACAGAATGTGCCACGAAGGTCAGAAAACAAAGTCCTCCAGCTTCCGAGGACTGGAGCAAATGGAACCAGGCAGTGGACCTGCTTTCCTCTACTTGAGGACTGGAGGCCTTGGTCCACACTCTAAGCTCAGCAACAGGACCAAGGGCAAGGGTTGAAGCTGCATTTCTGGTCCTGTGGCCCTGGACCACGGAAGTGGGTTATTAGAACCTAGTTTGCATGTGAACAGCTTTTACTACTTTTACATGCCAGATAAACTTGTGAGTTACAGAGGATTTCTAAGATAATAAAAAGAATTAACTAATTCTCTCCTTTACACACACATTCTATTTATAAGTTAACAGCTCATTCAAAATTTTAATTAGTTGCTATTTATAGAAAAGCAAATTCTACCATGTGTAGTGAACCCAAACTTTATTGATCATTTTAAAACTACAAAATGACCCTACCTTTGCCTGTAAGTCGAAAGAATGCCACATTCTTGCTAAACACACAACTAGGCACATGCTAAGCTTTCTTCCCTTTCTGGGGTGCTCATGCTCAGTCAGGATAGCACTGGAATACAGTTTTCAAAATTACCACTCAAATAATGATACAAATATCTTTAACTCTCGAAAATAAATAGTTAGGATCTCAGTGTATTTTCTCTCTTTCCCCTAGGTTAATTGAAATATTTTACTTACCCCTGTTGTTATGAAGTTAAGTGGTGTTTACTAGACTTGGTTTTGCTAAAGATAACATTTAAAAGAATAGCTGGGGGTATCCTTCCTGAGCACAGTAGAGTCATCAGGTCCAGTATATACTCATGGATTGGAGGGGGGGTGTCACAAAGTGCTTCCAAATGTTTCCTTGAATTTCTTTCAACAGGGCATGTGGTAAGAAACACAGCTGTGTATCATGTTGGAGATATCAAGCCAGCATCTCAGTCTCCTCCATTTTCTAGGGATATAGGATGCTTTCCAGGAATCAATTGAAAATGACTCACAACAGAGCTGCAAACAATCCAGGGCTTGCATGTAAGGTCTTCTCATTTCCAGCGTGTTATTGCTGAACTCAGTGTTTCTGCAATGACAGTTTTCCCTTCAACAGAACCAGTTTAAAATTAGAAAAATCAAACACACATTAGAGAAAGCAGATTTACTCTTCTATTAATTGATAGGGGATGTAAAGTTCCCCCCATCTGGGGCCGGCACTTCCCCTGCAGAGCCCTGGTCATCAGCAGCCCACTCCTCTAATCTTGGAGCTGTATGCCTTTTAAAACTCAGCCTTGGATTTCCAGTGCTATGAAAACACTTGCACTGGGAAAGCTTCCTCTGCAACACATCTGCACACAAATCTTGTGTGTGTGTGTGTGTGTGTGTGTGTGTGTGTGTGTGTGTGTATTATTCTCTTCCTCGTTTATTTAAAAAAAATATGAGTGACTTTGAAAGTTGAACTCCCCACTCTGTTCTGGCTTCTCTATGCCCTGCGAGACAAGAGGTAAGCTAGCATGTTCTATGCAATAACCAGAATATGATTCTTATAGGGACTTCTGCTTGAAGCTGATGGAGTTAAATATTCCTAGGAGACTCCAGGACCACAGAAGTGTCTCCATGTATAGGCTGGAAGCAGCACAGGTAGGTAGGGGAGGGAAGGGCTCCACTAGAAAAATGTTGAAATGTGACCCTGTGTTTCAACTTTAAATAAGCATTTCTGGCCTAATAGAAGTCCCATCTAAGGTCTCCTGCAGCTTTGATTTTGGAACACGTCACATTCCACATTAAAGCAATCACTGTTAAAACATAAAGCAACACAGGATTTATTTCTTCATTAAACTGATGATCCGTATATGAAGCCAATTAACATTATGAGTCTGGTGAACATCAAGTGTAAAGAGGTTATAGAGAAAATTAAAAGCAGTCACCTTGGTCTTTAGATAAAGAAAGTACACTTTTAGGTTGTAAATTATCAGAGTGTCCAAGCGGGACAGATCGTCAAATTTGGTTAACTGGGAAATACAGTTTACTGTGCAAGAATTAAGTAAAAACTAAGAGTTTCCTAGCTAATATTTCCACCACCCCCCCTTTTTTTTTGACGAGGGGAGACCATAACGAATATCTATTAGTCACCTTCTTCAGGGCCCCAAGTGTCAGAGGCAATTGGGGTAAAGGGGTTCACGTCATCAAAGTTTATTGTAGTTTTTTCGTTTTCTGCCGTTGTCTGGTTGTTTTCTGTTTTGCCATAGGAACGAGCCCAGCCCAGTGGCTATGGAAAAGAGACGCGGGCGAATTAAGGTTGAAGGTCCCGAGCTCGCTTGGAGCCCTTCGCAAGGTGGGTGTTTTCCTGAAATTGAGTTGGCTGTCCAGTCAAGGACTTGGCCAGGCTCTCGTCAAGGGGCGCTGGGAGGGCCGGGAGTCAAGGGGCTGTAGCCACCGCATAGGAGCCATGCATTTGTGACTGAAGAGTCGGGAGTTCTCCTCCTGCTCCTAGCGCTAAGCACGCATACCACATAACTTTCGAAGGTTTGCACCCGGAGAGGATCGGGATCGCCTGGAACTGGTTGCGGAGCCTTGTAGGACCCCATAGGGGCCCTGGGGACTGGTGGCTTCTTTGGCCAGTAAAACGCCTGGTAAGGCGAGGACACTCGCCGCTGTCCAAGGTTCTGATCAGTCCGCTGATTCGGAGAGAGGCTTAGACACTCCGGACCAGTCGGCTCAGATCCGGGACAGGATAGTGAGCTTCACCGGAACCTCCGCGGCTCGATGTCAGCGACAGGGAGCTGATCAAAGCTTGGAAGCCAGTGTTTTCTGGGGCCAACGCCGCAATCAGCGTTAGGTTGCTGGGGCCGAGGCTCCCGCGGATAACGCAGCGGGAGAGCCCTTCCTCGCCTTGCTCCCAGGGCTCTCGGACTCCCGGAGCGCACAGGGCGCCCGCGGGAAGCTGCAGCCCAGGGCAGGAGGGCATCCGAGGGGATTCTTGGCAGACTCCGGAGCTCAGGGGACCTTTGGCTCCTGAAACTCTGAGCTGGTCCTGGAGGGAAGCGGGCGCCTGCGAGCCAGCGTTGGCCTGGACCGGAGAAAGGGTCTGCTCCCGGCCTCGAAGCAGTACAGTGCCCCGCTAGCAGCGCCATTCACTGCGGGGGCCCACCCGACTCGCCCGCGTTCTCCATCCGGGCCCGGGACTCTGGGAGTCTGTGGCCCTAGAGAAGAGCTGGCGCGGCGGGGTCTGTCCGCTCCAAGCCGAGGAGTTTCCAGCCTTTTCTTGCTCCCAGCAGAGCCGATTCCGGCCAGGGACCGCTGAGCCGAGAAAGGGCCGCTCCAGGGAAAGAGGGTCGACTTGCGTGGGCCAGAGCGGTGCCGCGTTTCTTCCTCGCTGGTGTCCACCGCACGGCCAGGGCCTCAGCACTCAGTTCTCCAGCTCCATGCTATTCGCCCGGGGCTCTCGTCCACGAGTGGGCCCGCCAGGCCTTTTGTTTCCAAAGCTCTGTGTCTTTAAGATCAAGGCTGGATCCTAGGCCGGCCAGGGACTCGACCCACCGCTTCGCCAAGACTCTCAAACGCCGCATTAGAATGTTTATAAAATATTCAATTTATGCAGTCTGTCCAAGAAGCCATCGTCCCAAAATAAAATCGGCAGTCTAGACGGAACACAGACACCAGAACTTATCAACAGTTGTCTGACTCCCATTTTCTGATGCATCTTGAGTGGGTCATAATACCAACTTTATTTTCAGTGGTGCATAAATTAATTACACGCATTTAATAACCAAAATATCATTATATTCCCCCTTTAATATCATAAAGGCTTTCCGCCAGGGAAGCACTTAATAGTGCAGGGGGCCGTAACGGGCTATTATCCTGGTGTAATGCTATTACAGAACCAATTATGCGCCATTAGACTTGCTTTTTTTGCAGTTTATGTGATTTGATCCAATCCTGCGCCCCTGACTTGAAAATTTCAACCCGGTACTTTAGAGTTTAATTTTCACCCAGGCAGAGAGAAGGGCAGTCTCTCTCCGCTGAGTGTCTGCCTCGGATGCATTTTAAAAGTAATTGCGAAAGGTCCCACTGCATATCATTTTCAGGGAGAAGCGAACATAAATTCAGGGACCCCTTGCTGAGAACAAAATCAAACTTTCCTTTTGTACAATCGCTTGGAAAGGAAAGCCTTGTGCAAAAGAGTACCCCCAAATCCCATCCGGCGGTGACAATTAGCAGCGCTTTGGTAATTTTACAGTCCAGGAGTCTCCAGGCCTCTGACAAGGCCAAGCCCAATTCCAATCTCACTCAGAGAAAGAAGGTTTGAGTCTGAGGGGACACAGAAAGGTGGGGTTGGGGCGAGTATTTAGAACATAATCTCTTTGGGGAGGGATGATATTATTAGCTGTTGGTTTCTGTCTTCTTTTAAAAGAAAAGAAGAAAAAGGTTCCTGATGTTTGCTGAGAAGTGACGGTTTTTTTTTTTTTTTTTTTTTTTTACACCACGTGGGCTATTTGTAAGGCCCAATAGACCTATCCAAGTTACTCGCTGTAGACAGCGCTGGAAATAATCAGATTAAGGCCAATTATGCGTGAGATTATAAAGGCGAGTGCTGAGCGGCGGCGCGCGCTGTAGACAGACAGCAAGACATCTGGCCACTTCCCCAGTCACTTCTCTGGTCCTGCGGGCGCCAGCAGCGCCAAGCCCCGCCCGCCGCCAGCCGAGCCCAGCGTGAGTACCAGAGGCGATCACACTCGGGCCTGCTCGCCCGCCTCCCGTGGAGGTAGGCAAGGTTCTCGACTCCTTCCCCCCTGCTCCCTGCTCTGGGCCTTGGGGCTCCACCGGCTTCTTGGCCCAAGCTACTACCGGTGCAGATGGCTTTGCGCGATTGCCTGACCTCGCTGCGGTGGCCAAGTGCAGGGTTTGCGGCCGGGACCCCTGAGAACCAGGAACCAGACTGTTCCCAGCTTGGTGAGGGCGCGGTTGTCCAACAGCCGGACCTATGTGAAAGGTTGACCATAGAGTCACGGCTTGGGACTGGAGGTGCAACCTCTCCCCCACCCCTCCCTCCCCCGATAGTCCCAGGGGGGCCAAGGGCTTTGTAGGAGGGGCACTCCGCGTGATCCTCGGGGTGCGCGGGCAGGAGATTCAGGCTATACTGCTGTTTGCTTTGTACCCAGGCCAGAGCCACGCACGGGCACAGGTCTGCCAGGCCGTTACCATCCCTGGTCCCGCCGTCAGGGCCCATCCGACCGTCGGCGATGTTTTATTTTCACTGCCCACCACAGCTAGAGGGTGAGTAAGCGCCGCTTTCCGGGCTGTTTGGCCTGGCCAAACCAACCAAAAGCGCCGGGGCCGCTGCAGGACTGATGGGTGTTGGGGTCTTCGCGGGCGAGGTGGCCGCATGGCGGTGCTTAGGGGCGTCCTTAGCCCCCTCCCTACACCCAGCTCCATCCCTCCGCCCGGGTGCCACCTGCCTCCCACCTCCCACTCCGCCTGGGTCGTGTGCTGCCCCGGGCTATGGGTGCCTCAGGGAATCCTGGTCCTCCCAGCACAGATGCTGGTGTCACGCCTCTAATCGGGGCTCCTCCACCCAGGGGGCCCGCATCAATCTTTCACGGTGTTTTGCTAACATCCCAGAAAGCCAAAGCAAGTTGAACTGCCCGCTGCGTTCTGGGCTCAACTGAACGCCAGGAAGGGCCTGAGTACTAGGCTGCCCTCACCCTGGGCGTTGACGAGAGTGCACCGGGATCGCACAAGTAATTCTGGACAACTTAACGTCAGTTCCTAGTTGCAAAGTTGTCCCTGGAGGCAAACTCCGTGCTAGTTACCTTCCCGGAGTATCTAGGTATAGCTTCCTCTCAGCGACTCGCTGAATTTGTGGCCACAAATGCTTACTCTTGCAGCCCCTAGGACCAGGGTCTGGTTGTTTCAGGTCTTTAGACCTTGGCTGGGGGAATGCTTTTTCCTATTCCTTGTTCCCAGTTGTTAGGTGGGACAGGCATAGTGAGAAGTGAAGAGCTTGTATCTATCTCTGAGTGTTCCTAACTAAGCAGAGCCTGGGGGACCCAAGAGTGAATTCTCTCTGACAGGATTTGTAGCCATCAGGTGTGCATGCTGCCCACCACTCTGGCTTGTGCTATAGCCTGAGACACTGAAATATGTATGACCCGGGACACTTGTCAACCTTGCTGTAGGTTATCTTAAACAGCTTTCAGTCTTGGCTAGTGTTTGGGAGCATGTTTTTCCTTTAAAAGCCCTTAAGCATCCAGAGAAGTTTGCTAAAGAGAGCTAGTGTTTAAGCTCTGCATGCCTGCATTGCAACACCAGGCAAGACCCAGGCAGGGGAGGTTTTATGGCAAAGTCAGAAAGGTGTGATCCGTGACCACTGTATCCCAGGACTGGAAGAGATCCCACTGGTTTGTGGTGTGTAGTTCCTAGATTGCCAGTCCCCAGCCCAGGATATTGTCAAGTGAGAAAGGAAGAGATTTGGGCATGCATCTAGGTGTGTGGATTCTGGTGATCTAAGAGGGAAACCCGTCCTAAGGGTGGGTTATAGAAGTAACTTAAAAACTACCCTGGCCCAGGTTTTCTCTGACTTGCTTATCTGGGGAGCTTACATTTGCTACTCATGCTCTGTGCCAACCCCACCGGATGCTGACTCTACTGATGTGACCAGAAAGAGAGGGAGGCTTCAGACTTTTATAGATATATATCGGTGCCAGTTTTTCAGGAGGGGAGTTTTTGTCTAGCTCTCTAGGTCAGTGTTGCTGGAACAGGATGATGCTGATGCTCTGAAGGCTGGAAAGTTGAGAGAGGCAAAGGAGAAAGCGAAGTGTGAATGCAATCTTACTTCTCAGATACTTTGTTCAGATTAAATTAGAGAGCGCTGTCTGGGTCTCAAGGGTTTTTTTTAGAACAAGAACCCACACACTGGCTAGCAAAGCCTTTCTCTCCTTCCTTAAAGGCATCAGCTACTGTGTATTTCTTATGATTCCGTCACCCGAGCCTTTCATTTTATGTCTACACTGTCTTATTTGCATGGAGATTATACTGTCATATCACCATGGATTTTGAGATTTTTCCATGCTTGTGTATTTGGATCCACTTACTTTCTTGTAGACTGCTGTGTAGTATTCCAGTATTTGTTTCTGCAGAATATATCCACTGATGGGTGTTTTTTTTTGTGTGTGTGTGTGTTTCTTGTTCTATTTAATTGAAGCATCTCCAAGAACATCCTTCCCTCTCGCTTTCAGCATACTTTATAACTATATTAATAGATAAAAACCCCGTGCACTTAAATATTTGACCGTTAGTACTCAGTTGCCTCCTAATACACTTTCACCGACTGATATTCATATGAATAATAAACGAACGTGCACAATTTATTATAATTGGTTGGTTCCAGGTGTCATGCATTCTTTTGAAGAAGCTGTTTTATTGTCTGGTTATGTTCTGTTTGAGGAGCTGTACAGAACTTTATGTAATATTCTATTTCTTTTCAAAGGGGCCCCCTCTCTCTCTTTTAACTCTTAGTCTGTCAGTCTTTTTCCCCTTGGCTCCATGAAATCAGCTTTTGCAGGCTTCGGGTGGGAAGTATTGGGAACAACGTTGAAGGAAGGTGGAGGTGAGAAGACTGGGGGAGACAGTGACCTGAAAGTCTGAGAGCACCCTCCATTCTGACCAGCCAAATACTTCACTTCCAGAAGAGGCAGCATGGCCTTCTGCAAAGCCACTGGAATAAGACTTCTGCGAGCCAGCCCCTTTCAGTTTCTATTGAGATGAAGAGAAATAATTGTTACTAGGGCTTTGAGAAAAATATAATTTGGATAGGAAGACGGTGGAAGAAAGCTCCGGGAGAGAAGGGGGGCAGTATTTTGACAAGGCATGTGGTCGGAGTTAAATATCACTCAGTGGGATTCTGTAGTAGATGGAGTATTTGAAGGCTTGAGGGACTTGGCCTTCTAGGTACTGGTGAAGAATGTTTGGATGCTGTGGCCTGAGAGCTGATGCTGAGTACCGGGTGATTCTGACAGCGTTACTATGGCAGGTGAAATGTACACTGGTTAATGGAAACCTACTCATTTATTTTCCTGAGAACCCATTGTGGGCTATCAAGTAAATAGTGCACATTTGGAAAATGATCCAAATGCACGTTTGGGGCCAGACACTGTTCTGGCTTTATCCTGAACACCAGAGGCTGCTGGTGAGAACAATGTTTTTCCTTTTTCTGGGGACGAGGGGACAGACAGCAGGATGTTGTGTAAGGCCTGGTAACCTAGTGGAGTGCCCTTGGAGAGTGGCCCTAGCAAGCTGGCATGCCATTCTGTTGGTGCAGGCCTTTTGTTAATTGGTGTCTATGTAATAGATCCACTATGGTGCTGATGAGCTGTGACCAGTAGTAATTAATAATCATTTATACAGTTCTTACCTCCTTGAATTCTGCACTTCTAGAAAGAAAGTGGCGTGAAAAGCTAAGCTCTTGGTGTTTTCCTTCTTCCCCAGACTTTTGCCCTTGGTAGTTATAGTAACCAGGGGAGTAACCCTAAAGTGAGACAAGGGAGGGATCCAGGCTTCTGTGGGAGGGTCCAATGTAGGAGGTGAGCAGATAGGGGACAGAGGGGCAGCCCAAGGCAGGAAGGCAGATGAGGATCAGAGTTTACTCAAGCCACTGACCCCTTTTGACTCAGACCACAATTTCACAGGGGGTGGACTTGACCATCTTGGGTATTAAGGTCACCACTATCCTGTGCAATAGGGAAACCTGTTCCTACAGCCAAAAGTTTTGTGAAGACCACAGAGCAAGGGATAGTGAAAAGAGGCGTCATACTAAGAGAACATAGAGAAACACTGTGGAAGGATGGGCTCTCTGGGGAAGAGCATGGAAAGGGATACTGCCTCTCTCTCTCTCTCTCTCTCTCTCTCTCTCTCTCTCTCTGTGTGTGTGTGTGTGTGTGTGTGTGTGTGTGCACACGCGCGTACGTGCACGCGTACAGACGAGGGTCTGAAGACTGGGGTCTCTCTGCCCATACTGATGCTATTTACCTCTTGTAGGCACTGCACCTTTTGGCAACCACTCCACAGGGGATTTTGATGATGGGTTTCTTCGAAGAAAGCAGCGCAGAAACCGGACGACCTTCACTCTTCAGCAGGTAAGGATAGATTCCCGGGTGAGACCAGGTTCTTCCCACCTCTTCCAAAGTCACAGACAAGCCACCCCTCTCTTATCTTTTAAAAGGAGACCAACTGTTGCTTTACCTAGGTCTTTGTTTTCTTGAATAACTTACGTGATTGCTCTGGGAAAGGATAACCCAGGGCCTTGTAACTCCTCATAATCAGTAAAGAAGCAGCTATGAAATTTTCTACCTATCTTAGATGGTAGATCTGAGGCACATTTTCCTGTGAGCAGAACGCAGGTTGGGCATTTTAAAAAAATTTTTTTTTCCCCCAAAACAGGGTTTCTTTGTTTAGCCCTTGGTGCTCTAAAACTTGCCCTATAGAGCCTTGAATTTATAGAGATCTGCTCTCCTCTGCCTCCCAGTTGCTGGGATTAAAAGAGTCACCACCACGCCCGGGCCTCAGGTTGGCATTCTTATCCCCAGATAGACAGATGGAAAAACTGACCCACAAGGTTGACTCATGAGCAGTGTTGCAGGCTGGAAGAAGAAGGTCATGCTGCCGCTTTTCTTCTGGGCTTCCCAGATCTCAAGAGCAGCTTCTTTCCCGAGCAGAGTGAAGGTGGCTCCTTTCTACAAGGCTTCTGTGGGGCTGACTTATTGAGGGTCTGTAGGTGGGAATCCTCTTCTACTAGCCGAGACTCTTTATTCCCATGATAAAATTAGAAAGTAAACACACAGAAATATCTATAGTTGTCTATTTCTATGTCTCAGGGAGGGCACACTGTGACTGTTAGTAGCCTTGGCTACAAAAATTAACTGGGATTTAAATGGTCATTCTGTGGAATTTTTCTTGTCTTTAAAAAAAATAAAAGATTGTGTGTGTATGTATGTATGTGTGTGTATGCGTGTGTGTATGTGTGTATGTGTGTATGTGTGTATATGTGTGTATATGTGTGTGTATGTATGTGTGTGCATGTGTATGTATGTGTGTGTATGTGTGTGTACGCGTGTATATGTGTGTGTATGTATGTGTGTGCATGTGTATGTATGTGTGTATGTGTGTGTACATATGTATATGTGTGTGTATGTGTGTGTATGTGTGTATATGTGTGTGTATGTGTGTGTATGTGTGTGTATGTGTGTATATGTGTGTATGTGCACATACCTGCCCCTGTGTACATGAAGAGGTCAGAGAACAACATGCAGGAGTTGGCTCCCTCCTTCTGCCATGTGTGTCTCTGGGATCAGGCTTCGTTCACAAGGCTCAGGGTGAGCGCTTTTACTATCTGCGCCTTCTTCGAGGCCTTTGTGGAATCTTTTCAGACAGCTTTTTTCTTCATTTCCTTCCTCGATTTGATCTTCGAAATTGCTTCCTCACCACTCCTGGCAACTCTGAAATATCCTTTCCCTCATCTAGCCACAGCCTCTTGCCAGAAACATTTTTTTCTTTTACCAGCTGGAAGCTCTGGAGGCAGTCTTTGCCCAAACACACTACCCAGATGTCTTCACCAGAGAAGAGCTAGCCATGAAAATAAACCTCACAGAAGCCAGAGTGCAGGTAAACCTTCTTTTAAATTATTTAACGCTCTAATATTAAAACTGGCAAACTTTTTTTTGACATCATGACTGCAGAGTGCACATTTGGCTAAAGAAAGCAAATGAAGACTATCTGTCATTTTCATGATGCACTTTAATAACATCAACATAATGTGGAATATTAGATTAGGTTGATTAATCGGTCATTCATAATTAACTAGTGATAATGTTCTACACTAATTTGTCCGCGTCTCTAAGGTACTAAATTACATCAATGCACATCCATTTCCTTGCTTTGGAAAAAAAAAAAGGCTGAGATGCTATTCGAAAAGCGAATCTGACCGCTCTGGGGTGAGGCTGGTCAATTGCAGAGAACTGCGTTTTCAGATGGGAAGCAGGGCTGGATCCGCTTTCCAGAAATTGCATCACGTCCAACTTTTCCCCTGTACACAGACTCTTTGAGCAAAGTGGACTTGAAAAACACGTGCAATTTAAAAATCTTTATATGGCAGGAGCAAAAGAACTGAGCATATATGGGCTGGTGGACGGGGGTGGTGGCCACTAAGCTACATTGCTTTTCTGGAAGCTGCTTTTAAGTGCCGAGCCCAGCAGCCATGCCCGAGTGTGTACAGGAGGCAGACTCAGGGCTGCTTCTCCAGGCCGGTTACTCTTGGAGCACAATTATATATTCATTTTATTTATGGGGTCTCCTGCATGCTGTTTCTGTTCTTTTTTTATGTAGGAGCTTGGGGTTAAGACTATGCAAAGATCTAATTGTAGGAAATATAATAGTTTGCTTTCTGTTCCCCTGGGTCATGTTAGTATCTCTTAAAAACCAATGGCTGAAGAGAGATAATGGAATTCTGAGCAGTAAATTGGGGGTTGTAAACAAATTATTTCCCCTATAATCAGATTATGTGATCCTGATTATTAAATCTGAACATGAATCATTGGTCATATGCAGGCAAATTAAACTGATTATTATTTGGGAATGAAAATGTTCTTTGGCCCCCAGTCCTTGTCTACAGTTTCTTTCTTTTTTTTAATGCCAGCTTGCCAATAGCTGCCTAAAGACTCAACTGCAAATTGAGATAAATGACACAATTATTGAGCATTCAGAAGTAGAAGATCATAACTTCTCCCTGAAAGGTGCAAGGGTAAGATAGGGGTGGTGGCAATTAAAGCAGAGAATTGTTGTCCAGGCTGTTGTTGGCTATTATGCAGGCAGACAATGGCAGCCACACTTGTGCTTCCAGCTTCCATTTGGGGACAAGAGCCTTGGTGGCGGGAAGGGAGATGTGTTTACACTTATACCACTTGCTCATTCAAATATGATTAATGTTCTATAAAGCAGGGTCTTAATCGAAGCTGATGTTGTCAAACAATATCTAAATAGGGAAATAAACGACTCCATCATGCTCTTTCCTCAGAAGCAGGCGAACTGTCAGTGCACAGTCATTAAAATATGATAATGAAAAATAGCTCAATTAAATGTTGTTATAGCTGTGACCTTCATTCAATTAAGACACAAGAAAGTGTCTGCATTTTGCTTTGCATTTAACTGCCCTAAATTTAGAATATAGATAAAATCATTATTCAGTGGTTGCTGGTATGTGCAATTAAAAGCCAACGAGATTTTTAAAAAGAAAGAAAGAAATTCAGTTTAAGGAGAAAGAAAATTAAAATATAGAGTGGGCTGGCAGAGGACTCAGCCTCAAGGACCCTGGCTCATTTCCCATTCTAAGTTTCCATGGCCAGAGGGGATGGGAGGTTGTCTCTGGGAATTGGGGAGAAGCCTGGCCAAGCCTAGTTTTTAGATAGAAATTATCTCTGAGAAGAGGTAAGGAGAGGGTCGGTTTCTCTGGGGGAAAGATCCATGGAACTTTTGTTTTTGTGAATGTCTTGGGGTGGAACTGCCAGGATTCTATCAGGAAAATGCAATTTTTTTCCTTCCAAGACTTAGATATTACCTGACACCAATTTATAAGGGAGTAACAAACCAATGTCTAGGTCAGACACAAACCTTCTCCAGACCTGAGGATAGAGTAGATGGGATAGTAATCCCTCTTTACTAAGTGTTCTGTTGCTGTGCCAGGCATGGTGCAATATTTGGCATGTATGCCAGTCTTTCTAATACTTAGAGTGGGAGCATTGTCCTCTTTCCCAAAAGTGTGGATTACAGTCTTGAGCCAAGGCACTGGGATCTTGTGGCTCTTTCATTTACCACTTGGATGAACATCAGCAGGTTAGTGAACCTCCCTTATTATCTCCGAGGGTTGCTGTAGACCCCAGCACACATTTGAGAATTTCTAAGTCACACTGACTCCAGAGAGGGGGTTTCTCCTGAGTACTGCAAGCAGCTGGTCAGGGACAGGTTCCTAAACAGTGATTGTTCTGGGCAGAGCACAGGTGTGAGCCTGCTGGAAGGTGCGGTGTGTCTTTTTTGATGAGAAGCCCCGAGAAAGCATTTTGCAAACTGCTTTCACTGTGTTCCCTATAGGGAAAACTTTTCATATCAAATTCACATTCTCACAGGCAGCTCAGCTTTGCAAACTCCTACAGTATGACACTTTCTCTTCCTGTGAGCAATGACCTCGATGTGTCCTAGTCTTTACTAGTCATAAAGTGTCCATCAGAAGCAGTTCAGCTGATCCACCTGTGGTCTGAAGTTCCGAGGCAGAGAAGTGAGGGTGTGGGCATGGGTTTTGGGTCATGCCTGGCTCCTCCTGGTTAATTCTCTGTCTCTCTTGGTTATATTTCCTATGGGATTCAGGTCTGGTTTCAGAATCGAAGAGCCAAATGGAGGAAGACAGAGAGAGGGGCCTCTGACCAGGAGCCAGGGGCCAAGGAGCCCATGGCAGAGGCAACACCACCACCAGTAAGGAACATCAATTCTCCGCCCCCAGGTGACCAGACCCGGAGCAAGAAGGAAGCTCTGGAGGCCCAGCAGAGGTAAAATTAGCTGGCCCAAGAACTATGGGTCTGGGGTAGCTCTGTGAACAGGCTGGACTTCAATGGACTGTTCTGTTTTTGCCAGCCTGGGACGTACAGTGGGCCCTGCTGGGCCTTTCTTCCCCTCCTGCTTGCCAGGAACTCTCCTGAACACAGCCACTTATGCCCAGGCCTTATCACATGTGGCATCTCTGAAAGGTAAGATTTGCTGGGCTGGTGGGTGCAGAGGGTGGGGATGGTAGAGAGGGTGGAGATTGTTTGGCCTTCTGCTGTCTCTGCTGGCTCTTCTGCTCCTATCCTGCCCCATCAGTCAAGGTCACAGTCACCAGTCACTTGCACACTTGCTATTGTGTTTGATTTTGAACAGCTTGAGAATGTAGGTGAATGCTACTATGCCTTATCCCACCCAACCGAGGGTTTTTCTTAGAGGCAGCTCTCTTAGAAGCAGCCATGTTTCCACAGTCTCCTCCCTCACCCTCACAGTTTAAGGTGCATATCTGGAGCTCATGTGGAGGGAGGTCTGAGAGGGATGGCTGTCTCAACTTCTGAGGACCTGTTCATCTGTGTATCTCACTTAATTGTACTCTTCGGATTTCTCAGGACAGAAGTCTGAATCCCTAAGATGTTGGATGTCTTCTGGTCAGTGGCTGGTATTATGGTGTGGGAGAAATACTGTAGGCGCTTGGTCAGGCTCAGAGAAAAGGCCTTTACCAGTCTGTTCCTTGGGGGATTTATGGGGTATTGTCCCCAGAAGTAAGGGCTTATCTAGTGTCTTTCAATTACAGCCACAAAAACAAAACAAAATAAGATAAAACCATACCGGAGATATTTAGTCAGCCCATCAACTGACAAGAAAGATCATAGTGGATCTGGGAGACTGTTGTGAGCACTGTCTTCAGGGCTTTTTTGCCATATGAGGGTCTGGGGGATGGGCATGTGGATATGGGCTGTAGGTTCTCTCCAGAGAACAGGCAACAGGGGAGGGGACTTGCTGCTTGTTCTGTGCTAAGGTCTTGTGGTCTTAGAGATCGTTGGCCTCCAAGGAGTCTCTCTATAGCAGTGTGCTGAAGTACACACACACACACACACACACACACACACACATGCATGCACACACATGCAGATGCATGCACACATGCACACACATACACACACATGCACACATGCACACACATGCACACACACATGCACACACACAAGCATGCACGTACCCATTCACTTACTGAGGAACTTACAGCCATATTTATATATCACAACAGGCTGTGCTGGATCACTACAACTACAGGCCGAGCATCCCAATTCAAAAATTGTGAAATATATAATGCTCCAGAACCACAAAATTGGATATAGAGGTGATGCAACATGTGGGAAATTCTACACTGACCTCATGGGACAGGAGGTTGTCAAAAGGCAGAGGCACTGAAGTTATTGTGTGAAATTGCCTTCATGCTCAGTGTATAAGCAGTAAATGAATGGTGAAACCTGAACAAACTTTGTATTTAGACCTCTGTCTCATCCCCAAGATACTTTATAATTTGAATTTCATATATAATATTTAAATTCTATTTAAATATTCCCCATATCTTAAAAAAAAAGTCTCAGAAATTTCAGATAAGGAGCATACAACTTCTGTAGAGATGGGCTGCATAGCCAACTCAAGGTCCCAGAGGAGCTTGGCATTATCCAAGGGGCCAATCCTGAAAAAGGAGCAAGCCTCATCCATCTGTAAAACACTCTGAGCTGTAGTGAGGGTCCATTCAGCAGTGAATAGCCACTTCTAATATACAGGTTTCATTCACTCCACACCAGCACTCTAAGTGGGAGCGATTTGGGCTCTCTCTCTCTGGTAAGGAGAACTGGGATCTTTCAGTGGAACTTTGGCTGCAGTGGCTAGAGGTTGGGTGGGTATATGAGTCAAACAGCAGAGGGTGGACCCTCAGGGGTCAGCTGAGGTTTGTGGTCTCCATGTCTTAGGGAGCATCCACCTTGGTGATGTCCTAAGGTAGAGGGCAGGGCTGGTAGAGGGGCCGCTGAACTGGGCCAGCTGTTTATACACATCTGTCTACTCCCTGTTTTCCTCTCCCTCTGTTTTCCCTTCTGAATCTTCATGAATTCCTTTTGGCTGGGCTGTGTACCCCCAGAGGCTGTCTTGTGTTTTCTTTGTTAGGAACTGAATTCCTTTGATACATCATTACTTTGGGGGATCTGGGATGCACAGGGCCTTGCAGAAGTGGCAGGAATCACAGTGGGCTCACCAAACATGGATACATCTTTACACATTACAGGATCCTGCCTGGTAGCCTACAGTGTCCTCCAGTACATGCCTGCTTCCTGGCAGGTCAGGATTAGGTAGGAAGGGAGAGTGGACCTATTGGGACCTACAGCATGCTACTGAAAAATTATTTTTATTGCTACTACACAATCGTAATTCTGCTACTGTTATATATCATAATATAAATATTTTGACAATAGAGGTTTTCCAAAGAGGTCAAGGCCCTCAGGTTGAGAATCACTGTTCTAAAGGCAGGCAAATGAGAAGCTGAGTAGTGTAGTTGCCCTCTGCCTCTATGTACAAATGAGTGCTTGCCTACATCTCTGGAAGCACAGGGCTCTTTCAATTTGTCATTTTCCTGGTTCAAGACAGGCATGAGTGAAACCCAAGCCACTGCATTACTAGGGACAGTGATGACAGAAAAGATGCTGGGAACCCCAAGATTGTGCCTGGGTGGAGGTGGGTGGGTTAGAAAGACCAAGGCTTTGCCCACAAAGAGCCTGCAGCCTATCAAGCCAGATGATGGTGGCAAATTGGAGAGTAGACAGTTTTGTTAGAATTCTTGAATTTTCTATACAAGTTGAAAATGTGTTTTTGTTTAGAATATTCTTACCTTACTCCTTTTGTAAAACTATAAAGAAGCAGGTAGACCAGTAGTACTCAACCAGTAGATAGCAACCCTTTTCACTGGGGTTGCCTAAGACCATCAGAAAACACAGGTATATGCATTATGATTCATAAAAGTAGCAAAATTACAGTTATCAATATTAACAAAAATAATTTTATGCTCGGGGTCACCATGACATGAGGAGCTCCATTAAAGTTAGGAACCACTGACGTAGATCATGATGTATAAACCAGAGACATTTGTTTCTTATAGCTCTAGAAGCTTGGAAGTCAGAGTCTTGGCAGTAGGGGCCTCTAATGAAGCTGGGACAGCAGAAAGAAAAGTGATCTAGCTCTCAGGCCTCCTTCTAAAGGGGACAATTCCTCTTGGGAGAGCTCTGTTCATGTCCCCAGCCCTCCCAGAGCCCTACCTTCTAACACTGCCAGCTGGTGAGGTAAGATGTCAACCCATAGATTTGGGGGAATATAATCACACATTCCACAGTAGTTTCTATATTTTAAATGTTGTCTCCCAAGTCTTTGGATAAACAGCACATCCAATGAACAGTATTAGGAACTTGCACTTTTTTTGGTCCCCACTGAGCTAAGAAGGACTTTTTTTTTCTGCCTTCTTTATCTGCTTTCTGAATTCTTCTTTTTGTGTTCCCATTTGGTGTGTACCTCAGATTTATTCCCAGCAAAGCCCCTTCCTGGGGCTCTTCCTAGCCACCTTCTCTGACTCCATGCCCTTTGGCCTTGCTGAGCATCTGGCTTCTTTACCTCCTGCAAGCTAAGCCACATGGGAAAGAAAGGAAAATGGACAATAATTGAAAATCTTCTCTGTGTTTGCTATGCATGCAGTCTCACATCTTAATCTTGTCCACTAACTTCTCATAGTGACACAGTCAGCTTCATGTAAGGAGGGGATTCGGATAGATCACTGATGTCCTGGTGCTAGGATACTGAAATAATGGCCAATCTGCCTTTCCCTCCTGTGATGGCTCTTCCACAAAGGACATGTTCGGACCTGCAAGTTCCCAGGGCTGCACCACTGTCCTAAATCCAGGTGGGCTCTGCAGCTCCTGAGGTTTGTTTGGGGTAACTCTGAATCAGGCTTTAGGGTGAGATGCGTTCTTCTATTGTAAGTTGGTTTCTGAACACTCTTGAGATTCAATACAAAGTTGTTTTGTGAGACATGTGTTAAAAATGCTTTGGAGAGAGGTCATATTTACGACTCTCAAACACCCTTCCCTTCCTTCTCAGACTCCTCAACATGTGTAATGAAGTGAATAGCAGCAGCATCTGGACCCAAGAGGGGAGCCCAACTTTCTGGGGCCTGGTTGAGTTTTAGGAGCCCTGGTCTGTGATTCAGTTTCCATAACTTTACCTGTACCCCCAGATGCTGGCTCTACTATCTCCTTCTCTTGGGCTTGAACTTGGTGTCCAAGGGCCCTAACCAACTAGAGACTGCATCAGCCAGCTAGGAAGACCAGAGAACCTGTCTTGGCTTTCTAGAAACAGAAACTGAAGTTCAGGGTTGGGAAGTTCACATCTGGCAATGTTGGGGCAGATGTTTGGCTCTATTAGACATGGGTGAAGGACACCATTAGGGAAAATCCACTATCAAGCATTCCTCCCTTTGGAGTTAAGAAAGCCAGATTGGTCCCCAGCAGCTTAGTGTTCATAGTCCTGACATTTTCATTTGATCCTGTGGAAAATTCCATGAGGATATTTCCACCTACTTTTTGAATGTTAAGGTTATTGAGGGGAGGAGGGGTGGTCCAGAAACCATTCAGGTGAGAGAGACTTCTGGCCATCCTCTGGGCTGTGTAAAGTCTGAGCAGTCAGTAGCAGGTAACTTTAGATGGTGGCTCCTTAGGAAATTAGAGGTACCAATTTTGACTCTTTGGAAATTTATGTTGTGGGAAGGACCTGGAACTTGGCTAGAAGACCGGAGAAGCCAATGTTGGTCACTGTCTGAAAAACTCTCACATCCCATAATTTCTGTGTATGCACTGAAGATCAGACATGATGACCCTGTCTGAGGTCCAGAGGTGAGAGCAGAAAGCATCCCATGCCTCCTGCTCTGTCCTTTGGTGCGGCAGTACTGCTCTGGGACCAGCCCAGTTTCTGGGCTACAGTGATGTGACAGGAGGTTTGGTGCTGTGACATTAGGGATGACAAAGTGTAAACTAGAAGGATACAGTTTCGGGGGACCCTGATAATGGGAAACAGAAGGCACACATAGAAGGCACACAATGACAACCTTTGGCAGGAGGAGGTTGTGGACCCTCTAGTGTGGCTGTTATGAGGAATGTGCAGAGGGTATGCATGTGACCATTTTCCAGGTTCCCTGGGTAGCCACGATCAGAGAGTGAAGCAGATGGTTTCCCTGTCCAGGAAACTGCTCACCAGGGACAGAGTCAGATAATAGAACCCAGGCACGTTACTCCTTAATCAATGTGCAGAGGCTAGCATGGATTCCAAGTAAGGGCTCTGGTGTGGTCTGGCTGATGTGGCTTGAGCTTTCCCTTTTTCTAATCTTTTTTGTTAAGTCTTTAAAAAGCAAACAAGTCAAAACCAATTGTGTGTGTGTGTGTGTGTGTGTGTGTGTGTGTGTGTTAGCAGAGAGCAGGGAGTGAGGACATGGGATGGAATGCAGAGGCCATACGTGAGGACAGCTGATAGCACATGGGAGGGTCCGTCTCGAGTGCTGGCTGCCACTCATGTTCAGAGTCCTGTGTTTTCACCCTGTGGCATGCCTGGTCATCTCTCATGGGCCCACAGGAAAGTCTGCTCCCAAGACTCCTATGTTCTGGAGCTTTGTTGCTCTCGGGATGCCCCTCCCACTGACCTTTCCTCATCTCTTCCATATCTCTAAGTTTTGGCAATGTCAAGGGCTTAAACCCTTGTACAGGGTCATGGAACTTTTCTAGGGGCTTTGCCTATGGAATGCTTTGAGAGGCTCACACTGGGCAGGTAGGCTGGCCTGGCTCACATGCAGTGTGGCTCTTGATTGACTGTTTTGATGCAAACTGTCAGCTCAAAAAGTCACGAAACCCTGCTTGGATAGGGAAAGTTTACAGAACAGCAATGGGCAACTAGAGGACAACACCAAGAATATTTTAGTGGACAGCCTTGTGATCATGATTCACTAGTGTAGAAGAGGTTATTATTAATGGCCACAGAGACCCTTGGGTTTGTTCCTGGGAATTGCTGGCTGCAGGTGAGTATTTACCACAGGGAGCTGCAGAGCCTTGGGCAGCAGGGGAAGGAGATCCCTGGAGTGCTGAACTGCTTAGCTCAATGCCTCTAACCTGTAACCAAGTGTGCCAGGGGAGTTTTCATGGCTCATGATCTGTTCTGCCCAACAAGCCTGCTCAGGGCTAGCCAGTGGCATCACAGCAGATTGTCCCAAAGGCAGTCACATTATCTTGCTTCACACTAACTAAATGCAGTCAACCTGCCAATTTTTAAGATGAGATAGCTTTCCCATTGAAGTAGGCATTCTAGAACACCTAATAGTCTTTATCATTGAATTGTGCATGCACACACACACACACACACACACACACACACACACACACACGTACACACTTCATATCACATGATGCTAATTAACACTATTGTAAAATTTTCTATGAGTTTCTTAGAATAAATTTCCATCACTAAGAGATATATGACAGAAGATAAATCACACAGTGTGCATTTTTGGGAGTCTGATTTCTGAGGCTCAGTGTTATGCTAGTAGAATTTAGCTGTGTAATTAGGTTTAGCTGTAGATTCTTTGTGATGGTTCATCTACTTGAGAAGGCCATCTCCAAGGATAGTTTCTTTCTCTGTTCACTGTTGTATATTCTTTCTTCTCTTGTCTGAATTTGATGATTAGAATCCCTGGTACATTAATTTCTTTTTATTTATTTATTGTCTTGCTTTTTAGATAGAGCTCTGCTACGTTGCCTCCACCACCCTCAACTCCTGGGCTTTACCTCTTGAATAATCGGGAGTAGAAGTGACACTACCAGGCAATCCTGGGCTAGTCTGACTTTCTGATTAAGTTCTATTGAGATATAGTTATCATATCATGAGACTCAGACTCATTGTGCCACCTGACCTTCATTGTAACTATGTTCCCAGCTTCACTGGCAATCACTTCCTGTTTCCCTTGGTTCTGAGACTTCCTGTCTCTTTAGAAATAGACACTTGGAGATTGATATTTACAACAGACTCATACAACATACACTTTTTTATTTTTGAGATAGGATCTCACTTTGAAGTCCAGAATGACCTGGAGTTCATGATGTACCAAGTTGGCATTAGGATTTAATGCACATGCCTCCCCCACTCAACTCCATCTTCCCTTCTTATTGTTGCCTGTCTTCACTTACTCTTGTTCCCCTGAAAATGCTCTCAAGGCCTTACAATTCTGTTTATGATCCTTGTTTACTAACTATTTGTGTTGCTTAAAACTGAGCACAGGGTCTCCCCCACTAACCATGTAATCAACCACAGAGCTATAGTCTCAGCCCTTCATGTCTAAGAAAAGAGATTTGCTATGGCTAAGGTTGGCCTCAAACTAAAAATTTCCCTGCCTCAGCTTTCTAAATGCTGGAATTACAGGAATGTGCCACCATGCCTTGTAGTAAGAGGTTTCTGGCCTGTACTTTCATGCCTAGCCTCAAGGTTTAGACCTACAGACCCACAGACCCACAGAGACACACAGATGCTTTCATTAATTTTAGGCTGATTGGCCTAAGGCCCAGGCACATAACTTGCTAACTCTCTACCCTTAAACTAACCCATGACTCTTATCCTGCTCAGCCATGGGGCTCGGTACCTTTTCTCAGAGCAGAATAGTTGTCCTCGGCTTCTTCTGGCTTGTCTGGAAACTCTGGAGTCTCTGTAGCACTTCTGCTCTGTTCTTCCTGTTCCCAGTCTGGTAGCCCCGCCCATACTTCCTGTATACATCTGGCCAATCAGAGCTTTTTATTAAAACAGTGGGTGGGGCAATTATTTACAAGGGAACACATAATCACCCTACAATGCCTGGCTTCTCTTTACTTTCCAAGATACCTTTTAATCTCCTTTCCTGTCCTGGTTTATTCTTTAAAGATCAGTGCTGAGAGTGGGCACAGAGCGGAGCTCTGTCAGATGTTTTTTCGGCAGCTGTTGAAAGGTTCCCATGATTTCTCTCTTTCTTTATGTTAATATGATGAATTATGTTGATTGGCTTTTCAAATGTTAAATTGACTTCACATGCCCAAAGAAAACCCAAATTAGAAGTGGCATGTTATCCTTTTTATAGATTGCTAAATTTGATTTGCTAACATTTTCTTTAGGCTTTCCGCATTTATTATTATGAAGAGATTGATCTGTGCCTTTCTGTTTATTTACAATTAGCCTACAAAGTAGCAGGTTCCCTTTAGGCATTTTCACACAGACTTTCTGTGGTTCTATGGTGGTTCTATTTTGTTTCTTTTAGAAGCATCTGTACTGACTTCCACAATGCTTTCTCCAGTTTACATTCTCATGGACAGGAAATATTTGTTCTTTTTCCACATCTTCGCCACCATTTGCTGGTTTTGTTTTCTTAGAATATCTAATCCAGTTTTTGGTTTAGCTTTACTTAGCTGTGATTACCCCAAATCTTAGCACATTTGTTCTTTGGTTTCTGATTAAGATGGGTTCCAGTATCTTCCATGGACACCAAAGTTTGTAGACACTAAGTTCCTTCACTAAAATGGTGCAGTGTCTGTGTATAACAGCACCTTCCTGTCTGCTTTAAATCATCACTAGATTACTTATGATCCTTAATGCAATTTAAATGCTTGGCAAATTGTTGTGTGGGGAGTGATTACAAGAAAAATGTCTGGACGTGTTCAGCAGAGAATATGTTTCTTCTGATGAATCCAGGAACAGATACAGTGGCCTATTACATAATAAACATGCTTTACTCTCTCACAGACTGGCTGGGCTCTGATGGGCAATCCTGCTACTTGTACTGGGAATCTTCCAGGAGGGAGCAGGGCACCCCTTCTGTCTTTCTGTGGTTCTTCTCATTCAAGGCTTGAGTTTGGTGGTGGTAAGGTTCTGAGAGTGTAAAAGCAGGGTTGCCAAACCTTCCACATCTCACCCAGGATAGCACTATCTTTGCCACATCATAGTGATTAAAGCCAATCCCAGGGCCAGCTCAGACTTGGGGAAGGGAATTCCCCAGGACTTGAGTACTGGGATCTGTTTCTCTGTTTCATGAAAGCTTCCTTTGGAGATCAACAACCATAGCTACAAAGGATATATTGATCTTGTGACATGAAGTGGGGCATTTGTTCTTAAACAAGTTTGCTTCCCAGTCCTTACTATACACACTTTAAGGGTGTTGGTCAAATTGAACTAACCTCTAGAGCACTGGTTTTCTACCTTCCTAGTGCTGCAACCCTTTAATGCAGCTCCTCATATTGTGGTGACCTCAACCATAATATTATTTTGGTTGCTACTTTATTAGAGCAATTTTGCTACTGTTCTGAATAATAATGCAAAAAAATCTGTGTTTTACAATGGTCTTAGGCACCACCTGTGAAAGAAGTCATGACCCACAGGTTGAGAACCACTGTTCTAAATCCTTCCAAGACATTCACCATTGCCCCAACATGATTCTTGCAGAGTGGAAGATAATGGAGTGTGGGTAAAGAAATAGAAATGATCAAGGTACTCTGAGAGTGGGAAAGAAGGCGTAGGGATATAGATCCTAGCCTGTACTATAGGCTATTTGTGCTCTCAGAGACCTTGAGTGCTTTTGTTCATTATCCAGTATCAGCAGGGCACCACAGATTTTGCTCTAAGGGTGAAGCATCTAGAAATGGCTTAGGCATATCCCCTATACTAAGGGGCTGGAAACCTGAGTGGCTGAGTATGGAGGGGGAGTTAAGTTGGCTATGAATCCTTGAGTCAGGGGGTAGACAGAGTTAAAGGCATGCAAAAAGAGATGTGCAAATGACAAGAACAGGGTCCCCCCCCCCCCCCAGAGGAATAAGGAAGATTTGAAAGATGTATAGGAGATTCCCAGAGGTGAGGGCTTTCTGGGCAGAAAGAAGGCTTGCATAAAACAAGAGGATTAGCAGCAAGCACCACCTCCTTCTTGTTACTGGGTCATCTGTGAAAGGAGGGTCATCATGGTCACACTTAGCAGTGAAAGGGTAAGTAAGTAGGCATGTGTTCAAGCCTAGCACAGCAATTCCAGTAAGTAATAGCAATTGCTTTTAGGGTCAAGATGACAAGGAGCAGAGATCACTTTGTGTCTGATAAGAGCTTGGGTTTAGATGTGTGGAGCAGAGGAACTATAAGCCACAGACGTTTGTTAACCCAGAGAAGGGCCTCCTGGCCTGCAGCAGGCAATGACAGTAGCCCACAGTGTCTCAGGAACATAGTGCATTCCTGTAGGATTCCAGAATGCAAGAGTTTAGGGCAGCAGGGAACCTGAGGACAGAACATGATCGTTCCTCAGGAGGTAAGGGATTACATCAGCCCTAGTTCCCTCTCTGCCTGGCTGTTGTTCATTATTTAATCTCAGCTCCAGGTTCTGGGACTGTGACCAGATATCCTAAACTTAAAAGGAAGAGAAGTATACTTCAGCTCATGGTTTCAGAGGTTTCTGTCTTTTTGTATTATTGCTTTGAGCCTTGGCTACATAGAACATCACAGCAGAGGCAAGTGGTGGAGGCCTGTTAACCTCGTTACAGTTGAGAAGCAAAGGGGAGGAAAAACAGGGATTTCCATAGCCCCTTCAAAGATATGTACCCCATGGTCTTCCTTCTTGTGGTCTCACCCCTAAGAGCCCTACCATTTCAACAGTACCACAGGCTGGGTACATTAAAACTCCAAATTATAGCCGAGTAGAAAACCTGGCACTCATGATTTGTAAGGAACTTCCTTGGTGAACATCTTTTTATGCAGCAGTGGGGGAAACTGAGGCCAGCAAAGAAACTGTACTGCTCAAGGTCACTGAGTACATCTGTTGGTGGTAGGCCAAATCAGCAAACACCCGAGTGTCCCTTTCTGAGACCCCAAGCCAGTCTCTCAAATTGATTCTGTTTCTTTGACTAGGCACCTACTGTCATCTTCTAGCTTAAAACCTACAGTTCATTTTCTGGAAGTCATTTCCTATGGGTGCTGATGGGTTTGCCCTTCCTGCTAATCAATGGGACCCTGGAGTGCAGGGAGCGGAGAGGAAGTGTTCAGCTGATGCCAAAGGTTGAGAGAGGCAGCCAGAAAAAACAGCCTATACATGCATTTGCTCCGGTTCTGCTGGGGGGCGTCTCAGATCTGGGAGATGCTCATGTACTAAAAAACAAAACAAAGCAAAACTCTGGAAAAGCATTCGAGCAGAAAGAGGACACCACCATTAATCCTGAAAGGGCATAAAAAATGTGGTGGCAATTGTGAATTGATCTGGTCTCTGTTCACGAATGTTTTCTGCATGAATGAGTGAACATGGAGACAGTGAGTTTACATGTGAAAGAGGGCATCAAAGTAGTATGTGACTCGGGGTTAGTAGCACTAAAGGTACTTGCTAAAGTAGCTCTTGGTATCAATCACAGTGTGTACTTTTGTGATCACAGGGGTTCCTTCCATGAGGTGGCTTGGAACCTGGACAATAGAAATCTGGAGAGATTGACATAGGCCATCTTGCCAAGAAGGACAGATTGCTTGTCTCTTCTTTCACCCCGCATTTATTCACTAAGTGTTTACTTTGCCTGAAAATGGGACTTTTGGTTCTGGGACCAGGGGTTGGAGAAGGATACTTAGAGCAAGCTTGGAGGTGTGATGAACACACAAGCAAATATTTCATGGGGCTAAGGCTAGATCACCACAGAGTAGGACCAGGAAGGACCAGAGGTCCATGGGAGGAGAGAGTGTCTGAGCATGAATTTGACTTTGAAGTGTATCTGGTTATGACAAACCTACCCAGCCAGAGCTGCTAAAACCAGGCTGAAATATCATGGTTATCTAGTCACAGACTTCAAAGATTCTCCTCAAGAATTTAAGGAATAGGTCATGGGGCTCAGATATTATGTGTTCGTTTATTTATCTGACTACAAGGAAAAAAGACTATGTAAGAAACGTCTCCCAAGTCGGTGCATCTCTGCTTTTGTTCAACTTTTACGTTTAACTGGAATGTTCGACAAGGAAACAGTGTAGCAAAATGCTACTTGCCACCCACATCAGATCACATGGTCCTTTAGGAGGAAGTTGTGCTATTGGCAGAGACCAGACAGAGCTAACTTAATTTTTCCTGTCAGTCTCTGTAGTAGATCAATTAAGCTGCCAAGAAGATCAAATATTTCAGACTGTATTTATTACATTAAGTATTTATGTTCAGGCCAAGCCTTTAAAGCATGATGTCATATAGGGATAGAGGCGGATTAGATCAGTTCAGCAGAATTTGCTGTAACTTAATGGAAATCTAATTGTATGTTTTAATTTAGTGGCCAGGATGTAGTATTTTCCCCAAACAAAACAATTCTCAGGCTGTGTTTAAGGACCACATAGTTTTTGTATGATGGCAGGAGTTGGTGGGCTAGTGGGGGGAAGGTTTTTGGGGGTGTTGCAGACTTGAGGGCTTCTTGGGTCCCACATGAAGGGGCTCACTGATGTCAGTCCTCACTGAGTGGGAGATAAACAGAGTGTGCCTGGGTAGATTTCATGGTGCATCCTTAGCTTCGTGTCTGTACTGATAGTCAGGTGAAGCAGGAGGCATCAGCCATTCAGAGTCTTTGCTGAAAGCTGAGGACATAGTTTTTAATTCCTTTGCAGCTTCAGGGGATTTGAGCAATATCTGTCCCATGGTCTGCACGGGAGTGGGCAGGAAAGCAGAGGCCTCAAGAAGCAGCAGACAAGCTATTGATGGGAGCAATACCTGGTTAGCTTAGAAAATGTAGGAAATACAATACAACAAAAATGAAAGATGATTCATAACCGGTATTTGGGCAACTTCTTTTAATTCTGTAACTTATTTATAAATTTAAATTTATTATTAAAATTAGTAAATATTATGTTTCTAATTTATTTTAAATGTTGTATATTTATATATACCTGTAATACAAAATCAGCATGCTGTATATATTTGCGAATACTCTATATGCATGCCATTGGAGTTCTGAAATTGAGTGTTTCATACTCACAGATTCAACCCTACAGAGAAAAAAAAAAGAAATTTGTGTCTATATCAGTATGCACAGACTTTTTTTTTTGTCATTGTACAGTAAAAAAGTACAGCACAATTATCTTCACACCACTTAGATTTTGTTAGGCATTTGTTACAAGCCACTTAGCAATGACTTAAAGTTTAGGGGAGGGGTGTGGAGAATGATGAACATTATGCCACTTTATTTAAAGGACTTGAGCATCCATAAGTTTTCGTATCCTAAGAGGGTCCTGATAGCGATTTCCCATAGATACTGTAGAAAGCTATGTATGCTTCTTTTCTCCTTCTTACTTCCTTCCGTTTATGTACCATGTATATATTTCTATATATCATCTATCTATCTATCTATCTATCTATCTATCTATCTATCTATCTATCTATCTATCTATCTATCTATCTATCTATCTATTTCTATATATCATCTATCTATCTATCTATCTATCTATCTATCTATCTATCTATCTATCTATCTATTATCTATCTATCTATCATCTATCTATCTATCTATCTATCTATCTATCTATCTATCTATCTATCTATCTATCTATTATCTATCTATCATCACCTATTATCTATTATCTGCCCTCTCAGGCCTTTTGAGATCCTATAGGGTGTCCTTTCCCTTGTGAACTAGTCATATTTCAAAGGCTCTGCTTTCCTGTGCCATCACTGTGAAAATTAGGGTTTCAATATACAGATTTTAGGGGCCACATAGATGTCAAAGCTGAGTCACACTGACTTCTTGTCCCTAAGCCTGCTTTTAGCTTGATTTTAGTTCTTGTCTTATTTATGGCACTGACTACCCCCTACAGTGCAAATTCAATATAGCCATAGTGGGTTCCGTACACATCGACTAATAGGCCACTAATGGTTCTCATTGCCATGTGCCACAGCAGAACACCTTCTTCTGTAGAGAAATTAAGTTTGGGCCTAAGCACGATGGTAGATTTGGGTAAATTAAGAAAAAACAAGATGGAAAGAAGAAATAGAGAGACAGATGACGACTCCAGCTAATTCCTTTTGGCTCCCCAGGTCTAGAAATCGAGAACTTTGAATATTTGTCTCTCTTTTTATAATTCTCATAACAGAATGAATGCTCTGTTTCTGGGGCAGATGGAAATCTTGTTGGAGGGATAACACAGCCATGAAAGAGCATAGGAATTGTCCCCACGGCAGCGTAGGGAACGCATAGGTGGGGATGTCATTCTCAGGGAACATCTTGATGGCCACCTCCTATTCTTGAGGCCATCCCCTGGAACAGTACACTGGAGGAAGCTGTGAGCTGGAACTTTAAGTTGCCCATTACTTTTTCTAGAATTATGGAAGCTATAGTTGTTTGAGGACGTAGCACTCTACTTTCTAGACTAAATCTCAGTGGTAACTTAGAAAGCGAAAGTTCACTAAGGAAGCTTGAACGATGGAAGGTTTTGGGGTCATGAGGGTTTGGGGCTTAGATGGTTAGCTGAAAGGCCTCCTCATCTTTGTACAGAGTTCACAAAACTGAGGGATTAAACCCTTTCTACAGAGCTGGTTGCAGGCCGAATGTTTTCACCCAGCTATGAGCTAATGAGCTGCTCTGGGCATGTGCAGATAGTCAGGTTGAGCTCAGATAGCGGGTGGGTTGGCTCTATTAGGTGCATTTTTAATTTTTAATATTTACACCTGGCATTGGGCTCATTGGGTGTGACTTCATCACAAAGATTAGCAAACTTGACATTGGGCTCATCGGGTGTGACCCCATAACAAGGAGGAATAATTGCAGTCCTGGCTGTATTGTTGTGTGAGGGTCATGCTTCAAAAATTACCTTCTTCCAACTCACCAGGCTGAGAGACATCCTTTCATCCTATGAGTTTCTGATCTCAGTGGCGACTTGATCTTGATGTATTTTCCAAATGTCTTTGTCACTTCTTTGATACACTAGAGAAGAATGTTGAACCTCTCTTTTGGCCATCTTGATGTCACTGTCACTAATAGTAAAGTGTGGTGGGGATTTCAAAGCCTTATACAACTTTATTTGTATGGCTTGCCAATCTGTTATGACAGCTTCAATCCATATTTTCCTAAAATTACACACACACACACACACACACACACACACACACACACACACACACACGTTTGTCCATATGTATGTGTGTACTCACTTGTTCAACAATGAGTGGAAGCCAAAAACTATCTTCAGCTTTCCTTTATTTTTGAGATAAGGTTTCTAACTGGAGCTTCCTGTTTCACCTGGCAAGTGAGGCCCCAGGATCTGCCTGTCTTTGTCCCCCAACACTGAAGTTACAGGCATGTACCAATGAATCAGGCTTTTTCTGTGGATTCTTAGGATCTGAACTCAGGTCCCTGTTCCTACTCAGCAAGCATGTTTCCCACAAGCTTCCTCCTAGTCTTCAGATAATCTTTTGCATGGCTTTTCCAGTACTAAAAAGCCCCTGGTTACTATGCATTTTGAGGGTTTCCCCCTAGGCTGTTGGTGTAATTTTGTCTCCTCTTTATTACTCACCAACACTTTTGCTATTAGCAGTCACTTTTTTTTCTGATTGTGATAGCCTTCTAAACTAGACAATTATAGTCAGAAATGTACACCCAAGAACCCTGCAGCACTTGGAAAAGGCTTTGAATGGACTTTTCACGAGCACTGTATGAGTATTGGCCTGTCTCTCCTGCCCCGTCCCCTATAGCCTTTTGATATCCACACACTCTGGAAACAGGGAGCAGCATGACATTCACCATTGTTGTCTCAAGTTCTTAGGGTTGTTTGGCCTAGGAAGCTATTTGGGTTGATGGCTTGCGGAGACATCTGGTGGCCCATCTTTATTTGCAAGATTACTGGTCTTCTCTATGGAAGTCACTGTTTTCTTTGTTTAAAAATGGCTGTGAGAATTAAGGGAGATGTTGGCTGGTAGCAATTTAAATGAACGAGTGTGTGTGTGTGTGTGTGTGTGTGTGTGTGTGTGTGTACCCAGCAAGCCGGAGTGTCACGCCCTTTCCCTAGACTTCTAAGAGGAAGAAGACTTTGCCCCCCTCATTCCTGTGGATTTTGTCTCTATCAAGGCAGCTTATGACATTACAGGGTCATAGCAAGTTTTCTGTAAACTCACATTGACAACGAACTCATTGGAAAACCAGATTTCAGTTTGACAATTGGATTATTGGGCACAGATGAGGGACTCTACACTTCTCCCTGTTAACTCTCATCTTGTCTCCATTGTCTTTTGATGCTATCCCACTCTTCCTCTGGTCTATCCCACACATCACGGATAGACCCATCTTCCATATTTTTTATTTAGGGCAGGGCGGAGAAGGGCACGGGGAAAGCTCTTTTTGATACCCAGCTGGACATCCTTTGCTCTGCTGGTGCTTTATTCCTCAGCTGTCCTGGATGGGCAGTTCAGGCGTTTATGAGTTGCTTTAGACACCTTGACCAGTAATGAATGCCTCAGGAAGTCAGTGGTCAGTGTCTCAGTGTCCATCTCAGAGCTGATGCCCTGCTTTATGGTCTCATCTATAGCCACGTACCAGCTTGATGGAGGTTAATGACCCTGCAATGATCCCTTATTCAAAGAAGCACTAAGACAGTAGAGTTGGGGGAATCAACCAGTCACTGTGAAACTGCATGGCTGGGCTTGTGTAGGGGGTAGGGTGTGGAGGTCCTTGGTCACTGTAGAAATCTGAAAGTCTGTAGAGGGGGTATACGCATTTGAGTGCTATGCTCTTAGAAGATATCAGGCCCCCTGGAGTTGAAGTTCCAGGTGGTTGTTAGCCACCAGATGTGGGTTCTGGGAACTGATCTTGGGTCCTCTGCAAGAGCATTTTGTGCTTTTATCTGCTTGGTCAACTCTCCAATCCCTTAGCCACTTAAGTACATTTCAATGTTGTTAAATATGCAAACATCCCTGGATAGGATGTGCAGAGCTACACATTCCTCAAGTCACCTGCCTACAGATAGAAGCTTGGATCTATGCAGATCCAGGCAGACAAACTTTTCTTGGGATTATTGCCTGCCCAATACAGTGTAAAGCTATTTGCACGGCACTTGTACCACCCAGAGATGAGAGAATGTGTGTGAGAGGACGCTTATGGGCTCTATGCAAATACCACCATGTTCTTATAAGGGACTGAGAAACACTTGGATTGTCCCAGGTCGTCCCACATGAATGATGAGGGATGATTATTTACTTCGTGCATCTGTTTCCTTTCAGCAAATTAAAGCTGTATCCATTAAACAACAGCCCCCTGTTCCTGCTTGCCCCAGATGGCTAGAGCCGGCATTCAACTTTCTGTCCTTATAGATTTGTCTATTATTTTTAATATACCACGTGACTAGAATCATGCAGTACTGTCTTCCCAATGGCTAATTTCTCTTACGTCCTTGGTGCCCCTTCTTGTTGGGACATGGGTCAGCGTCTCCTTCCAAGGAAGAACGCCACTCCACAGTGTACTGCAGCACTTACAATTTTTAAATCATAGGGTTCCCTAAAGCCTTTGGCTTCATTTGTTCTTTGGTATCCCCATTTGTTTAGGGTGGGGATGGATGAGACCTAGGCCACAAACTGGGCTCTGAATTATTTTCTTCACCTCTAAATCTGGGGTTTGAGAGCCAGGACTGAAGTTATTAGAGACTTGGTTGGTGTCATCCAAAGTGTGTAGACTGTGGCCCCAGGAGAAACTTTGTCACTTCTGTATTCTATAGAAGGTAATTGTCACCCAGGTTGCAGAGCATCAGACTCAGCGGACACACCGGAGCAAGTTTTATTCTGTGGCAAGACTAACCTTCCTTAAGTAGCTCAAAACAGAGGCTGTAGGGCAGAGCTTGCTGAGCCCATGGCTACGGCCCCTTCCAGGTCCCCAGCCCACTCTCTAGGACTTTCAGTTTGCCCCTGGCCCTGGGCTCTGGCCACTTGGCCTCCCTCTCAGTTGTGCTGGGTCATCTCCAGTCTTTCTCTCTCTCTCTCTCTCTCTCTCTCTCTCTCTCTCTCTCTCTCTCTCTCTCTCTCTCTCTCTCTCCATTCATTAACAAAGGAAGTTTCTAGATTTAAACAAAGTTTATGATTTGTATAGGAAAGAATTTTTTTGCTCTCCCTCTTCCCAAAGGGACAACAATGCTTAATATCTTGGTCTCTTCACATCTTTGGTTTTCTTAGACAAGTGCTTTGTTGGGAAGGGGACTTAGAAAGGAGAAGCCCTCCTAGGTGAGGTTCCTAGATCATGGTGGCAGCACAGACACCCTTTTTTAACAAAAACCGAGTCTCTGTTGTGACATCACACTATGACCGGTGTCAACACTCTGTGTGATGCCCCTGGGAACAGGGAACACCCAGGACTCAGGTTGTCAGATGCCAGCCAGGAAGTCAGGGTTGGGAAACAGTTCTCAGAATTCCCTTGTACACTTGGCCTTGGTGGCCGCTTATCTCCTCTTCATCTTGGTAGCTGCTACCCCGAGTATAGGTAGCAAGTCCTCATTTAAAAGCCAAAGCAAGAAGCCACAGCTGCATTTCAACCATTAAGATAAGGTGCCTTATCTTAATGCTTAGCTGCTCCTACCTCTGTAAGGCGTGGAGCTTCCGACTCTATTTAGAGAGGGCAAGGAGAAATATTCACCCCTCTCAGGGCCAGACCAGTGATGAGAGGTAATGGTGAGTGGGGCCAAGGGGATCTTGTTGCTTTTGAGCAAGATGGGCAATAAAGGCAAAATCCTTGTATATACTGAAGAGGAGGATGTTTGCTTGACCCTGGCACTGAGAGGCAAAGCCTGTCTGTGGGAAAGGAAGGAGGAGGCCTACACAGCTGATACTGTTGAGGTCATCTCTGGATGCTGGTCTTTGTGAGTCAGGCCTTCACGGTATTGAAGGCAGAGTGGGCACTGGTATTATATCTGGATTATTGCTCTGAGGTAGCCTGAAGAGGGGGACTTTCAAGCCATTAGACAGCAGAAAATCAGCTCATGAGCACTTATGGGCATGTCTAAGATGTCAGGGGAATCAGGGGCACAGAGGACTCTACTCTTTCCATGGTTCTCAGCTCTGCCTTTAGGAATTCCAGTGCAGAATGTCTCATCTTTGCCAGACAGGCCACAAGTGAGTAAGAATAGTAACTCATAGCATGGGTCTGTGCTAAATGTGTTTCCAACAATAACTCAGAGGCCCAGACCTCAATTCTTTCTGCCATAGGGCCATAAGCAATAGTCAACAGTTCTTTTCATTAAAGGCCAGATCCAAATGACTTAGTAGGCATTATGTCTTCCTAGCAACTTTTCAGGCATTTGGGAAAGAATTATTATAACTGGAAAGATAATCAGTTTAAATAGCTGACCCCTGTAGTGAGCTGGTGCACATGGTGGGCCTTGCTCAGCTTTACCAACATGGCAGGCAGGCCACACCACTGCTTTCATTTTTATAGCCCCTGTGGGTTTTCTTCCCCCCCTAGTGTGGTCCCTACAAAGTCTTGATCTTCTAGAATGGGATGTGTTCTGGTCTCTATGGAAGCTGTGAGTGGTTTTGAGCTGGCATCTGGCAGAGTGGCTGGGTACCCAGCAGAGCCTCACGCTGAGTTGTTAAGGGTGACTTGGCACACAGTTTGGGAGTGTGGGATGAATTCACCAGGTCCTCATAACAATCCTGTGATATAGGTATCATTCCGTTTCACCCAAGTAGAAGCCAAAGGTGAGAGAAGCCAGAGTTGGATTAAGACAACATGGATGGCTGAAGAGAGAGGGGCTAAGACTGATGCTCTGATATTCTTTTGCACTACCAGCTAGATTCCCAGAGCCATGTATCCTTGGGGACCTGGGATTTGTCATCAGTCTGGGCCCAGCCCTTCCCCAGCCTTAAGAAACAGGGTATAGACATTGACAGAGCCTATTGCTTTTCTTCCTCTAGGAGGCCCACTGTGCTCTTGCTGTGTCCCCGATCCCATGGGGCTCTCCTTCCTCCCCACTTATGGCTGCCAGAGTAACCGTACAGCCAGCGTGGCTGCCCTGCGCATGAAGGCTCGTGAGCATTCAGAAGCTGTCCTTCAGTCAGCCAACCTCCTGCCATCCACCAGCAGCCCCAGTCCTGTCTCCAAGCAGGGACCTCCAGAAGGCAGCCAGGACAAGACCTCCCCAGCCAAGGAACAGAGCGAGGGAGAGAAGAGCATATGAGGATCCGGAGTACCCAGCCTCCCCACCCCTGCTTCTCTCAGCCTCAGCCCTGCAACTCTCTGGACCACAAGGAGTAGCCATCTCCTCATGGATCTGGCAGGGAAAGTGACACCTGGAGAGTCATTCGAGAATTCTGCTGGTGGGCTGTGTTGTTCTGGCTTTTTCTCGTGGCATTCCCCCATGACACTTAGTGACTCTGGAAACTGCTCTGGGGTGAGGCCCTTTGGCTTTTTGTTTTGTTTGTTTTCCAGGCCAAGGAGCATTGGGACAAAGCATATTTGTTCACTCCACTATCCTCCTAGATCTATTTGGGGAGGTCTTGTCAACTTCAAGGACTGTGGATTATCTCTGAACGATATCAAGAGGTGACATCTCATGACGAGAAATGAGACAGTCACTCTCATATTGTTTATGAACCACAGGACTGGAGGAACATCTACCAGTTCTCACTCCCCTCAGCCAAGACTGGCAACAGCCTCCTTTCTCTTGTTCAAAGGTAGTAGCTGAGGTTTTGGTGAGGAAATGACAAAATATGGGTGGGGTGAGCACGCAGTGGCCCTGACCCTGGCAGATTTCCCTGGTCTCAGTCACACAGCTGTCACTTCTGTTACCCAGGGAGCTGCTATCGTGATACTGTGGTTGTGGAGCAAATGTGGGTTCCCTGCAATTTCAGTGTCCACGTGTAGACCTGCATCTCTTCAGAAAAATGGTGGGAAGGTCACTAATCACAAAGGACAAAATCCCTGCAGAGGGAGGAGATTCCCAAGGAAGGCCCCTGAAACACTTATGCGCAAGTGAACTCACATGGAGGGGGTTCTGCAGAGCTGAGGCAGACGTGTGGATGTGCAGGCAGGAAACCCAGGAAGATGGCTCCTTGGGGGTGCAAGAAAAGGGCCTGGTTTCATAGAGATTGCTGCCCTGGCCTCCTGTGGCTGTGTTCTTTCATGTGGATGGTGACCAGGAAGAATCCAAGGGGAGAATTGTAATAGCATGAGCCCTGCCCCTAACTGGGCACTGGAAGGGTGCTGGGTTTCGGCAGCTTTTGCTGCTGATGTTTCCATGCGAAGAGTTACTGCTTTCATGAAGGCTCTTTTCATTTCAGTTCTGATAATAGAAAGGCTCTGCTTCCAGGCCCTCTGCCTCTCCCGTAACCTTCCGGAGCCCCTGTCTCTGTACTATTCCTAAGTATTTCATGCCTCACTTATGATTACTGCAAAGCATTTGGTAGAACACACTGTCTCCTTAAAAAAAGAAAAAAAAAAAAAAGAAAAAAAGAAAGAAAGAAAAAAAGCCAGCTCCTTGTTCCCGCTGTATTTTGCTTGTTGAGTACAAAGATGAAGTGATTTGCCAAAAAGCGGCCAAGTTGCTTCCATTTCCCTGTAATTACGAAGGTTTGGTTGAGCAATGTATGCTCCAGCCCTTATGCGCACTAACTCTTCAATCTAATTGTTTGATTAAACTCGTATTTCCTCCAGAAAGGTACATAAATAAGTGAACTGTTGGGCAAATTAAGAATACTTAACAGCATTGCATCCGAAAAGTAGTTATGCTGATTAAATTTTGTGTCCTTGAGGACTTTCAGGAAATTACTTTTGATCGTCAATAACACAATTAAGTAAACTACACACACATTAGCATGAATAATTGATAAGAAATTATGTATTACCACGAAGCACTGATTTAATAATTCATGATGCGACACTCCAGTGACTGTGCAAAACTGGATAACATTGAAAAGTCTGCCTGACGTTCTGGAAAGAAAGAAAAAAAAAATGGGCACCAAACCTCTGCAGAGATAGCTGAGCACTTCATTATATTGTACAAAGGGAAAAAGTAACCGATGCATGATATTGTTTCTATTCGTTTCAACACCTGAATAAATTTAGACTTTAAAGATCTCTCCCGCCTTCTCTTTCTCCTTCCTGGTCCCTGGTCCCTAGGCTTCCTGGCTGGGTGGAGTCTGTACTCTCTAGTACTCCATTTTGGCCAGCGTGCAATGGAAATGTTCTTGAAGCGTTCGGGAGGAGGACTTGGAAGCCTCAGGCACAAGAGCCTTTTAGCAGGTTTGGAGGCCTCTGTGCAATCTCAGAGTTCTTCCTTAGATCTTCAGGACTCAGGCCACCTGCCCCACCTTGTCCTAATCAGGGCCATCATTGGGGAAGTGCTCTTTGAGGCAGTATAGCTGGAGCCCCTGTGGGCTGCCCTGCATGCATACTTTCATAATATGACTATAAAAAGACATCCAGCTTTGGTCTGGAAAGGAGGTTCAGGCCCCAGGGATTGATTGGTGATTGATTAATAACTATTATTAATTTATTAGTTGAGACATTCCAAAGAGCATATCTTAATGCACTACAGGTTATGATAATAGGGCTTGTAAGCCACTGTAGCCATGATGGGCAGTGACCTGCCTTGCTCAGGGTGATGGTTCTGGGAAGAGGAGCAATAGCTGAGCTACAGGGAATCATGGTGGGTTACTTGGATACAAGACACTGGGCCATTCCCAGTTTGCATTTTATTTAGGACTATTCAGTGCAAGGGTCTCTCAACTGGGTAGCTTGAGCTTTATTAGACACCAGTGTCCTATTGGCTGGGGACTTGGCAGGGGTTAATGTATTACATCATCACAGTCTATCCAGAATGTAAGTGCTGCTCAAGTATAGCCCTATCTAAAAATTCAAAGTCCAAAATTTTTCAAAACCCAGAAACTCTTGAGTGTTGACAGTACAAAAGTGGAAATTTCCATTCCACACTTCACACACAAAATCATTGAAACAACTATGTATAGACCATGTAAAGTGTTTATAAAACACCAGACCTGTGGTTTTGTTTGAATCCTTTCTCTAAAGCATCTCATTATGTTGATGAAAAAAAAAACAATTCCAATATCTAAAAAATTCCTCAAATCTCATTTGTTCTGGGCATAAGCATGCAAAAGTCTATTCCTATTCCAATTTAATGAATATAAAAACTGAGGTTTTTATTGAAGGTTGAGTGGCTTCTCTACAGTGGCCTTGCCTGTAAGATTCAGTGAGGACCAGGGCTCATTATGGAGCCACAGCAGTGTCTAATGGCCCTGCTCCTAACATTAAGACACAGGTGGCATGTGAGAGCAGGTGAGTGGCAGAAGTCTGACAGATGGCAAGTAGGGTAGCTTTGTTGCTTTGCTTGCTGTTTATGGACTCTGGCCTGAAGGCTTGTTGGTAGAGAGGAAGTCTCCCTGTTTCAGCCTTGCAGAGCAGAGGCCAGCCTGTGTTCTCTTGGTTTGCCTCTGGGTCATTGCAACAGCCAGCAGGGATTCCAAGCCTCAATGATGTGAGAGCTTCTGGGCTCCTCAGATAATTTTTCTAGTGTATTTACCACTAATCATACTGGGACTCAATGAATACACATGACCAATCTTTTTGGCTCCACTATAAAGAGGAGAATTTTTGCCCGTTCAGAGTCTTGGCAAGGTACACATTTTACATATTTGAAATCCCAGATCTTTGGGCTGTGTGGCTCTGACAAGTCATCTAACCTCTCTGTGCTTTAGCTCTTATGTAACCATGGCAACAGGCTCTTGGAGTTTTTTTTGAAGGTGATGATTGGATCCATTTTGGAGTGATGCCTGGTACAGAGAAAGCATAATGTGTAGGTTGGTTCTCTTTCTACCATGCCTCGTAGATATTAGGGCCTAGAAGACGTTTCTTATGTGAAAACCTCTGGGCCTCAAGAAGGAAAGGGGATAAAGGGATGGTGGAGCTCACCAGACCCCTTTTCCAGCAAAAATTCATGGGAGATAAGGACTTCAATCGAGAAGGAGTCATTTGCCCAGGCTGGCACCTGACCCTCAGCACCAAGCCCAGTGGGAGCAGGGTTCCGGGAGGAATGGGAACTCCCCATTGAAGAACCAGAGAAGGGTCTCCATTTTTGAGCAAAAGTTTCTTAACCCCAGTTTGAGACAGGCCTGCCTGAGTTCTGTTGGGACCAAAGTACAAACAGGAGATAACCTAGAGACTATGTGATAGCAGCTAATTAACCATTTAATGCCCCAGTACAGGAGATAGCCTGGGGTCATTCAATAGCCAAGGAGTGTCCCAACCCAGGAGGTAGTCTAGGGAGGAGTGTTTGACAAACAGCCGGCTAAGATAACAGAGGAAATCTGGAAAGGCCCCCAAAATGAGCTAATCAGAACTGTATCTGTACTAAGACCCCTAATTGATGTATAACTTTGTGGTTTTTGCCTTTAAAAACACTACTTGCAGAGGGGCAGGTACCTCCTCTGGCCACTGCCACGCTGGTGAGCTGGACCGAGGTCCTTGTTGAGACTTGCATTTTTCAATAAACCTTGCTTTTGCATTTCATGTTTCTGGTGTTCTCTTTGGGCATCTTGCGACCAGGGCACAACACCTATTACAAGCTCTTAGTTTTGTGTTAAGTTGAAACCAGTAAGTCAAAAGGATGCATATGGCTCGGACTCATCTTGTATTTCGGAGGCAAGGTATTAAGAATGAGGCAGTCGTGGGAATCTCCCCACTTCTTTCTGTAGTTCTCTGTAGTGGCCTCTGGTAGTTGCCCTGGACCATAATCCCCTCTGTTTTACCTCCCACCGGGCTCATTTCCCTGGGCATTGATTGCCTCACGGTATGTTTAGAGCCTCACCCAGATAGCCTGGGTGGTGGAACTGATCAGTCCAGCCAGGCTTGGCAGATACTCCTGGTCCAATGGAGTGTGTGGCCAGTCAGGGTTGTCCAGATTCCACCCTACCCGAGGGGCAAACAGTTTTAGGGATCTAGATAGAGACAAGGAGTTTGACTTTCAGGCCAGACTGCATCAGAGGCAGGGGAAGGTACAGATGTAGTGGAACGAACCATCACAAGACACGCATTTTTTGAAGGAGAGACTTGAGAGATTTGTTTATAAAATGGTAGCCGAGGGCTCCGGATGAAGTTCAGAGTGCTTGCCGTGCATGCTGAAAGCCCTGGGTGTGATTCCCAGGACCACATAAAAGTAGGCATGTAGTGTATGACTGTCCAGCTCTCAAGAAGTGCCAGCAAAAGATCAGGGCTTCAAGGTCTCTACTTCACAGCAAGTTCAAGGTCATCCTGGGCTATTTGACCCACCCTCACTTAAACATTGGTAGCAGGACTTGGTCACTGTTACAATCAATACAGAAGCATGAAATGTGTAAAGTGTCCAACCAAACCAGGAGGCTCATGGACTCTGGCCACCCAGTACGCAGCTGCTCCCATGAGCTGTTTCCTCTCATCTGCCCACCTATGTCCAGATGGCCCTCCCAGGGGCAACAAAGCTCTTGCACGGGAGGGTGGAGTTATGGAGCTACAGCACCGCCAGCAGCTGTTCAATAGAAATAATGTGAGACATACTGGCCTTGCATTTTCTCTGTCCTGTCTCTGTCTCGCTCACCCCATCCCCATAGTATGAGCTGCTCTCCCTGCAAAACCAGGCCCAGCAGCTTACTCCATCTTCTTGACACAGAGAAATGGCCTTTGCCCTAGCTTGTGGGTCAGGTCTGAGAATCTGCACTTGATGTGACTACCTGTGTGACCTTGGGCAACTCCTCTGTACCTCTCCTATACCTGTGGAATGACTGGCATTTTCTCATATTTCCAGCATATACAGCTATTGGGCTATTCTGAGGAGCCAAGGAGAAGTGCAGGCAGCTTCGAATGGGTCTTAGGAGGACAAGGTCATTGGCAGCTTACTACACTGTCTGAAGCTGCCTCCTGCTGCTTCAGGGTGGCTTGGTGAAAGGCAGCCAGCCTAGGATTGGGGAGGAGGCAGAGCCAGGAAGTGAATGGCCAGGGAAGGTCCCCTGGGCTTTGTCTGCCTTGAGCTCCCCCATCCCCCAAGGTCGGGAGGGGCAGAGAGAGGGGCTAAGTGATCCAGTAATGGCCGCATCTGTCAGCAAGGGCCAAATGGTTTTTCCAGGAGTCCGTGAGCTAATGACTCTGCAGCAGGAGAGCGGGTGATCGCTTCTCCTAAGTGGAGTACTTAATCTGCAAGAACGTTGGAGCAGCATGGCCCCAGGCTGCTGTGATTTGGGAACAGCTGCTCTGCCCACAGCCTCGAATTAGCTCCCTGTTCCCATCAGCTTGTCTCACACCTGCGGCCAGAGACTAGCCTGCAGGTGGCAGTCAAGGTGGCCTGAGCTCTACCCTAGAAACAAGGATTCCACACCACCCCTTGGCAGGGTATCTTTGGCTAGTCCCTTGACCTCCTTGGGCCTCTGTTTTCCCATCTGTGAGATAAATTCACTGAGTGTTCTTCTGGAATGCTTTTGGAGCTATGCAAACCCTATGCGTGGAAATAGCATTGCCAACACACTATTCAGTGGGTTCCATCTCTAAGGGTTACAAAAAACTGCTACTTTCCCAAGGATTGAATGCACTACAACAAAACAACCAGCCACAAAATATCTTTATTTAATAGTTTTTTAATCTTTAATTTTATTTTGTATGCACACATGTGCCACTGCTTATGTGTGAATGCAGAGGACAATTTATAGAAATTCTGGGAATTGAACTCATGTCCTCAGGCTTGGCAGTACACCCCTTTACCCACGGAACTATCTTACTGGCCCAACATTTACTAGCCTTTGGGTTAGCATATGAAGATTCCTTCAGGTATTTGCATTTCTATGCACCACTACACTGTTCTTTAAGTATCCTGCCTCTACTGTCTACTGCTCTGTGTCTCCTCCTAGTGGTCTCCCCCTTTCCCAGAGGAGTACCTCTGTTACAATATGGTTTCTGGCCCCGGGCCACCAGAGGTCCACACCCACAGACCTGCAGTCCCAGACCGCTTATCCGCCCACCACTGCTCAGGCCCCCCAAAATGACTCAGACACTTACATTGACTTCATGCTGTTTGGTCTATGACTCAGGCACATTGCTAGCTTGCTCTTTCATCTTAACTCAACCCATTTCCATTAACCTGTCTGCCATGTGTCCCGTGGCTCACCTGTGTTCCTTACATGTTGCTCCTTTGGGTGGCTGGCTCCATTTGTCTCTGACTCTGCCTTTCCTTTCCTACCTATTCTGAATCCCCACCTACTTCTATGGTGCCTGTCATGGGCCAAAACAGCTCCTTTATTTAAAGATTGATATTCACAGCACACAGAACGACACTCCCATATTATACCTCCTCTGCTTTCTTTTGATACTCAGTGTACTCCATCGCCCTCTCAGTTTCCCACGCCCTAAAAATGCTTCCTCTCTTACCGTGATCCCCTCTACCAGCTTTAGGATCTATGCACACAAATATACAGACACACACAATTTAAAAACAAAGTTCTATATATGAGAGGCAATGTGCTATTTGCTTCTGACTTTTTAAATGCAATATAACGTTTCCAGTTACATCCATTTTCCTGCAAATGTCATAATTTTCTTTTTTTTTTAAAAAAAAATTACTTTTTAGGTTTGCGTAGGAGTAATGGATGTCATCCCCAGTCCCCATGCACAGGTTGTTACACTTGTTTTCATCCCGCCCCCATCTCTCCCCAGGCCAATTCCTTCTCCCCACAGCTCTACTCTGCCCTTTTGTGTTCTTCTGATTTGAGTATTTTCACCACTCCTACCATCTCCTCCTCCCTCTTGTCTCCTAATCCCCTTTCTACATTCATGCTCTGCACACTTACTCACACCCATTCACATGCTCTGCACACTTACTCACACCCATTCACATACTCTGCACACTTACTCACACCCATTCACATGCTCTGCATACTTACTCACACCCATTCACATGCTCTGCACCTTACTCACACCCATTCATATGCTCTGCACCTTACTCACACCCATTCACATGCTCTGCACACTTACTCACACCCATTCACATGCTCTGCACCTTACTCACACCCATTCACATGCTCTGCACCTTACTCACACCCGTTCACTCACCCAAACTCACTCAACCACACAGGTGTGCACATGTATGTACACACACACACACACACACACACACACTTTTGCTTTTATTTTATTTTTAATTATCTGTATATGAGATATGTGCATGTAGGGATTCTTGGAGGTGAGAGGCATCAGATCCTCTGGCACTGGGATTACAAGCAGCTTTGAACTGCCCAGTGTGGGTGTTAGGAACTGAACTCGGGTCCTCTGGAAGAGCAGCACATGCTGTTAACCTCTAATCCATCTTTCCTGTCTACTAATTTAAAATCAAAGTTCTCCCAACAACACCAACCAACTAATCAATCAACCACCAACCAACCAACAAACATGATTTTTATCTTCCTGAGTTGGCTTATTTTGCTTGGCATAACACTTTTCTCTTGCATCCATTTTCTTGAGAGTGTCATAATTTCATTTTTCTTTATGGCTGCATTGGGGATACATGCCACATTTTTGCTATCCGTTCATCTGATGGTGGACATCCAGGCTGGTCCAGTTTCTGACTATGATGAAGAACAGCAATAAACACAGATGTACAGATGTGCAGTATCTTGACTTAGAGTTACTTCAACTTTCTACCCAAGGATGGAACAGCAGGGCCATATGTTAGTTTTACTTCAAAGGAATCCATACCTAAACCTCCATTGTGACTATCCAAGCTGACATTTCTATTTGCAGTGAATAAGGGTCTCTTCCCCCACATCCTGGCCAGCATCTGTTGTCATTTTGGTTATGAACCTTAACCTTTAAGGACAAAACTTTCTCTTCAGTCTTGTCATTTGCTTCTTGATAACTATTTGAGGTGAGAGAAAGTCTGAAAGCTATTTTACTTTGGATTTCCCTGATAATTAATGAAGGTAGGTGAACACTTTCAAAAAATTCACTGGCCGTTTTCATTTCTTTGTTTGAGAGTCATCTATTCAGTTCATTAGCCCAAAAATTAAATGGATAAGATGTTTTTTTTCCTGTGTATGTTTTTAGTTTTTGAAAAAGGCTCATCTCATGTGTCTGCTGTGTAGTTGGCAAAGTGATTTTCCCTGTTCTTTAGGCTCCCTCTTCTGTGTGGTGATGGTTTATCTTGCTATGCAGAAGCTTTTGATTTTAATAAAAATCTCAGGGTTATATCCTATGCCATTTTATTTTAAACTAGCAGAGTTCCCTCACAAAAGTCAGACAGGTAGGCCATCGGAATAGAGTAGTGGGCCTGTATTTGCTGTGCCACCTTGAATAACACCTGATTTTTTAAAAAAATCATTTATTTTTCATGTTCACGGGTGTTTTGTGTTGCCTATGAAAGGATGTTGGGTCTCCTAGAACTGTAATTACAGACAGTTGTGAGTCACCATGTGGGTGCTGGGAATTGAACCTGGGTCCTCTGCAAGAGCAGTCAGTGCTCTTAACCACTGAGCCATCTCTCTGGTCCCCAAACAAACCTGACCTTATCAAACTAGAGGCCACACAGCTATGGCTAGCTGATTTTTGACAAAGGGTTCAAAAACACATTTTGGAGAAAGAATGACATTATACACAAACAATGGTAGGAAAACTATGTTGCCATAGTGAGCTGAACATAGACAGATCCATGTCTCCTCTTTCACAACTATAAATTCAAAAGTAACCATAAATCTTTGTGTAAGACCCAAGACTGACGCCACTAGAGAAAAGGCATAGGTAAGAAACTTCAAAACATAGGTTCAGGCAAGGAATTCCTGAAGATAAATCCAATAGAAAAGGTTTTTTTCTTTATTTGGATAAATTTTAGATGTTGCAGAAATGGTACAGTGTTCCTGTGTTCTTTTTACCCATTTCCCTTCAAAGCAGACTACATAGGCTTGGACAGAAAGCCGGCACTGGCTCTGGTGATCTATTCATCTTTAGGATTTCACCAGGTCTTACTTTAACTCATTTTGTGGGTCAGGCAACAGCTGGATGATGTACCACTAGCATGTGCATGTTCAATGTCCTTCAGCCGAGGTGCAGAGCTAACTGCTCCATTTCAGTCCCACTCCCAGAAGCCAGGCCTGTTCCTCATCAATCTGTTTTATTTTGAGAACGTTTTATACAAGGGATTCCGAAGCAGCTATCAACTAGTTTTAAAAAGTGTTAAGCATGCTTTGTTACTCATGGTGATTTAAGACATCAAATACAGCAAGTTAGCATTAACCATACCAGCCGTTTATTAGTTCAGGTTGCCCTCACATAACACCACAAGCTTGAGAACTTTCTTTGAACTCTTGTTACCATCTGTTCACACAGTAAGAAAGGATATTGCCAGGGTTCTCTTCTTTGCCCCCTTTCCTCAGAATCTACATACTGGCAGAGATGTATGTGCTGACATATTCTCTTTTTCAAGCAAAAATATTTTCCCCTCTGAAGTATATAGTTTGGGAAGAGTCTCCTGTTCTCACGTGCAGTTCTTTGCCAGTTCATCCATAATCAATGTAAATCTATTCCCTCCTCTGGTGCACACTACCTCTAGGAACTTCTCATAAGTTGTGATGTGGATTTTTCCACTGTTCAGTCCTCACTGATGAGCCCAGTATTCTCATCCAATGAGCCCTGGTGAGAGCTTTGTAATAGGGGTAGCTCATCAAGGGTCTCTCTCTCTCTCTCTCTCTCTCTCTCTCTCTCTCTCTCTCTCTCTCTCTCTCTCTCTGTGTGTGTGTGTATGCACAAGGAGGCTAAAGAACAACATTGGGAATCCTTCCCTATAGCTCTCTACTTTATGCCCCTGAGATAGGGTCTTTCATTGAACTTGAGCTAGGTTGAGCCCAGTAAGCCTCCTTCTACTTCTGTCCCCAAACTGGAATTACAGTTTAGCTTTTTATGTAAGTTTCAGGATTTAAACTTAGATTCTCCTGATTTTATTCAATAAGCCATCTTCCTAGCCCGCTATCTTGTTTTTGAGAGAGATCTCACTGAGTCTGGAGCTCACTGATTTGGCTGTCTTGACTGGCCAAATGAGGTCCAGGGGTTCTTCTGTTTTTACCTCCACAGTACTGGGAATACCCCCCCCCCTCTGTGTATGTGTGTGTTGGGGGTGGGGAATAAAAGCTGGTAGTGTGATATAGCACAAACACTGATACATAAATCTACTAAAATGATGTTTTCTTTAAAACATCTATTCATTGACCAGTGTTTCAAAGTCTAACTTTGATTCAAAAGTTGATTTATGGATGCCTGTACAATGTTCAAAAGCTTCATTTGTGGAAAGGTTGATGTATATATGTGGAGAGTCACATACCCAGATACAAAGAAGTAAAGATGTCGGAGGTAATGGGCATATCCATCACCCCAATCTTATCCTTACATTAGGTACATGTATGGAAATATGGTTCCCATAAATATGTGTAATCAATATGTGTCATTAAAATCAACATAGGAAAAATGACATAATTTTGGAAGTAGTCAGTACTCCTAAATGAAGAGAACAAAGGATTGAGTAGATGACTTAGAGAAGGGAAGGTGGAGAGCACAGGCTGGGGGACATGGCCAGAGGCCTGTGAGTCAGTCTTGGCATAATCTGAGGGGAAGTGTTGGGGTATCAAGGCTGCCGTGACTATGAAGCAGAGGCTGTTCATGGTTTGTTCACTTGCTGGCACAGTGCCTGGTCCTCCTTGTTTGTAAGGACGGTGTCTTGATTCACTTTGCACACTGTAATGAAGTGTCTATGACCAAGTAATTTACCAAGAACAGCAATTTATTGTCTCATGATTGTGTAGACTGGGAAGGCAAGTTCGTGATCAAGAAACCTGGACAGTTTTATTGAGGCAGAATCATCACAGGGTACATGTGAGAGGCTGGGGGCTATGCACCTGAGTGAGTCACGGATGTTTCCTGACTAGCCTACTCTGTGATAAGGACATTAATTCACCCACAAAGTCCCTCTAATCAACTCTTAAAGCCTTCACACCCTTCCCATTGCAAGGGAGATTAAGTTACCAATTGGGACACACACTTAAACCAGAAGAGCAGGTTTTATTTTATTTTTCTTCAGAAAAAAATGGACTCATAGGTTTGAGTGACTTATCCTGAGCCTAAGAGCCAGAATTCCCACTTGGAGCATTTAGTAGGCAAACTCCCAACTCCCTGCCTTCCTGTGGTTACTGGCCCACAGGGAAGACACCTGTGCCAGGCCCCAGTTAGGAACCTTGGAGGTAGAGAGAAGTTTACTGTATCTGCAGTGCAGACTGGAGTAGATAGAGTCTGTTTGGAGCACAGAGACCCTCATTCCTGCCCATTCCAGAGCAGATGGCTGACTCCCTGTGTGTGTTACTGCTCCTGAGCCCTGACAGCAGGCTGAGGTATCCCCTACATGGAGCTAAGCGGAATTTCCTGCCTTGTGGACTGCAGTGCATTACTGGCCCAGGAATACCTGGCAATTAGTGTGGCAATATTGTTGCCTTGTAGATGTGTATCAGTCAAATGTGTAAGAAATGAATAACTGTACGGCAAGTCTTCAAGGTGGTTTTCCTATAGAACATTTGATCTGCATAGAAAAACAAGTTGGCTTAAGGAATAGTTCAAAGGCACTGGGTGCAGAGAGTATGTAGCCCAGGTCCACTGAGGGCAGGAGTCAGATGGAGAAGTTGAAGGTTCCCCACTGACAGAGGGGCATGGTTCCCTCTGTACATCTCAGGAGCTACCAACTAGTGCTACTATTACTATGGGTCAGGTTGGTGCCAGGATGCTATAGATCATTATATAGCATCAGGATAGCATGATTAGGCCCTTTAAAGTGAGGTCTGGTAAGACATTATTAGGTCACTGAAGGTGTTTTTTTAAAGGAGATTATGCGACCCCAGATCCCATAATTTCTGCCACTTGCTCCCGATGAACTCCGAGACACATGCTTTGCTCCTGATGAACTCTGAGACACATGCTTCTACAAAGGTATATGTCCTTTGTCAGAACAATGAGGCTGTTGCATTTTGGACTTGATTCTCTAGGACCAATAAGCCTCTTTACTTTAAAAGCAAACTGTGCCAGGTGTTTCAGCTAGCTAATACACTGTAGAAAACTCCTTTGTCATACACTCCCCTCCTCCCCCTCTTTTCTCTCCCTTGATTTTACTTAACTTTCTTGGACTCCAGCTTTCTTTTAATATCATCTGTCACCCTGGCACGTCTAGGGGTGTGGCCGACAGCCTCTAAAGTGATCCCAGTGATCCCAGCCTCCTGCATAACCCCTTCATCTGGCGTGTGCACTGAGTAATTCAAGATTCTGGGATACTGCTTCCAACATGGGCTGTGATAAGATGGCAGTTGCCCTGCTGGATGCATTTTATTGCCCCATCTTGGACAATTCAGTAGAGACAGAGGGGGAGCAGCAGCTGCTTGTCACCAGCAGAAACTGAAGAGTCTCAGGGCCCTCAGGCCTAGAAGAATGGAAGCTCATTTGGGCGAGGCTGAAAGCACCCCCCTTTTTAGCGGTCTTCAGGCAACACAGCCGTCTAAACTGATGAGCTTCAGGTTTATTCGCTATGGAACAGTAGGGTGGGGGAACGCTTCCACCCACGGGCTTTTTACCTTGGCACAGAGCTAAGTGAAAGTGGCTGTTGAGTGATGGCCTCCCGTGGAGAGGCGCTAGTACTTGTCCAGTGTCAAGTCATAACAGCAACTATCCTTCCTGCCCTCCCCAGCACCATCTCCTAACATCCGATTCTCAGGGTAGAAGAGCTAGACCTTGGAATGAACAAGTGAGACCATCAGGGTCCAGGCATGGGACAGGGTCTAGCTAGCACCTCCTGGTGGCCAACAGCCACCTTTCAGATACCACTGTGTGCCAGGGTTAAGAGAGTTTGATGCTTTCCATGGGGTGGAGAGGCTGGGGTCCCCATTCCTTCGCTATGGACTTGGGCTCACTGTCCGTTTTATTAATAATACATGCCTGGCTGTGCAGCCTGTGAGTGGGTTCATCTCTCAAGTCTAATTGTTCTGTTGGTGTGCCTCCTGTAGATGCATCATTTTGTCTCTGTTCTTTATTTAGCAGTTTTATTGCCAGCAATTAGTAATGACATCAGTTGGAGTCTCTCTTTATGGCAAGATTCATCTCTGTTTACTCAGTGGGATGCTTTTGGAGTGAGGGAGCTTGCTGGGGTGGACTTGGTCCCTTACAGGCTTCCCTTTCTCAGCAGTACAGTGTATCCCTATTCCTCCCAAACCAGGGGCTACTCAGGTCAAGCCTCATTCCCACCCTCCTGGCTGGGTTCAGATGTCCCCAAGGCTGGGCTCTGTCTCATGTCCATCAGGAGACGTCAGTAGGCAGTGGGTTTGAGGTAACTAGCCCCTTTTTTCACCTGCAGCCCCTTATGAACTGAACACCTGGCCCCCTGAGGCTTTCTTCTTCATCTCCTCAGATCTATCTCCTAATATGAAACTCTTGGGAGCTCTAATATGGAAAGATGATCCTAAAACAGTTCTGGGGTGCAAAGCTTGTCGTTGTCACCAACCAAACCAAAACTACCTATTGCCGTGGCCCTATTCATGAGCCAAGGATGGACCTTTCTTACTTCCAACTATTAAAATCTTCACTTGACGCTAACCTCAGTGATAGCGGTGACTCTAGAAACCAAAGTCTACAAGACTCAAGACTAGGTCCAAGGTTTGCATCAACATTCGAACTGACCTAGACATAAGCCATCTGGCCTGCTGGGGGAGGTGTTCATATGTGGATAGTGTGTGGAGAGCTTCAGATTGAGGCAGACTGGCCGGGGGTTTGTGAGGCAAGTAGATGGAGTCACTCTGCTTGTGAAGGAGGTTAGGTGACTGCAGTGTGGTCCAGCCCTCCATGCAGAATGCCAACCTATCTGAGTTTGACTGTGGAGCCGTTCCAAAGTCCCTCCTTTGAGAACTCCTCCCCGGGTCCTGTCACCCTGGAGCAGTTTGCACAGTTGGCTTCAGGGACATTGGGTGTAGCAATGCAGCTCTGCATCCATAGTTGGCCCTGCCTGCAGCAATGCAGCTGTGCGTTCATAGTTGGACCTGCCTGCTGTTGGGGTTCCCAGTTGCCCTCTGGATAAATATAAAACTTTGGTGTGTCTGGGATTATTTAGATCTTAGACTTTTCTTTAGTGCAATAGAGACAATGGCTATTCTTTGATAAGAAATTTATTATATCTCTAGACAGGGAAGTCAGCCTTGAGTGGAAGGTAGGCTGTCTAGCCAGAGTTTATACAGTAAGCATAGTGTGGTCTAGCAGAAATCAGTCAAAATGACCTGACCATCTACTTCTGAGTAACAAGGTACATTAAAAACTGGGAGCTTAAGACAATACTAGTATATAATGCCAACCAGGGAAACAGTAGGTCCTTATTTGGTTCCATAGGCCTGCGAGTCAGGAATGGTTTGCTTGTTGCTTTTACTTCTGGATTTTTTTTGCTTGTTTTTTTTAAATAAAGAATTTATGTATTCTTATAATGTGTTTTGATGAAATAATATAATTCCCTCCCTTCTAGCCCTCCTCCACTTCCCACTTTCCCGCCAAACTTCATGTGCCCTATTTTTAAACAACACATTGAGTTCACTTAGTGTTGCCTATGTATGCACAGGTGTAGGGCCGGGGGTGAGACTTTGTGCCTCATGGTGAGATTTTATCTATCTTGAGCTAGTGCAGGTCATATGTACCCCAGCTCATACACAACTACCTGTTGTGCCAGGAAAATGCTGTTTCCTTAAAATCACCCACAACCTTGTCTCCTTAAAAATTTTTCTGACTCCTCTTCCACATGTTCTCCTGAGCCTTAAGGGGAAGGGTGTGATAAAGATATCCCACTATACACACTTCATAGACTTTCACTCTCTGTACATTATCAACTTGTGGGTCTCTGTGCTATTACCATCTACTACAAGAGGAAGTTTCTCTGCTGAAGGCTGAGCAATGCTTTGCTTCATGGTTATAGCGTTATATTATTAGGATTCATTTTATTGCCATTTCATTTAGGAGAATAATGGTAGTAGGATTTCCTCTGGGCTCATGACCTGTCTAGTCTTCAGCTCATGTCCTCCCGGATGGTATTTACAGTGTATTCCATCTTACAATCTGGATCTTAAATACAAGCAAAAGTGGTCGGTTACTCCATTGACTGGTATGCCACTGTGGCACCAGCGGAAATACTTTGCAGGCATGTTGTTATTGCTTACAGGGTTCACAGCCGGGTGAGACTGATGATTACTTATTTCCTTCAATAGTGTGTATAGCACCTTCTAGCATTCCAAATGGTAACCAGTAAGGGTGAAGCTTCCAGCTGAGTGCCATATATATACATTTCTTCTTGTTCTATGCCATAAATACATGGTATCTTCACTAATAGGGTCCATCTCTCAAGTTGTAGAGGCTAACAAATAGCTTTTGCAGTGGCCTGTAAGTAAAGCTTTCCTAACAACTCAAAAATATGTAACCCACTTCTGGTAATGGGGGTTTTATTTGGTAGTAATACGATGTCTAGTGGGGGTATTTTCTCTACCATTATATGGTGATTCTATCTAAATACTGTTAATATAAGTATATTTTATGAAGCTTCTTATAGTGATAGGTTATCATGTTTTGCTTTCAAAAGGCCTTTAGTGTTAAAAATCCTTCCCATATTCCCCCTCTTACTCCGTCCTTGGATCCCCTACCTGTTAATCCTCTTATTATAATTTATGCCTTTCCCTTCAATAAGTTAAACTTTAAAGGTAAATGGGGGAAGTTATTGGAATTGTTTTGGAGGAATTATCCTTGACCACAAGTTAACGCAATACGGGGTACGTTGAGTAGACAGCTGCTGGGTAGACATTCCTATAAAAGTATGATATCACTTATGCTGGTTCTGATGTTCTCTTGTGATGTTCAATAACAGTTGGGTGGACTGTGCAGCGCAGCCATGTCTCTATGACCTTCGGTTTTGTTTTGCTATGTTTGGCTCAATGCTTTGGATTCTTTGGGTTCAGAGGGGAACACACCAAACGAAGACCTTTCCTGTGGCTTATTCTCTTGGTAGAGGAAAGAGACAGGTAAAGAAAACTTTCTCATGTTAGTCGACAAGTACTGGAGAGAAACTAGAGACAAGGAATGGATAAGGGGGACATAGTAGACTAGGATGAAGGGCATTGAGGGCAAGACACAAAATCAGGGTGGCAGACAGGGGTGGGGGTGCTTTCTGGATGTTTGGGGGTATTGGGGTGCAAACATCTGCCTTGTCTGGGTTTCCTACTCTAGGACTCCACCTGCTATGGACTTTCCTACATCAGGTTGCTTCCTGAGCCCTGGGAACCCGCATCTCAGGTAACCTTTGGTTAGCACTTGAACCCCAACTCCTGGACATTATCCCAGGAGCCGTATTCTGTGGTGACCAAGACTTAATTACAAGCCTCCCAGCTTTCCCCCTGGAGCACACCAGCCCTGCCCTGCTAGCTTCTGTCTTGTGACTGGTTTAAAAAAGGAGGGAGTCATTTTTCCCCAACTGAGTTGCATTGACTTTGTCATCTGAATCCAGGTCCCCACGTGTCCCTTGGTCTAGGAATGATTCTTTATTAAACTTGGTCCTTCTCTGCAAATGCCAGGCTACAGCTGCAGAAGACTGAGATATTCCAGGTGCATCAGGTCCAGAGCTCCCCAAGGTTTCCCTCAGCAGCTGTCTTATGCCTGCCGGGAGAATGTGCAGATAGAATTGACCTCAGTCCCAGGGAGTAGGAGACTTGTGTGGTGAGCAGATCTCTGGTCCTGACCCACCCCTGCCTTGCTTACTGAGACCATTACATCCTGAGTGCTCAGAATCTGAAGCAGTTTACCTTAGGACCACAGTAACAAGGGCTGTTCTGGGGACACAGGAGGAGGATGATTGCCTGACACTTATGAGCACTTAGTGCCAGGTATTTGGCATGCTAGCCCACCCAATCCTCATTTTCATTTTCTGTGACTGAGGCTGTATAGACAAAATTCTGAAGTTCAGAGTAGCCTGCTTGGTCAACAGTAGCTAGGGCCAGAGGTCATAGAAAACCTAAACAACTTGGTTGGAAGTCTGGACCTTAGCTGAGAGCGGTTGGTGGTTTGTTATCCTTACATGTTCTGATTTTAGGTATCCAGGGCAGACTTTTACTGAGGATAAATTTAGCTTCAACCAATATATTATTTTGACGTGATCCTAAGACAGAATAAAATACATAGATAAGCTATGCCTGCATTTTTGACTCACAATATTGTGAAAATGCAAATAATTTTAAAGATTTTTAGCTTTTTATTTATGCATTTGGTTCTGTCTTTGTATGCATGGGTGTGTGTGTGTGCATGTGTGTGTGTGTGTGCATGTGTGTGTGTCTGAGAGAGAGAGAAAGACAGAGACAGAGAGAGACAGACAGACAGAGACAGAGAGAGAGAGAGAGAGAGAGAGAGAGAGAGAGAGAGAGAGAGAGAGAGAGAGAGAGAGAGATGCAGTTACCTTTGGAGGGAGAAGAGGACATCAAATCCCTTGGAGCTGGGATTATAGGTGACTGTAAGCCATCAGGCATAGTTGCTGGAAACTGAACCAAGCAATCCATGGGAATCAAGCCTGCTTTCTTGAGAACCCAGGATTACCAGCCCAGGGATGGCACCCACAACCATGGACTGGGCCCTCCCCCATTGATCACTAAATGAAAAAAATGCTTTCCATCTGGATCTCATGGAGGCATTTCCTCAGCTATTTCCTACCTCTCTGATGGCTCCAGCTTGTGCCAAGCTGATAGAAAAACCACCCAGTCCAATGGTGGTGTGGGATGTCTTTCTGTGCACTGTGAATTATTACCATTGAATAATAAAAGAACTGTTTTGGCCAAACAAACCAGCATATAGGCAGGCAGGAAATCCAAGCATAGATAAAGGGGAAGATAGGCAGAATCAGACAGAGATGGTGCAAGCCGCTGTTGACAGAGCAAGATGTAAAAGTACAAGTAAGCCACGAGCCACATGGCAGGACGTAGGCTAGTAGAAATAGGGTGAGCTAGCTGATAATAAGCCTAAGCCATAAGCCAGTTTGTAATTAATATAAGCACTTGTGTGGATATTTGGAGCTAAGCAGCTATGGGACTGCAGGTTTGACTCTCAGGCCAGACAAGCCAGAACTTCTTATTACATGATGGGCAATAGTAAAATTATTTATAAGCATTTCTTCTTTGATACTGAATTTCCCATAAAGGTCCAGAATAGAGTGAATGGATGGACTTACAGATGCCATTAAGGTAGTCACATTTCACCGGCTTTACTGGAATCCTTTCCTGGGTGGCAGAAAGGAAGAGTTTCCCTCAGTGACACTGAACCTGATAACTCTTTAGGCAAGCCACACAGTGCTCAGATTTACTTAGAAAATGTGCATTTAACATCATCTGTCAACAGCCTCCAGGAATTAGATTAGATGAAAATTGGAAGCTTTATTTTTGAAGATTCATTTTCCCCTCACTTACTCCTTCCTTTCCCCCTTGCTTTCTCTGGTGTTGGTGGCTTTTACCTATTTCTTTGAAGAGTGGAAGGAGCAAAGGTCTTTCCCGGGGCTGTCAGGACAGATAAGATGCTGTACGGTGACAACATAGCCAGGGCCCCTTGAACAAATATGCCCAATTGTGTCAAATGCTTTGAAGTTGCTGGAGCCCTCAGAGCAGGTGTTTCGTAGGCATACACTGTAACCCAGTCCTTAGGGAGCTGGGATGGAAAGCTGGACTGCATAGTGAAAACCAACACAAGGTAACAAAGCAACCTGCTCAGAGGAAGCCCCAGCCTGGCCTTTGAGGACATTGGGATAATCTCCCAGTGGCTGGTCTGAGTTCCTAGCAACCTTCAGAAGCACACATTTCAAAAACTCAGATGAGGATGTGGCGATGACCAGCACCGTGAACATGTTCTGGGCTCTCCTAAAGTTCCTCTGTGTCTGATGATGCTCAAACAGTACTCCGGATTTAATTGTGGGTGTGTGGGGAGGGTGTGACTTGCCTTTTAGTGATATTCACATCTGTGATAACATCCCCCACCCCCTGAATGAGGAAGACTCATGGGAATGGATTGAAGGAAAAAGAGAAGTTATTCACCTTCCTGATTTTGAAGGTCGGCTCCTTGGATCTTCTCAGGTTACGTGAATGTTGAAAGCTACATTTATTAACTGGCCTCCTCTCTTGGCAACCAAATGAGAAATACTTTAGAAGACTGAATTCTGACTCAGAGGTCTCCCGTGATAATCAACACAAAACTCAGGTGCATTTAACACTGTATATAATACAATTTGCCTAATGTCCTCATCAACTCATCATCACAAAGCCAAATCATTATTTGGTTCTAATTTGGATGTCGTTCGGTTTCTGGGCAGGCTTTTTGGCCTCATTTCATACTCAGGTATAGATTTCTCATCATTAGTTGTGTGAGCATTTACCAGTTACATTGTGGGACATCTGTTCATGGGCTTTGGGTCACCAAGACCTCATTTCTGGAGTACAGGATGCATGGTCAGCCAACACATGGATCAAAACAGCAGAGTGCTTGCTTTGTCGTGGGCCTAGAGCTTACCTACATGATGTCCCACAGTTGGAAAAAGGGATGACATGAAATGTTAATGTCTAATTTTGTAAAGGATTCTTTTTCCTACCTGAAACCTAATAATTTAAAAGAATAATTTCACTGATTCCAGGCAGGTTTTCTGACAGAATTCCTTATGGCAGATGAGTTTGTCACTGTGAGACACTGAAAAATGAAGTAGCAATGTGGACATTCTTTCTATCAAAACTGACCACTGAGTAGGCAGTGTAAATACATATTACATGCATTATTATAATGTTTGTGACATTTGGGAAGTACAGAGTGCCTTCAGGCTCAGGAAGTTAGGTATGGCTAGGAATTAGGCATCTGACAGATTAAGGTAGGACACTTTAGAATACCTAGGAAGGAGGTAAGAAAAAGCTGTGAACTTAGGGCTTATAACAAGCTGACAGAAAGAGGCTGTAAAATCAGAATCTGCATGAATCTGGTAAGCAAAAATTATAAGGTTAAGATCCATAAGAAATGCATAGGAAAAGATTTATACCCCAAGGCCATAGACAGGAGAAGGCAGTGAAGGCAAGAAGCAGACAGGACAGGCTATGACAATAGAATACAAAGAAAGCAGATAGGAAGAGGCTGTGAGATAAGGAGCTACAAAAGATGTATTTATAAGAACAGGACCCAGAGGAAGCAGACAGGAAGTGTAGGTGCAGGTTATGACTCACAGGAAGTAGCAGGAAGATGTGAGGCTCAGACTCATAGGAAGTGGACAGAAGACTGGCAGGGCGAGGTTGAAGGTGCCAAACAAAGGAAGGTGGAGTAGAAGTGTGGACCTGCTTCCCTGCTACTGTGCAAGAAGATTCCGAACTCCAGACGTGAAAAATGACATCACTTGGGGCTGGAGAGAAGGCTCAGCAGTTCAGAGAACTTACTGCTCTTGCATTGGACCTGAGTTCAGCTTTTAACATCCACATTGGATTGCTACCATCTCTAAGTCCTGTTCCAGGAGATCTGACGCTCTTTTCCGGCCTCCTTAGGCACCTGCAAGTATGTGGTGCACATAACGTTTACGTAAGTACACACACATTCACACACAACAAGCAAATGAACAAATAAATCTTAAAAAAAGAGAATTCTTTAAAGCCTTATCGCTTTATTATCTCCCATGGCTTTGTGAATGTGGACTCTGAGGAGGATTTGACCACCTCTAGATGGAGCTACGCAGAAGGCCAAGAACTCCCTCTTTGGTCTCAGGGCCACTTAAGACCATTTCTCTGAAGAGGCTGGGAGACGTTTTTGGAGATGAGTGGGCTTGGACTGTGGATTGTCTTTGTGGCAGTTTAGAAGTCCCTGAGGGCCACAGGAGTGGTGTGGCATTTCTCTCCTTTTAACAGAGGGGCCAAAAATACGGGACATACTTTAACATTTCAATAAGAAAAAATCTGCGTGGGCAGTAAGTATATGGTCGGTCCAAAGAAACCCAGGGGCACTGGCATCTCTGAGTGCTGCAGAGAAATAGGTGTCAGGGAATTTTCTTTCTTGATGTAAGTATGAGCATTCTGGCACTTTGGGAATCAGAGTCCTGTGCTAATCAGGACATTGGGTTACCCTGTGGAACATTTTAGAAGAGGCAAATCGTGAGTAGGGGCAGCCAGATAGAGTTGGGAGCGGTAGGAAGAGCATCTGAGGGAGCTGGACCACCAGAATGTGCAGCTGCTGAACGTGGGGGCCGAAAAGAGGAGTACCCGGTATGGAGAAAGGGTTTCTTTCTGTGTCTGCTCTGTGGGTCAGGTCGGTGCCCTCACATCCCTTCCCACTGTCACAAGACCGTGGCTCTGAGCAGGCTCTACCTCCTGATCTTTGGCTCAGAAACCCTGATCTAGGACAGCTCTGGTGACTTGCATCTTTATCTGGGGATGAGGTGGAGGTGACCAGAGGACGGGAAGGCTGTTTCCTTGACACTGTCGTCTGTACTGGGATGTTTCACATGGGTGAATGGAAAGCATGATAAAGGGAAAAGGCTTGATGTGAGTGTGTGTGTGTGTGCATGTGTGTGTGTTTTCATTGTTCTTAAAATTATGTGAAATATATAATCTAAGATTTACTATTTTATCATATTTTGGTGAAATTAAATATCATTATGTATATCCACCCTCTCTACACGTTTCTCATCTTCCCTAATGAAATTATCTACCTATTTCATCTACGTTCTCTCCTGGTCTCTGGAAAACTTCATTCTGCTTTCCCTATCTGTATTAGGTCTCTCGTGTAAGTGGCATCTCATCCATTTGTTCTTTTTGTGGCTGATTTATTTGATAGGTCAGAAGGTTCTTGAAGTTGATCCGTTTTATAGTAGACATCAGAATTTCTTCCACTTTGCAGGGTTAGTACTATTCTATCATATGGGCATTCTGTATTTCTGTGTCTGTTCATTGATCGATAGACACATAAGTTGCTTTCAGCATTGACTATTGTCAATAATACTGCACTAAACATGAGTGGTCAAGCTTCGGTGTGAGTCTCTGTTTTCTGTCCCTATGGGCTCAGACTCTAGAGGGACTTCCTTACTGCTCTAATGGTTTCACCATGTGTGTTAGTCAGCTGTGTTGTGACAAAATGCCTGACAGAAATGGGCTGAAGGAGAAAGGTTTACCTTGGCTCTTGATTCTAGATGTGTCTCTCCATAGTTAACCAACCCCAATGCTTTTAAAAGTCTGCTGAGGCAGAGAATGGTGGCAGGGGTATGTGACAAAGAAAACTGCCTCTCTCATAGAGGCCAGGATGAGGAGAGAGAAGACCAGGAGGACCCAATAGCCCACTCAAGGCCACTCCACACAACAGGTCTCACATCCTAAAGACTGAATAACCGCTCATTTTCACTGCAGGCTAGAAACCAATGGCCTTTATCAGGTGGCCTCAGGGGACTAAAACCATGACACCATTTTATACCCCCCTCCCATGGAGCACAAGGGTTTCAGGCCCTTCTCTGTCCATCATTGCATTGGTGGTATTTTAGACAGTGGGTATGACGTAGTATTTCCTTATGGTTTTGACTTGCATTTCCTGATGACTAGTGATGATGGTCACTGGTCAAAAGGAAAATAAATGTTCATCACCTATAAAGGCAGCAAGCTAGATAATACCAGTATGATAATTACGGGTGGGGTGGGAAGGGGCAGCATTCCACTGAATCATATTGTCCTGTGGAGTCTGTGCTTCCCAGTGAAACTTCTCAGTGGGTCAGACATGGATAGGTGAGAACGGTGATGGCTTCAACCTGAACAACTTTACTGGAGTCCTATGGGACTCTGATCATAGGGTAACTCTAGGGTAGGTAAACTCCCAGTTTAACTCATGAAGGAACACTGGGGTGGTAAAAGCACAGACATTCAGACCAAAGTCACTCAGAACACCCATGTTTAGAAATGAGAAAGAAGACGTTTGGCTTAAAGCTTCCAAATTCAGAGGAAAATAGAGCCGTGGGCATGAAGGCAGAAAGGCAGGTGGGCAGGGGTCCGCAAAGCCTCCAGACACTGTCTTTTGAAGGGGATAGAAGGGCTGTAACACAAAGGAGGGTTGGATCCAAGAGATGGGAGTCAGGGCTCAGATCCAAGAGAAAGAACGTTATAAAAACAAAGATAACAGTGTTATGCTAAGCAGAGACACGTGCTGAGATGGGAAAACAATCACAGACAGAACTACATTTTAGCAAAAGATATAGCGTGTGGCATGGCCTGTCCCCCTTGAAATTTGGTCCTCACAGAGGGATTATGGTAGTGAGACCTGTAAGAAGTGGATCTAATAAGGGATGGTTAGGTCACCAGGGCAGCTGGTCTTGTAATGGCATGCTAGTTTTGTCCTGAAGGAGTGTTATGAAAGAGTGGATCTGGCCCCTTGTTCTCTCATGTGACGTGACAGTTAATCTTGACTGTTGAGTTAATGGAACTTAAGCCATCATGGAAATACATCTCTGTATGTGTCTTTGAGGGTGTTTCCAGAAAGCTTTCACTGACGACCTAACCTGAATGCAAGTGGACTTGAGTCCTGGACTGAATAAAAAGAAAGCTGAGTGCCAGCTTGCATCTCTCTTTGCTTACTGATTGCAGAAGCAACATGCCCACCTGCCTCATGCTTTCTCTAACATGGCGAATGGTGAGCTGCACCTTCAGACTGAGAGCCACAATTGAACAGGCCTCCTTCAATTGCTTCTTCAGATGATCTGTCAGAGCAACAGGAGAAGTAAGTCACACTGCTTGCCTCATGCACATCCTCTTCTGAATACAGCCAGTTTCAAGTTCCTCTCCTGGTTCTCCGCCATGCTACCAGTCAGGAGTTCTTAACAGAATGCTGTCTCAACCTTCCAGCAACCAGAACCCCGAAGCAAGCGAAACTCTTTCCTTCATAAGGGATGCAGCCTCAGGCTTTTCTTAAAGTCTCATGAAAAGGGCCTAGTACACATCTCTGCTTGGACGTGAGGTCAGTGGGATCCTTTCTTCTTCAAGTACCTGCTTGTGTTGATCAGAATCCTGGGAGAGAAAGACCACCTTCCTGACCACGCCCAAAGACACCCGAAAGAATGGAGGAGGAATCCTTTATTCAGAGGGCTCTGGAAGTGTGATGCTGAAGAAGCCTCGGTGGGGTTAATGATGACAGGCTCTGGTGATATGGCCTGGAATTGTCTTTGTGAAAGACCTACATGATAATTGTGCTTAATTACACAGAAACTATCCTGGCTCAAATACTTTCTACACACAAACAATTCAGATTTTCCTTGAAATCTCTTTTATAAGATTTCCCCATTATTTGCATAAGGTCACTAAGTTTAAACTTCCACTCCTTATACATAGCTTGAGTTATGGAAAGCCTTAAATCAGGTCCCTTGATGTATTCGGATCCATCCTTGTCCGAATAAAGAGGTTCTGAGCTTCTGTGTTCCATCCTAGCAATAAGGACTTAAGGATCCCAGCTGTCCCTGTTAAGTGGAGGCAGCTCAGGTTGTTAGAGGTGATGGTCTCCCACTGACTGTAAACCAACCTCACTGCTATTCTCTCACCAGCAAGGAGGGAGGTAAGCAGCCCTTTCTGTGCACCTGACAGGAAGTCAGGCCCCCACCCCTACACTGCCCAGGATCATCAGGGGTAGCAGACTTTGTGCAGACAAGCCATTGTCACCTCGGTGAAGGGTGATGCACCCTGGAACTGTAGGGTTTAAATCAGCTCCCTGGTGAGGTAGTGTTGGAAATATGGGGACTGCATTTACTGCAGCACCAATTAGGTGATAAAGATGCCTGCCCTCTTAGAAGTGACAGAGGTTCAAGCCTTTGGCATACTCCCTCCCCCATGGTTGTGAGATTGTTTGCGTTGTGGTAAAGGGAGGCCATTGAGGTACCTTTTGAGAGACTGAGATCATGTTTAGAGGGGAGAAAAACACTTCACCATGTAGATTTTTGGTCAATCTAGCTAAACAGCCCCAGGATTTTTATTGGTGCCCTTGAGAGGTGTTCTTTATTAGGTCTACTCTCAGGAGACACATACAGGGGTTCCAGCCCATAGAGGAGGGCCATCCTTTTAAACAGGAGATGTAGGCAACATCTGCAGTCTCCACAAACTACACCCGTTCATTTTTCTCGTGACTTTCTTGTTAGATATAATGGCAGAAGGAGGGATATTTTGGGCAACCAATTGAGTGAATTATCAGTTCAAAAGCTGAAGGTTATATCAGTAGGTCTATCCCTCGAGGCTATAATTTCAGTTCTTGCTCTGATTAGAAATAATAATGAATAATTAGCTAAGTCAATGTATGTTGATATGGTAAAAACAAATCTCTTAGTATTTGATCAATGCCATCTTTACAAATGCCGGGGGAGGCCTTTTGTCCTCACGGACCAATGCGATATCTTGGGTGTCTTGACTTGGCTCAAATGCCATCTGCCCAAGAGAGCCCCCTTTCCTTCTGTGCTAAGTTAGGTGTCCCTCAGAGCGACCTCTAAATTACTGAACATACGGGATGGTAATTGTCTTCTTTGCCTATTATACTGGAACTCCAAATATGCAGAGACCAGATCTTATCATGGTAATTTCAGTGTCCAATTGAAGTGTCTATCATAGTGCAAAGTGCAAAGGTTTGTGAAAAGGGAAGAGGGAGAGAAGAAGGGAAGGAAGAAGGCAGACAGGAAGAACGGGATGGAGGAAGGAAGAGGGAAGGAAGGAAAGAGACAAAACAAAGAGAAACAGAGTAGAGAGTAGAACTTTATCATTCTGGGAGGAGGTGAATGAGCCGCACGGGTCAGTGAGTTGGTCTCGTTGGGTGGGAACTTACCTTTTGTTCTCTGAGCTTATCCTCTGAATGTAGGACCACAGATGCTTTGCTGTGAGTGCTCCCTGAGGTGAGTAGATGCCAGTATCTGCTCCTCTACTACAACCAAAGAGAGGTGACCCTGACTTCTAGACATCCTCCTGATGAGCTTTCTGTCTCTGTTTATGAAGACTGCTTTCCCCAAACAAATCGCCCCAGGTATTTTTCAAGTGGGGACAGAGTTTCTCTAACTTTAGTTACATACTTCTTTTCCAGGGCCTTGAGACTTTTAAGATGAGACAATGTCCCGTAGTCTAGTCAGATGAGAAGGTAGATGGAGATGATTTGGTTGTACCACCCACACACAATCTCTGTCCTGACTCTTGTCAGTGACGTCATGAGGTCACATTTGTGAGATAAGTGACTCGAACTCCCAACTGGCTGACAAATGTAATCAAATCAAATGGCATGGTGGGGTAGAGGCCTTCGGAGGATTTTTCCACTGTGAGGTCCAGCTATGGCTTCACTTGCTAGGAAAATAACCAGATACAAAATTCTGAATTCAAATCCTAACTCTGAATGTTGTTCAAAATCGGTTTTTAGACATAGTGAGCTGTGCACAGTGTGGGAGTGGCACCCCTGTGATCAGAACAAGGGTGGTAGATTTTTACCTGGTTGGTTTCTCCCACGCTTCCAGGATGTGAGCACACAATATTGACAGCTGCTATTTTTTTTTTTTTTTTAACAAAAAAGGAGGCTACTTGATCTTTATCTAACCCTAGAACAGGAATTAGGGGGTCAGGTGGAAGCCTTGGAGCTTGGGGAGGTTTTCTTCCCTGGCGTGGCTGCCTGCTGAGGGTGTTTCTCTCTGACCTTCATAGTATGACAAGCAGGGCCAGTTACCACCCTCAGCTCCCTCTGTTCATTCAGTTCCTAATCCTCCAAAGCCAAGGACTAAGGAATCCTCTGAGTTTTGAGTGCAAGGCACAGACACCAGTCACTGATTGGGTCACTAACAGTCATCTCCTCAGGCCATGTCCTTGGTGGGCTCAGACCATCATTTACACCCCCTGCAAGAGCAGGAGGCCTGGACGGAGTAGATGTCCCAGGAGGAAGGTCTTCCCAGCTCTGGGAAGGGGTTGCAGGGTTCATGACCCTCCTAGTTGAGAACCCAAACAGAAGAAAGACAAGAGCCTGGGGAGAGGAGCACATGGGCAAACTTGTTTCATATTGTAAATAGGAGCTTTTGCTTTATCAGAAGATTTTCCTCAGAGACAAAGTTCCCACCACCAGGAAAAACACTGTGCAAATTATTACTTTGCCTTGGGTCTGTCCTTAGCCAGTATCACCTGAGGGAACCGGAAACTGCTGCTGTGCGCTACGCTTGACCCCAGGTTGGATGTGGTGGAGTCCAGCTGGTGGAGTGCTTTCCGCCATGGCAGCACTCAGCATCTCTGGGAACCTTGCTGAGAAGTCCACCCTTGAGCAGGAGACTGTGGGGGTACTCTGAGCCCAGTAACTTTTAGGATGGCTGATGTCCCACGCCATATCCACCCCCTTTCAGGATCACAGGAGGATAAGGGGATGATGGCTTGGAGAACAGGGGGATGAGCCCACAGTGATCTCTACTTCTTTTGGACATAGGGATCTTAAATGGCTAAATATGAGGTGTGTGTGTGTGTGTGTGTGTGTGTGTGTGTGTGTGTGTGTGTGTGTGCGTGTGTGTGTAGAGACAGAGATAGGTAGGTATAGAGATAGACATTTGTTGGAGAGATGTGGGACTACAGGCTTTTCTGGTTTGGGGGGAGTTGGGGACCAATCTGCTTCAATTCTCAAGAAACACCCTCTGTGGCAAAGTCCTCTAGGTCATCGGTGGAGATGATGCTTAGACTTGGAGCTTCTGTACTCTCTTCCTCTGGCCTATGAGGAAGCCCATGGGGCCTCTGTGCAGAGGCGTGCTGGATGGACTCATCCAGACCGTCAGGGGGAGGCTGCAGTCTAGCGCCCTGGGAGCTCTGGGGCCTGTGGCAGGAACCCTGCCTGAGAAAGGTGGGAGCTGCGAGCTGGGAGGAGCAGCGCAGGGGCATCAAGGAGGTTACAGACACTGGCCGGAAGCCAGGGTACAGTAGGTAGGGAGCAGCCAGGGAATCCTGCAGAGGTGGCTCGGAGGAGGCATCCTCTGAGGATGGGACAGAGACCTTGACATACTTGCCAGTCTCTGGGTCATAGAAAGTCTTGATTTTCACTTGGAGAGGCACATCGAAGACAAAGTATTGTCCCGACTGTGGATCCTGGAGCACCTTCTGGGTAGCGGGATAAGGAGGCAGGGGTGTGAGGGTCTGGGTCCCCCAAGGCCGCCTCCCCGTGGGCTCCCAGCCACAGGATACCGAGTGGCGGTGTGTGGGCGGGGGCAGGGAGCGGACCGCAGGGAACCTGGGCCGGGGTCTCCTCTCTGTCCCCTGCGTATCCTCTGTGAAGGACTTGTCCTCCCAGGCCTCTGTGTGCTTCTCGGGGGCCTGGTCGCTCTTCCTTCTCTTGCTTGCCAGCTTCTTCGCCCGCCGCAATGCCTTCTCCGTCTTGGGCGGAACTGCAGGGGGCTTGCCTGCCGCCCTCTCCAGCAGCGCAGGGGGCTCCGGTTTCTCACCAGCGTCGGGCAGCAAGGTGCCTCTCGGAGAGAGGGTCCTGAGATCTGCCAACTGCTCGACTTGGGGATCAGAGCCTTCAGCCTCCCATGTGAGGCCGTGAGTCATGTCCTCCCTCCGGGTGAGCCTGGCCCGGCCCGGGCTGGCCCAGGGGCTGGGGCCCAGAGACTCTTGGCGAAGCCACTGTTCTCCAGGAGCCTGGGAAGCTTCTTCCCAAACACTGCTGGCCGCAGGAGAGCATGTGCTGCTCTCACCTAGAGAGCTGGGGTTGGGGGAAGTCGCTGCCTCACTAGAGACCAGCCTTCTTCCTGAAGGTCCTGCTCTGGGTGCAGACAGAAAGTGGCTTTGGAAACCTTGTTCATCCCAATAGGTGTGGAGTGGCCGGGAGGGGGGAGGGTCTTCTAGGTCGTCTTGGGGTAAAGCAATGGTAGGGATGTGCCGTGGGGTAGCCAACTTCCCTGAGTCTACAGATCTACTCTTGCCACGGGCTGGTGCTTCGCCTGTTATATCTGGGGGTGGCTTCATCTTGCCCCCCTCTTCCTCCAGTGGTAGAAAAGAGAAACTTCCCTTCTGGGCTTGCTGAGAAGTTTCAGCTTGGGCTGCAGTATGTACCACCAGGTCTTCCATGTCCTCACACACCACACACTTCTGCTGTGTGCCTAGCGTGTTGCTGGATGGTGGACTGTTACACGCTTCCTGACTTTCTGAGGTACAGAGGCTACCAACATTCTCGCCCCAGTGTTGCCTCGGTAACTCATTCTCTTTATGTACACCACTAAATGATTCTTCTGAGGACACTGTCCTCAGGAGAGGCAGAATGATAGGTTTTATCACTGGGGTAGCCCTGAGTGTGTTGTCTTTAATTGGGAACAGTCTGTGCTTGTTGGTAGAAGCTGGCAAGGGAGTTGAGTCCTTGGCATGTGGGAGAGCTGTATCCTTATCAGCCCCCACCCAAGAGCCTCTGAAATTGACTTCCTCTACTGATGCCTTCCTGGGTGTCCCTCCAGACCAACCTTGTGCCTTTCTTTGTATTTCTTCCCGTCCATGTTCTCCCACGCCTGTATGTCCATTACTTAAGGCACACTGCTGTGACCCATCTTTCTCCATCACAGCTTCCTTCTCACCCTTTTTATCATCACCTACACTCACACGATTCTTCCTGTCTTCCCAGGGGCCTTCTGTAAACCACATCTTCTGCTGATCATCAAAGGAAGCAAAAGACTGATCTGAAGAGCTGGTGCTGAATTTAGCCTTGCTTTGGAGACACGGAGTAAAATCAGATTGGCTGTCACTGTAAAACACATCCTCCTCCTCAGGAGAAAGGGGCCCTGGGGAGAGCTTCTGGTTCAAGGGTAGGTTCTGGAACCCTGTTTCTTGCTCTGTCTCTGTCTCTTGGGAGATGGATCTTGTGAGGCCATTCTCCAGCTGGTGGGGCTTCATTTTCTCCATAGCCTGTCCTGTTTCAGACTCCTTGTTGTGGAGTTTCAGGGTTAGATGTTTCCGAGGAAGGTGTTCCCTGGAGTCTGGATGCCAACCACACTCGGAAGGACCCTGCTCTGATGCTCCATTGGCATCTGGCTTCTCATCACTGCTTCTTTCTGCAGCCTCCCCATTGGCGCAGAAATGGGTTTTGGAGCTAGTTGAAGGTGAACCAGGGGTTGGGTGGCTGTCAGCAAAGGACTCAGTGGCGTTATTAGCAGGATCCTTCCCAGTACTGCTGTGCAAAATGCTAGCTGGCATCTCATTCAAAAGCTCTATGGGAGGGTTTTCTTCAAGCTCCTTGGGAAGGGTGACCCCATTGCTCTCAGGTTCTTGCTTACCATCAAGTTTACCTCTGGTTTTCTCATCAAAGCTTTTTATGAGAGGCAGAGGACTGTACGTACTCTTGACACGCTTCCTGACATCCTTGAGGTTGAATAGCAGGCTGGGTGCTTTAGACTTGTAGCTATCTCGAGACTGAGCCTCACTGGGCTCCTTCTCTTGGTATCCATTTAGCTGTCTTGGAGGGGATGAGCTGATTTCTACTGGTTGGGTGTCTGAAGATTCTAGGACATTCTTGGTGTGTATAATTGGGGTAAGGAGTTTACTGATGTTAAAGGGAGGGCTATAATGGTTATTGGGATCCTCTGGCATGTCTAGAACACCATTTTCTGGAAGTTGACCCTGAGGGTTGAGCTTTGAATACAGAGGTAGGCTTCTCCTATTTGGCTGTTTCTTATCTTCCAAAGCATCATGTGAACCTTCTGTTCCTCCCTTGCCAGTTTTTGGCTTCCTCCATGGAGGTTGGCTCCGCTTCATCTGAGGATCAATCTGTGAAACATTTCCCTCTCCAGGGAACATTTGGGATCCTGAATCCTTGGCCCCCCAGGCTCCCAGTGTGGACTGAGACCCTGATGCTGACCCAGTCTCTTCCTGAGTGTAGTTAGCCTGAACTTGGCAGGGGGAGACTTTGGACTCAGGAGGGTGGGGCTCCTTCAACAAGGGCATGTCCTCATAATGTTTGGAAACTTTGCTTTCTGGGACTGTTTCAGCGACATCTTTTCTCTCTGCGAGCTTTGGTTGATGACTAGTCCAGGATTCAAAAGCACTGTTTTCACTGTGCAGAAAAGTACCCCTGGGAATCCACTCTTTGCCTCTTCCTGGCTCAGCTTTGGCTGGCTTGAGAGGGGGCGAGGAAAACCTTGGCCCACATGAGTCAGCTACATGGTCAGGTGTCCGGAGGAGGCTATCTGAGCTGTGGCAGGCTACTTCTGGGTTCTTGGGAGACTCTTGTTCTCCAGGAATCCTGCCAGGCTGGTGGCTGCTCTCGTGGGTGTTGGAGACTTCAGCAGGCACCCTTCTCACAGTCAGAAAGGCAGAATCGAAGCAGAAATTGACACCACCTTCTGGGGGAGGTGCAAACTTGGGGGGATTTTTGAGAGCTGGAGGCTTGCTGGGAGGAGGCCTCCTGTCACAAGGTTGAGTTTCTGTCTTATCAAAAGATCTGATTAGTGAGGAGACCTTGGAGATTGGTTTGCTGCTGCTCCTCAGACCAGAAAGAGGTACCTCCAGTCTCCTTTGAGCTGGTGTTGGTGGGGGACTGTTTTTGGGGTACTTTTCCTCTCCCTGAACATACTTGGGTTGCTGTTGAAAGGTGGCTGCCCAGCCAGAAAGCTCTGAGCCTTGAGATGGAAGCTGGCCCCAGATCCCACTTTTCCTGTTGGTGTGACTCACTGTTTCTGGGCGAAAAGTCCCAGATACCTGGCTGGTGATATCTGGGGACAATGCCAGGTCAGAATCATGGAAGGAAGTATCCTCTGAGATGCATAGACTCCGGAACGCCCGGTCTGTGAGGTTGCTCACCTCCCTATCTGCATCGTCCAGCACACTGCCGATGCTGGAGCTGTCACTGAAGCCGTCTGTGCCCTTTTTGTTCCCCTGCATAGTCTGGTGGCTTTGGTAGGACTGTCCCCGGCAGCTGTGAGGTTTCTTTTGGTGAGATCCTGGCAAGAGAAACCTGTGCGTCCCGAGGCAGAGCTTTGAGTTGACCAGTTGCAATAGCAAAGTGAAGATTTTTTTTTTTCTCTGTAAAAGGAAGAAGCACATGATATACTTAGGCTGCCCAGCTTAACCCCTCTGCACAAGTGCTACATGTCAGTCTTAAGGAGATAATAGTGTCTGCGTGCAGTTAATTTCATGTGTGAACCTGGCTAACTTGTGCACAATTTCTGATCTAGAGGTTGCTGTGGCAGTTTTTCTTAGATGTGATTAGCACTGAAATCAGAGGCTTTGGGCAAAGCAGATTCTCTTGTGCAAGGCAAGTGAATGCTACCTAGTCAGTTGAAGGCCTTCAGAGAAAGATGACGGAGGTGACAGGCAACAAATACTAAAATGCTTGAATATGACCAAATTCAGCTAAAAGGCTTCTGCGTGGCAAAGGAAATAGTCAAAAAGATAAAAAGGCAACTATGTACCTCAAAGGATTAGTAAGGAATGTCTATAACTAAATAGCAAAACCCAAAATCCTTAACACATCAAAATTCTAAAAATTAAAACCAAAGAACTCAATTGAAAAACTGGGAGAGAAAGCTGGGAATTGGTAGCACACACCTTTAATCCCAGGACGTGAAAGACAGAGACAGGTTGTGAGTTCAAGGCCAGCCTGGTCTACATAGTGAGTTCCAGTAAATAAATTAATAGAGAGTAATTACATAGGTATTTCCCCAAAGAAGACATTCAAACGGTGACCAGGTCTAAGAGCATGCACTCAATACCACTGTCTAGGGAATGAGAAACCATGTGTGTTCTGTTAACTGTAACAAAAAGGGGGTATGTGGGGAGATGGTTCAGCAGGTAAAAGGACATGTTGACGAGGCTGTGACCTGATTTTGATCCCCAGGTCCCACACGCTGAAAGGAGAAAAGAGACTCTCACCAATTGTCCTCTCATGTCCATACTCAAACCATTGAGTATGCACGCCTATCGATACACAGCACATAAAATAAGTAAAAATGTAAAAATAATGTGACAGAGGGCAAAAACCCATGGTCACCGTGGTTAAGGTGTGACTTAGGGGCTGGAGAGATGGCTCCGAAGCTGAGTGTAGATTGTACTAACAGGGTACACAACTGCCCGTGACTCCAGTTCTAGGGATCTGACACCTTCTTTTGACCTCTGCAGGCACCAGGCATCAACGTGATGTATATACATAATGCAGGGAGAATTACATACACATAAAATAAATACATTAAAATGTAAGTTAGTGATTACAAGCACTGTAACCAGTGCAATCACTAACTATTATAAAAGTTCCTTAATCTAGCCATGCACATGTAACCAATGCAATGCAGCCAGGGCCTACAGAGACACTGCTGTCACATGTTTCTGGAAACACACTACTGTCAACAGGCTAAACAACGAAGCAGCCTAGACATGCATGGACAGATGAATGAATGGAGAAATGTGATACACCATAGAAGAATGTTGTTTCTGCTTAAAAACAAAGGAAAGTCTGTTGTTAGTGAAAACATGGATGAATATAGAGGTAAGTGTAATAAATCAGTCACAGAGGAGTAAATGAGATGTGATACCATTTATGTGAGGAAATCTAAAAGTCAAACTCCTTGAAACACTGTAGAATGGTAGACACCAGGGACTGGGCTAAAGAAAGGTAATCAGAAAGGTGATGTCAAGTAAATCAAAGTTTTGATTTTAATTCATTGACTAAATAATTTGTGTGTGTGTTTAAGTATGTAAGTGCCACTGTGAATGTGTGGGGACTAGAGAAATAAAATTTCAGGAGTCTGTTTTTCTGTTACGTCACATGAGTACGGGGGATCAAACTCAGGTTGTCAGTCAGGCTTGGCGGCAAGCACCTTTACATACTGAATCACCTTATCAACTCCCAAAGTTTTATTTATTTATTGTAAAGGCAAATAAGACCCAAAGCTGTCCTGTAGAGCATGGTGTCCATAGTTAACAACTTGTGCTTCATCAAAGTGTGCTGGGGGTAGCTCTTAGGTTGTATTTCTATCATTTGGGATCTTACTGCTCTGTTCTGGCACCAGACATTCAGGTGGGTCATGGCTGAAGTTCCTTGTTTCTTGATCACATGGTGTACTGTGTGCACCTGGAGCTTAGGAACACAGAGAAGCCTTTTCACCAGTGGCCATTCATCTCAGAATCCTGCACAGAAGATGTTCCTCCCTCCTGTCTCATCCCCGCAGGAGCCCTGACAGCATGGTTGTCCATTACTCTGGCTCCTCCCTTGGCTCTAAAAGCATCCTTCCAATGCTGTAAGCAGACTGACTTCCATTCTTTCTGAGTGAGCCCGTCCCTCAGTAATACCACTGATTACATTCTCTTCTTTAAAAACTGAAGTGAAATATACACAGTATGAAGTTTGCCATCTCATTCCAGCACTGGTCGTGAATACCTTTAATCCCATACTCAGGAGGCAGAGGCAGGCACATTTCTGTGAATTTGAGGCCAGCCTGGTGTACAGAGCTAGTTCTAGGGGAATCAGGGCTCCACAGAGAAACCTTGTCTAGGAAAATAAATAAATAAGGAAAGCTTGCCATCTCAGCCATTTCTAGCATACACTTGAGGTACAACCCTCCCAGACTCTCTCCAGTTCTGCATTTATCTCTCTCCTAGTTCCCACATCCTCTATTTTCCTTTGTTTTCCTGATTCATTTGAGGTGAAATTGTGTAAGTTTACAACTGATGATCCTTCTGCCACAAGCCCCTGAATGCTGGGGCTGCAGGAATAAGCCTTTATATTTGGCCAAAGATGCTCTACTTTCTGTAGTGCTGAGAGGTCAAAGGCAGGGCTTTAATGGTACTAGGCCAGAGCTCTGTCACCCAGTGGACTCCCAGCCCTCAGCTCTACTTTGTAATCACAGAGCATTGTTTCTTGATTATCCCATTTAGCGTACTGCCTTGAGGTTAACATCACAGTCAAGGTGACTGCTGAGCTCCTCTAGAGACAAGCATCTATTGTAACTTCTTCTGTTGCTGTGAAGATGATGGTGTATACGAGACAGTTCTCAGCAGAAAAATGCTCAAGGTGTTTTCCATGAACTTCAGCCTCCACCTTGAGCATGTTATTCTGCTTTATTTTTATTTTGTATTTTTTGAGGTAGGGTCTCATATAGCCCAGGTGACCTTGAAACTTCTACCTCTACCCACTAAGTACTGGGATTATAGGCATACACCGCATCACAGCAGGTGTGGGTCTCCTCACACTGGACCGTTTCTGCACATTTGTTCAGGTTCTGATTCTGTCACTTGCCTGTAACCCTACCTAATCTTGGGTTCAGCCAGCTTCCAAACAGACGGGGGGAGATCCTCACTGATGGTCAGAAAACAATCACATGACTTCTGCCTACCAGCTTCATTCAGATAATTTCTTCACTTCTATATGAAACCTGGAGTCAAATGGAGTAGTCATAACATTAGCCTAACCCTGACCCTCCCTCGTAGTACCTTTGGCTCATTCATCAGCTACAAAAAATATTTCCTGATGCTGACTTTTGTGTTGGTCCCACTGGGCTCTTATTTGGGTCTGGCATGTCCATCTGAGATCCTTATGTGAAAGACAGTCCTCAGCGTGGAACTACTGGAGATGTTAGAAACTTTAAGAGGTTAGGGCAAGCAGGAAGCCAGTAAGTGAAAGCTTGGCTGTTCTCCTCCACACTCTGACAGGCTGCCATGAGGTGAGTATACATACGTCTCCACTGTTTGCTCCTTTATGATACACTCCTCTCTATGGACCCATGGACCCCACTGCGTCTGTACACTCAAGTGAGTCAAAGCAGGCCTTCTCTTTTTATGGTAATCATCTCAGGTGTTTGTTCCAGCTATGGAAAGCTGTGTTACACACCTACCTGTTATGGCAATGGGGCCTGCAGGTGCCTGCCTTGCTGGCTCTTAGCACCTGGGTTTTTCAAACATGTGTTCACACTGCGACTTGCCATCCTCACTGCCCATCTAGAATGAAGAAGAAAACATGTTTTCAGTGAAACCAGTTGCAGGGTCTTCAATAGAAAAACTGTCTTCAAATGTCAATAGTAGTTTGTAAGGCTGACAATGTCCTTTTTAAAATTCATACTTCAACACATTGAAATTTAAACATAGGCACTTTTGGTAAAACAAACAAACAAACAAACAAACACCAAGTTAATTTATATTGCTCCTACTATTCATGAATTTTCTGGTGATCCAAGGAATCTCCAGGAACCCTTGGTTAGCCCGTGGCAGGGATTTCTAACAAGAGGGAACCAATGATGAACTTTTTCTTTTGTGGTAAAATCTGAGCAAGGACCACTTTCTAACTAAATCGGTGCCTTAGTTTTTTGCAGTAAAGAGACACAGAACTGCCAATTCAAGTCCACTCAGCAGACAGCTGTGGCGTTCAACTTATTGTTGGCAGGAGCTGTGAGTATCTATTTTGACAGCTCAAAGAACCCCAAAGCTGTCTAGGAGGGTTTCCAGAGCACTCAGAATGAAGGTAAACTAATTAAAATAAAGCCACTATGCAAATCTTAAAGGCAGACCCCTGGGGCTTCCTCCAGACCTTCTCCAGATTGTAGCTCCTGGATATTAATCTAGCCTAAGCTAGTTTATTAATAATATTAATAATCATAATAACTTAAATTTGGGGAGCATATTTCTTTAGAGAGTCAGAGAGAAGCTTTGTGTCTGTTGCCATACGGCGAGGCCCATCCTGACTCCCCAGCTGGCTTTGATGGGTCTCCTTCCTGTCCCCACAGCATGCTGCCATTATTTTTCTCAGAGCACGCTGTGTTGTGACAGATCAGGTATCAGGACCCATATGTTCTACAAATCAACGATTGATTCTTTCTCTTACAAACTAGAAGTTTTCTTGAAGAGGGTCTTCTGTGTCTCTATGCTGAGCATATCAACCCTGATGGGGCAAGGCTTCCAACTGAGAATCCTTATACTAATTTAAAACCCCCACCCAAGGCGAACCAAGGCACACACACACACACACACACACACACACACACACACACACACACACACACACACACACCCTGGTGGGGACCAATATGGTAAAAAGTTGGTGAGAAAAGCCCCTGAGGCCATCCAGAAAGTTAGACCAACTAACCTTAGAAGTTGGACCATCTAGTTATCACTATCAGATTAAGATGCAGCCCACTTCCAGCAGCTCTCCTGAAACATGACAGGAATGAGCATCCAAGCCAGTGGTGTTACATGTAGACACCACCTAGGTAACAATGACATGGTGGCATTTATTTTGAGGACATTGAGGACCTGCCACCCTGTGCTCAGACCCCCCCCCCCCACTTGCCGCCTAGAGTCATTGATGCTGGGATGGTCACCACTGGTCACGTTGGCAGCCCCTTGCTCACTCCTATGAACCATCTGAAAGAAGCCTGCCTAGAACATGAGTTCGCTAGCACATGACTTAGCTGATAGAACACACTGTGCAGGGCTGGGGTAGGTTAGAAACTGGCTCTAAAATAGGAGTTGACAAGTACATGGGGGGACATAAGTGAATATGTAACTATGTTGGGTGGCTTTCCCCAAATGCCCTCAACCTTCCGAAGCAGCTCTGTTTCTTTACATGATTCCTGCACGGACTTCTCCAGGAGTGCCTTAACCTACTTGCTTTGCCTTTGGATTTCCTCCTTGCTCCTGGATGCATCTTTCAAGGGTCCAGCACTGCTTCTCTTAAGCTACAGTTAAGACTATTGGCTTCTGGCAAGTGCCCTCGGCTGCTCATCCTCTGACCAGTCTCTTGTCTGCCAATCTTCACTGTAGTGTCTCTTCTAGCTAAGGCTTCTCCCTTACTCTGTAACATGCACATAGGCTCTAACACACCTGTCTGGCAAGGATGAATATATTCTAAAGAGATACATGGTCTCCTCTTTGGCTATCGAATATTGAAAGAATGGACCCCAAATTTGTCCAGGAATCTCTTGGAGGAACAGGAAAAGGCTGAAAGCCTGGGGTCAGCTTGTCTCCTGAAGAAAGCTTTTATGACTTATCAAATAGCTAAAATGATGACAGGCAGGGATCGCACCTGATTAACAGTTTTGTTTTGTTTATTCAATGTGTATTTCTTGCTTTCTGTTGAAATCCTATGTTCATGCCAGGATCCCCTAAGATGGACTTGGGGAAGTTGCTGGATGTCTTTGTCATTCTTTCCAATGTGCCACGTTGAATACAACTCCCCTTTCTGCTTTTTCACTATTGATAAGGTTCCTTCGATGGGCATGACCCTGGAAGTTTGGTAACTGTGACTTCGCTCACACCTAAGCATCTACATACTAAGGTTGTATCCAGTTCCAGCCAAGTGACTCCAGCCCAATTCTCCAGCCACCTGACAGCCAACTTCATGCTTGTTTATGTCTCCCTCCTTCTAAATTAACCTGTTTCCAAAAGTACCCAGGTGATGTATATGGCCACTGCCCTCTCTGGGGGTCCCATTACCCTCAGACATACAGAACAAAGGCCACTCCCTTTTCTCCTTCTTCCTGAGTCCCTCATCTTCTCCTTATCTTAGCCCCAAGATTCAACTCCTGTGTGTATATGCGTGCATGCATGTGTGTGCGTGCATACATGTGTGTGTGTTTTGGGGTGAGTATGTAGATTTCAGTGTGTGCTTGCCACAGAGCTCATGTGGCAAGTGGAGGAAAATCTCAAGAGTCAGTTCTTACCACCTGCCTCGCTTGAAGAAAGACCATCTTGTTTGCTACTTGTGCTGTGTGATCCAAATTGGCTGGCCTATGAACTCCTGGGGATTATCATATTGCTACTTCCCCCACAGTAATGTAGGCACCCTGGAATCATACCTCCTTTTACATGGGTTCTAGGGACTTGAACTCAGATCTTCCTGGTCCACTGTGCCAGCTCCTCAACCCCTGAGACTCATTTTAAAGATCTCCTTCCCCACTTGCTTCTATCTATCTCCATGGCTCTTGTGGACAGCTGCAAGAGACTGTAGATATTCCTACAGTCCATCAGGCTTCTATAAATCAGTTTAATATGTCAGTCTCCTGTTTAGAACCTCAGTGCCTTTCAAGTTCCCAAGAATTCTCATGTTGGACTGAGATGATATATTGTATATTTAATAAAATGAGTCTGGAATATCAGAGGACAGAATCACCCACAGCCAAGTCATGAAGGTCAAGGAATGGTGATTCATAACTTTAATCCCAGCACTTGGGAGACAGAGATCCCTCTGTATCTCTGTGAGTTTAAGACTTAAAAGCCAGGCAGTGGTGGCACATGCTGTAATCCCAGCACTTGGGAAGCAGAGGCAGGAAGATCTCTGTGAGTTTGAGGCTAGCCTAGTTTGCAAAGAAAGTTCTAGGACAGCCAGAGCTGTTACACAGAAAACCCTGTCTCAAACAAAACAAAACAAAAACAAAATAACAACAACAAAAAAGGGCTGGAGCGATGTCTCTGTCCTCTGATAGTTCAGATTAATTTTATTAAATATATAATATATCACCGCATTGAGCCGTTCAAAACTCTGATCTGTCCTCAGCTTCTTCACTACACCATGTGATGCTCTGCTCTGAGGCCTTTGCTTTCTGTACCTTAAATTATTTTCTTTATTCTGGTTCCTGCTACATGGTTAACTCATGCACGTGCACCAGAGCCCAGGATTATGTGCTCCTTCAACAAGTCACCTTCTTCAGGCTATTTCATGCATTATTCACTCCTGTGATGGGCTCTGTGTATCTCTGCTACAGCCGTGTCCTAAATGCTCGCATGATTTGTTATTTAATGCGCATCTTGTCTGTGTGTGTGCTTCACCACCGTCGCCTCTGTTTGACGTCCCCAACTGTCTTCCTCACATCAAAAGCACACACTGTCTGTCAAGCAAATGAGCAGGTTTTCTCTTCCTGCCCCTGCTTTCACTACCAATTGACTTGGATGTGTTTCTTTCATTGACTCACTGATAATCTGAGAATCACAGAAGTCCCACAAATTTCTAATTCTAGGATTTTACACTCAAGGGTTTTTTGTTGTTGTTGTTTTGTTTTGTTTGTGTGTGTGTGTGTGTGTGTGTGTGTGTGTGTGTGTGTGTGTGTGTGTGTATTTTTTGTTTTGTTTAATTTCAATCCCCCAAATATACATTGTTTACTTGTAGTCAAAGATAGAAGGGTTAACTGTGCTATTCTTAGAGGTCATTCACAGGTTGGCTGGGTCCCAGGTACCCATTCACAATGTATAGATTAGGATCGAGTTAGAAGAAACTCCTGATCTTAACAACCTTTCTCTTCTCTCTGCTTCCAGGGCTCCAAGCTGGGGGTAGCAGCTTTGGTGTTCTTGGAGTGGACAGCGCCTGGAAACTCCCTCTGAATACATTTTGCAGTCACATTGCTGATGGTCATCCAGTGATGGTAGATATCAGAAAACACAGTGGCACATTTGCCACTGCATGGCACAGCCAACCATGAAAAATTCCAGAGCACACTGGGGAGACAGGGTCCCCAGGCAGACAGTGGCATACTGCTGACAAACCCCTGGACAGTGCAGGGGCCGGTGAGCCTAGATGGGGAGAAGCACACTCAAAGGTGTATTTTGTCTTTTGGAAGGTTGTCCCTTTGAATAAGGATGCATCAAACAAGTAAATGTGAAGGCCCACATTGGAACAGCCTTCTCAGAAGCCTTCACTAAGATCCTGTCTGAAGACACGATGCTTCTTAATTATGGAGTTCTCTTCACCTTGTCTCAAACTGTGTTGTCAGCACACCACTGAACATGGCCTTGTTGCCTCCTTCTCCCAGACACTTTGGAAGGACAGTGTGACTCCCTCCTATGGGCCACTGCCTGCCCTGGCCTGCCACCCACTGGTTGAGAGATTACAGGCACATGTCCTAGATGGGTTCTTCTAAGTGGTAGTCTCTCTGCAGAGAAATTCTCTCTTTGTCCCTGGCTGCATTGCTTACCAAGTCCCCATCTGACCTTATTCTAGAAGGATCTATTCCTTTTTGTCACATGTAGTGCTGTATTCTGTATTTTCTGAGTGAATCTGCTCCTCCGGCTACATTCTGAGATCTCTAGAGTGAGTCCAGTTTGCCTACATTCCCTCTACCCTGGGCCTAGTGCCTACTTGCCTTGAGTGAAAACTGTCAGCTACTGGGGTGGGGAGCACTTCTGGGCCCACAAGATGTGATGAGAAATGCACTAGATTGTGTGCTACACAGAGAGGGGGCAGGCTGAGAGCTCAGTTACCTCATGCTCTCTGTATCTTCCTCAGGGATCAGGCCACAGCTGCTCCCTCAGGACTGAGAGTGCTACATAGCTCAGTCTCTGTGCTGCGCCCTGACCTCCCTGCATCCCAGATGGGGGACATAAGAGCTGGCCCAGACTAGTGTGTGTCAACCTCTAGTTCCAGAAGCTCCACATACAACTAGCCGCTCTTTCACCCCTACAATGAGGAGCACAACTGCCCCATCAATCAGAGCCCTGATGGGTGACTCTGAGGTGGTGTCCCAGTTTGGGTCTTCATCACTGATATACATTATTAGTATCACTTCTGAAATGAGACAACAGAGCCTCAGAGGGGAAACACAGATATTCTGTGTCTTCCAGTTGGTGAGTGATAGAACGAGGCTGGGCACCCAGGCCATGTGACCCTAAGATCCACACACAGAAGTGGAGAGTGGGGTCAGGGGTGCATTGCAGGAAGTTTGACATGCCTAGACTGGCAGAATGAGCAAATTAAAAGTGTGGCGTGTCTGGTGAAGTGTGAATTTCAGACAGTTAGTAAACATTTTCTAAAGTCTATCTATGTGGGAGATAGTTATAACTAAAATTACTCTGAAATTCAAATTCTACCGCTCTCTTGGTTTTTCAGTCCGGCAACTTGGGGTCTTAGTATCCAATGTGGGTGACAATCAGAGGAAGCTGGCGTGATGTCAGTCCTCAGATGACAGAGGCAGCACGGCCCACTCCTGCACATCACTGCGCAGTTCTTGGAGTTTTTGGCATCCATTATTTTGTCTCATTCTTATAATTGCTTTGAGGAGGCTTGAGTAGACCTAGTCACCACGTTATAGGTGGGAAAAGAAGGCTCAGAGAGGTACAGAATACTGTTAAGTATAGCACAGCATCTGAAGAAAAGACAGAACTCAGGCTGGGATCAGCTCCAGTTAGCACTGGATTCCTCTGTGTTTTCTACAGTATGGAACTCAGAAAATGGGGCTGAGGCTCTGGTGACTGCATCCTGGTAGGCTTCTGGGTTAGGCAGGACTCAGGGAAGAGCTAAAGGCATGGGTGGAAAAAAGGGGTGAGGTGGGGTGTTTCACTTTACTTTCCTGGCCATCTCAGCTCTCTCTCTCTCTCTCTTTTTTTTAAAATGGAAGCCACAGGAATAGAAGTTCTGATAGGGCTGGGGACATGGGTCCTTCTGTTTGGAGAAGGCTCGGTGCTGTGGGACCTTGGTACTAGACTCTGTCCAGTTGTGGCTGGGACTGTCTCAGCTGGCCCAGGCCCAATGTGGTCTTGCTGTCTTCTGCTCCCCAGGCTTGCTGCTCGCCACAGGAGGCCTCTGGGGTTTGTCCCTACCACCAGTTTGACCGCCTGTGGTGCGGTTTTGAAGCCCAATGTCTTGGGGAGGATGTAATCACCTTAATTGAATGGCACTTTCCGTTCGGAGTAAGGGGAAGCAAGAGGAGAGAAGGGTTGACAGGTTGACTTTATCACACCCAGAAGGCCCCAGGAAATTGGAATTGATGTCTCTTGCTGTGCTTTGAGGGTGCTGCTTGGAGGTATTGGCTCATGCACACCACAAGGAGCCATTTATAGAAGTGAATCATGACAGTTCCTTCCTCCGTGTCTAGCCCAGAAGCCTCATTTTAGCCATAAGTGAATATGCATCCTACACCGTCTCATCCCAGCCCCTCACTCAGGGCCATGACGTGTTGCTCAGCCTTTGGCCAGGTTCTAGGATTTTCTGTGCAATACTTGACTGCCCTGCTTCATCCGAGTCTTCGTCTGTGCTCTACATGTTTGGAGGGAACTGACTTTATTGGCTTGGCTGTTATGGTAGAAGTACCACATGGGTGGTTTAAGTGCCATCCCTGAAGCTATTATGTTTGTGAAGTTAATGGAAGACATGTTGTTTGGTAAGGTTCCATTCCTGACTTTTTAGTGGATATCCTTCTTACCCTATCTCTACTCACAGAGATGGGGTGGTATGGGAAGGTCTCTCTGGTCTCCTCTTTTAAGGGCCCTCCAAACTAAATTATCCCTCTTAGATGTGCCTCTGAACACTAGATTATTGGAAATTGGGGTTTCACCATAAAATTTGGGGGACACAAGCATAGAGTTTATAGCAGAGAATGATGAAATGCCCAAATTGGATTCTTTATGTTGGCTGCTTCAGGAAAGGAGAGAAGATGGGGGCAAGTAGAGCGTTCACAGGATGGGAGGCCTAGGGTCTCCCTGTACACACCTGTATTCACCTAGTCACTGATAGGCTTTGTCGGTAGGGTGGACTTCCTCTCCACCTTATGCTGAGGAGACTAGGCTTCTGGGTTTCTTTCTTGTCTCTAGTTTAAGGCTCCTGAGTTTTGGAGCTGAATAACACCTTGTTTTTAGCCTTAGGGGCTCTTATCTCTGGAACTACAGTGATTCTGCTCTACTATTAGCCATGTCACAGTGCTGAGTCCTTGTAATCCTTTCAGCTTTGGAAAGCCAGAGATTTAGGGTCTGTTGAGAAAAGCCCAGCCTTTTTAAATCTTTCACCGTATTCGCTCTGGCTGAGTACTTACTATGTACTCCTTAACTGGTGCTCTGCAGATGAGGCTTGGGCCGGGCTCATCCAATATCAGAGTCTTTCCCTGTGCATAGGGAGTCTCCTGAGGGGTGACTTTGTACTTGTATGGCATTAAACTGGTCTCTGTCTCTTGGCCTCAGCTTCTCTTGCTTTCTGAGGTTTTCACTTACGTGTGTAAAAACACAGTTTCAATTTGTAGAAGAGTCATTGTATACCTAGTATAGCCATTTTGGCTCCCAGGATCCAACATTTGTTAGATGTGCTGGCTTTTTTTTTTTTTTTTTTTTTTTTTTTTTTTTTTTTTTTTTTGTCCACTAGATACATGTTATAGTCATGGGGAGGAGGAAACCTCAGTTGAGAAATTCTTTATCAGATTGGCTAGAATAATTCTGGGGGGTGGGGGCAGTGCCACCCCTAGGGAGATGGTCCTGAGTTATATAGGAAAGTAGGTTGAACAAGCCGGTAAGCAGCATCCCTCTATGCTTTGGTTCTGGCCTGACTTCCCCCAGTGCAAGACTGTATGACCTGAGAGTTATAAGATGAAACAATCCCTTTCAGAGCCAAGTTTCTTTTAGTTGTGGTGTTTATCACAACAATTACAACGTCCAAGGCCTGGCCTGATTGGAGCACTCCTCAAGCTGGGAGATAGGTAGTGGAAACCAAGAGCTCTCAAACTGACCCAGTGCCCTGGAGGAGCACACAACTGCTCTTTCCAGCTCCAGAAGATACAGTGTTTGTACCAGGTCCCAATGATAGCACTGGCTTAGCTGAACCTTGATTCTTCCTGCAGTGGATGAGCACCCAGCACCCTGCTGAGGTTGCAGGTGAAGATGGCAGTTGACCAGAACTTGCCAGATACCAGGTACTGGCTCTAAGTGTGTAGTCTCTCTTGCTGCCTGAGTCCTGTTGCTGATGGGATAGCCTGGGGCAGAGGCATTTTCTTCATGCAGCTCAGCCTGCCCGAAGTTCATTCTGTCTAGTTGTGGACTACAATGTCTAAATGGGCCAGTTTTTCAGAAACTTCTGGTTATTGCCTAGACCCAGTCCTGAGTCTGTAGCTAATCTAAGCAGGAGTTGATGCCACTGGCTCTGGGCATTACATACCCAAGGAAGGATCCAGTCTCAAGAGAAATAAGAGTTTAGGTGTAAAGAAGGGAACACTAGGCTAGAGGGGTTTCCAGCAGCTCCTGCTCTGGATTCCTGATGACTATGGTAGGCCTAACAGTGTTTAGCGACTGGCTCCCAAGGGTGTATGCACTGGCCTATTTCCTGATGTCAGCCTGATGTCCTCAAGGCAGAGTTGGGACCAGGTGTGCACAGCAGGTTTTGCAAGGTGCAGGAGACTCTGAGATACTTCTGAATCCCGGTAGGCAGGCTCCAGCTGTGCTTGCTTTTAAGTGAAAAGTTTTTACTTTAGGAAGCTCACCCTCCAGCTAGCAGCTGCACTCTTGCTGCCTCAGAGGGGCAGCACTGGATGGGATGAGTCACTCCTTGCCTAGTGGATTAGACCAGAGCAGAGCTGCTGTATTTTTTTATGCACTGGAGAGGAGTTCATGACTGGCATCGCCAATGTGCTGGCAGTATTCCCCAGCCGTCTCTGCCGATGCCAAGCCTTAGGGGGCCTCCATTCACTTCAAATTCAGAGGTGCTCTGTCTACCTTTCAAGGAGGAGCGGTTCTCGCACCAGAGGCCTCTGGGCCTTCCAGGACACCCTTCCCTGTGTTTTTTCCAGAACTGGGGTGAGGACTGATCAACCAGTACTTTCCAAAGAGGAAAGATCACCTTGCCACTTACCCCAACTGCAGGGCCATGCCTGATGCCAGGGAAGCCACCAGAGGAGGGCCCCAAAGCTAAGTCACTCAGTACAGACCTCTGTATGGGATGTTGGCTCACACCATGATCCCATGTTACGCAAGGCTGGCGTTATGTAAGGCTGCATATTAATGTAACCGTGGCTAAGAGACGACAGGGTGAAGAGTAGGGGTTCTCAACTTGTGGCTCACAGCCCCCTTGGGATCAAATGGCTTTTTCCCACGGGTCACCTAAGACCATCAGAAAACATAGACATTTATGTTATGATTTATAACAGTAGTAAACTTAGCATTATGAAGTAGCAATGAAATAATTTTGGTGGGGAGTCAGCACCACATGAGGAACTGTATTCAAGAAGGGTTGCAGTATTAGAAAAACGGAGTCACTTAGAGCCTTGGGCTTCTCTCCTGAGGTGTGGAACTGATTCTGGGTATATTGGGAGGCACTCTAAGAGGGCTTCTTGACCTGGACACTTGCAGACGCCGCCAAAGTCCCCAGGGGTGGCATCTGGCTCTGCTCATGTATCTGATCCACATTTGTCTACACTCCCTCCCAACTTCTCCATGGGCATCCTGCCCTGGGCTCAAAAGATGCAGAACTCATGCTGGGAAGGAGCTACAGCGGTAGTTCTCAGCCAGAAGGGGAACGAGAAGCCTGGATCTACACACTGTCATCTTGAACATGTCTCTTAACTGTCACTGTGAAACTTCAAACCAACCCGGTTTATGGTGATTTTTATCTGAGTGGGGGCTGAGGACCTGCGTTCCAAGCCTCACAATGGAACAAGGTCAGACAAGATCTACTGGGAAGGTGCAGACGTCCCCCGTTGGTTGGTAGTCTGGTTTGTGTATTCTCACTCCCCACAGAAACAAAGCACTCACTTGTTAATGGAATGGATAGATGGATGAGAGACATTCTCGCTTGCTGTGTACCTGGCTTATGATCAACATTGTATGGTCCAATATCACTGATATTTGTTGCCATTTATTACAACAACAGCACAAGGCAGGAATCCCTCTTATTTATGGAGAAGAATTGTGGAGTCTAGAGAGGCTTAGCATCTGGCGGTGTGGGGTTTGATCCTGGCACTGGTGAGGGGGAGGATCCTAACACATGCATCATGCATGTGAACATCTCCAGGAACTTCTGGGGTGCACATTTAGACCAAACACCCCTACTCAGTGATGCACTACCTCTCCTAGCTTCATGCTCTGAATTTCACACTTGAGACTCCCAGAAAAAGGACCCTTGGCTACAGGATATCCTTCTGTTTCCTGCACCCACCTACCAGACTCCAAACCATGAGATGCCAAGACCCTGAAACCCTCTAGCATCCCATAAAGATAGCAGCATTATGTTTTGAATTATGACTTCAGAATGCAAAAGATTTTGGACTGCTATTTTTCTACTCCTTTTTTTTTTTTTTTTTTTTTTTTTTTTTTTTTTTTTTTTTTTTGACTAGCTTGCTGGTAAGCACAGCATTCTGGCACTTATGGGAACCTCTTCTGACTCTATAGAGGTTGTACAGAGGAAGTGTCATGCCACAGAACCTTGTTTACCCAGTACTATTCCTTAGCACAATCATATGTTTATGCGAATGAGGATAGTCCCTTAGGAAAGGCATTTGGCTATGATGGGAATAGGTTACTACCCATCAATCATCCTCTCCCCAGCCCCAGAAGGTAGTCAGACAAGGTGAGGTGGGGTCCCTGAAAGAACCCAGAGTGTTCCAGGCTAGACAGAGGCTCAGGCAGTACCTCTTCAGAAGCAAAGGGAGAGCCAGTGAGTCTTCCACACCCATTGCATCGCCTGGAAAATGGTACCTGTGGGTTGGGTAACACAGCAGGGAAGCACAGGTGGGAGAGCCAGGTGATCATTCATACCCCAGGATGCTCACTAAGCACCAGCAGCACTCCAAGGGAGCTCCTGGTCATCTATCCTTGAACTTGTTCACTCACCTCCTGATCCTCACCACGCACTTGGTATATATGACCTTGTTTGAAGTTCCAATTAGAAGGGTAGGTAGGTTTTGTGTCAAAATTTTTTAAATAGTTGAAGAACTAACTACCTTAAGGTCATGCCCAATAAATAGAGGTTAAGATTCAGACCCGAAGGTCTGTCTGTGCTTCTACCTCCCAGCCCCAAGAGAACTTGACTAGTTACCTAGAAGCTACACTTCACCGCTCTAAGCCTTTGCCCAACCATCTGCAACCTCCTCAGGAAGTTGTGGAGATAAGAGGAGGAAACTACATGACCATGGGTAGACTTCCATGGAATGAGGATTCGGTACATGGGAATTCTTAACACAAGATGCACTGTGGCCTGGATGCTTAGTAACTTTAATACTGAACATGATGGACCAGGATCTGGGAGGTGAGTAGGCCACTTGGATGGAACTCTGTGAATGGACTAGTGTTTTTTATGGAAGTCTCCCACAAAGCTTCCTTGCCTTTATCCTACCTAGTTAATACACAGCATGAAAGTAACATGTTCTTGAACAGTCCTGGTACCTTGAACTCTGTTGTTTCTAAGCCATTTGTGTATTTTTCTGATAGTGTCAAACCTTGGGATTTTGGAGGAGACAGTGCCAGGAATAAATTTTTTATTCAGTGATAGCGGTTTCATCCACCAGCAGAGTGCTGAGTGTGTGAGAGGAGCTCATATCCATAAAGCACATAGTAGACACTCATTCAATGTCATTCCCAACACTTCTAACCCCCAGAGAGGGGCAGTGTGGCCCAATAGGAAGGGCATGGAGGGAAGCCAGATGCCCTTGGGCTTGGATGTTGGCTGAACTAACTAATGTGGCCCTCAAGAAATCACAAAAATTAATACATAAATAAATAAACCCTTCTTTGTGCCCCGTGATACCTGCTTCCTGCGATTACTGTAAAGATGAAGTAGGTTCTTGGTTCTATGAAGCAGAGATGGCATGGTCATCACTACCAGGTTACTTGGCTAATCCAGACCTACTGTCAGTCATTAGGGACACTGGCAGGGCTTTGCCTTTCCCCAACAGGAAGGGAGACAGAAGAAATGGAGAGCTCCTCCATTGAACTGGGGTCAACCAGAACTCCCGAGGCTTCCCTGGGCTTGGGGTGACCTCCTCTACTGGCCTTTTCTGTTTGATTGCTCTGTGCCTCACTAGCTGTGCATGCTTGGGTAAGTTATTTATTCTCTCTAAGTCTCAAAGTCTGTGTCTATGAAAGGGATCCTAAGACTTATCATGCTGGGTGGCCTCAACCATAAGCCTAGACATGCTAAGGTCTTATCTATCGGGAACATATAGGTAGTTAACTCATGGAGGTGTGGTGTGGGAACTGAGAACAGGGTACAGCCCTTTGACTTATGGAACACTTGGGCCCTACCTCCTATGAGAGTCGGAGAAGACCAGACTGGGGACAGGGGTAAGCTGCTTGTGCTGTAAAGATACTGGCAGAATTGAAGATATTCTAAAGTGAAAGACATCTCTACCCTTTCTTTGGCTATAACGGGTATAAATAATGAAACAAAGATCTCTAGGGAGTTGAAATTTCCCCAGAAATCTCATGCTAGTAGAAAGAAAGGCTAAAGCCTGGTGCCAGCCAAAGGAGAATCTGGTCTCTCAGAGAGATTTCAGTAATGACAACTTAGATCACCTTAGAGGACAGAGCTAGATAATGATGGGTCAATGATTTTAATCTTTATTTTTAACCAGGAATTTCCTGCTCTACTGACTGATCTAGCTGGGCATACACATAATGCTAAAATTAAACTTCATATCAGCCCTCCCCCCCAAAGATAGTTTTGCAGATCACGGGGACCCCTTTCAGATGTGGTCACATGGACTAAATCTTTGCACAGCACTTGTCTCTCGAGTTGGCTTATTGAGGACAGGCGACCAAGGCCAAGGTCTTGACCCCCCAAAACAAAATTATGTATGTGGCCTGGTGGTCTCAGATCCAGCCAAAGGGCTGCTCCAATGTCATCTAATTCTCGAAGGTGGGACTCAGCAGTACCAGGTGTGAAAGAAGCTTCCAGTCACCACAGAGAGGCTGAGGGAGGATCTGAGCTGCCTCAGAAACCCTGCTTCTAGATCCACCAACTGAATGAATCCCAGCACTCCATTCTTCCTCTGGGCAGAGGCTTTAAGATAGGAATAGCCTTTTCTCCACTTAGTCAGCCAGTTCCTGAAGAAAGGGCCCTCTCAAAGAAAACAAGGAAGGCTGGAGGCTGGCAAGAGCTTGGGCCTCCTACTGAGGCTGAGTGTGAGCACTGGGAACTGTTTTTGGGGAGCCCTTCCTGGTGCTTTGTTCACAGCCTGTCTGAGCTGGACCTTGGAGAGCTGGGTTAGAACACACTCTCCCAGGTCCTTAGTAAAGCCACTGATACTTGCTGTGTTCTTCAGACTCTTTTGCTGTCAAGATTCCTTAAAGGTCAACTAACACAGGACCAGATCAGAGTGTGTTTTGCCTCACCTCAGTGTCATCTGCCATTTATGGCTGGTCCTCAAGCTAAGAATATGCTTCACCTTCTCCTGACTCCAGAAGGCCAATATACTGCACTAGTCCCCCCACACATCTATGTTCCACACTGAAGCCTGTGGCTTACATTTTGAGATGTGCCTCAGCACTGCTGTGGACTCCACAGTTTCCTGTTGGGCTCTGATCTCTGACCTCCATTGTACCTTTGGCTTTTCCTCCAGCCATTCCCACAAGCTCATGTCAGGCAAGGCCCTGGGAATCAAGCAGAGACCAAGAGGCACGTGGAGCTTTCTTAACTAAATGAAACCCGAGATGGGCAGGGTATGGTGGCACACTCCTGTACTCCTAGAACTTGGCAGAACGTGGAGATAGAGACAGAGGATCAGGAGTTCAAGCCCAGGCTATGTTTAAAAACAAAAAGCAGGAACAGCAAAGGAAATCCCATAGAATCAGAGGGCTAGGGATTGGCTTGATTTGGTGAAATGGGGTTAAATCAGCTAATATAAACAAGGCCTAGACACTCCAGCATGCTTGGATCTTGCTGAGGAATGCTAACCCCAGGGACATTTCCTTAAAGGCCCCTACTCCTTCTTCTCCAGTAACCAGGGAAGACAGACTAACACCTCAAGAGGCATTAAGCAAGTGAGCCTAGTCTTGGAGTCTTGGCGTCAGGGCAGGGCTCAGTTACTGAGACGGCCTGTGACTGGAGGAGTAAGCTATTTTAGAACATGGGGCTTCCTCCTGTCAGTCAGGGTCAATCACAGAGAGGCAGGAAGCACAGACACTTGTAGAGAAAAGGCAGCCAGCCAAAGAGATGGGCTCTTCCTCTGAGGCCACAAGGCTGCCTGTGGCCTTTCCTGCCACCTCCTCACAGCTCCCTTGGCCTGGGTTCCTGGGGGACTCTAGTTTCCCTGTCTCGATGATCCAGCATCCCATGATCCCCTTTCTCTTTAGTATGAACATTTGCTTCCATCCCAATCAGCTTCTGGTCACCAAAAAGCAGCGACATTTGCTTCCAGCCTGAAGACCCAGGGCCAGACACAGATTGGACTTGGGTCACCCCATGGCTATTTTTAAACTCCCCAATAAGCACAATTCACTCTGGTTGGCTGGCCACATGGATGTTCCACACGACTGGTGACTCTAAGGCTAAGGTAACCCTCAGCCCCACAGGGCAAAACTGAACACTTCCGGTGTGACCCAGAGCCTAGGGAGGAGATTTCAGGGCCCACCAGCTGCTGGCTCTGACTTTCCTGTTCCTAAGTTTTTCTTTCTTCTTCTTCTTTTTTTTTTCAATTTTAAAATTTGCTTTTATTTTTTTATTCTTTGGCAATATATAGTGCATCTTGCTTATGTACACCCCCATTACTCTCATTCCTGCTTTACTCTCCCAGCCTCTTCCTTTCCAACTACACGCTTCAAACTTCCTTCTTGCCTGTCTCTTCTGTTTTGGGGTAACCTACTGAATTTAGACTCACTTGCATGAACTGCACCACTGTTGTGAGTATATATGGATTAAAATTCTACTTGGCTCCAGGAGCATATGCCCCATGGGCAGTCAGTAACTTTTTCTTGTAAAAGATCGCACACTTGATTTCGTTTTTTTATGCTTCACGATTTGGGCAGGTGTGTAAATGCTGCCTGGCTGTATGCAAATGAATGTGTTGGGCTGTGTGCCAACAAAGCTTTGTTTACAAATCCAGGCTTCTAGTCACAGGGCATTCTATCACCACTGTTTCCAAAGGCTAGAAAAACAGACATTGTTTGACATGCACATCTAATATATATATTATATATTATATATTATATATATATATATATATATATATATATTCAAAAGTGTTCCTATCACCATACCAATTCTTCTCCATCAGACAAAAAGGGATGGCTTTTGACTGGGCAAGCCTGACTTGTAGGGAATCTTGTTGGGCTCCCTGGGGTGTATGAGGACAGGCAGTCTACTGAGGGCTTTGTGTTGGAGACCCACGTGCTTTCAAAGCTCATAAGTCAGAGTGCAACAAAGTGTCCCCATAGCCAGTCTCTCTCTGCTAAACCGGGGGGGGGGGGGGGGGGGGGGACGATGACGGGGACGGACAAAGACATTGTCTTCTTCAACCCCACTATAAAACTGGGGCCCTCGTGGTCCCATTTGACAAATGCAAGGATCAGAAATATCCACAAAAACACGCTCACTCGGCCATGTAGGAGAGCAGGGCACCCTGACAGATACGAGGGGGAACAAAGTCACACATATATGCTCTAAATCTTCTGTTCATGGCCCACAAAGCACATTCAGCCCCTGGGAGCCCAAGCACTCAGTGTGCTCTTATCCTGTAGATGCCATCCTACACATTTCAACATTTGCAGCCCTCCCAGAGCAGACACCCCTTTTACTAGCCAGCTTGAGACTCCCTTGGCTGTGACAAGGAGCAAGCAAGTGTGCAGACTGTACCTTCTGTTCTTCACGTGCGCCCCAGCTGCTTGTTCCACAGGCCTTCCCAGGATCTGGAGGGTACCCGGCTCTGCCCAGTTGCCCAGACTTCTTCCCCCTTAGCAAGGTGCCAAGAGAGGAGAGGGAAGCAGATTCAGTGCCCGGACTGCCTGCGTCTCACCAAGTTACCCACTTGAACAGAATCAGTAGCCAGAAGCTACCAGACGTGGAAGGTCCACAAGCTTACCCAAACAGAGACTGGCCTCGGGAAACCAAATGGTGTTCTTGGTGGGGCAGAGGCAAACAGTCCGCTCTGCAACACCCGCGTGGTGTCAAGTAACAGTCAGATTAAACAAACAGCCTCAGAGGCTATTTTTACATCCAGATCAGCCACGAGTAACAGATAACTTGGGGAGTGAAAATTGTTTGCTGGCTAGCTGGACCCTCACTGCGATTCCAGCTTCAGTTCAGAATGATTTCTAAAGCTACCCCAGAACATAGGTTTGAATAAAAATTTCAAGATGGGAAGGAAAACATTTGTCTCAAGAAATGTTAAGAACATGATAGTGTGTGCTTTGGAGCCAGCAAAGGAGGCCTGCTGATGTCCCAGAGCAGAAATAGCCTGTTTCATCATCGGCTCTGGACAACCCCGGCCTGCATTCCTCGAGTGAGGAGCCATACTCTGCCATGCTTTTGGAGCAAAATAATCTGGCCAGCCACAGGCTGGGGGAAGGCTGGGCTGGGTTTCAAGGGGAGAGATGCAGAACGATGTGAAATAACCAGGGGAAGATACAAGGTAAGTGCCAATCGACAACTTGGTCCGGGTGTTTGCAAAACCTGGGCACCAATGGCAAATATTTTCTGTCAGCCCAGGACTCCCCTCTCCTTCCCTGGGAAGGATCCCAACCCCTACCCCAAAGTCTCAAGATGAGTTCACACCTGTCTTCTTTATGACTGCATCCTAGTTTTGTCTGGGGCCATCTGCCCTACCCCTAAATGGCTCTGGACCACTTTCTTCCTTCCGGCTATGCTGAGCTAGCTGCTTACCCTCCTCATCCTCCTCAGTAAGGTTCTGTGAGAGCTCACTTACTACCAAGATTCAATTCAAGAGTTTCTTCTTTTTGGCCTAAATCTCCATTTTAAAGCTTCCTTGGTCTGAGGTCTGAAGGATTCAAGTTGTCCGGTCCTGCATATCTGGCTCTATACAGAGCTCAATGCCCTGGGGGAGCCCTGCAGAGTGCTGTACCTCTGGATCTATTTGTGGACTGCCTGTCCTGACTCTGTGGGCACCTCAAGGGCAACCACCTCTGTCCCAGGCTTGAACTTTAGTCTGTGGACATCAGGCTCTGGAGATGGGCAAGGCTGAACTTGTCCTGGTTCAGCATTTAGAGATGGTTTGAAGAAGACTCATAATGAACTTTTCAGGGTTATCCATCCCACCAAGACAAGCAACAACTTGAAATGGGAGTGAGAACATTGCTCAGGCCCAGGGACCCTCATTGCATTAATTTCTAGCTCTTTGACACCAGGCAAATCACTCTTCCTTGTTAAGCCTCAGTTTATTTCTAAACTGGAAATAGTATCTATTGATATATGATTGTATTGTCAAGCTTCTCAAATGTTAGCCATTTATTTATTATTGTTATACAAGTAACCTCCTCAGCCATCTAAATTATCATCTATTCATTTCCTTTAAATGAAGCTTAAGTCAACTTAACCCTTTTTTAAAAAAAACAATACCCAGGAAATCATAGATTTCCTATTTTCGTGATTGTTTTCCCCTATTACTTTTGTAAACAGATTCATAGTGAGTTCTGTGTCATCTCTGTGTGGCCAGAGTCACTTCATTTCTACATTAGACAGCATTTATTGCTAAACCTCATCGTACGTGGAATTTGCTTCGGGTGAGTAACAAGAGCTGAACTGTCCAGTGGGGCTTCTGATTTCCAACTCTCTTTCCTACTCTCCTCCGACTTGCTCCTCCCAGCTTGCTCTTAATGCCCCACAGGTGGCAAGCATGACCTCATGTCTGGTTTGGGATCATAGAAACAGTGATCTTGTGCTCCAAGGCAAGAGCTGATACTCTTTGCTTGAAGTGGCCGGCTGACAAGAGACAAGGGGACTCTTCAGGGGGCTAGGGAATGACAGGCAGCTTTGTCCACAGTGTTGAGAGAGAACAATAAGGTATCTGCCTAGCAGGAGTCTCCAAGCAAGCTAACCAGGCAAACAACACTCCACCCCAAGATCCAGTGGCCCCCAGTAAAGGCCTCCACCTTCCGCAAACCATGGATCCCACATCTGCATTAGTTACAGTGGGCACACTGACACAGACCACCCCTAGCAAAGACAACAGTTAGGCTTTGGACCAAGAATATAGGGTCAGCATAGCCCAGAGCTGGCATGGTCTCTGGGGTCTGGCTAAGGGTCTGACCACTGTCTTCCAGCCCAGGAATCATGAGCTGCATGGAAAGAATGTGAATGAAGACACGATTCTAAATGTAGACTCATGGGTGCTATGTGAGCCATCGTGCTCTGAATGGTCTAGAAAAACAAGGCCTGCTTGTCCGTTCAGCAGGAACATAAATAAAGCTGTCCTCAGGCAGTGTGTTACCATGTCCCATCCCTGCAGTGACAGCTCTCAGAAGGCCTCTGGACATAGCAGGGCAGAGTGCCTGCTTAATGGCAGGAGCAAAAATGGATGAACTGTGGCCTTGATGCCTGTGATGATCACAGTTTCATTTTACATCATCTTTGATCTGCGCTACAGCTGTATAACTAGATACATTCAAAAGCTGGCAATGAGGGCAGTGCGCAATGGCTCCTGGAGCTCTGGTTATTTGAAGCTCACATCCTTGCAAAGATCATGAGGTAACTCATCCGATTCTTCTACCCTTGTGACCTGGACATAGGTGATATTTGTTGGCCAGAATCAAGATTTCTTTGGGGATCATTTCTGTCAATGTCTTCAGGAGCCTGGTGCATCTTTCTGGCTTGATAATACAGCAAAAAGGCTAGCCAGCCCATACAGAACCCTTACATCGTGCCTTGTACTATTTGATGAGCATATACCAATGAGCCTGGTCTTTCACGCCACCTTGAAGCTTGGTCGCTATGCCAGAGCTTCAAGAGGAGGAGATAATAAAAACAAGAACTTGCACTGCCCCTCTTGAACTATAGCTGGGCCACACCTTCTAAAGACCTATAGCCTTCAGAGCTGTGCACAGCTGGGCCGGTTGGTGCAAGCCTGAAAGTTTAGGCAATAGGTTCACAAGGTTAAGGCCTTCCTGGGCTACAGAGTGAGTTCAAGGCTAGCTTAGGCAATTTAGTGAGATGCTGCCTCAAAATTAAAATGAATGAGGCTCTTAGGTTCAATCTCCAGAACAGGGGTAAGGTCAGGGTCAAGATGCACCAAACAGCTTGGATAGGATGTTCAAAACATGAGCCCACGCGACACACGTTTCAGATACAGACTATACTAGTTTTTCGGGACGTGGGATCCGGACATATGTAGAGGGATGCTGACTGCTTGTGTTAGCTCAGTGCCCTGCTAATCTCAAAAGGAGTGCTCCATTATTAGCTCACAATTTGGAAACAGCAGATCCATGTGGCCGAGAATGTTTCCATGGGGCTGCTGCTTTCCTGTCTGGACACAGTTGGGGCTTGTCATTGTTGATGGAGGGACATCCTGGCTTGAGGGTGAGACAGCTTCCCTGAGGCTTGCCTCCAGGGTTCCTTGGTAAAGACTTCACAATGAAAGTTTGTGAAGTGTGTGTGTGTTTGTGTGTGTGTGTGTGACTTAGTATCCCCATGACACATTAACACTTCAGTCATGTCCTGTATTGATTGAATATTAAGATGATATATCGTATAGTATAGAATAGTATAGATGATCTACAGCTTACAATGGCTCTGTTTAGGATTTTCCATTTTATATCTGTGGTAAAGAGGCGTGGCAAAGAGGCATGTGTGGTCAGCCTCACAGTATGAATGCTGAACTTTTTCAGCCTTGTAGTATCTGGTCTTATTAATTTGGAGATGCTGGGCAGGGACAAGAAGCTGTCCCTGTCAACTAGCCTTGAAGGAGACAACCCACATGACCATGCACTGCTAAGTTTATTGTTTTGCATCTGATGAATTTTCAACTTACCATGTGTTTGTTGGACTGTAACTTCATTGTACATTGGGAAACATCATACTTTGGGCTCAACAAAACGTGCCATTAGACTTTGTTTCCATACAGCAGTACAAACCTTATCTTACAGCATCTGAGGCTGCCTGGGTCTGATGACCATCAATCATGGAAGTGGGTGGAGAGTTTATGGGACTCTAGTCCTCTCCGCTGAACTACTGGCTACTGATAGATTTTGGGAGAGGAGCAGGCCCAGTTTCAGCTGTGTATCTACGTTTGACTCAGGCTATAGTGGGTAGCTCTGACTCCATGGTCACACAGATGGCTCTGGTGAAACTTAATGAATGTGAAACAGAAAGATATAAATGAAAAAAAGGGTCCTGCAGGGAAGAGAAGTAGATAGTAACAGGAGTGTGTGTATGGGTGGGTGGGGTCAAGGTGACAGCCGCCAGAATGCACTATACACATATAAAAGTGTCAACAGCAACTTTAATAAAAATTATTTAAAAATTGTTTTTGCACGTGTGTGCCCCCCCCCCCCCGTTTTTAGGCTTAGAGAAGATTTCAAATGGCCTTGTAACTTGCACTATATTGTGTTGCACAGTGCTGGTCTCTGGGTTACAGACCTTCACCCTGCCCCATCGGGCTGACGGAGGGTGTGGTGCTAAGATATGGTTAATGTCTTAGTTGCCCAGGCAGCGGTGATTCTAATTCCAGATTCAGGAAAGACCCTTACCTCCCTGGGGGTACATCACTCTCACATGCATGGAAATAGGGCCTTCCTAAAATAAATGATGACTCTTCCAATGCAGAGGCCATGGCAGGAGCAATAGAGCAGCCTGGCTGTGGGGTTGAAGAATGTAATACAAAGTATAGGTGAGCAATGGCTGCCCTTGCATTCTGGCTCTGTTCTGCAGAACAGCTAACTGCCCTTCACCCATTTCTATGGTGGCAGGATTGTTTTAACCTCTCTCTTGCCTCGGATGGAATCTTTGTGCTCAAACATTCTCTGCTGAGAGCACTTTACCTCACTTTGCCTTTTCTCCTTTTGCCTCTAGCTTTGTAGAGCCCTTGGGAATCTCTTAGGGTTCAGAGCCAAGTGCCAGCCTTGTAGGTTTTGGTCTCAGAGATTTAAGGCATTTCTTCCCAGGACGCCAACCACTGACAAATCTAGGCACGTGCTTTGATTTCTTCTCAACTTGGTACCTCCAGAACTCTGCAAGTATCTAATGAGATGGAGCATGGGCTTATGCTGACATAAAATCATGTCAAGGCAGGTCCTGATATCATTTTGTCATAATGAGACTGCTTTAGCTGTGTCCTAGTCAGGGTGACAGCAGATTGGTGGTGATTGGCAACTAAGGTGTGTTTGTGCTGAGGAATTGTCAAGAAGCTGCATGCCCCCCTGCTGAGGACTACACAGTTGTAGAGAGAGAGAAGGGCCTTTTTCTCTGTCCCTGTACTGTGTCATCCTGAGGACAAGGGGGAGAAATGTGAGTTCCTTATGTTTACTGTATACTCAAGGAGAGGCTGCAGACGAATGCACACGGTTGTCATTGGTGTTCTAAAAGGAAGTCATAAATAGACAACAACCAGAAATGGCTATCTATGAGGAAGACACGGATCAGGGTGTGGAGGAGATCAAATTTAGATTGCTTTGAATCTGCCCTTTCCTGAGTACCTTTGAGTTGGAGCCAGGAAGATACTTTATGGGATTATCCTCTATTTTTACTTTTAGGTAGAAAACAACAGATCTGGAAAATTGAGGAACAATTTGTTTCAGTAAAAGTGAAATAAATACGAGACCACAGGGCTTTGCCTAGGAACAGCATTTACTTAGGGAGAATAAGGCCTGGGTTCTGGTCTGAGCTCAGCAGCCAAATGAACAAACATATCAAAGTTGAAACAAATAAACTTAATATGTAGGTAGCACATTGGGGGAAGCACATAAAATGATTGCACAATATGGCGATTTGACTTAGTAGCTACGAGGATCGATCTATCAAATCAAATACATGTACATAAGGGTTAAGACACCGGTAGTCATGCTAATGTCATCAGTTTTGCTTTTTTCTTTCCCCCTAGTAGTAGAGAAAGGAGATGAACATAATAAGAAATGGCTTTAATGGGTAAAGCTCTGAGTTCCTGCTCTGGAATATCAGCAATGCCTCTTGATAACTGTCTTTTGAGAAAGCAAAGCATCTTCTAGTTGACATAATAGCAATGTTCATGATTTATGCCTGAATTTTTCCTTCAATCACCCTTGCTTATTTAAAAACAACAACAGCAAAAACAGGCAAATAAACGAACCAGAAAACATGTAAGCAGATCCCGGAATGCTTGTCACATCAGAACAGGCAGACCATCAAAACTCCTCCAGCATCACATGGAAAGGCTTGGAGAGAGGCTCTCGCTGGGGAAGAAAGCAGCAGTGTGCACACTGTTGAGAGTGAAACCGTCAACAAATCAAAAGCACATCAAATGTGTTTAAAGTGATCAGTTCATAAAGGCTGGAAGAAAAAAGCCTGTTCATACAGCCCTCCATACCCTTGAAGACACGTGGAGCAGGCAGCAGACATAGCCTGACCCGCACCATGAACTGTATCAAATGGTCTAAAGTAACAAATGTTGGGCTAAGGAAAGTCTCCCTAATGACAGGAGGGTGGAAATGGAGTCTTATAAATTATCAAACACCAGTGAAACCTCTTCGCAGGACAAGGCTGCCTATGGAAACACAATGAAGATTGTCTTCATTGGTAAAATCCCCCAAGCCCAGTTTACACCCTCCCCACCACCTCCATGGCTAACACAGGTAGGAAAAACCACTAAGCATAGTTATGAGGCTGCAGCCAGCAGTATGTGCTTGGGAAAATAAGCCATCTGTGGAAAGATCTATAGGTAGAAAGGCTAGTTTCCTATATGTGTAAACATGCTGTAACAGAACCCATGACTTTGCTTCCTGACTTAAAAATTAATACCCGCCCCCCAAAAGAACTGGTGAAGTGGGAAAAGGCAGCAGACTTATATAACAGATCAGTAAAGCAAAGCAGACAGGATGCAGGGATTAAAAGGTACTGGAACAATGACCATGTACCAAGTATACACCACTCCACACCAGACTCCCACAGACTTCTAAAACAGGAGACCAACACTGCTTGGAAATTTGATATTAAAGAACTGCTGTGAATCTTCAGGTGTGATAATAGCATACAGTTGAAGGACACATGGATGTGTTACTGCAGATACGAAACCTCATGGTATCAAGGACCTCAAAGTTACATAGGGTCTGGGGTACAGGTCACTTACCCATCTCCTGGGATTTGTGTACATTCATTTGAAATGTCTCAAATTAAGAATAGAAAAATCTCCAAAGTGGGAAGGGCAGCAAAGAGACGATCTGAGTGAGTTGGCGGGGGCTGATGGTTTAGGGAAAGAAAGGCAATCAGGCAACCAGAAACACAGGCAGACCATGATAGGGCAGAGCTGTGTCTGTTCCTCTCACCACGTGGCAGAGACGGTGGCACCTGGGCCAGCCTGGCCTGTCCGGCAGACTCCAGGGTGTCTGGTAACCTCACTTAGGGTTATCTGATACTAAGTGGCTTTGGGGAGGCCAACATCTCTACAAATATTGGCAAGTCCACAAACTTCAGAAACAGTCAAACGCCTAAGCTGAGAGTGCGGATGTCTGAGGCTGTCCTTCCAAATTAGAAAATTTAAAAGGGAGAAAATCATTAGTGTGGATTGTTATATAACCATGTAAAAATGAACTATATACAATAATATAAAATTCTACATATGCATGTAAAGAAATACACACACACACACACACAAACACACACACACACACACACACACACACACAGAGAGAGAGAGAGAGAGAGAGAGAGAGAGAGAGAGAGAGAGAGAGAGAGAGCAAAAGACACAAACTGTCTCAAGTACTCTGCTGTCTTGCATTAGATAAAAAGATAACCTGAAGCCAGTCAATATTGTTTTATAAGCTGTGCATGCATGTGCGTTTGTGTGTATGTGTGTATGTGTGTATGTGTGTGTGTATGCGTGTGTGTGCGTGTGTGTTTAAGGCTGTATATGTCATGCAGGTGACTTGAAGCAGGACAATTAAGACAGGTCTTACTCTTAAAGAGGATCTTTGCAATCTTTACTTCATGTACCTCCCTGAGCTGAAACCACATAGGGCTAGTGGCTAATGTCACTGTGAAAAGCAAAAGCTCTTAGACTGGAGGTATGGCATGGTGGGGTATTGTGAGGGACCCCTGTGCTATCTGTTTGTTCTCAAGGACCAATCTCTGGTTTCTCCAGTGTAGGGGCTTCTGGAACTCTAGGATGGAAGGGAATACTCAGGTTCATAGACAGCTGCTCAGAGCATCCACCTGGCTGTCAAGAGACATGGAAGATATCAAGGATGCCCTGGTCCATGAGCTCCTGCTCACTTCCTGTCTGGTTCAGTACACAGTAGACCAGATGTGGTTCAGCTGCAGTATGAAGATGGGCAAAGTTAGAATGTGTGTTCTTAGAAGTGGCTTTACATGTTACCACCTTCTCTGGCCACCTTCTCTCTAGGGTTGATATCTGGCATGATGGTCCATGCTCCTGAAGACTAACTCTGTTTCCTGAAGCTTCCAGAGACTTCCATTAAACTTCGAAGTAAGTTCCTTCCCCAGTGTGAGGCTTTCCCTGTGGTCCTGGTGAGCATGCAGATGACTTTTGTCTTTGCAGCACATCCTGGTTCCCAGTAGAACTCCACAGTCTCATCTGTCTTCCTACTTGAAGTAGAGGAACAGGAGAGTCTATAAGGAATTCCATGGTGAGTGGAGTAGGTAAATTCTGGTACCATCTCCCACCACCCACCCACCCACCCACGTCTGGGGTGGGTGATTCTAGGTAGAGATCTTTCCTGCCCTTGTCTGCCTCTAGTGTCCACAGAAGGAGCAGTTTTGACTCTTAGCCCTAGTCTCTGATGTCACCTCCAGCCCGGGGCCAGATGAGGCCCATAAAGCCACAGGCGGTGAGCTTTAGAGGAATCTGGATAGACAAGTAGCATTTAGAAATGAAGAGGTTTGTGTGGCTACAGCTGTATGCCTGGCTTTTTAACGAGGGCTGGGATGGGGGACTGAACACCTCTGGGTGGTATTACGCATAGGGCAGTTGCTGGAGCTTTGTGAGGCCAACCCTTCAGACAGGGTCTGCCCTTACTGCTGGCCATTGTTCTTTCTTTCTCTTATAGAACCTTCTGGAAGGCTGCTGGAAGATTTCTGGGTTTGGAACCCTGTCTGAAAAGGGCTTTGGCTACAATATCATTTGTTCACCTTTGCCTTCTGCAGTACAGACACTGAGGTGCCTCTGTAGTGACCCTCCTTGGCATTGGCTATAGACTTCTCTGACCTATGTTGAGCTAAACATGAGTATGTAAAACAGGCAACCAGAATGCACTATTAATACTAAATAAGTCTTATCTTCAAAAATGTCCACCTGCGGTAAGCAGATACCTCTTCATGAAATATGAAATCCACCCAAATTTATTAAAGCCTCTCGTGTAGTGGTGGGAGCTCAAGCCAAGAAGCCCTCCATGAGTGCCTCATTATTATGGTGCCATTATTTATTTATCTCCTACCCTAAGACAGACATGATGTAATCCAGTAATTAAGATTGTTATGATCGAATATTTATTAAGCACCTTCAATAAGCCAGACACTGATCCACATAAAGCGAGTCTATCCCCTCAAGGGCTCCCATCTCGCTGGTACGGGGGTTCAGTGCCTCTCACAGGAGAGCAGGAGCATTTAATGGATTTTGTCTTTCCTGAGTGAGCCTGAAAAGTGAAGTTGATCAGAAATTGGGCCCAGTAAACTTTCCATAACAAAAAGATGGCTTAGGAGAGACATGTAAATATGCACATACTAGTCCCAAAGTAGCCTCAGACCCGGAGATAGACTTCCCTGGAGGCCATCTGGGCCAAGATGAGGCCTGGGTGAAGATTCCCTTTTTGGGAAAATAGCCCCACTGTGGTATATTGCAAACTGCTATTTGCTTGTTCCCTACTGTGTGTCAGGGCCAGGGCTATATAAAGGATAAGCAGTTATAGCCAGGGTCTTCTGAAAGCAGCTCCCAGCCCCAGCCTCAAATAGAAATCCATCCACCTGATTTCTCTTCCATCAGCCCTGGGGATGTGTGGCTTCTTCTCTCTCCTGGACCCCTGTCTGCTCTGCTCTCCCATAGCTGAGGGCCTGGCCACTACCAGGACAGAAAAGGGGACCAAATGAATGACACGCAAAGGAGCCAATAAGAACACCATGCCAGCAATGTCTGGTGCCCACCTGAGTTCTGTCACCCACTTTTCTTCACTTGCAATGATCCCTTAGTAGGTTATTCTGTGTTTGGGGAGAGAGTATGATGTCCCCTGGGTGCTCTGCGCTTTTGGTAGGAGATGTTTTGAAAACGGACACACGAAGGCCTGGTGTCTGTCATCACGAGGCTTGACTTAAACATTTGGTTCAGGAAAACAAGACGACAGCAGAAAGCCTGTGCTTTGAGAGAATCTAGTCACCGCGTCAAGTTTATATTTTAGTGCTGTGCTTTCCCCGTGAATTCTGATAAAATTCACACAACATAAAATGGACCATTTTAGAGCCATACTTAGTGCATGGTGTGATGTTCCAAAATCAAGTTTTAAAGATGCAGCCAAACACGACTTAATAGTTTCATTTAAAATAAGAGCTCTTGTGGATATGTAGCATGTCTTGATCTGCTAATGGGAGGCATCAGGTGACTTGGGATGTGAGTCCCTCCTTTGGTGTGGGGCCTGGCTTCTTAGCCAGTGCTATGTATAGTAATTGTCGCTGGAACATTGAACCTTTGTAGATGTTGTGTCCACCATTGGGTTTCTGGGTAATGGGTGAGGGCTGATGCTAAGTCTTAGGTAAAGGAGTTGTGAAGCCTCCCAGGTGTGTCTGGTGCATGTTTCTGCTTTCTTCTGTGTGGGGATACTGTGAGTAAGTCTAGCTTTGGATAGTTTTCCCTGTGCTGGCAGTGAGGTCTTCATAGGAAGTCCACCTCATGTCTGCCTGTTTCTTAGATATGTTCCCTGATTTCACCACAAACATTTCAGAGAAGCCTTGCTTCCAGCCTCAGGAGGTCTTCGTTCACAGGATGCAGGAGTCCTCTTTCTTGGGCAAATCCTGCTGTGGCTCCTTAGTCACACTCCTGTGTGGGAAGAACACGGATTGCTTCCTTCCACATACAGTTATGGTCCTGCTGTGTTCCTCTTCATGGCTGATCACCACGAGGATTACCAGCTATCTCCCTTGGGATTCCCAGTTGTCTGAGTCTGGATGGAGGCCTAATCTAGCTTGTTTTTAAGCAAGCCCTGGAGCTGGTGCTTATCTGGTGTCAGGAAACACTACCTGGGTGAAGTGGGGATGTTCGGGTGGCTTCCCCTGGGTGACTGGCTGCCCACTGTCCTGTACTACAAGAAGGATGCCTCTCAGCACAGGGTACCAGCTCTCTATAGACTCTTGGAGCTGGCTGGAAATGCAGGTTCTCAGGCTCATTGTGTCGGAGAACACCTGCAGGGGACTGACTTTGCATAATAACTGGGCTGAACTAAACCATTTTCATACCTCATCTCCTTCAACCCTCATGATGGGGAAACTGATGCCTAGAACACTATGGCCTACTAAAGCTAGAGCAATTGAGAGACAGAACTAGAAGTTAAGTCCAGATAGAGCACTTCCAAGGAGAGATGCTCTTCTTGTCAATGAATGTACGCTGTGTAGCAGAGGCTTGAGTTTGAGGATATACTAAGGTTGGCTCTGGTTCTGACTTTGATGGAAGGCATGTAGAGAGCATGAGTCAGGGTGGTGAAAGACATTCCACACAGACGCTTAGGCAGCCTCCACCTAAACCCACGCACTGGGATGCAGAGTCCTCGGTGATGCTACAGAGGAAGAAGGCTCCAAGGCAAAGGACTCACTCAAGGAGGCAAGTCAGATATAGAACTGATGTCACCAACACCAAGGACATTTGTGAGAACGATGTCCATGAGAAAATGAAGTGCCAGTGCCCACAGTTTTATTTGGAGCAAGATAAAGCCACAAAGGTCAGGTCACACCCTGGAGAAGAATTTTCATAGCTACTGCTGTAGAAATGCTTGGTCAGTCCAGAGTACTTAGGAGACTTCTTGAATAGAGCAAGTAACTGAGCTGGAACCACAGAGAGACGCAGAATGGTGACTTGGGACTACTACTTACCCTCTTTCATTCCCTTTCCAACCTCCATGACAGCGACACTGACCAATATCCACTGAGAGGCATATAGAGAAGAGAGAGGCCAGCTTAGACACTTACCAGGTCCTGGTGTGCTGGAGTTAGTTCTCCACCCTTGGCCTTGACTCATCTGTAAAGTGGGCTTTATGACTTCAGACAGATTAAGGCAGTTGGTGAAAAGTCCTTGTCTTTCCCCACCAATATGCAGGCGATTCTGGGAAAAGCAGCCTGTATTAGAGAGAGATGCATTACTTAAACAAGGATGTTTGTGTGTGTGTGTGTGTGTGTGTGTGTGTGTGTGTGTGTGTGTGTGTGTGTGTGTGTGTCTGTGTGTGTGTGCTATTGCCTATTTGAGATTAGGTAGGTGATTTTAGTGACAAGAAATGAAGTCTTTTTACCTCAAGTGAATAATGCCACTATTCATGCTGACTAGAACAGCATTCTGTAATCAGTTTTAGAAATACAGACTGGGCTGGTCTCAAGCTTCCTGTGGAGCTAAGGATCCTCCTGCCCAGCCAATCAAGTGCTGTGATTGTATGCACTACCACACCTGGCCCTCTATGATCTATTTAAAACCGCAAGTCAGAGCAGGTTGCTTCCTTCTCCCCATGCTATTTCCTATTAGTTCAGACCTAAGCTTAATGGTTCCCCTTTTAAGGTCTGAAAAGTGATCCCATTTCTGGACACTGCCCATGTACATCTATAGTGCTGGGGTGAATTAGAGTGTGCACAGGTGTGTGAGAGTATGCACATATGTGTGAAGATGTGAAAGATGAAAGTGTATAAGTGTGTGTGTGTGTCTGTGTGTGTACATGCAAGCATGCATATGTGTGTAGTGTATGTGTGTGTATATATGTGTGTATGTGTGAGTGTGTATATGTATATGTGTGTGTGTCTCTATGTGCATGTGTGTATGTATGTGTGTGTGGTGTATGCATGTGTATGTGTGTGTGTATGTGTGAGTGTGTGTGCATGTGTATATGTGTCTGTGTGTATATGTGTGTGTGATGTGGCAGGTTTGTGGGATAGACTTTACAGTATCACACTAAAAAGATATGACATCTTGGCTTTTGTGGAAGGACTAATGCACTTTAACTAGTTTGAAATAATTCTTATCTTGAATTAGTTGTGGATTTTATTATAGATGACATGAAGTATAAAATGAGCCCTTGAAAATATATTTTGGAAGGGTTTTGATGTTAGGAATTTATTATCTATTCAGGCCACAGAACAGCGTTGTGGATAGATCTAGACAGACCATTCTACCTCATCATCCTATGTTTGAGGAAACTGAGGCCTTGAGTGGAGAATCCCCGTCTCACTTTCCAGTCCCCACCTTTTCCCTCAGCAGCACAGCTGGGTGGGGCTGGAGCTCTTAGGACCTTAGCTACCAAAGCGGGGAGACAGAAAGCACTCTTCCTGTAGGGTAAGCTAGGGTTAGGTGTTGAGAAAGCTTTGAAGTGATCTCCCCTCCATAGTGGACAGGCACATGAGCTTACACACTTAACCTGATGGACATTAGGAGAAACTGAAAAGCACATCTAAAGGATTAAGGGCCTGCCTGGGTTCTTACTTCAGGCTAAGGATTCATTGTTCTCTGTCCCCTCTCCCTTACCTCCTTTATCTGTTTATTCATCTTTGACAAAATATATTTTTCTCTTTATAGACAATTTCGGGACAGGGGAAAGAAAGTGCAGAACCTCTCTCTCTGGAATATTGTAATTGGGAGGTTGTATATAGGTGGAACAAGTGTATATAGGGGCAGCTATGAATCTTCCACTTAATTTTTCTGCAAGCTTAAAAGTACTCTGGAAAAACAATATATTTAAAAAAGATAATTTGTGTGTGTGTGTGTGTGTGTGTGTGTGTGTGTGTGTGTGTGTGTGTGTATTCATGTGGGTATATATGCATGTGTATGTTGGGGCAGAGGCCATTAGGTATCTTTCTCAGTCACTCTATACTTTTTATTTATTTATTTATTTATCTATTTATTTATTTATTTATTATTTATAGGCAGAATCTCTCACGGAGCCTGAAGCTGGCTGGACAGTGAGCTCTAGATCCTTCCCAGCACTGAGAATGCAGACGCTCCTCTACACACGGCTTTTTATGTATGTGTTGGGGAACAGAACTCGGGTCCTCATGCTTAACAGCAACCAACTGACCAACTAAGCCATCCTCTCAGCCTGACAAATAAAGTCCACTCATGGTCCCGCGTGTCACTTTAATGTCAACTGGCTTGTCCAAGGGACAGTGGGCTCAATTTTCTGAAGTCATGGAGCTGTGGGATGATCCTTCCGTATGCTGTGAATATGTATTATTCTTATCGGTTAATAATAAAGCTGTTTAGCCTATAACAAGGCAGGATAAAATTAGGTGGGACAATCAAACTGAGTGAAGAAGGAAAGAGTTGAGAGAGATGTGAGCAAGCTGCCCAAGAAGCAAGATGTCAGAGGATCAATAAAGTCACAGGCCACGAGAAATGGCCTTAAATGGGTTAAATTAAAAGTAAGAGCTAGTTAATAATAAGCCTGAGCTATTGGCTGAGCTTATTAATATAAACATTTGTGTGTTTATTTGGGACTGGGAAGTTGGGACAGAAAGACCCCGCCTCTGTTTACATTATGGGCCGAATAAATGCTTCCTCCTCAGGTATTTAGTTACAGCCATGAAAAGCTCACTAATGCAGTGAGGCCTGAGCCCCAATGGCAGCTCTACCCATCCTAGCCTTGTTAAGGGTACCCACACGCAGGTGAGGCCAGGCCACTTGGCTCTTTCTGGAGGCAAGTGTTGATGACTCATTGTCTTTGGGATGAACTCATGAGATGCAGGCTGCAAAACACACCTCCTTTTTAATCAGTCTCTCACAGAGCTTTCAGTAGCCTCCTTCAGGGTGCTGACAGGAGCAGTCTCAGGCCAATTTCAGGCACTTCAAAGGGCAGACGTGAAGATTGCTCTAGGGGCAGGTGGCTGGAGAGGTGGCTCAGTGGTTAAGAACACTTACTGTTCTTCTAGAGGACTAGGGTTCAATTTCAATTCATAGTACCCACATGGCAGCTCACAAATGACTGTAACTCCAAGATCTGACACCCTCAGACAGACATATATGCAGGCAAAATTCCAATATACATAAAATAGATAAATTTTTAAAAATTGCTTCTGGGAAATTAGGCCCCTATCCCAGTCTAATTTCTTGGGTCACCTCCAGAGGTGGGAAATATTAATATGTCTGGACAGTGAGCTTTTGGTGAAATATGTCAGCCCTTGGGGAAACTTCCAAAACCACACTTTCTGTACTTTTGTTGTAGGATGAGGATGAAACCAGAATCACCACTCTAAAAACTGATATTTTTTTTTTCTTTGAGACAAGGTTTCTCTTTGTAACAGTCTTGGCTGTCCTTGAAATCATTTTAGACCAAGCTGGCCTTGAACTCATATTCACCTGCCTCTGCTTCCAAAGGGTTGGGATTAAAGGTGTGTGCCACCACTGCTCAGCTGATTGGTGGATCTTAATTTCTTTCCAAAGAATTCAGTAAGGCCAGATCACCTGGACCAACTCCTCCCCACCCCTACCCCTCCACCCCCACTCGATCTCCCAGGAACCTGATTTTGTGAACTGGAGTCAGCCCATTGATCCACCCCCTTGTGAAATTCCTCCTGCTTCAACCAGCCAGCTGCTTTCAGCTTCTACTTCTAACAAGGTCGCTATGCTGTGGAAACCTCCATCAGGCCTCCTGGCAAGTCACAAGGCCTCCCCAACCCTGCAAAACAATTGTGTTTGGAAAGGACACTTGCCTGAGTAGGTAATTGAGTCTACATGGTTGGAGCTGATGGGTGCACCGAGGGCCTCTTCTCCACTCCCTTCTGCCCCCTCACTGTGCTTCTGCTCCCTGTAGATAGCATCTCAGGTCAAGTATGTGCTAAATATAGCTGTCCTGCAGGCTGGGTTGTCATCGGGGTTGTCAGCAGCACTGTCCCCGGGTTTTGGTCTTTGTGTTATGGCAGCCTTTGGCTCAATAGCCAAACTCAGTCATGGGATGGGGATTTGTTCCTAGGGGTCCTTTCTTCTTAGATGTTGGGAAGGGAGACTGGGGAGTGAATAGAGATAAGGGGGCTGAGCACTGGCTTGGAGATGGGCCACAAAGCTTTGGCTGTCTTGAAGATCTGAGCCTTTGGTTTTTCTGCCACTACCAGCCTCAGGCAGTAGCCTTGACTAGTAGGAGCTTCAGGATTTGTCAGTAGGCCAAAGTTGCTGTCTGGCCACTTCCCCACTTCCACACACCAGCACAGGACCATGAACAAGAAGCCATGTAACCTCTGGCCTCATGCAGAAAGGTGTGATGATGTCTTATGCTTTCCACCATGGTAAAGGATGGAAGCCGAACATGCTGCTCTCGGCAGTGGAGAATTCACACACAGTCAGCACAAGGGTCTGCTTAAGGATCTTCCTAGCAGCTATCCAGGCAGATATCCAGTTGGATTAAAGGCCAAATGTTCTAGGGTCTCTAGGTGCTGGAAGCTTCAGATTCTAAAAAATGGTAGCTCAAGGACACACAGCCAGTGAGCAGTGGAAGACAGGGCTTACATTACAGCTGTACTTGATGGCACCAAAGTGCCTCCTCTTCTGTTCTGCATTCCAGCCTCACGTAACTCTTGGGTTATGATTTCTGGTTAGTGGTTTGAGCATCTTAAGAAAGAAGCCCCCTCCCCCCAAATAACAACCAAACAAACAAACAACAAAAACAAAACAAACAAGAAATTAAAAAAAGAATAGAAGCCAGACGAAGGTGTAAAAAAAACACAGCTGAGTCTGGGCAGGAGCCAGGAAGGAATCTTAGTGGAGGCTCACTCTGATGTGGCAGGCTGGGGACCCAGGCCTGCAGCACTGCCCTATCTAAAATTTTGATGGTGTTCTTTTATACTAAGGATGCTCCTGGATTTATGTAGTCTGGTGCCTCTACAGCTAAATGCAGTGGTCTTTCCCAGGCCATTTTGATTCTTTAAAAGAAAGCCTGGACTTTTACCAATTATTCATCTTTCAATTTTAACTTTCTCACAGTTCTTATGCAGAAATTGATAAAAGGTTAAAGTGATTTTTTTTTCAGCATATTTTCCTGCTGTTCAGCGGTACATGGAGTATAGGAGATCTGATTGTTGATTATTTCTTATTTCTGAAACATATTTGTTTTCTCATTACCACAGGCCACAGAGGAGACAGTCAGAGTCCTTGATTGCATGGGACCTAAATTTAGGATCTGAAATGAATTTGAGAGGAGAACTGGGGGCAAGTAGGACCAGATCTCCTGGAGTCTTCACACACACACACACACACACACACACACACACACACACACACACACACACACACACAGCGCGCGAGGGGGGGGGGGGAGTGAGGGAAGCCTGGGAGCAGTGTGTGTACTTCCCGAAGGCTTGGAGGTGAGGGACAAGGTGCACACGAGCCTAGCCTTATCATGCTGATTACTCACTGTGTGGAAGGTGGGCAGTCACTCAAGTTCTAGATAGATTCTGGAAGCCACTGTGTAATGTGTGGGGATAGTCCACATAAGGACTGTGTCTATGGGGATTAGAATAATCAAAGCACCCCTGGGAGGTGCTATTGTTAGCTATAGGCTTTGCTTAAGGTCATTTGGCTAATAACTTAGGCAACATGTCTTTAGGCATCCATTTCTTTCAGAAAGTTAGTCTCTGTAATCATTATTAACTTGTCAGCCCATTGACTCTGGTCACCAGCAGGAACTTCCTCATGCCTGTCACTAAGAATATAACATGTTCATGTTTTCAAATTTCTGTATAAGTCTCCTAAAGCTAAATCAACTATTCCAATTAATTGACCCTTGAATAGGATGAGATAGGATTTTGCTTTGTCTGGGGCTGAGCTGGAGCCATTGATCTTGTGAGTTCATTCAAATGAAGCGGAGTAGCAGAGAAGGGCTGCCACTCATGACCTTCTGGGTGCATCCAGAGGTACACACGGATGTTCCCATTGCTAAGGGGCAAGACGGTTGTGAGGTCAGTTGGTATTGGCTCTGGCCATACTAGTCAGTGTTATAAATAAGCACAAGAGAAAGTTGCATATGGTAAGCATGGAGACAGAATCCCTTGGCCCCCTACCCTTTGTCTTATGATGACATTGGACCTAGTGCCTTTGTATGGAGCATCAGGTCAGGTGGTATGTGGCCATAAAAGCTTAGACTCCAAAACACATTATACATGACAGCTCAGAGTCCTGGGATAAGCTATTCTGCAATTTTGTGTATGTATGTGTGGGTGCCTGTGCATGTACTAGGTGTGTCTCTCTGTGTGTGTCTCTGTGTGTGTCTGTGTGTGTGTGTAAGTATCCACAGCATTCCTTGTCAGAAAAAGCAGATGGTATAAAGGGATTCTTAGTGGAGAGAGATGATGGTGCCTTGGACCCAAAGAGGACAGCCAGGTCCATTAGGTACCATTATCTCTGTATTCCAGAATAAGAAACTCAGGCTCCATACCCAGCACCTCTTGCTGTTACCCTGTTCTGCTCCCACACAGCCATCCATTGCGTTAATTAAGTGCTTCAACAGTATATGAAGGCTGGGTTTTGTGCTTGAATATATTGCCACATTAATAACTTCAGAACATTTTAGGTAGTGTCAGAATAGTAAATTAGGACACGATGGGCCATATATTCAGTGCAGAAAGCTGAAGCACCATTTTATTACACGTGTCATGGAATTAAAGGCTTAATTTTCTTTTTAAAAAATGGTGATGCATCATTTCCTGCAGCCAGGTAAAGACAGTCAGCAGAAATGATTTATCCTTCATTCCATTTCAAAAGCAGAAACCGAATTCCAGGATCCTGCTGTCTGATATTTATCTCTGCCTGGAGGGCACTTGAGACATTTACCCACCACCTGACTTGAAGGACATGGCCAGGCACTGGGCGTGGTCAGGAAGGAGGAGGTGGTGGTGGCATCTGTAGAGAAGCCTGTCTGCTGGCTGGAGGACATGGCCTTCTCCTCTGGGCTCCAGGGCAGACAGGCAGTAGTACTCCATTACCAGCCTGTCCTCAGATGAGCCAGCTGCCCTTTGATTCACCTATGACATGGGAGGGCAGCGGGACCTCCCAGGGACCAGGGGTGCTGTGAAGATGGAGATGCCATTTGGGAAGAAATTGGGCTTCTTCATTTTTTATACTTGTGCCAAGCACAGGAGGATGTCATTTTTAAGAACAGCTCCTTTTTTTTCCTCTCATAATAAAAATATCAAACTCATTAAAAAGAACTTAGAAACAGAAGATAGCAAGGAAGGTGAAATATTTGGTTCTCCATTGCCCAGTTCTTTGCTATGCATCTTATTCCACAGTTTCCGTAGAGGCATCTATACGACCTTTATCATATAAAGATGTAAAATCAAAACAACCCCCCATCCTCCCCTGTGATTCTAACAGAAATCTGAACCTATTTGTAGGAACCTTTGGTGATTCCTATAACATCGCCAAAGCTATTGCACTTAAAGCAATAACAGTTTATTCCCTGAAAGCACTGGTGGCAAGAGGTCTGAAAGCAAAGTGTCAGCAGGGTGGTACACCCCCTGTAGGCTCTAAGACAGATAAGTGCTCCCCTGAAGGCTCTGAGACAGGATGGTGCTCCCCTGAAAGCTCTGAGGCAGGATCTGTGGTACTCCCCCCGAAGGCTCTGAGGCAGGGAAGTGCTCCCCTGAAGGCTTTGAGGCAGGAAGGATTCGCAGTGCTCCCCCTGAAGGCTCTGAGGCAGGGAAGTGCTCCCCTGAAGGCTCTGAGGCAGGGAAGTGCTCCCCTGAAGGCTCTGAGGCAGGAAGGATCTTCGGTGCTCCCCCCCGAAGGCTCTGAGGCAGGGTGGTGCTTCCCCCCACCCCCACCCCGAAGACTCTGATGCAGGAAGGATGCAAACTCACACCCCTGGGATGCTTGCATGTGGCTTCTTCCTAGTGTTTCCCTCCTTTGTGTGTCTTTCATAAGGTCATTGCCACTGGATTTAGGATCTACCACCCCCTCCTCTGATAACTGGGAGCTACTTATTTCAAGTTTTCTGATATAATGTCATCTGAACATTCTTTTTCCCCCTTAAGTGCCTACCCAGGATCATGGTGCAGAATTGGCGAATATCTTTTGGCCACAGTTTGACCCACATCAACCAGGAAAGTGGACCTTTTCCTTTCAAAAGATCAAGTTAGAAAAGATGTAGGCGGTGAAGTCCCATCCTGGCATTTGGCCTTAGGGTGTCTAACTTGTCTAAACATATTAAACGTTCAGGGACATCACTGGTTCATGGACATTCATGATCACACTGCCTGGGCACTGGTTCCCTCCTGGCTTATTCTTCCAGGCCTGGTCACCAACGGAGGCTATGCCTGCAGTCCTCACACTGTACCATCTGAGTCAGTTTTGACAGGGTGTTAATACTTTCTGCCCCTCTGATTTCCTGCCATTCCTGTTCATTATCCACCTCTCCCCAGCCTTGTCCTGACTTCTTCAGATCCCTGAGCTCCTGATAGGAACAGGGTGCCAGAGGGACAGTGGCTTTGTCTCTCCTGACAGCTTCACTTCCTATAGTGATAGTGTTCTGTCCCCCTCTGCAGATCTGGAGAGCTCAGGAAGACAGGTGTTGTCTCTCCTGGAGGTAGATGTGTAAAGGTCTGACTTTAGAGTTGGGGTTTCCTCACAATCCCCAGTTATTCTCAGCTCGTTGTAGTTTATGGCAGTGTGCATCTGCATCAAGGTCCAGGCTCAAATCCCACAATATTGGTGTCAGAGTCAATAATACGGAGGCTGGGTGGGTGACAGTGAGACCTGACTTCAAGCTTTGTCTCCTTGGCAGCAGCACGGTGGGATCCTGATTTCAGTGCCTGATGACTCAGTTCAGAGATGACAGAATGTTGCCTTTAGAACCAGGTGTGATGGTGGTCCACAGGCAGGCTTTCACCTTGAATAGTATCCATTGTGATGAAAAGAAGCTTGTCCATGGAGTTCTGATTTGTTGTAGTTAGTAACAGATTGGGTCAGAGTAAGGCGTAAGAATTTGCCTCTGTGTACAGATCCTCACACTGTTGGTACAGAGTGAGAAGAGTGGGTGGGGCTCAGATTTAGTATTCTTGCTTCCTGCCAATGCCATGTCTGTTCCAACACCTCCTTGGTGACAAGATTCCATTAGCCTCCCTGGGGTATTTTATCCTATGTTGAGTAGCACTTAGATAATATTTCATGGTTAATTTGAGCAGCAGATCCTCTGCCAAATCCTACCAAGCTTGCATGGGCCCCAGTCACATACTCAGGTGCTGGGCACAGCAGTGGAAGACAGAACCAGCCCCACAGAGGTCCTTCTTCAGCCCCTCCCCGTATGCATAGGCTATTCCACTCAGCCCCTCCTCATACGCAAAAGCTACCCAATTTAGCCCCACACAATATGTATAGCAGACCACACCCAACCCCTCCCACAGTTTTACTCTTGGATGTTTTGTCTGGGCAGCCTTGTGGGGTTGTGGTGTGGAGAAGCCCATGGATACATGGCTCTGTGTGTTCAGGGGCAGAGATGACACCCTTCAGTCAATCCACTGGTTGAGAAACTTCAGGCTGCACATCTGCTTTCCCTTCTAATTGCTGTGGAGATGTGCCCTGTGTGTTCCTATTTGTGTGTATATGTGTGTGGGGGGATATAATAAAACATTCAGAGATATCAGAAGGGACCTACTCATGGTCAGTCTAGGAGGATCAGAGAGGGGTGATTCACATCTTTAATCCCAGCACAGGGAGTATCCCGGGAGTGGTGACCTACCTACACCCTTAATCCAAACTGAGTTCAAGGTCATTTTAGTTTATAGAAGGAGTTCCAGGCTCCTAGGCAGGCAGTGGTGGGGCCACGCCTTAACTGAGCAAAGAGAGTATTTAAGGCAGACAAAGAAAGACAGAAGGGCAGAAGAAGCTAGGAGGAGCCAGGCTGAGGAAGCTGGAAGACATCTGAGTGAGATCTGACTGTGGTGTTTACTCTCTCTAATATCTCAAACTCTCCCAGAGATCTGGCCCTGAGTTTCATTTATTTGTGCAACACTTGGCGTGGCAACTTTGGGACACAAATTCATCTGCTCCTTACCCAAAACCAGTGCTTGCTGGCCAAAGCAACACATGGCTGGAGGAGTAATTACCGGCAGGCTAGGCTTTCTGTTCTGAACTAAGCTCCACTTCACAATCAATTGAGTCATCAACAGACAACAATCGGTGAGTGAATCAATTTTTTTTTTTTTTTTTTTAAAGAGGGAATTTGTTTAAAGCAATGGAGGGTGCTTGGTCCCTCTGTGATCTTTCATTAGATGATTTGGTATTAAAACCAGTGAAGGAAAACATAAATAAGGTAGATGGGACTATCATAATGTTTATCATACTGTTTATTATGAATATTTTTTGTTTGATTTTTATGTTATCACTTAAAAAGTTGATTAATATAAATCCAAAGAAAAAGGTCTTGAAAAGCCTGTCTAGAGAGAACACAAAGATGCTCAAATTCAAACAGATGATTATGAAGAACCAATTTCAGCAAGGTCATCTAAAACTAGACAAAAACAGGCAACATTAATATACTCAGTAATCTTTAAGAAATAAAGAATGATAAAGATGATAGAGAAGCTGGCGGGGTTCCAGTACAAATGTTAGAATTGTGGAGAGTAAAAGAAGCAATTCTAACATATGGGATGCATTTACCACTTGTAAAACAAATGTAGAACTCCTGGTCATGTTGTAACCCGGTCATTCCTAAAGATTGGTTAGATATGGTTACAGCTGTGTTAGAGGCAGAGCTGCTTATACAATGGAAATCATGGTAAAGGGAGGAGGCTAAAACAATAGAACAAAGAAGCAGGGCCAGAGGCATAGAAGTCTCCCAAGACCAACTTCTTAGGTAAGGAGATTATGCTGTTATTGAAAGGCACTCTTTATACAATGAACATACTCTGGATTTATGTCACCTGGCAGCTTTAAATGCCTGGGACTGGATTAAAGAAATAGGAAAGAAAACTGAATCATTCATGAAAGTAATTCAAAGCCCCAAAGAAACTTTTACAGACTTTTTGCACAGATTAACTGCAGCAGTAAACAAAATGGTACTGGACTCAGAAGCCAGGTGAATAATAATTGAATCACTGGCTTTTGAGAACGCCAATGTACAATATAGAAAAATACTTAGCATGGTCAGCACTCTTGGAGGATTGGATTCGTGAGACAATTAATCTAGGGTCTATGACAGTGATGATAACTGGATAGGAGAGCTTATTTCTAGAGGTATAAAAAAAGTTAAAATGTTAAATTTTACAGTTGTGGAAGGCAAGGTCGCATAAAAAGAGACTGTAAACAAGGCCTCCCCATAAATGGTGCTTTTGATAGGAATAATCCCAAGAGAATACCCCTCCCTCTGGAGTATGCACATGTGGAAAAGGAAGACATTGGACTAATAAGTGCAGATCAACAAGGGACAGACAAGGTAACTTTCTGCCCTTGGGAAACGCCCCAAGGGGGCTTTCAAAAGCCCCCATATCAGGTAACTTTCTGCCCTCGGGAAATGCCCCCAAGGGGGCTTTCAAAAGCCCCCATATCAAATCCAATCCAGTGTTACCCTGCCATTGTGGAGGAAACACCTTCCCAGAACAATTTAAAAAAATTGAAACCTATTTAAAAAGACATACTACACAGAATGATAAAAAATCTACAGAAAAAGAAAAAATTCAGGAAAAATTATAAAGCAAATATTTTGGCAAGCTTCTATCAATGAACAAAGGCCAAAATTCAAAGTACAAATAAATGTTATTATTGAAGGCTTATTGTACACAGGCACAGATATATCAATAATTTCACCAGAGTCATGGCATCCAAGTTGGCCCATTCAGGAGGTAAATGTTCAATTTTTGGGCATTGGGTCGATATCACAGGTAAAACAGAGTACAAGATGGCTTGAGTGTATAGGACCAGAAGGACAGAGAGGAATATTAAAGCCATATGTGGCTGACATTGCTATAAATTTATGGGGAAGAGATTTACTACAACAGTGGAACACACAGATTAATATTCCTCCAAATACAGAAATAAGCCATAAACTAGCACATGGTTCTGGAAAAAAAAAACACTAGAAAGTATTATGAGAAACAGTCACAGACCATTCAGGTTATAAAGAAACAAGACAATGTTTTACTGCTAATCTTTCAAAAAAAAAAAAAAAAAACCAAAAAAAAAAACCAAAGCACTACCTCTAAAATAGCTAACAGAGAAGCCTATATGGGTTCATCAATAGCCTCTAACAAAAGAGAAATTATAGGTCTTAGAGCAGCTGTACAGGAGCAGTTAAATGCTCAGCATATAGAAGAATCAACCATCTCTTGGAATTCTCCTGTATTTTTTATTAAAAAGAAATCTGGAAAGTAGAGAATGGTAACAGATCTAAGGGCAATAAACAAGGTTCCAGCCAATGGGCTGTCTACAGTCTGGGATGCCTTTGCCTTCTCTGTTACCTAAAGAATGGCCTATTATAGTTATTGATTTAAGAGATTGTCTCTTTACAATACCTTTACAAGAACAAGACAAAGAAAAATTTGCCTTTACAGTGCCCACTTATAATGATTTCCAGCCTGTAAAGAGATACCAGTGGAGGGCCCTACTCTGTACCAGTATTTTGTGCAAAAGCCAATAGAACAAATACATAACAAATTTCCACAATCTATAATTTATTATTACATGGACGACATCTTGTTGTCTGATTCAAATATCGATACCTTAGGAAAAAATGTTTGAAGAAGTGAAAAGAATTTTGCCTGTTTGGGGATTACAGATTACCCCAGAAAAAATACAAAGAGGGGAATTCTATTAATTATTTAAGATATAAAATAGACCAACAAAATATTAGACCCCAAAAGTTACAAATCAGGAGAGATAGATTGAAGATACTTAATGATTTTCAAAGACTACTAGGAGATATTACCAACTTACAACCCATTATTAGAATTAAAAATGATGAACTAGATAATTTGTTCAAAACCTGAAATGGTGACAAGGACTTAAATAGTCTGAGAGAATTGTTACCTGAAGCTGATAAAGAATTGGCTTTGGTGGAAAAAAAATTACAGGATGCACATGTGGATTGTATGGATCCAGACCTTAATTGCATTCTAGTTATCTTGCCCTCTAAGCATTCTCCTACAGGAATTTTAATACAAAGGGAAAATGTTATATTGGAATGGATATTTCTTCCACATAAACTGAGTAAGAAGTTAAAGACATGTGGAAAAGATTCTGAACTGATTTTTAAAGGAACATTAAGACTTTGTCAATTGACAGGAATGGACCCAGCAGAAATTGTTGTACCTTTAACTAATGAAGAAATTGAACAATTATGGGTAAAAAGAGAACCTTGGCAAAGGGCCTGCATATTTTTTGGGAGATATTAACAACAAATATCCTCAAAGCAAAAGAATTGAATTTCTAAAGTAAACTAATTGGATTCTCCCTCGTATTGTATGAGATAAACCAATTTCTGGAGCCCTTACATTTTATACCAACGTAAACAAATCAGGAAAGGCAGGTTGCAAATCAGAACATATAAGTAAAGTGGCTCAAAGCCCTTATAATTCTGTTCAAAAGTCAGAATTATATGCTATCATAACAGTATTAATTGATTTTACCCAACCTCTTAACATAGTCACTGACTCTCAGTATGCAGAAAGAGTTGTTCTATACATTGAAACAGCTGATTTTATTAATGATAAATAAGAATTAACTTCATTATTTATTCTGTTACAAGAAATAATCAGGACTAGAAATCATCCCTTCTATATAACACACATTCGATCCTGTATGGGTCTGCCAGGTCCTTTAGCACAAGGTAATGATGAAATTAAAAGTTATTAATAGGAAACCTACTAGAGGCCTCAGAATTTCATGAAAAGCATCATGCCAATAGCAAAGAATTAAAATTTCTCTATCATTTGGCAACAAGCCAAGGAAATTGTAAAACGGTGTCCCACCTGTTCTTTCTATAACCAAACTCCATTGTCAGCAGGAAGTAATCCTAAAGGCATACACAGAAATGAAATCTGGCATATGGATGTATTTCATTTTACAGAATTTGGGAAATTAGATATGTCCATCATACAATAGATACGTTTTTAGGATTTCAATTGGCAACTGCTTTGAGTTCAGAAAAGACTGATTCTATAATGACACATTTGCTAGAAGTTATGGCCATCATGAGAATACCTGTACAAATTAAGACTGACAATGCTCCGGCATATGTCTCTAGTAAAATGAAACCATTTTTTGCTTCTTATAATATAAAGCATATTACAGGAATACCACACAATCCTATAGGGCAAGCAGTCATAGAGAGATCAAATCGAACTCTAAAGGATATGCTAAATAAACAGAAAGGAATAACAAAGACTCCCAGAGAAAGACTTCATAATGCTTTATTAACTTTGAATTTTCTCAATGCTATTGAGAAAGGAACAACAGCTGCTGAAAGACATTGGACCATAGAAAAAACAGCCGAACAAAATCAGCCTGTCTACTTCAAAGATGTACTGACCTCTGAATGGAAGCCAGGATATGTTCTATGTTGGGGAAGGGGTTTTGCTTTTGTTTCCAAGGGTGAAGAAAAGTTATGGATCCCATCAAAATTAATGAAGACTCTATTTGAACCATAAAAACTTCATGAAGCTAAGAATTGATAGCTCATCAACCCATATCACAATTCTTTAAGTTGTAAGAAAAGACAAAGGATGGGGGCAGGTTTCTGATTTTGTCTTTACAGAAAACTGGAAATACCTGTCTTCAAGAAGTGAAAAGACCTTAGACATCTAGATGTCTAAAGCAAAAGGGAGGCTATTCAGGAAAATTTACAAGCAAAAGAATATCATAACTATTGGTACCAGTATACTTCATAGGGTAAAATCTCATTGCTTAACCTCTTCAAAAATTTTTTTTGTAAGTTGAAGTCCTGGTTTAATTGTAATTTAAAGCTGGCTTTAGAGTTGGAGTGTGGCTCTCTCCTTCTCTAAACTCAAGCATACTTGTTACAAGAAAATATAAAATCTCTGTATCGTATCAGAAGAGTCACCTGATATGGGACAGAAAATAACTAAAAATAAGGGACTATTCTACTGTAATAACCTTATGCTGAATAAATAGTTATATATTTAGCTTTCTGTACATTGTGTTGGGTTTTAGTCTCTTATCAGTTTTCTGGAGTGATCCATGACAATGCCTAATTGCGAACTTGAAGTACCCAAAAGGAAGATGGGGCCCCACAACGATGATTTCACATGAACTCTGACAAAGCCACTAGGCTGACAAACACCAATCAAAGATCAGATTTGGACTACAAGCTGTTCAGGACAATTTCAAGGTGGCTTGCTAAGATGAACCAGCTTCACAAACTACTATAGCTAGGACTTGAGACAAACTGTACACTTTCCTGTTATGCAGAGACTGGACAACAAATGACACAGCTACTTATTTCAGGACTTAACATTTAACAAAAGTTTTCTTTTCAGGATTCTGAAAAGATGCCATCGCCCCAGACAGCAGGAAGTAAATTTAGAAACATGGTGCCCACATTCCCAAGTGGTGGGGTGGGTTGTTTTTGGTTGTTCAATGGGTTATGGATGATTGTCATTTTTTTTAGGTTAATTGGTTAAAAATTGTTAATAGTTATGGTTAGAAAAAAGTTAAACAAGAACGATTAGATTCAAGATTTGTGTTAAAAAATAGAAAGAAAAGGGGATGCAGATATATAGGATATAAGGATAGATTATTGAATCGTCTTTTAAAAGGTTTTACTTGCTTTAAGTATTTTACATTGGATTGGATTTTTGTATATTGTATACAAATTGTGTATATTGAGATTAATTGTGTCACTGTACAAATATCTTATGCTTGTTCAAGGTAGTATACTTATTCAGTTCATCTAACAATGTAATATAAGTTGCTAATTCATGAAAGTTTTTATTACCAATTAATTAGAATATAAAGTAACGCAAATTAGTAGTTAGACATTACATTCAAACATAGTCATATTAGATATATTTTCAAGATCAAACAAATTTTGATATTTTAGATGAACAGGTATTCTTCAAACACTTCACAGATCCATAGAATATGACATTTAAAATATTTTAAGAACTCTGACTTTTCTGGACAGTGAGACACATCTGCTCCTGGCAGCCTCAATCTACTTCAAGAGAAAAAAAATGGGCATTGAAGAAATTCCGTATGGAGTCTACTTTCTTTGTGACAACAGTTAGCCACTGGGCAAGAACCTGTTCTTGTATTGACTGCTTGGCAGTATGCTGTTTAAACTGGGCATGCAGCTTCCCTAGGAAAGTGACCTCTGAACTTTGACAGAACAAGCTGAGATGGTCCTTCACTTTCCTGCTTTTCAGAGAAAGCTGTCAGATATTCTTCAGTACACAAGGAGAAGCCACTGATGAACTGTGCCAAAATGGGCAGAGCAGACTTCATGCTTCACTGAAATGAAAAGAGACTGTAGGCTGAAGATGGATGCCCCAACTTTATAAAGAAACTTTGGGTGACTGTCTAGGCGTCATCTCTGTCATTTCTAGATTTTGGAAGTTACTTGTACTTCCTTGTTATTTGGGTAAATATTATTTCCTTCTTGGGTCTCTGAGGTAGTTGAAGATGAAATAGTTGTAGTTACAGTTTTCTAGTGACAGTTTTAGAAAAGAAACTTTGAAGTTAAAGTGTATAAGTTTAAGAGACATCAAAATAATAGTTTTTAGTTAGTAATACAAGTTAGAAAGAAAGTGAATTAGGTATAATCCTTTGGACTCATCAAAATACAATAATTAATGAAATATTTTCTTTGAATTGTCAATTGTTAATGGACTGGATATTACTCATTTATTGTTTGTATATATTGTATATAATTATTGTACGTATTGTATATGGTTTTTCTTATGTTAGCTATAACCTTTTTTTTTTTAAATTTGACACAAAAGGGTATATAATAAAACATTTGGAGATATCAGAAGGGATCTACCCACAGTCAGTCTAGGAGAATCAGAGAGTGGTGATTCACACCTTTAATCCCAGGACAGAGAGTATCCCGGGAGTGGTGACCTACACCCCCTTAATCCAAACTGAGTTTGAGGTTATCTTAGTTTACAGAAGAGGCAGGCAGTGGTGGGGCCACGCCTTAACTGAGCAAAGAGAGTATTTAAGGCAAGCATAGAAGGACAGAAGGGCAGGAGGAGCCAGGAGGAGCCAGGCTGAAGAAGCTGGAAGACATCTGGGTAAGATCTGACTGTGGTGTGTATTCTCTCTAATATCTCCGACTTTCCCAGAGATCTGGCCCTGAGTTTCTTTTATTTGTGCAACATGTGTGTATATATAGATGCATGAGAAGAGTAGTTTGAGTGTGTCTGTGTACATGCCTGTCTCAGTTTGTGCCTGTTTGTGTGTATACTGGGAAGGGACCTGTTCCTGGCTCAGTATTACAATGTGTGTTTGAGGATATGATGGCTCTTGGGCCTGTGTGTGATATATTGTATGTTTAATAAAATTAGTCTGGAATATCAGAGGACAGAGTCACCCACAGTCAAGCCATAAAAGTCCAAGAGTGGTGACCCACACCTTTAATCACATCACTCAAGATACAGAGATCTTCCTGGATTTCTGTGAATTCAAGGCCTAATAGCCAAGCAGTGGTAGCTTACACCTTTTAATCCTTATGATACAGAGTTGAACCAGAAAACAAAACAGTCAGGTGGGGAGAGAATGTAAGGCAGGAGAGGGCAGAAATTGAGCATTCTGTAGAAGCAAAGTGATCATTCTGGCTGAGGACCCGTGAAGATAGAGCACTTACCCTGTTCAGCCTAAGACGGTAGCTGGGTGAGAGCTGACTGTCGTCTGTTTCCTCCGTCTGAAATTACAGATTCATTTTATTAAACATACAATGCATCATTACAGTCCTGTCCAAGACTATGCAAGAGGCTGGAAGCAGCACACTCCATGTCTCCCTGGGACAGAGGCCAGTCCTCTCCATAGGTGACCCCTACCACACATATACTGTGTCTGCTTCAGCAGGAACTTCTGCAGGAGAGGCTGTGGCTATGGATAGAGGAGATGCAATTTGGTTTCAAAAGCAGAATTGAGGTCTTTTGACTGTGACCAGCTGGAGAGGGGGGTCCAAGAGTCATGAGGAGAAACTTCAGGTGCCTGAATGCCCCTACCTATCTCTTGCATCTACGGAAGCCAGCCCCAAAGGTACACTTTATATTACTGAGGGCTCAATGGAGTGGATTTCAGTAGCCCTAGTGTGCTTTCTTGGCAAGAAAAGTTAAATAGAAAATAAACCGTTCAATGATGTCCTCCAACGACATCATTTGCAATCCCGTCTAACGCCCTTTCTCAAGCTTAGTGCAGTCATCCCATTAGCCACATTTTTTGCAGGCAAAGAAACTAAACTCAGAGAGATGGAATGACTTGCTCTGAGTAACACAGCCAGGAAGTAGATGGAATTATAATTTGAGATTCATTATTTAGGCCCATCACCCCTGAATCTGAGCAGTAAGATTGCACCACTATTCCTTATGCCTGGATCACTATAGAGAAAACTGCTTCCAGGATATCAGGCTATTATTGGAAGCCAACCTAGGACTTCTCATTGAAAAGAGGCTGCTGGTGCAGGGGAGGCTAGCTGTAGCTGGCCCTCAGGAATCCTGGAGCTGTAGAGCAAAGCATCTCTCAGCCTGTATTTGTCCAGAGCTGGGCTAAGCTGCCTGGCACCTTTGTGTGATGACCCCAAACTGAACACCGCTGACACTAAATTCCTCACTCCTAAGAAAACAGTGGTCCACTCACCGTGATGGTGACCCCCTTAAAATGGCAGAAGCAGACCAGGCACAAGGGCCCACAGACTGGGCATAGAGGGATGCCTTTCCCCGGGATACTCTTGCTTCCTGTCTCAAAGAAGCAGCAAGACAGCAGGGAGGAATCTGCTCACATCCAGCCCAGTGGAGCCTGCCCTTCAACACCAGATATGACTTGGAAGCAGGCTGGACATTCTTGTTCAGAAAGGAACCATGGCCCAGCACTCTGAGAGGCACAAAGTACCATGATTTTACCTCTGCATTGCTTTCAGGCATGGCTCCCCTGTGCATAGTTCCCTGTCTCCTGGGACCAGGCCTCTGACCTTGGCGAAGCTCATTCTTGACCCTGTGCCCTGCCTCTGGCTATATTTGTTTATAAATAGGCCCATTTCTCATCCTGCTTCTGTTCAGGGCTCCACAGTCTGGCAGAAGCAATGTCAGGATTCCCTTCCCAGCCAAGAACAGACAGAGCAGGACCCAGCCAGCTCCTGCAGGTCCTCCTGCAGATAGCAGCTCACCCTGGGTCGGACACTGCCAGCCATGGTTGCTGTAAATGACCACATGCCCCAGCTCAAAGGCATTTTCTTGCATTGTGGAGGATGGAAGCTGGAAACCAAGCAAGGTCACATGACTCCATGCAAGGGCTCTCCCTTACCCATCACAGGACTGGTGGTCCCACTGTCCCTTCAACCTCGGTCTTCCTCTTACGGTGTCTTTTCCTTTCTGCCTCTCTCACTTCATCCTGCTTGTAAAAGCACTGGTCCCTCTGGGGTTAGGGCTGGCTAGGATGGTGGCATCACCTCTGTATCTCAATCATGTCTGTTGAGACTCTTCTAAATAAGGTCACAGACCCCAAGTCTGCACCTTAGGTCGTGAGCATGTTTTTGGGAGGGGGCAGGGTCCACCATTCAACTCACATGATATTGACCGAGATGGCCACTGACAGGTGAGTCACACCAGGAAGGCTCAGAAAACCAGCAAAAGATCCATCCAGAGTTCAGGGTGCCTCTGTCCTGTTGCCTGGGGTTCCCCAGGCTGCCAAGGTAGTGCTGATTCTGAAGACAGCTTTTTAATGGTGACTAACACTGTCTAATCCCAGGGCTAGGGAAAAGGCTGGGTGTCACCTTGGGCTGGGCAGTAGTGGAGCTGGTAGGTCAGCTATCCAGCTATCGGCAGGATTAGTGAATTGTCAATAGATCCGGTAGAGCTAAGACAGCTAGAGAAGGCAGACCACACAGAGACACCTGCTGGTTACTCTGGTTCTCTTGATGATGTGGTGTGATTTGTAGCTTGGCGCTTTGCCACCACAGTGCTCACAAAGTTGATCAGCTGTCGCTGTGTCCTGTGCTTTGCAAACTGCAGGTGACCTGAGTGTCCAGCGCTTGTTTTACGTCCTCTGTCACTGTTGTTTGTGGACACTTCTCAGTAAAGCAGAAGGGCATACCTGCCGGGCAGCGTTTGGGGGTGCCAGGCTAGATCCAGTGCAGTGTGCAGTCTGCACACAGGAGGAGCTCACACAGTAGCTGCTCTGGTTTCATGTGGGGCGGCATCATTTGCTCATCATGTCAGATGGCGTTGTCTCACCTCCCCCCCCCCCCCAAGTCATCGGTATTGACTTCCTCACCTGTGGCTTCACCCAGGACTTGCAGTATCTGGGAGCCCTTGATCTGCCAGCTCCTCACCCTCCATGTGTTGATTTTGCACTGTTGTTGGTGTCTTGGGCCCCAGAGTCAGCCCTGCCCCAGGAGCCTGGCTGCCTCTCTTTCAAACTGTGCACCTCAGGCCAGGAACGTCAGTCCCTCATCCCCCGGCTCCTTTGCTTCTTGTTTCTCTGCTTTTCCCTGCTTTGATGCCAGTCTTCTATGGATAGTGCCTCCTCCTGAAGTACCATGCACTTATTTTTTCAGACTTGAATGGCTTCCTATAAGCACATTACTGAGGCTCTCGATGTCCTGACACTATTCTAGGTCCCAAGATCTTTTCTTCCCAATAAATAGAGCCCCTGCCTGCTCTCCTATTAGACAACTAAGGTCACGATGGAGTGCGTAAGTACTTCGATTGAGCTTCCTGTGTGACCTCAGGTAAATTGCCTCACCTCTCTGGTCTCCTTTTTCCTCAGCTCTGTAGTTCCTACTTATTCAGGCGACTGTGCATTAGTCCATGCAGAGTTCTAACCTGTCATGGAGTTTGTAAACTCCAGAATAAACAGTTGTGATACTGTTCAATGAGGCAAGTGTGAGGTGCACTAAGGGGACACATGAGATCACTTGGCTATCTAAGGGTCTTGGGTATAGCAACCCATTTCCTCTGAGGACATGAGCTGCATGTGGATGTGTCAGTCACACATATCTTTCAGGGCCTATCACCATGTGGGCTCCCAGAACTCTGCAAAGCCTGCTGAATGAAGGGAACAGATGGATGGATGGTTGGATGGATGGATGAATAAATGGGGAACTCCGCAATGGATGGATGGATGGATGGGGAATTCTGCAAGGGCCTGTTAAATGAAGGGATGAGTATATAAATGGATGGATAGGTGAGTGGATAGAGGCAAGTGGATGGTCAGATGGGTGGACAGATAGGCTGATGGGCAATGAAAGAATAGACAGTTGAATGGGATGGACTAGTGGTCATTCCTGAACTTGGGCTTCATGCAGACTCTCGGTGTTGGTCATAAAATGTGATAGAAGTTTCCTGTCCCTGTCCATGCTCCTGTGTTAGGCGGTTTTGTTTGCTTGCTGGCACTTACATTTTTCCCCACATGATGTTTCAGCTTGCGCAACGTGGCATACAAGGTTTTTAGAAATTTCTTTCCCACTGAAAGTGAATTTCCAGCCTTTTGGATCAGGAAGGCATAGCCTTCCTAAATCTTTGTGAGGGGTCTCCCTGGCTCTGGAGTAGTTGACAGTAACTTAAAGCCTTCAGGCCACCTCATACCCTCACTTACAAAACCAAATGTTATGGCCTTGGCGACTTCTCTTTCTCTCAAACTCCAAGTGCCATCTGTATTTCTCATGTGGGCACAGGGCCCCTGAACGTCAGGTGCCCGTCATTTAAGGCCCTTGAGTGAGCCATCTTGGTCAGAGATCGTTGAAAGAAAAATAGCCTTATCCCGGCTTCCAGGGAAGTGTTCCTCTAAGCCACTTGATTTTGTTATTTAACCTGTTACCCACCTGATGGTCTGTCCTGGCTCTTGGAGGTGACACCTTGCTACCCCATCCAGCATTGATGTCTCTAATCTCTGATCTGGATTTTATATTCACCCTGGCCAAGCTTAGAGCCCTGTCTCTACCTTCCCGCCATACCTGCTCCATTCCTCACATTGGTACCAGTAGCTTCCAGGGAACTCGTTCTAGCACAAGGCAGCAAGAAACAGACAGCTTCTTAGTGCTCATTAAATCTTTTGAGACATTCCACCTTGCTTCCAAGATAAAGGCTGGAGGCAAGCAGTGCATTTGGGAGAAAGATCAGGGAAGTAGCATTTGAGAAGTGGGTAGAGAGACAGCGAAGGTCACTTCAAGGTTCTGACTGAGGTTTTCCCATAGTGAATATGTAGGAATATTGTGGTGTCCAACAGAAACCTAATAGCTTCTTAAGATACCATTTATAATCCTCCTCCAGGATGGCTCATCATTTGGATCCCATCCTTCTATAGGTCAAGGGTAACCTTAGTTATATTACAGGTGTGGCCAGGTGTCCTGGGACCAGAAAACGTCTCAGACAGAGATGGGGAAGCATCTGGAAGAGGCCCAAGCAGAGGACCCACAGTCCTTGAAGCAAGTGGAGATTAATTGTCACAGGCTAAGGCAGCAGTACCTTGAGCAATCAGAACATACACACAAATTGTCAGTGGTACTTATAAAGGCGCCCTGGGCATAGACCTCAGTGAGTTCAAAAAAATAAATGAGGTGGTGTCAAGCTCGTGTATTCTTGCTCAACAGAGTCCATCCATGCCTCTTCGGTCCTTTGGGACTGGTCAGTTTCATATTACCCACATCTTCCCCAAGCCTTACAGAAGGCTGTCTTGTACTCAGGGTTCTGTATAAGGTTAAGTTTCTATTCTCTAAGAATATCCACAGAGGACGGTTATTTTTGAAGAAGCTTCAACAGTTGTACCACCTTCTATGCCTCCTAGGAGCATGTAAGAGTCCAATCCTTTCCACTGTTTACAATACTGCATTGTCCTTGTCACTCAGACAGTGTGTAGCGGTTTCCATTTGTACATACATCCCTTGTGGTCCTTGAAGTGGCTTCTCATGACCTTATTTACAAGGGTGCACTGTTCTTTGTAAAGTAACTGTACGCAGCTCTGTCCATCTTTGACTGAGTTACCTGCCTTCTCACTGAGTGTGAGATCTCCTTATGTATTAGCTTTAAGTTCTTTCTTATGTATACGAATGCTTTCTGTAGACCCATTTATTCTTTTAAGGCTCTGTATGGGCAGCTTTTAATTTTGATGTTGCTTATGATATGTTTTTCTTTTTATGGATGGTGCTTTGGGGAATGAAGCCAAACATTGTCATCTAGGTTTAAACTGGAGTGATCTAAATTGGGAGCCCTATTCTAAGGATGTTTATGGTTTGGATTCATCATTGAAGTCTCTGGCTCATTTCTCCATGATGTTAGGTAGAGTTCTTTATTCTTGGATGTCTGTGCTTAAGAGCACTGACTCTTCTTCCCAAGGGCCCAGGTTCAATTTCTAGCACCCACTTGGAAGCTCAGAATTATCTGTAACCCCAGTTCTACAGAATCAAACACACATTTCTGGCCTCCACAGACACTAGGCATACACACGGCACATAGACACACATGCAAGCAAAACACATATACATATAAAATAAAAAATTAATAATTTTGTCAAAAGAATAAGTTGCTTTTACTTATAAATATTTTAAATCATTTTGAACATGGGTCCTGTAACCCCCTTCCATTCTCTCACCTGTTATTGGGAGTTTGTCAGAGCTATGGGGCCATTTCCAAGATCTGGGAATCTATTTTGCTTTTATGATAGTTTCTGGAGCCAGGTTTCCCCTTCTAGTAAGTCTAGAGATTACAGGGAAGGATCCTGTTTAAGGAATAATCTTGTGGCCATAGTGAGTGTGTGCTCTAAGAATTGGGCATGTAAAACCAGGCAAGGTAGGGACACTGGCTTGGAGACTGGCCCCTGCCTGGACAATAGGCAAGGAGGCATCTTACTATAAAGGCCATGTCAATGGTCTAATTGGACTTATGCCTCAAGCTGTGGGTAATAAATGTTCCTACTGGTGGAAGAGTGGAGGACACTCCTTAATTGCTGGCAATGGATTCTGGAGAGGTCTGCCCTCCAGTGTGAGCTGTAACTGCTTCCTTCCTGTTTGCATCTTTGCTCTGTCACCCTTTCAGGCACTGGCTGGGACCTACTTGTACTTATTACACCTCTGGACTTGTACCATCTCTGTGAGCTTCTTCCTGATGACCCCACAGCATGGCTGCTGGCTGCTGACGTTGGCTGTAGTAGGAGGTTTCTGGCCTTGACTTTCAGGCCTTGCCTTAAGGTTTAGGCCCGCAGACCCCCCCAGATGCGCAGAGACACACAGATGTTTACAATAGTTTTCAGCTGATCTGCCTAAGGCCCAGGCATACAACTTGCTTTACCCTTAATCTAACCCATGACTCTTAACCTGTTCAGCCATGGGGCTGGGTACCTTTTCTCACAGCAGCATGGTTGTCCTCTGCTTCTTCTGGCTTCCCTCTGGCATTCTGCTCTGTACTTCCTGTTCTCAGAGTTCCCTTAGTCTGGTAGCCCTGCTCACACTTCCTGCCTGCCTTTGGCCAATCAGTACTTTCTATTAAACCAGTGGGTGGGACATAATCTCCCACAGTTGGCTATGCTAAATCAGAGCTCCCTAAGCTTTAGACTTTGAGCTGAGACTGAGGGCCTCTTGCTGAAAAGGCCCAGTGGGGGTTGTTATGGTTTGAATACTGTGTCTGTGCCAGATACTTGGTCCCCAGAGTAGCAGTGCTGAGAAGTGATGGAGTCCTTAAGAACGATCGGGGTCTGACCGTAGGACTCAACCCTCAGAAGCATTGGTTCTAGTTTCAAGAAGTGAGTCAATTTTCATGAGAGCTCATTGTAACTAGTGAGGTCACCCTTGTTCTTTGCCCCTCTGCATACTGATTTTCTTTCTACTTTTCTTTCATGCTACATTGTACCCAGGGGGCCTCAACAGAGCCCAAATCTGGAGTCACTCTGTCTTGAACTTTGTTTTCTAAAATTTGAACTTAAAAACTCCTTTGCTTTTATAAAATACCCAGCCTCAGGCTTTTTGTTATAGCAATACCAAATTGACTAATTCAACATCTGCCAGTCATCATCCAACATCCCTGCCCATATGCCTGCCTGGAATAGTGATGAACTGAACATCGGGTGGATTCTCAGATGTGGTGGATTCTGGATGTGTCCAGATCACATCTTATCAAGACCAGGCTGGCACATTTCAGGAGAGCCAGGGTTTCATATCATTTGGTGCTGCTTTTCTTCCCCAGAGGAACCTACCTAGAATGCCTCACTGCTCTGCCACGCAGCCCAGACATGCTCAACCTTCAACACAAACTGACCTGAGCTGGAGGCAAAGTTTAATCATTTTTCATCGCCACTAATGAAAGAACCGCTGCCTTTGGTGGGTGGTTCAAACTGCCCAAGAAATGAATTCCAAGTCCCAGGTGAGAACTCTAGACCTGGAAAGTCTTGGCTCAACTAATGGCACACCTTGTGCACATTTTAAGCCTCCCCATAATATCCACTCATGTGGCCTAATGGCACCATAGCGATTTCAGGGTTGGTACATATATTAGTCACTGTAATTAAAATCCTGGAGTTATATTATATGTTATTTGTATGGCAGTTTGTGATGTGTTTAATGCCCCCAGCTTCAAAATTATTAAAGCTACTGTCCCTGGGCTGGCCAAGGGATAAGCAAAGTACGAATGTGATCTTGCTCCCCCTTGCTGGTGCAAGTGGAGAGGAGGAGGCGCCTGGGACTCTCTTATAAAGAGACCAAATGCCAAATAAAGGAATTCCAGCTGTGAACCAGCAAAGTTGAAATGGTTTGCTGGGATCATTAATATTGCAATGAAAACTAATTAAACCTGGAGCTGGAAGGAGTTTCATCAGTGGTTTGGAGTGAAGGGTTCCTCTGCAGAGCTGTCAGCCAGGCCTGGGGATCATGAGGCTCTCTGCCTTTGCACCAGTGACAGACATGGCGGTAGTTGGTACAGGGGAAGAGTCAGAGGAGAGGAAATAGGGTGTGGCTGATCAAAAAATATTACATGAATGCAAACAATCCAAATCAATTAAAAAATAAAATATTCTCCAAGAATTCTCTAGTTCTATGGAGAAAGTTCTAAAATGTTTTATTATCTCTTTCTGACTTCAGATACTGAGGTAGATTTAGTGGACAAGATATTATTGAGGAAGGCCCTTTGAGCCACACTCCCACCCTGTTGCAGAACAGCCAAGGGACAGATGTGGCAGAGGGAGTAATCAGCAGAGGCTCACCTGACACAATGACAGATGTGGTAGATGGCCTGCAGGATGTCTTGGTTGGGTGGGGGTCACCAGTTCTTTGTCCTTGGACTTTTATTATTAGTCACAGGATGGAGATGCCTTTAAAAAGCAGAGCCTTAGGAGCCTACAGACTGCTGACCCACAGCATCCTCCAAACCCTGGCATCAGGTCTTTCCACAAAGGGGGCTCTTGATGGTACATTATAGTATCTCCTGAAGCTTTGTTCATCACGATCTTCCTTGACGCTGACAAAGTACTTGGGTTTTTGTTTGTTTTTAGAGAAGTCATTTGGTTAATTCTGGTCAGGATTGAAAGGGCCAGGTGCGCCAAGGACTCACTACCCACTCCACTGCACCCTGACAGAACCACTAGCTGCTCTTGTATGTACGGTCGTTTACAGAAACAAATATGGAAAATCATCAATGCTTCCATGATTGTGGAGGTGATCTGATGGTGATTAAATGAGTCTGAGCACCTGTCATGGCTCTGGAACTGCGCCCAAAGGATCTGTAAGGACTTGTTTTGGTCTCTGAGATAAAGCAAAGGTTGTGGGAGAGGCTGACCCTCTGAGGTCTCCCAGGACTCCTAAGAGGTCCTGGCATCTCTGGGCCTGTGTACACGCCTTTGATCAGGACATCTTGATCAAGACCTGTAGTCTTTCTTCTTGTAGCTCTCATAGGCATGGAGGGCAAAAAACACTCCAGGACCATGATGAAGAGGACCATCTTACAACCATCATCTTATAATGAGCATCTGGATAATGGATTTGAGGCTGTAGTGATCACTAGATATTGGCCTTGGGTGCTGAGCTGGTATAAGTCTGTGGCTGACACCTTAAGGTCTTCTAAATTTCTATGTGTTGTTCTAGCAGAGGCATTACCAGGCATGACTTTAGTCTTGGGCATACCTGGCCCAGCAGTCCCCGGGTAAGCGATGCTTTGCGGTTTGGTCTGTGGCTTCCACTTCAGGGTCGTGCTGGTGAAAAACATTGCCATGGTGACGGCAGTTGACTTTTTAATATTTGTTTTCAATATATTTGTTAATGGTGATGGCATCTTCCCATCTGACATAGGAAGAAGTAATCGAGGCCTGGAATGGGAAACAAGCAGCAGAGCTGGACTTACTCTTTCTACTCTCCCCTTACTCTTTCTTGGTGCCTGAACAATGGACAAGCCTACTTGAGTGACAGCCATGCAGTCCCCTGGTAAAAGCCGCAGCCATCCCATGGACACCACAGAAGCCAGCACGTCTTTGTTTCTTTAAAGTCCATTCCAAATTCCCAACTCAAGCAGTAGATGTGGCAGGAGACTGTCACTGGTCTCAAGAGTAAGAATTAGATTGTCTATCAGGTCAGCCATTCTTGGCATTGAGTTTGAGGACATTCCACTGAAGTGGCCCACTGTCCACACAAGGCTTTGGCTGTGAGCCTGTGGACACCCACATCTAGGGTCTCAGGACAGTTTTCCTCTTCCTCTCCTCCTTTTGAAACAGGATCTCACTATATACCCTTGGCTGGACTAGAACTCACTACATATATATGTATTTCTTGGTGCTAGGATTAAATGCCTGTGCCTCCATGCTTGGCTTTTTTTTTTTTATGATTATCAAATCGAGCTCTTCCCACTGTGGGATATTCTAGGTGATAATGGTTTGCAGAAATCACCATGTGGCATTCTTTTCACTCCTGATGGATAGCACTGGACAAGAAAGGGTAGTTGGTCAACTTCAGCTGTAGGTAGCTCACCCCCCTGTTTAGTGGCAAGCCATATGTGTATATTGGCTATGGAATGTTGGACATTTTACTTAAGTTTCTTGGAGTGGAGAAGAAAAAAGCACCAGGCAGCTCCAAAAGAGAGGCAGGGGCCCTCTTGTCCTGGGCAAACATTTTCTCAGATGTCCAAGTCAAATCCCATGTCCTAGAAGAAATGGCTTCACTTCTGCTAAACAGCACCACATAGTCCCAGAAGCAGAGGCTTGGGAGACTCCCTCATTTGAATGCATGCTCAGTTTGGGTCTGAAATACTCCCCAAAATCCTATGTGTTCAAGTCTTGGCCTCTAGCTTGCCCCTGTTGTGGGTGTGTGAGGGTAAACTCGAAGGTGTGGAGCCCCGTGAGAGGACTTCTAGATCTTGGAGACTGTCTCACCTCAACCTTCATGCCCCCTTTGCCTCCTACCCATGATGTGAATAGTTTTACAACACCACATGATCCTAACATCATGTATGAATCCTGCGCCTCCCTCCCACCCTCAACTGGAGGCCTGAAGCCAATGAATCTGCTCTATCATGGAACCTCTTTTCTCTATATAAATGGACTCATCTAAGGCATTTGTTTCAGTAATGAAAAGCTGGCTTGACTTTAGTTTACTTTGTGAAAACTATGACAAAGGTGGCGAGGAAAAGGTTTATTTTAGCTTATCTGTCCTGATCACGTCAGAGAAGAAACTCAAGGTAGGAATGTGGAGGCAAGAACTGAAGCAGAGACGATGGGGAACACAGCTTACTGATTCGCTCCCATGGCTTGGGCAGCCTGCTTTGGCATATAACCCAGAACCTCCCGCACCAGTCATCAGTCAAGGTAATGCTCCATAGCTTTGTCTACAGTCCAATTTGATAGAGTATTTTCTTAACTGAGGTTCCCTCTTCCCAGATAATCCTGGCTTGGGTCAAGTTGACCAAAAACTGAAAAGCATAGCTCTTCCACTTCTTTGGTCTTCACAGCAGAAGCAAGATGGGAAAGAAACGTCACCCTTTGGGAAGCACTGCAGTAGGACCACATGCTGTGCTGCTGCTGTGGCTTGAAGGCCTTCAGAAAGTGAACCTGTGGCAGATGTGGCAAGAGAAAGTATAATTGGGGTGCCCAGGCTAAGAGACAAAACATTACCTATTACTGGGACTGGGCAGATGAGTCACCTAGAAATTGCCTGTTGCCTATTGCAGATTCAGACATGGATTCCGTGAAGGGAAGCACCTCCACCCAAGAGGGCAGCTGTTGCAGCATCCAGTCCATCCTGAGGATTTCAAACAGTCATAAAATAAATGCTCTGGTTTCAAAAACTTCAAAAAACTAAGTGGCACAGATGGTTAATACACATCTGAAACTTGAGAAGCTGTAGAGTCACCCAGAAGACAGACCTGGGGCCTTTTCTAGAAGGGTGTTTTCAGAGAGATCTGAGACTGAATGGTACCAGCCCATAGGCTGGGGTCCTGACCTGAATAAAAAGAAGAAAGCATAATACATCAGCTTCCAACTCCTTCTGCAGTTAACCGTGCTCATTATCACAGAAGAGCTTATAAAAATGGTAATGATTTAATTGCATGTTTGATCTACAAAGAATATCTTATGTATTGTATAATTATTGCTATTATAATTAATGGTGACTAATTCTTCTGTAACTGAAAGCAGTGGCAGAAGGATTACTTAAATATCTTTTCTGTTACTTCAAGATTAAGCTCAGAGACTGGGAATGTAGTTCAGTGGGAGAGCACTGGCCTTACAAGCACACACACACACACACACACACACACACATACACACAACCACACACACACACACTCACACACATATACATATACACATCCACACAACCACACAATCCACACACACATCCACACACATATGCACACATATACAGACACACACAAACATATACATATACACATATACATATACATACATACACATACATACAAACACACACAAATACACACACATAAATATACACACACAAATACACACAAACACATACACACAAATACACATACACACATACACAGATGCACACACAAATACACACACAACACACACATACACACACATGCGTACATACACACACATACTCAGACATAAACACATACATACACACACACACACACATGCAAACACACAGTTACACACACTCACCAAACCTAGTAAGTGTTTCCCACGGGTGGCAGATGGAGGGAGGTGAACATCAGGCCCATGGGACATCACGCAGGGTTCTCGTTCTCATACATCAGCTGCCATTATCACTACCTGAGGGAAGACCACATGTCAAGGACATTCAGGGGATGCTTAAAGCACCCAGGGAAGATTCTTCCTATTTTACCAAAGTCCCTCAAAGTTATAGTTTCAGAAGAATAGGAAGTTCTGCAACTTATAGTACTTCCTGGGGGAACCATCAAGCAGGTCAGCCTCCTCTGCCATAGAAAAGAGAAAGTGAACGTTTTAGTGGACCAGGCATCCCAGCAGTAGGCAAGCAGTCTGATGACAGCATTGTGAAGTGGTCTCCCCTGCTCTCTTTCTTTGCGGCCGCAAGTAGCTTTCTTCAGGGTCACACTGTGGTTCAAGTTGGGTTACAAAGTTCCAGTCATCAAGTCTGCCCTACAGGTTTGGCAAAAGGAAGGAGGTAGATGGTGGGGACTATGGCTGCTCTTATAGGTGGATATAGACTTTTCCCCTTTCCTACAGAACAGGTATTTCTGTTTAATAGCCAAAGTCAGTTACATAATTACCACTGAAGGACAAAGGAGAGAGGTCAGTGACACTTAACACTGCTTTTTCTCATGACTGAACAAGCCAGAGCTCTGTGATTAGGGAGCAGAGAAGAACAAAGATGGGTGAAGACAACCACTGTTCCTACCACAGGACAAGGTAGGCCCAGCCTTTCACAGAACTCCTGGTAGCAGTGGAGTTCTTGTTCAAGAAGCAGCTACTTACAGAGGGCTTACACTGTGGTGGCAAGGGCTCCAGGCAGAAGGTACCCTCTCAGGGAGTCTTCTGTCTAGGGCTTGACCAGCGCATCAAGATGGGCATTCTGTTGTGTGGATTCAGCATCTCTGGGGCCATCTGCTTCCAACCTCGGATGCTTTGTGGCTTTCAAAGAGTGGATCTCCTGATGAGGCCAGCTGTGTCCTGGGGTGTCTGAGTCTGCTGGTGCTCGTCATCCATCATAGGAGTGCTGGAGTAGGGATGGGGCTCCTGGAAAAGGTTCAAGATATAGCTTGTATGTGCCAAGCACAAAATGAACTACATGTTTTTATGTTTTATGTTTATTTATTTATTTTTTGCTATTGTTTGTTTGGCTGTGGAATCTTTGTTTTCATTTTGTTTTGTTTTGAAACCTGCATTTTTGAAGCATTCCTGATGATTCTTCAGCCCACTGCGGTTTGAGCTGGTTTGGGATCCTGTACACCTGGCTTTGCTGTACTCTTTTGTGAAGACCTGTCTGCAAGGCAGGAACAGCTTACCCAACAACTTTAGAGGCTCATACTCATGCAGTCGCCCTCACACTGCAGGTCTCACCTGCCTGGGTCTTACAGGCTCTAGTGTAGGGAGAGGCCCCAGCTCACTCACTCTCCAGAGGGTTAGGGGCCCAGGGGAGAAAGCTCCAAAACATTGTCCTTTGGTCTTCAGGAAAGTTGCTTGTCACAACCAGTGTCAGAGCTTTGTCATAGCTGGGATCTCCTAAACTCCTCTTAATTGGTCACATGTCCACTGCCAATATACTATAGTCATGCAAGATAATACCTTTGGGGAAGTGAATTGAAGGACCCAGGGATTTCTTTTGTATTTCTGAACTCTTTCCTCCTAATCAGTTACAGGTCCACTGTCCATTTACTATAGTCCTACAAGATGGTGCTTTGGCGGAAAGTGAAGTAAAGGACCCAGGGATCTCTCTATATTATACCATGTCATTTGCATGTGAATCTCAATTTTCTAAACATTAACACAAAATAGCAAAAGTCAAGCTTTTGTCCAAAGGACTTAATCAGTGTAGATGATCAGTATTAAATGTCAACAGTGAAAGTATTTGGAGCATGATAGTACTGGGCTGTCTGTGGCCAGACTCTCACCTTTTGCTCTGAGGCTCCTAAATTTGTACAATCATTGTAATTTTTTTTAAAAGACAGAGTATCATTATGTAGCCCTGAATAACCTGGAACACTCTGTGACCCCAAACTCATAGAGATCCACCTGTCTCTGCCTCCTCGGTGCTGAAATCAGAAGTCACGTGCCACCACACAAGAACTTATCTTATTGAATTGTCATGTTCAACCTTAAAACAAGAAAAAAAGACAGAACCACCCTCATAGCCCCTGTGGCACAGGTGGGACAGTGGCATTTTCGTGTGCAGACGCTGCGCTGGCCACACCTCCAGATCTAGCCTGTATTTCTGTTTGTGTCTGGATTCTGAGTTCACTCTTTTATGACTTGGGTGAGTTCTTTAACTAATAAGACAATTTACTCTTTATATATATATATATTTGTTGAAAATATTCCTTCCAACACATCCTAGGTAGAATTTCATTTTCATTTTTATGGTTTTGGGGTTAGAAATTGAGCCCAAGGCCATCTGGGACTAAGCACCTGCAGTACCACTGACCTGTATCTTGGGACTCACGTTCTCATCTTTATTTCAAGTGACATATTTTTGATACCACATGTCCATGATCTGTATAGATCCGTGGTAAAGATGTCAGTGTTTCCCCATGTGATGTTTCTGTTGCTGATTCTGCAAGCATGGCTACACCCCAGTAGCAGTAATTATTGACATGTGTTTATTTCTTTTTTTTTCCCTGAGGTTTCCTTTATAAATAAAAATACTATTTGATGATTCATCCACCTTTTCTCCCTTGGGTGCGATGTTCCCTTTATCATCTTTTGAGGCTTACATATTTCTGACATTCCTTCTGTGCATGCTTACCCTGCTCTATTGATCTGTTTGCACATTCTGCTGCCAATAAAGCACTTAATCGTTGGAAGTTCACAGCATACTTTAAAATTTGGCAAAGCGACTCCCCTGATTTTGAAAAACGTTTCTAACCTTTCTCATTTGTTTAATTTTTATTTTAAGTTTGAAATTATTTTATAAATGCTTGTTTCATTAAAATATTCCTCTGGTATTTGGTAGGGATTCTGGTAACTGTGTAATTGGAGCCCAGTGGGTGCTCACTCATGATTTCATCTATTAGAGCCTATTAATGAGACTCCACGGCAGCTTCGCAATATATTTGAAATTTCTTTTCTTCATATATTAAAATACTATTTTACAGATCCTGCTGAGTTTTGTTGGTTATTCATATTGCTGACACACATCCAATTTGGTAATTCCCCTGCTTTAAGAACCTATTCTGAAACCATTAATACTGGCACAGGTCAGCATCCCAGCAGTTAGGAGGCTGAGACAGGAATCGAGAGGTCAAGCTTGGCCAGGACATGGCTTGGAAGCAAAAAGCAAAATAACAAGGAAGAAACCGAAATGACAACAGAGCTCTATTGTGACCTTGTCACCCTGCTGGCTTCACAGCTGTCATTCGCCACACAGCACAAAGCTACGGCCACACACTCACATGCTGCTGGTCACCTATGGCACAAACTAAATGAACCACGAAACCTCGGCTCTTCATGCATCTTTGTCTATGCAAACTCTAATGTTCACGCCTTTTAAGTAATGATCATTTGTGTTTAATGATATCTCTAGTTTATGTTTCTTCTTCTTGTACTCAGAAATCTTATTGATTTGTAATTCGTTGGTCAGTTGAGTTGCATCTTGGTAGTTTACAGTTGTTTTGACTGTAAAGACATAATGCTTAGCTTATTCTCTGGAAGCGCCCTGCACCTATTCCCCATGCCGTACTGTGCCAGCCTGGACCACACATTTGGGATCTGTCACCATGGTGGTAATGGCTCTTTTCACAGTCTTTCATTTTTCTTTTTCCTTTTTTAAATGTGTGTGGTGTGTGTCCATGGCTGCAACTGCGCATGGCAGTACGTGGAAACTAAAGGTCAACATCTGGGGTCAGTCCTCATTTGCTTTACTCTTTTGTGTTTTGAGACAGAGTCTATCACTCAACCTGGCACTCATCAATTTAGGTAGACTGGCTGGCCAATGAGCTGCAAGCATCTTTCTCTCCCTCTTTCTCCCCCCCCCCCAAGTGTCAGGGCCAAGGATGCCTAGTTTTGTATGTACGTTTTGAACTTAGGTCCTCATGCTTGCTTGGCAGGCTCTTTACCAACTAAACAATTATTCTCTATCCCCATTTCATATGCATTTTTTGCTATGTTGCTCAACCTGCTTTCAACATTTGGACTCACATGATCTCCCTACCCAGCCTCTCCATAACTGAGACTATAGGAGTTCACAGACGACAATGTTTTCAGTATCTGTTAATATCAACATTTCATACAATTCATTGATGTACTATTTATCTAATGTTTACAATATGTATCTAATTTAATGATGTACTATGTATTTAATATTTCTTATATTTCTTAGATACAGTGATTTCAATCAGGGGAGAGATTATTATATTGTACATATCGATTTTCTAGTACTCAAAAGGACTGGCAACATAATTTTCAGGGTCCTGTTAAAAAAATCTAAAGATAGGAGCCATGTTTAAACATTATTAAGAAATTCAAGGTCATAATAGCAGAGATCCAACCAAGCACAGTGTCCTTCCTGTGTTTCTGCACAGTGTCAGGAGAAGGAACTTAGTCCCATTTATATATATATATTTAAACACAATATTGAAATTATCCCAGGGGCGCTATTGACCAAGTTACCTTTTCCAACCTCCAGTAAAGTTTGTCAGGGGACTATTTCTGGGAAATATGCAAGGGGCATGTGAGCATGGCCATTTGAGTATGACATTCTTGAAAAGTTATTCTGAAAAAAAAAAAAACCAAATCTTAAAAAAAACTTGACATGGCTATCATTACCACTTGGAGTTCCTAATTTTCTCATGTTGATTTTGATAACTGGATTTTTCCCTCAGAAGAACTTCCAGTTTTGCACCCATGGCTTTCCTTGTTATAGTTAGTTTCCTTGTGACAGTTTTACAACTACAATGGCCCCTGCTCAGTTCATCTCACCGCAGGAAGCTGATTCCATTTGCCTGGGTATCTCTCTGGCTCCCTAGCTTTCAGTTTTAAAATATATAAGTAAAGCACTTAAATAAAAGGATTGTTGAGAACCTATATAGATGGGTCAGAGGATAACAGTATTTGCTGAAACAGCCTAATGACCTTATTTCAATCCCTGGAACTTAAGGCAGATGGGAGGCAGAGGCAGGAGAACCTCCTGGGAGCTTATAGGTCAGCTATCCCAGAGTGTGCAACCTGGCACAAACAATGAAGGCCCTCCCTAAAAGAAACTACTCCCAAAAGTTGCTCTCTGGCCTCTACACATGTGCCATGGTGTGTGTGTGTGGAGGGGGGGGCTCTCTCTTTTTCTTACGTGTCTGTCTCTGTCTCTACCTCCGTCTCTCTGCCATGCCATCTCCCCCTCCCCAAGGAAAACTAGAAAAAGGACTCTTGTGGTTTAAATAAAGCATGTCCCCATAGCTAAGTGGCTCAATACTTGACCCCAACTGCTGATGCTGTTTGGGAAGCCTGTAAGATGTTCAGTAGGTGGAGCCTTGCTGGAAGAAGTGAGTCAATGGGTGGGGGGCTTGAGGGTGCATAGCTGGCCTTACTTGCTGTTCATTTTCTGCTTCCAGCCTCCTGATACAGCTGCACCCACTACTATGCCTTTCTTGCTCAGCTGTCTTCCTTACCACAATGGACTCCACTCCTTTGGAACTGAAGCCAACACAAACCTTTCTCTGTTAGTTGTTTTTGTCAAGGTTTTTTTTTTTTTTTTTTTTTTTAATCACAAAATATAAAATAAGCTAACATAAGGCTATAAGAAAAGATTATTTGAATGTTTCTGCTTGTGCATTTTTTGTGTGACCTCTGAAATTTCATGTTTTGTTTCTCCCTAAGAATCTATAGTGACAGACCCGATTTCTATGATTCACAAATCAGTTAAGACTTCCCAACTAGCTTTGAAATATATATTGTTTCGCTTCTTACCGTATTTTAGAACCTTAAATGCATAGTATCCACTCTTTATATTTTTTGTGTCTCTTATATAAATGTTCCAAGATGCTTTATGTAAGAGTACTTTCTGTTTGGCATAAAGATTCACCTGTGGATTCAAGCTAACTAATTATTCTCACAGTGTCTAGTTTCCTTAATTTGTTTAGTTTCTCGTTTGCAAGTGATTATCAGTTGGAGATCACTTCTGAGTTAGGGATGGGAGCATGTGTTCACTGTTCCTTTCAGCTCTAGGACCCTGACTGGTGCAGACTGATGCAGGTCCTGTGAATGTTGTCTTAGTCTCTGTAAGGTCATACGTTCATTGTTAGGGTTTCTATTGGGTGAAGAGACACCATGAACATGGCAACTCTTATAAAGGAAAACATTTAATTGAGGAGGCAGCTGCTGTGGGATAATGTTCTTATACACTGCAAAGATTTGTGGCTTGTATTGGTTTAATAAAATGCTGATTGGCCAGTAGCCAGGCAGGAAGTAGAGGCAGAGCAACCAGACTAGGAGAATTCTGGGAAGAGGGAAGGCAGGGAAGCAGTCGCCAGCCAGACACAGAGGAAACAAGATGAGAATGCTGGACCGAGAAAGGGCACCAAGCCATGTGGCTGAACATTGATAACTGGCCCAGCAGTTACTATAATATTAAGCCTCTGAGTCAATTATTCTGGAAGCGGTTGCTAGGTATTTGAGAGTTTCTAGCAGAACAGAAATATCCTATCATAGTCAGCTTACAGTTTCAGAGGTACAGTACAATATCATCATGGTAGGGAAAATGGCACTGTACAGGCAAACATGGTGCTGGCTATTTCTTGATCAGAAGGCAACAGGAAGTAGACTCTGTCAGGCTGAGTGAAGCTTGGGTAAAAGTGACTTCAAAGACCACCCCCACTGTGACACACTTCCTCCAATAATGCCACACCTACTTCAACAAGGCCACACCTCCTAATAGTGCTACTCCCTTTGGAATTATGGGAGCAAATTATATTCAAACTACCACATTTATCAGTAATGTTTATTTGAAGGACTTTAATTCCTTGGTGTCCTCCATGCCTGCTGGCTCTTACACTCTTTCTTCTTTCTCTTCCACAGGATTCTTCCGGGCCCTGAAGGGAGAGATTTGATGAGACATCCCTTTAGGACTGACTGCTCCAAGGTCTCTCACTTTGGGTATCACACATGGCTGTGGGTCTCTGTATTTCTTCCAGCTGCTGCAGGAGGAAGTTTCTCTGATAATAGCTGAAGAAGGCACTGATCCGAGTATAGCAAAATGTCATTAGATGCCATTTTATTGCAACATGATTTTATTAAAAAGAAAATCAGCATTTGATATTCCTCTAGGTGTTTGGGTTATCTAGTTTCAGGCTCTTGGTCACTCAAGTAGTGTCAGCTATGTGTTCCGTCTTGTGGAATGGGCCTTCAGTTGAATCAGATATTGGCTGGTTACTCCTGCAAACTTTGTGCCACCATTACACTGGCATATCTTTAAGGCAGGGCACCACTGTGAATCACAGGGTTTTGGCTGGTTTAAAGTGTTTACATTTCTCTTTGGTAGTATGCAGGCTTCCTATACCAAAGACAATAATATATAGAGGTGAGGGCTCTATGTAGGCACCAGCTCACTCTCCATACTCAATGAGTTCTGTGGGTGTCTTCAGCAATGGGGCCTTGATGTCAGTTTGTGGATAGAAACCTATAGTCTTAGTAACAGACTGGGTTGTTTGGGGGATTCCCTTTGGCCAACAAGTCAATTATGTAACTCAATCCTGACACTAAAGGCTTCATCTGGTGACATGAGATATGAGATGGCCAGTTGGGGCTCTGTCTCATTATTTAGCAAGCCTTCATATACGTATATATTTTAGGAAGTCTCTAGTGCACTAGGTTTCCACCTTATGCCTTAAATGGATCTTAATTAGCTATTTCTCCTTATATTATCTCTTCAACCCCCCTCTTCCCTCTCAATCTCCACTTGATTCTCTCATTTCTATTTCTTTTTCTTAGAGAGATCTATCTGCGCCCCTAATTCCGTGGTTTATACCTACCCTCCGTGATTCTATGGGTTTCAGCCTGCTTAACATTGACTTAACAGATAATATCCACATGTAAGTGAATGCATACCATATTTCTAGGTCAGGGATACCTCACTCAGGATGATTTTTTAAAAGTCTTCTCCATTTATCTGTGAATTTTATTATTTCATTTTAAATGGCTAAATAATATTTCATTGTGTAAATGTATCACATTTTCTTTATCCATTTTTCTATCGAAGGATATCTAGCTATCAAGACTAGAGCAGCATTGAACATGAATAAGCAAGTGCCCTCATGGTAGGGGGAAGCATCCTTTGGATACATGCCCAGGAATGCTATAGTGGATCATGAAGTTGATCAATTCCCATCTTCCTGATGAACCACCACACTGATTTCCTTAATGGCTATGCAGGCTTTCACTCCCACCAGCAGTAGGCGAATGCTCCCCTTGTTCTGTATTCATGCTAGCATGAACTGTCACTTGTTTTATTGACCTTAGTCATTATGACAGGTGTGAGATGAATCTCAATGTAGTTTGAATTTACCTTTCCCTGATGACTAAGGACATGGGCCATTTTTTTCAGTATTTCTCAGCCATGTGAGTTTCTTCATTTAGAATTCTCTGTTTACATCTGTAGTCTATTTTATTGGGTTATTTATTTTCTTGATTCCTGGCTTTTGAGTTCTTTATATATGTTGGATAATAGTCCTCTCTTGGATGTATAGTTGTTAAAAAAATCTTTTCCCATTCTGTAAGCCTTCACTTTGTTCAAATTATGGTGTCTTTTGTCTTACAGAAGCTTCTCAGCTTCATAAGGTTCCATTTCTTAATTTTTGGTCTTAGTTCCTGTGCTAATGGTATTCTATTCAGAAAGTCTTTTCCTGTGCAGTGAATTCAAGGTGATTTCCCATTTTCTTTTCCATCAGTTTCAGAGTATCTAGAGGTCTTTGATCCACTTGGAGTTGGATTTTGTGCAGGGTAATAAGTATCTGGATTTTCTATGTGTAGCCAGTTTGACCAACAATAGTCTTTTTTTTTAGTTTATATTTCTGGTTTCTTTATCAAAAATCAGTTGTTCATAGGTTTGCAATTTCTATCTGGGTCTTATATTTGATCCCATTGGTTGGTATGTCTGGGTTGTTTTTTTTTTTTTTTTTTGTGCCAACACAACACTGTTTTTATTCCTATAGCTCTAGAGTACAACTAGGAAGTGGAGATGGTAATACCTCCAGCAGTTCTTTTATTATTCAGGGTTATTTTAATTATAAAGCTGAAGATTGTCCTTTCAAGGTCTGTGAAGAATTGTGTTGAAATTTTGGTGGAGATTGCTTTAAGTAAGATGGCCATTTTTTACTATGGTAATCCTACTAACCCAGGAGCGTAGATATAGATCTCTTTTCCACTTATATGATATTTAAAAATTTTTTTTCTTCAATGTCTCAAAGTTTTTATCACCCAGTCCTTCACTTGATTGGTTAGAGTTACCCCCGAGATATTTTATATTATTTGTGGTTATTGTGAAAAGTGTTGCATTTATGTAAGAGGGTTACTCAGTTTTCCTGTGGGATAATTTTGTATCCAGCTACATTGCTGAAAGTATTTATCAGCTGTAGGAATTTCCCAGTGGATTTTTAGGGTCACATGTACACTATACTATTGTATCCTTTTGGTTTCCTTTAGGTGTCTTATTGCTCTAGCTAGAACTTCATGCACTATATTGAAAAGGTATGGAGAGAGTAGACAGCCTTGCCTTATTCCTGACTTTAGTGGGATTGCTTTGAGTTTCTCCCTAAGTTGATGCTGTCTATGGGCTTGGTGTAAACTGCCTTATTGTGTTTAGGTATGTCCCTTGTGTTCCTACTCTATCTGAGACTTTTATTATGAGGGCATGTTGGGGATTTTGTCAAAGGCCTTTTTGCACTGAATGGGATGATGATGTGTTTTTTTCTTTAAGTTTGTTTTATGATGAATTAGATTTATTCATTTATGTGTTTTAAGCCACTCCTGCATTTCTGAGATGAAACCTACTGGATCATGGTGGATAGTCTTTTTAATATGTTCTTGGATTTGCTTTACAATTATTTAATTGAAAAAATTGTGTCTACGTTCATTAAAAAAAACCAAACTTATCTTTAAGTTTCTTTCTTTGTTGGGTCTGTATATGGTTTTGATATCAGGGTAACTGTGGTTTCATAAATTAAATTTGGTAATGTTCCTTCTGTTTCTAGTTTGTGGAATAATTTGAGGAGTATGGGCATTAACTCTTCTTTGAAAGTCTGGTAGAATACTTCACTAAATGGAATTTTGCATTAGCATCTGGCATTGGGTTTTTTGGGGGAGGTGAGAAACTTTGAATAATTTCATCTATTTCACTAGGGACTATACTTCTATTTAAATTGCTTATCTTAACTTTGGTAAATGGCATGGATTGAGGAAATTGTTTATTTATTTTTTAAAAGATTTTCCAATTTGATGGAATATAGGTTTTTAAAGAATGTCCTTCTGATTCTCTGGATTTTCTCAGTGTCTGCTACTATGTCCTTTTATGAAATGATTCTAATTTTGTTGATTTGAATGCTAACTAAAAATTAACTTTTAAGTTAATTTGGATCAGAGCTTAACAAACTTGATTTTCTCAAAGTACCCAGCCTTTGTTAACTGATTTTTAAAAATTATCTGTTTTTAAAATTTCTATTCTATTGATTTCAGTCCTGAGTTTGATTATTTCTTACAATCTTCTCATTTTGGGTGTGAGTTCTTATTTATGTTATAGAGCTTCCAGGTGTGATGTTAAGTTACTAGTGTGAAATATTCTCCAATTTTTAAAATGTAGGCTCTCAGTGCTATGAATTTGCCTCTTAGAACCACCTTCTTTGTGCCCCATGTGTGTAGTATGAAATTTTTGGCTCCTTTTAGTCTCAGGGTTGTGCCTACCTACAGCTTTGTTGTTGCTTAGCCTTAAATAATGACTTAGATGTAGAAATTAATTATGTGCTATTTGGCCTATGGCTCGGGCTTTTGTTTTGTATCTTAACTCAGTTTTACTAATTTATATTTTGTCATGTGGCCCGTAGCTTGGTTTTTTTTTGTTTTGTTTTTGTTTTTTATTGTTTTTTTGTTTTTTTGTTTTGTTTTGTTTTTTTTATAACGTCTTTTGGGCAACTGGATTAGATTATGTTTTTAAAATCATGTCTTTATTTTTGTATTTATGCTTGGATTTTTTGCCTGATCATAAGCTGGGTTGACATAGGACAAGACAGTTTTTTTTTTAATTAACTAATGATATTTACAGCATACAAAAAGACGTCCCACATCACATAAGCTTAGGTATGTTTGTGCTAATTTTCTATCAATTCTAGGAAGTTTTTAATTTCTTTCTTTTCATCCAGTAAAGAGTTGATAAGTTTCCATGAGTTTGTACACTTTCTGTTGTTGATATCAGCTTTAATCTCTGGTGGTCAGATAGGATGCAGGATGTATATTTGAGTTTTCTTATGTCTGTTGAGACTTGTTTTAAGTATGTAATCAATTTTAGAGAAAGTTCCATGAGGTGCTGAGAAGGCGGCATATTCTTTTGTGTTTGGGTGTGACTGAAGTCTTCCATTATCCATTTGTAAGGGTCAGCGTGTAAACTCTAGTGGTGCCTCTTTTATGAACTTCAGTGCCCTTGTATTTGGTGCATAGGTGTTAAGAATTCCAAAATCCTCTTGCTGGTTTTTTTTTTTTCCTTCATTAGTAGACAGAGTCATTTCCAATCTCTTTTGATTAATTTTGGTTTGAAGTCTATTTTGTCAGATATTAACATTTACACCAGTTTGTTTCTTAGTTTCATTTGCTTGGAATATATTTCTTCATCCTCCTGCCTGAGGAGATGTCTATCCTTGATGTTAAGGGTGGGTTTTGCTTTCAAGACCAGTCTTCTAGTCTGTGTCCTGCTATTAGGAAATTGAGATAATCAGTATTGAGAGATCCCAATAAGCAGTGTTTGTTGATGCCTGTATTTTACTGTTGTTGCTGCTGTGGGGTGGTTATGATTGTGTGTGTGTGTGTGTGTGTGTGTGTGTGTGTGTGTGTGTGTGTGTGGTAATGTCTTAGTTTCTCCATCTATTGTGACTGACAGTTTTGCTCGGTTTAGTAGTCTGGGCTGGCACCTGTGGTCTTTTAGATATTTTGCAGCACATCTGTTCAGACCTTTCTGATTTACGGTCTGCACTGAGAAGTCTGGTGCTATTCTAAAATCTGCCTTTATATGCTACTTGGTCTTTTCCCTTTGTAGCTTTTAATATTCTTTCTTTGTTACTGTACATTTGATGTTTTGACTCTAATGTGCCCATGGCAATTTCTTTTCTTGAACAGTCTATGTGGCATTCTGTGTGCTATTGTACTTTGGTAGGAACATCCTTCTTTATTTGAGGGTTTTATTTTCTTCTATGATTTTGAAGAAATGTTTCTATGCCTTTGAACTATTTTTCTTCTTCATCTTCAATTCCTCTTATTCTTGGGTCTTTTCACAGTGTCCCAAATTTCCTGGGTGTTTTGTGCCAGAATTATTTTAGAGTTAACATTTTTTTTTGACCAAGATATTCATTTTTTCTATCATGTCTTCAACGCCCAAGTTTCTTTCTTTTTTATCTCTTGTATTCTGTTTGGGAAGCTTGCCTCTGAGGTTCCTGTTTGAGTTCCTAAAATTTTCATTTCTAGATTTACTTGTTGTTTTTATAGATTCTACTTTCACTTTCAAATCTTGAACTGTTTATCCATTCCTTCCATTTATTGTGTTTTCATAAATTTCTATAACAAATTTATTCATCTCTACTTAAGGACCTCTGTCATTTTCATAAAGGTTGTTTTAAGGTCTTGGTCTTACGTTCAGCTATGTTGCAATACCTAGTGCCTCCTCTGGTGGAGTTGCTGGCTTCTAGTGAAGAGATGTTGTCCTGGGTATTACTGATTGTGTTTTTACAGTGGATCTACGCATCTGGGGTTGGGTTTGTAATTCTAGGCGCTGATATCTGGTCATATCTTTTTTTGTGTGAGTGTTCTGCTCCTTGGTTTCTGTTTCCTCTCCGGTTTTAAGGAGAGTGTGGTGGCTGTATGTTGTCTGGTAGAAAATTCTTCTTGGATCTGGATAGGTGTGGGAACTGGAGGGTCTGATAAAATGTGTTCCTAAGTATTGGGACCAGACACTTAGGAATGGGGATGAGCTAGGGGTAGAAGGTGGGGCTGAAGGGGTCCACAGCAGAGAGAAAATCGGAGTGTTCCACCAGGATCTGCTTAGTCCCTGGGGATGGGGACAGGAAGTTAGGAGAGGCCACAACAGAGAGTCTGCTACAGAGCTCGGAATGAGACTGGGGGGGGGGGGTGTCAGATTTGGAGGAGAGGGGGGATAGGAGAAGATCAGCAGTGAGTTTACCTGTTACCCTGGCCACAATGGCCTCTTCTGATTTAGTTCTTTAAAGTTATTCCTTCTCTGTTCAGAGCAGGATCTGTTTGCTTGAACTCCATTCTCTCACTGATCGCCAGCCCAGTGTCAGGCCCAGCCCTTGATACATGGACAATGTTCAATAAATATATAGTTAATATAGTCAGCTTTCTTGGACAGGTTAAATAATTTTCCATCTGTTTATCTTGTTATGCTTTTGAGACAGAAACTTGCTATGTTGCCCAGGCTGGTCTTGAACTCAAGAGTGCTGGGCCTATGGGCCTGTTACTCTACCTGGCTTTGAATTTGCATTTGATCTATCTATCCATCTATCTGTCTTTCTGTCTGTCAGTCAGTCTACCTACCTACCTACAAATCTAATCTAATCTAATCTTATCTATCTGTCTGTCTGTCTATCTATCTATCTATCTATCTATCTATCTATCTATCTATCTATCTATCAGAGAATAGGGCCTAAGAGCTCCATTTTAATCTTGCCTTCCATTCTAGGTAAGGTGGTTTACCTTCTGCTGCATCCATCTGGCTGGCATGTTCTTTCCCTGCTTCTCTGCCTTGCAGGCACAGGGAAGAGCAGAAGCAACCTTGGCCTGGAAAGTTGTCCCACCAGCTTGGTCAGCTGAGCAACCCTCAGGCTAGCAGTTCACTCTTCCACCTTCTTTCTTGTCTCTGAGGAAGTGAGGTCATGCATGTAAGACTGATCCTGCATCTCATCCCTATATATCACATCCCTTTCCAGTCCTGCCCCAAAGGGAAAGATAACAATAAAAATGTCTCCTGCTAGAATGGGTAGGCATGAGGTCCTAGGATTGTTAGCCCTTATGTGACAGGTGCTGTGTCTGGGACAAGGGATGTGACTGCTGCCCCAGAACCAGGGGCTGACTGGATACCAGGACACTATGACTCACTGCCCCTTAGCACGTCGGAGCATCTGCCTCCTGCAGGGGTGGCAACATGACAGCAGAGGTTATTCTTGTTTTACTGTTGAAAGGGAGGCTGAGAAGTTCTCCCTACCTATGTGCCGCAGAGAGTTGGCAGGAAAACCTTACTAATGTTTTCTATTAACTTAGGGCCTCGCTTCAGAGAAACTGGTTGTCTTCTGGTCTAAGACGCCTCGTGCACATCTTCTGGAAAGACATCAGTCACATATTACCTTGCAACTCTGCTTATGGGAATGGTGGTGGGTAGGGGTCTTGAGCAGTTTTGGGCCTTTCTGTGATAGATCTAAAGCCGCAAGTTCCTTAGGCCCTCAGATCAGGCTCTAGAATGCCTTTCTTCAGCTTTTCTGTCCAAGCCACCATTGATCTTGGACTCTGGGATCTGGTGGCCTCTTTGGAGCCTGAGGTTCTGCCCTGGCTCTGGGGAATATGACATTCTCCTGTTGCCCCCAGTTCTGACACTCTGATGTAGGGTTACAGTGTGTTAGGCCAGGACATGGTAGCTTTGTCCCTGATAGGGAAGAAACCCCAGACCTCAGTAGGGGCTGCTAAAGTCTCTATGGTCATCTTAATGTTCAATCTCTCCACATTGGCTTCTGTCTACCACAAGACCCTGGATGTACCCATCCTGCCGACAGACTGCACATCTGACCAACAGGAGGCCAGAGTGCCTGCTTTGTTTCCAGGCTATATTCATTTCATCTCTCATGCTTCCATACCACAAATATCAGTTCCGGTGGCCTGACCAGAGCCCCAGGAAGCACAGGTTTGCTCCCAGGTTTGAACTTGACCTTTCTCAGTCAAAGCGGCTGGGATCAGCTTAGCCAACCCCAGAGGACACAGAGACCCAAACCCAAAGTTGGCTTAGCAAGGCCTCCTAGCTGAGCATCCCCAGAAAATATTGGATCTGAACTCCTCTGAAGTAAGAGGAGTACTTTCTCACTTCCCTGGGGTGCCCTGAGAATGAATTATTTACTATTTGTAAAGCACTTTATAGGGTTCAGTATCATTACACAGGGACCACAGAGCTCAGAAGCAGCCCTGGATGCCTGACAGGGTGGTTGTTACTATTAAGCATTTATATAGCACTTTACATTGCTGAGTGCTTCCCAATCATTTATTAGTTAATTCTCCCAGCACTCTGAAGCTGTCAGCAGACTTCAGTTGCCATCCTCAGAAATGAGGTTGCTGGGATCGGGGGAGGCCCGTGGTCTAGCCCAAGGTGACCCACTGTTGGTAGTTCAGAGCTATGGGCCTGAGTTGCTGACTCTGCCTGGACCTGAGGACTAGCTTCACAGTTCATTTCATACAGGCTTGTCATCGGCCTATGGGTCTTCCAGGAAAGCATCCTATGAGGGGCTGTTGTCACCAGTGTTTAGGTGACATTTCAGGGGCACACCAGAGTTATGATCTGCGGGGACATAAAGGATCAAGTGCTGGTTTTACAGTCCAAACCTAGCTGTGCAATGTATTAAGAACAGACACTAAACAGATTTTCTAATGCCCTGAGGCACCACTGGTCCTTGGCTCTCAGTTGGGAGGACAGTAGTAAGCACAGCTGCCTTGAAGGCATTGAAAGAAATCAAAAGAGCCAGTTTGCCTAAACACCCTGAGCTCTGATTTGTGCGGTGGCCTGAACTAGCTTCAAAGATGACCTGTGCACGCCTGTGGTCAGTAGAATAAAATGCAAAAGCAGAGAGCAAAACCCACCACAATTTCCCTTAAGTGGTATCATGGTTCGAATCTGAAATATTGCCTTTTTCCCAAGTTTTGTGTGCTGGCGACAGTATTTGGGGAAGCTGAGGAGCTTTTAAGAGATGGGTAACTAGTACAATATTTCCTGAAGGAGTGAGGGGCTTTGAATATGACAGTGTGGTGCCTGACCTTGGTTGGCGGTGATGCAGATGATGTGAAGTGCTGCCCCATTCTCCCGCCTCAGGAGCAATGCCATGTCCCCTAGACTCAGGGTGTAATTGTGAGCCAAACAAGAGAATCTTTGCCTCACAAGTTGTTTTGTTCAGGTACTTTGGCCACAATGACATGAAAGTGACTCGTGAAGCTGTTACTAAGCCACATTGGTCGGAATCCACTCTTCTCTGACACGGCTTCCCAGTTTCTTTTTCATGATTTTTCCCACTCACTGGTTCAAGACCAAGGTGCATTAATCATGCCATGTAGAGTTCAAAGGCTGGACACATCATCTTAAGGGCATATAGCTTGGAATCTGTGCACAGCCCTAGAGATGAAACCCTCCTGTTGAGAAGCCTTTAAGAAAAATCAAGGTGAGGGCTGAAGTTATAAACAAACCTATAAGACACTTGCATATTTATACATTAAAAAATCCTCAGCACAGTAAGACAAAGTTATTGGCCTCTTGCACATCAAAAATTTGAGATGTCAGGAAGCTTATAATTAATTTTATTTACCATTCTGTCTCCTTTGGAAACTTTTGGTATCTTTTACAGTCTCAGCAAGCTGCCTATAAATTTACTTGGCTTGGATTCAGAGAGCATGCTTGAAGAAGATAATATTTTTTGAGGTATTTCCATCTCCAGGAACTCCTCATGCCCTGGGCTCCTCACCTGTTTGGACAGACTTTTTATGAGCAGACGGCAGAATCCATACTAGTTAGTTTAATCAGAAAGCAGATTTAAAAATCATGTTTGTTTGCTTCCGGGATCTCCAGGGAGACCAGTGAACTAACCTTGGCTGCTATACAGTCAGGAAGATTGTTTGAGCATCATGTAGCTTTTCTAGCCAAATACTATTGCTGTGACCACCCACTGCTCCAGATTCAGGTCACCAAGGGACTCAAAACCCACATCAGCTACTGAGAAGAGCCCATAGGCTTTCTAGAAAATATTATGTGCTGCTGTGCGAGCCTCTGTGTTCGCTTCTTTTCTCAAACCTTGGAGAATTGAGCCAGTTTGGTGATGACTAAGTCATATGTGAAACCTCATCTACAAAGGAGCCTAGAAATACAGTTTTTGGCTCATGGAGCTCTCTAGAGCTCCATAGTCTAGTGAGAAGGATGGTCACTGAGGATCCTGTTCATAAGTTTGACCATAGCACCACTCATGGCAACAGGTTTTAATATTTCGTGGCTGAATAATAGTTCATTGTATGGATACACTGGATTTTGTTTGCTTATTTATTAGTTGTTGGCTATTTTATTTCTTTCTACTCTGGGTTATTATGAATGTTTCTATGAATATTTGTGTACAAGGCTGTGTGTGTGTGTGAGAGAGAGAGAGCAAGAGAGAGAGCACTTTTTCATTTTTCATTGGTAGATAATTTGGAGTGGAATTGCTGACCCACATCATCCCTGCACGCCAAGGTGGCTGTACTACTTAACATTCCCACCAGGAGTGCACCAGGGCCCTGCACTCTCCATACCCACACCAGTACTCGTCTGTATCTGACTTGCATCCATCCCAGTGAGCTCGACACAGTGTCCCATTGTGGACTTGCATTACCATGATGGCTAGTGATGTCAAGCATCCTTTTCAGCATTTTCGGATGATAAAATCTGGGAAGGAACATTTGGCCATGGTCAAATTCTGCTTATTTTTGCTAAAAAAGTCAAGAGTATGAGAAAAGCTTCCCTTTCACTGCTTCCCGCTGGAGATCCCGCATGTAGGACCTTCACTAACCTTCCGGACCCCTCAGAGTTTTCAGAAGCTATATAGCTACTCACTCCCCAGTTTCCTTCTTCTACTAGTTCTTGGGATTTTTGTCTCTCCTACCCTGCTTGGCTTTTTCACGTCTTCTTCCAAGTGAAGGCAGCTGAAGCCCCTCTGCTGGTATCTAGAAGGCACAGGGAAGGGAGTCCAGAAGTTAACCCCCCTTGCATTAGACCCTAAAAGTCCTCAGAACATGGCAAACCCTCCTCTTAACAGATGTTACACAATACTGTATGTGACCATCAATTAAAATATCTTTTTATACCCTTTGTTCCCTCAGAGCTGCCTTATAAGAAGGGTGGGTTTGCTGTCACAGGTCTTTGCTTGATGAGTACACAGTTACTGCTCAGTATAAGAACATCCATAAGACTGATTACAGGACAGACTTTGAGTGTTTAAACGCAGAAACTGGAAAATCATCCATTGCTTTTCTTAGAGGTAACAAGTAGAGTGATCTAAGGAGAATCTAGAAGTACAAGTTATGTCAAAGGGAATTTAGAGCCAAGGTTGGCACATTATCTCAAGAGGCCAGGTGATAAAACTTTCAAGGTGTAGGCTGTATACCCTTTTCACTCATCTCTGAGCTGTAGCTCAATGGTAACCATAGATAACAGGTGTGGCTGTAGCCAGTAAAACAGGTGACAGCATTTGCTGACCCTGGAGGGCTGAAGGTGGAATAAAAAGGGAGGAAAGAGCCCTCCCAAAGGACTGAGTTCCACTTGCTGAGCTGGATTATGTATGATACAAGCTGCTTCCTTGCACTTCACAAAACACTTCCAGTCTGAATAGAATCTGATGAGTTTGAGGATGTGTTTTATTCTCCTTGTGGCCTTGAGAAGCTAGTGAGAGAGTTCCCAGCACAGAACTGTAGTATGAGGTTTCTGGCTCAGACTTTCAGGCCTAGCCTCAGGGTTTAGGCCCGCAGACCCACAGACCTTCAGACCCACAGAGACACACAGATATTTACAACAGCTTTAGGCTGATCGATCTAAAGCCCAGGCAAACTTGCTAACTCTTTACCCTTAATCTAACCCATGATTCTTATCCTGTTCAGCCATGCGGTTCGGTACCTTTTCTCAGAGCAGCATAGCTGTCCTCTGCTTCTTCTGGCTTCTCTCTGCATTCTGCTCTGTTCTTCCTGTTCCTAGAGTCTTCCTAGTCTGGTAGCCCCGCCTACACTTCCTGTCTGCCTTTGGCCAATCAGTGCTTTTTACTAAACTAGTGGGTGGGACAATTATTTACAATGGAAGAGTATAATCCCCCTACACAGAATGGCGTCCAGCCTCATCATTGGCACTCAGGCAACTTCTAAGGTGACAGTCATCTGACTAAGGTGACAGCCATCTGACTAAACAAAAGTAGCATCACCTCCCAAGTGTCAGAAAGTGGGTGGTCTCCAGAAGGCCATACTGTTGCTTGGGATGTAGCAGAAGGTATTGGGATTATTGGTCTCCAGGAGGCCTTATCTGCTAATCAAGACACTCCAGGCAGATGAAAGCTCTGCTTCTCCCACAAGCACTTACTTTGCCATGCACTGGTACCCAGTTACCCAGTAAGCACTGTAGAGATAAGAAATGAGTTATAAGAGGGGCCTCTGGAATGGAGACCTATGTGCCAGGGGAGGGGCAGCCATCCTGTTCTATGGCTTAGGCACACAATGCATACTTTCTGAACACCCACTTCTTACTGGGACTGATGTGGATACCAAAGCCAGTGTCTTTACTCTTCTTTGCCTGTTCTGGATTGGGTGATATAGATATCCATGCCAGAGAAGCACAGGTATATAATTCTCCCTGAAGAAATAGATGATAGGTTATTTTCCTCTATGGATTAACCATATTTGTTTACCATATGATTGTTTTTTCTAGTCATGATACTTTGGACTTGATTGAAAAAAAGCAGTGGGAAGACCAGATCAGCCACTTGGAAAGCTGGTTATTTTGATGAATGAGATAGAGCCTAGGAATCTCACCTGTTGTTTTTTTAATTCATCTCTGGAAAACCACCTTTATAAATTATTTTATAATGTTTTCCATTCTAGGTAAATGCAATGGGTCCTAAACAAATTTTTGCCTCACCAGGCTATGAATCTCCTCTTTGCCTGTGAGAGGTAGTGTGCATAAGGGCTTCCCGTATTTCCCCTGCATTCTCCTTCCATCTGAGGTGAGTTTCCAAGATAAATGTTGGAGGCAAACACAGTGCACGGTGTAATATCTTCATTACTCAAAGAGCTCTTGCAAATTTGCAAGTGCATTGGCCCCCAGCAGAGGCAGGAGGCAGAACAATGCACAAAGGAGATATGAGGCTGATGAACACAGCACACCCCAGCACGAGTTGAAAAATTAATGCTAACTTCTAACAGTTAGTCTCATACAGTGTGATTGGTACCACTTTCTGGAATGCAATTTGGCAAAATGCTTCAAGATTCATAAAGAGGATCATGTCTGTGATACAGAGATTTTACACCTGGTAATCTTCCCTAGGAGGAGACAGCACAGAGGGGAAAACATCATGCATTTGAGCATATCCCATTAGTGAGCTGTAGTTGCAACAATGAAAAAGTGATTTGAGATGTTGGCTAATGAATTAATATTCAGGCTTTGAAGAGTCAATTATGAAGACTGGCAATATCAAAAGCGGAACAGGCAGGATTTAAATGGTATATACAACATAAATGTGCACATCACTCCAAGGAACGGAAAGGGATCCACAAAATGATAGTCAGGTAGAATTAAGAATGGCTGAAAACATTTTTATTATGAAAACTTTCAAACACAGTCAGAAGCAGAAAGATAAGTGACCCCTACAAACCATTAATGATATTGCAGAATCAACAATTTGCTATACAAAAGCGTGCCCGTGTGCACGCACGCATGCACACACACAAACACACACACACTAACCTAATAGTTGCTGACATTTAAAAACTCATAACCAACATGCCACAGTCACAATCAACAAAATGAGTACTGTATAAGGATGTATCTTTTAAAAATGTTTTCTGTGATCCCTGATCTACAGAAAAGTTAGAGAACAGTAGGATGACTTTCTTCTTTCTCTAGGATCCGGAAGTTCGGTGATCTATTGATAACTCATCCTCACTTACCTCGCATGTTACTTTTATCTACAGCATTTGAACACATATTTTTGCCATGCTATTCCTAAGTCCCTAAATTCTACATCAAGTATTTCCACAAAATGAAAACATTCTCTTGCATAGCTTCAGTCTACATGTTACAACCAGGAAGTTGATGCCGTACAATCAAAGTCATGTGACCTGCACATACACACTCCTGGGCACTCACAAGGACTCCATCTGACTTAATGCTCTGTTATTGATTGAAATTCTTAATCCTTTTGGAAGAAAGGGCTCACATTTTCATTCCATCCTGGGCCTACAAATTATATAGCTGGCCTGGACACAACATAATTATTTAATATGTCATCTTTGATCAGTCTGCAGTATGGTATTTTTTGTGCAAAAAAAAAAAAAAAACCACACCCAAAACAAATGGGGGCTGAGGGTGTAATTTGGTTGGAAGAGGACCTGTATAGCCTGCATGAAATCCTGGATTCGGTTCACATAAGACCTGCTGTAGTGGTGCTTACCTACAACCTCAGCTGTTGGGAGGCAGAGACAGAAGAATTACAGCAAGGTTGGAGGCCAGGTTGGTCTACAGATTAGTTCTAGATCAGCCAGCATTTCCAGTGAGACTCTGTCTCAGAGAATAAACAAACAGGGACATTGAAAGAGGTCTCAGGAGTAAGATATTTTCTCTTCTTGCAGAGGACCCAGGTTTGAATCTCACCATCCACATGCCTGCTCCCTGTCATTTTTAAATTTAATTCCAAGGAAATGCTTTCACCTAGAGGCATGTTCCCTAAGGGATTCTAGCACCATCAGTTTACATCAATATTAGCCATCACAACACATGCACATTTTAAATCCACTCATTTAAGGGTATCTAGGATGATCCCTTATCTTCACTACTCTGGGTTGTTGAACAAAAACACTATGCTCTATTGTACTTAGATTCCTCCAGGAATCACCCAAAGGTGGTAAAGCTGGGTAACATGAAAGTTCCATTTTTACTTGTGCATGTTGTATGTGTGTGTGTACGCAGGTGTTCATATGTGTGTATGAAGGCGGAGGACAGAGGTCAATCATCAGCTGTGTCCCTCAATTGCTTAACATGTTAATTGTTGTGAGACAGCATCTTAGTGAACCTAGAGCTCATTGATTGGATCACCAAGCAGGCCAGCAAGATCCAGGTAACCTTGTATCTGCTTTCCAACACTGGGATTGCAGGTATATATTACTGTGCACTGCTTTTTATGTGGATTCCTGGAGAAAGCTCTTGCAGCAAGCACCTGACTAATTGACCCATCTCCTCTCCCTTCATTTTGAATTTTTGAGAATTTTCCCTATAGATTCCCAAAGTGGCTGGACCAGTTTACCTTCTGACCCTGTTTGTACCTATTTTAGAAAAAAAAATCAAAACCATGTTTTACATAAAGTTGATATAATTACATTCAATTATTAGGCCTGCTTAGCTACCTCTAGTTAGTAATAGTTCCCCAACTTCCCTGTGTCTTCTGTGACATTACTGACAGATTTGAAGAGCATAGGAGGATGCTCCTCAGTTTGGGACATCTGGTGTTTCTTCATTACTGGACTTAAGTAAGGTAAATTTCAGAGGAATGTTGTACACGTGGCTTGAGTGTTTTTCTTGGTGTTTTGTATCAGGATACACAAACTCTGAACTTGTGTCGTTAAGATCAACTCTGATCAGCCAGCGATCTGTCCAATATTATTTTTTCCTCCAGATATACTGAGTTTCTAAATAGCTTGTCATCCCCATTTCACCCAGTAATTTCTAGCACGGTTGATAAATCCTGCCTGATGAATTATGATGATTAATAATTAATGTCTTCTCTAATTTCGAAGTTTCTTACTTTTGTAAATTGTTTTTCATTTCTTCATTACTGCTATTATGATTGTTATGTTTTCCTTTTTTTTTGTCTTTCCACCTTAATAGCTTTCTCTTTGAACTAATGGGCTTTGACTCAACAGGTTATTTACTTGGATATCTAATCATTTTAGTCTATGACATTATCAGTAAGAGCTCGTCACACCTAACCCAATGTCTTTGAGACATGTCACCACATTTTTTTTTTTCCCTGTACTTTGTAGCCTACAATGTTCCAGTCTCATCTTGTGCAATCTACATACTGGTCTTGGAATCGACTAATTCACTAAGTAGCCCTTGCTCTGTTCTGTAAGAGTGATTGTGTGTAGGTGTTAGGGTCCGGATCCAGGTATACGCATTGCTTTGATAATGTCATAGCTTCCAGCTGCACATGCTGTGATGCTTATGTACACACCCACTCACAGGTGTGTGTGTGTGTGTGTGTGTGTGTGTGTGTGTGTGTGTGTGTGTGTGTATTTACTTGGCTATTGTATATATGAAGAAATATGTAACTATAAACTTACACTACCGCCTCGAATTCCAGTCCACAGTAGGGCCCAGCATCCCTCTTCCCCCTCTCTTTTTGTAACTTTCTCTTCCCTGACCATAACACATGTAGCTTTGTTACCCATAGTGCATTTGTTCTGTTCTATCAAACCATTTAACTCTGGTATTTTCTGTCTTCAAATTTTAAGGGCACGGTGTATTGTGTAATTTTATTCATCTTACTGATATCATAATATGAAATACTTAAATATCCAAGTAAATAATAGCACCAATAGATACTGGTAGAGGTATATGTCAATCAGTCAACCCATAAGGTTTTCTTTCTTTTCTTCTTTTGTATTAAGATTTGGATTTAGTCATAATTATGATGTTGGCTAGCACAAGGATTTCTTAACATTATTATGAATGCTGTATTCAATTTTCACTTGTTTTCTATACATTTGACTTGTATTAATCAGAATTCTAAAAAATTCATGTTTCTTTTTTTCTGTCAACTCTTCCCCTTCAGTAAGGCGACTATGGCCGACAACGGTGAACTGATTATGTGAATATGTCTCATAGTGAGAATTTTAAATGTGGAACAAAAAGAAATCATGTGTGTCTGAAGTGACAGATATGTCAATCTGAACATTGCATGTTCTGTACTTGAAGAAGAATGCTGCATAGTACCCCATAAATGTGGAGAATTTCTATGTGTCATTCTAAACAAGTTAATTTTTTTAAAAAAAGCCTCATTTCCTTGATGCAACAAAACTATAAATTTTCAATTCTATGTCGATGATGCTTCATGTCTTTCCATAGTTGATAAAGTATTACATTGTATCTGCAATTAAAAGCATAAATGCTTACGTGCGGAATCTCATGCTCACACCAGCAGTAAGCAGAGGCCAAATGGCTTTATCCTTGTAGATGATTTGACTATCTCTTCTTGAGAACACAGTTGAAGTTCCTAAACTCTAAGGGGGCTATTTTGGGAATTCATGCGGCCAGTTTAATCTCGTCACAAGAGAGAAGGGATTTAAAATGCATATATCCTGTTGCTCAACAATTTCACTTTAGGTATCAGCTCCTGTGGAACAGCTATCTTTTTCAGAGTAGGGCTTTCATAGCCTGGAAAGCAGAACTGGTTGGGCGTGTTAGGCCAAAGAGATGCCCAGGACAGTCACAGCAACAACGCCTGTGATGATAAACTGTAATCCCTGCAAGCAGCCTGGGTGGGAGGGGAAGAAACAGTCACACAGGCACAGTGTACATCAGACAGGCAAAAGGCAAGGATCTGAGGCTGTCAGAGTCAACAGGAAAATATGAAAAGCCTAATGCTGAGTGAAAAAATAAATATGTAGGTACAGAAAACTTGTGTGCAGGCCAATTACAAATATGTGAAAGTGCTAATTGAAACTCTGGTTCCCATGAATATATGTGCAGTTATCTCTATAGTTATCCTAATATTGATTGGGGATTGGTTCCCAGGTCCCTCATGCTTTAAGTTCCTTGTATAAAATAGTGCAGAGTTTGCACCGGCCTGTGAGTATCTTCCCATATACTTTGCATGGTCTGCAGGACCCATAATGCCCAGCACCATGTCAGCTATAGAAATAATTGCTCCATTGTAGTGTTTAGGGAATAGCAATAAGAAAATAGATTTGTATGTATTCAATTAGTTTTCAACTGTGTTTGGTTGAATGGATGTGAAGCCCATAGTTATTATAGAACTATAAAAACAATGGCAGAACAGAACCCAAGAGCTGACCACTGAGCTGAGTTGATAATAAACTCAACTTCAGCTGAAACTTTCTATTGTTGACTTAAAATAATACTTGTACAATTATTGAGTGTATATAAACACACAATGAGATGGAGAACCATGCAATAGAGGTTGATTCTGGGGTTTGAAGAGTAATTTTCCATATTTAAAAACTCTAAACATTGAAAAATAGGGATAGTACTTTGCTTACAGCAAAATTTCATGACATTGTTAAAAAAATGTGTGTGTGCACCAGGTTCCTTAGGGGACAACAGCTTCAGATGCCTGTTAGGGGCTGGCAGTTTTCACTTGGTCTCACTGGGTGGGAAGATCTCTAGGAAGGTCATGCTGGTCATCTTAGGCCGTGCTGATGTAAATGCATCATTTGAGTGATCCAATCTTAACTGTCCTTATCCAGCAGCAAAACCCAAGCCCTGATAGACAGAGTTCCCACCCTACAGCACCTGCTTTGCTCAGAAGCAACCTTGCCTCCACCTCCTGCTCAGTTTCTCTGAGTGAGAATCTAGGCAGCCTTCCTAAATAGCAAGTCATACCTGTTTCTGCCAAGGTGACACTGCACGGTGGCGTCTGTGTCTTCTCTGACTCTGCTCCCCCGCCACCCTCTGCCCTTCTTCTCTCCATCTTTCTTCTGCTCCCATTACCTTCCTAGCAAGAACCTCTTTGGAAAGTCAGATTGTTTGCAGTGTGTTTACCAAATCCATCTTGTTCTTATCACTGAGTCTCTCTGTGTTCAATGTTCTTATTTGTTTGTTTGCAATGCTGGAGATGGAACCCAGAACCCTGTGTGTGCTGGGCTTTTGCTTTGCCACTGGGCCTCAATCCAAGATGGAGTCTTTGATCTTGACAAACTCATCTGGAATGCTTTCTCTTCCCCTTGCTATACTCTGAACCTGCCTGCCTTCTGAAGGAACATCAGTGTCAGGCATGCTTCTCCAGGTATCTGCACACTTTGCAGGCCTGCTATTAAGTGATAATTTAGCAATAGTTACCATCTACCAAACTCCTTGATGTCAGGTACAGACTGAGTTGGGGTAATAATCAGAGCCTGATTTTATGGAGGCCCAGAGAAAAGGCAAGCTAGCAAAAGGCTAGCCAACTCCCATTGGACATTGGCTTCCTTGACTTGTAGATTCCTATGGACCCAAATATCGAGGGAAGAAGGTCTCTCTGTGCTCCTGAGATGGAGAAGACTGTAGGGATGAGAAGAGGCCATTTTCAGGAGTTTTTAGTAGAGCAAAGCTTGCTTCTGACTGTCAAAATAGTTTGCCCCCCCCCCCCCGGCCACTTCAAAGCTGACCCAGGGATGCTATCCACGGAGGGAAAGAAGCAGACACCAGCGTTATTCTCCACCCTCTTGTGTTAACCCCAGGCTACTGTTGGGGCAGCTCTGTGGCTTATTCCAGGACTGCTCACTATCTCCAGATACTGTCTCTGCGGAACAGGCCTGAAAGTAAAGAGTTCCAGGGTGTGGCTGCTTCCTGTCCAAGCTCCAATATGTCAGCCAGGCAGATGCTGTTCTCCAGGTGCACTGCTTCTCAGGCTTGAGGTGAGTGAAGTCCTCAGGGGCTGAGAGTCCAACACTTCTATGTATCATATCTTCTGCTTCCATTGATCTCAGCTGCCTTTATGTAAGTGGTTCTTAACCTGTGGGTCACAGCCCCCCACACAGGGTCTTATATCAGATATCCTGTCTATCAGATATTTATATTACATTTCGTAATGGTAGAAAATTACACTTATGAGGTAGCAATGAAAATAATTTTATGGTTGCGGTCACCACAACATGAGAAGCTGTATTAAAAGGTCCACAGCATTAGGAAGGAAGGTTGAGACCCACTGTTTTATGTGCTTGTCTTTTTCTCAAGGGATCATCATGTTTCTGGTCTCTGGCCCCAAGCTCTTATTGGCTTGGTAGGGTAAGGCTCAAGGGTAGACTATGGGTGGGGAGCCTGAACACATGCTCAGTGAGGGCTTTGCATTATCTAGTCAGGTGGTTTGACATCTGTTTCTGAGCCAAGACTTCATGGTCCTCACCACTAGTACCCCAGCTGTGCAATTCTTGATATGAATGGGGAAGCCTTTCCTGCACACCAATGGGTCAAAGACAGGAATACCAAGGAGGTGACAGAGCATATCTTGAAAGAAAGATCAGACTGACAGCCTCAGTGGAGAAGGCACACTTCCAGCTGTCATCTCCTTCCAGGGATGGTGGCACCAGCCTTGGACTGAAAGCCTTGGAAAAAGCAATGCATTTGAGGGCACATTCAAATGTCTGCTTCCACCTTAAGGAACAGATGACACTGGAGTTTGCACGTGGCTGGTTTTATTTTTACCCCGTATTTCTGGAGAAAGCTTAATGGTTCCGAGGTACTCCTTTCTGTTTGTGAGATTTAAAAGGGGGAGAGAGTACATAATTATAATCCCACAGCAGGGCAATTGGCTTGCCTCTGACTATTAGGTCCCATTAAAGATGTATTATCTGTGGCGTCTCAGGAGAATTTCCTACTTATTTATGCTTAGTATTAGGGCAAATATTAGTTACCATCAAAACAGGTTGCCGTTATGTCTAATCCGATGTCACCAGCAGAGTTTGTCTTATAAACAAAATAAGTGGCAATTACTTTCAAGATGAACTAATAATTTTTTCAAGCCATTCCATTTTGTGTTCACAAGCAATGGCCACTGATGGAGGGTAAGTACTTCAGGAAACGCAAGGGTGTGCTTTTTAATTACACTTTATTTAAAATGTACAAACGAAGGCTGTGGGTCCAGCTTCTTCCCCTTTCCTCCTCCCTAGGCTCTCCTTGGGGACAGCAATTAGGAAATACAACCTAATATAGGAAATGAACATTGCTGCTTTTATGAGAATTTTAAACCAAATGGCTTCGCTCTTGGAACAGACACTGTTCTTCCTTCCTAGCAGCCCAGCAGGTTGATCCACATTACCTGGTGCTCCAGACCTATTGGAAAATGACTGCTTTGTCACCCAGAAAGATGCTTCTTGTGGGAAAGATGGGAATACCCAGAGGAGAGCTAGGGAGGAGCATCTTAGGTTGGAAGAAGGGTTCCAGCATTCACCGTGGTTACAGGTGTCAGGTGGGTTGTCCTGATGTTACTGTAGAGTAGCCCTAAGGTAAGTCCCTTTCCGTTATTTGTGGCAGTCTCCCCTGGAAGCAGAGGGCTGAATAATATTGTTTTATCCTAGACTTAGTAGATGGGCTCCAGAACATTCTCCTGAAGCACAAGGTTCTGAGCCTAGGTTTGTTGATCAAGGACTTTATCAGGTTCTCAAAGAGAAGAACAGGTTGTATATGCACCTTCTGTGATACAGGCCTTTAGTAGTTATATTCCACAAGGATACTTATTTCCTATTTCTCTGGGATGAGCTGACCTGACCTAGACCAGCAGATTCTTCTTCAGTAACAAAGTCCTGAGAAGGAAGATTCAGAGAACGAGGGAGAAATATAGGACAGGTTGGCTCAGGAGGTCTTGTACAAGCTATGTTTTATGCCAAGCTGGCCTATGAAGTACAGCATTATATATACTGTTTCCAGGGAGAAATGGGCAAAGTCAGAAGGAAGCTAAGCAAACAATGTCACATAAGGGAATACAGAGTATCTTAAGGGTGTCACAGACCAAGCACACATGGCCTTGGGACTGATAACTTTGATACATTTGGTGGTGGTGATGGGGAGGAGCCAAGTCCCCAGGAACCAAAACCTTAATTGCTTGGAGGCCTTGGACCCAGCTCCAGACTGGCTTTGCCAAGTCTGTTTTGGGGCCAGGACATAGAGCTAGGGTCCTTTTGTCTTTTATCAGGGCCTCTGAGAAAGCCTTGGATCGGCCCAGCTCTCAACATTGACTTGGTGGTCCAGTATGTAGGCTCATCTCCGCAGTGGAGACTGTCCCAGTTGCCATGCAGGAAGGCACTGGGTAGCACTGAGCATCTGTGGCTCCGTACATTCTCCTCTGCACCAGGAGGCAAGCACTGATCTGGGCTGTGAGAGCTAAGAAAACAGCTGGTTCTTTCTCCTCCCTCTGTGGCCCATTGCATTGCATAAACTCATTGGGAATTTTTCTCTGATGAAGTAATGTGCACCCCCCCCCCCGGCTGGGGGCCTAGAGCTTCCTTTGAACTCTTTGCAGGTGACTTACTGGTGCAGAGCACACAGGACCACATTTAACATTCAGCCTCCGATCTCTTCCTGTGGATCTGTTCTTACTCTCCTGGGTCCGTGCCTACTCCTTCCTGGCCTGCTCGGTTTTCTGAGCACCTTGCCACAGGTCGGTCCTCACTCTCTCACTCACATTGTATCGCCATCCTTGCTAAGACACCCCCAACTACCCCCTTACATGAATTTCTCTCTCTCCAAGCTCTTCTCACTGTCCACACAGGACTGGTTCCGGAGTTGCCCATGAATACGGGAATGATCAAATCCCTTTTAGAAAGTGGAAGAGCAGCACACAGAAGCCACCCATTTCCTCTTGTGTACTTCAGGCCACCTGCAGAAGATTTATAGTGTGTTGTACAGTACAAATACTAAGGCTGCTATGATGCCTTATTGAGGAAATAATAACAAAAACAATCTGGGTGTGTTCAGTCCAAATGCCTTTTCCTCAAATGTTTTCCACCCAAATTTATGGTACTCCATGGGAATCGAAGCAGTTGAGGGTGACTTCATATATAATTATAAAATGAGTGGGGGTGGTACGTTTTTAATGCTTGGTTGAATGAATCCATAGATGTGGAGTCCCCTAAAGAAAGAGAGCCCACGATACATAGACAATCAGTGTATTTTGGTCGTTGTGTAAAAATGAGTGTTTTAACCTGGTATATAGTACCTTAAACACTCTTCTAGCTAATGAGTGTCCATAGCTCATTTTGTCAGTTCTTTTACTAAAACTTGGTCCACACAGGCAAGGTTAGTGTAACCTCTGCTTTGTCAACTCAAGCCAGCCCACTGTTAATGGGACCAGTGGCCGAACCCCACGTTACTCACCATCTCTCTCCCTGACCAATAGAGCACCAAAGACCTTGGCTGTGAATTCTTCAAATCTGTAAGAGCTCATCACAATGGAGCCACAGGCTGTCAAGTCGAAGCTACACCAATGTCATTCTGCAGCTCTTAGATGGGAGACAGAACATCACCTAAAAGGTGATACCCAGGACTGAAAAATAGACAGAGGGAGGCGGTGAAGTTCAACGTCGGGAAACAGCAGAAACAGACAGATTTCCACATACACTGTCAGTGCTGCCTTTGCCTGCTGAACTGATTTTGCTGGCCCAAAGCAAGTGTGGGAGGGGTTTCCCCGTGTTTTCCTCTGTTTTGTCGTCAGTGCTGGGGATTTAAGCTACGTCCTTATGAATGCAAAGCAAACACGCCACATTCCTGTACCCTTCTAAATACACACCCAGGCTATGCCCATCTCTTTAGGACTTTTAGAATGGAGGCATGTCGAACTTTGTCAAATGCTTTTTCTGCAAATATTGAGAAGATCCTGTGACTTCTGCCCTTAAGATTATTTAAATGGTGTATTAAATTTATTGATTTCTGTATGTTGAACTAACCTTGTATCCCTGGGATGAAACTTGAATGTAGCATATGATTTTCTTAGTGTATTCTTGAATTCAGCTGTAAGAATTTTTGATGAAGAAATTTGTATCTATATTTATTAGGGAAATTTTCTTGCCATTTTCCCATTTTGTTATGTTTTTGACCAGTCTTAGTATTAGGGTAATGCTGGTGGCTTCATAGGACAATTATATTATAGATTAACTAAATTTAACAAATATCTCCAGTATATCCCACCCATCAGACAGAGAATACACATTTTTTTTCCAGCAGCACATAGAGCTTACTCTAAAATTGATGTGCCACAAGGCAAGCTTTAACAAATAAAAAGTGAGATTACTACTCCTTACAAGTTATTGGACCAGAGTAACATAAAAATAGAATAAAAATAGACAGTAGCTTAGTGACAAAATCATAAAGAGAGTTTTATAATTCTTAGGTGATAATGAAAATGATAGCCTTGCATATGCATGAGACACAGCTCAGACATTTCTAAAAGTTTACAGCTCTTAGTGGCTATATTTTAAAAATCAGAGATCTTACACAACACAATGATGCAGCTTAAGGCTCTAGATAAGCAAGATGTCAAACCCCAGACTCAACAGCCATGAAGATCAGGCTGTATCTGGATGAGCTGGATTAGAAGAACAGTGTAGAGTCTTAATCAAGGAGATGATTCTTTGCAGTGTTAACAAGACTGTCAAACCTCTATTAAAAAATAACAGAGAATGAGAAAGAAGACCCAATTAATAAAATCAGAAATGAAGAGCTTCCAGTGAAATCCAGAAGGTCATTAGGACATAATATTTTGGAAACATATTCTCCAAGACTGGAGAACTTAAAAGAATGGATAAAGTTCCAAATTTGTTTTACTCACCAACATAATTAAATCCAGAAGATATAATATAAACAGACTCAAAGCCTGCAATGAGGTTAAAGCAGTAATTAAAAGTATCTCCACAAAGCAAACTTAGGACTGGACAGATTGATGCTAAATTCTCTTAAATTACAAAGAATTACTATTATCAAAACTGTATGGTGTGTGTGTGTGTGTGTGTGTGTGTGTGTGTGTGTGTGTGTGTGTGTGTGTGTGTGCAGGCATGCATGCCATGACACACAGCCTAAGTAGGCTCACAGGGTTGTGGAACAAGCACTGGAGTCATTGAGCCATCTTGCCAGCCCTCTACCTGACTTTTAAGGAATATTTAATAGCAGTATTTTCAAACTGTTCCACAAAGTAAGGATGAAGAACTGCTACCAAGGAAGCTTTTAAAATTCAGATTCAGTGTGAGAATATTCAGGTTTATTTGTTTAATTTTGGTTTCTGAGACGTGAAATAAAATATTTTAAGGTTTCATCATCACTGAAAAAGGTGTCATAAGTAGATTGCGTGTGTGTGCTTTGGATTTAACAATGAGCTGTTTTATGTTTTTGATGCTTGTGCATCACTGTGGTTGCTTGTTGGAGAAGGAGCTTGTAGAGTAAGGAGAGAGCAGCTAGAACTGTTTAGGAGAACAGAGTAGTCCAGCAGTGGGGACTTGGCTTAGGTTGCCAAGTGGAACCAGGATGGCTCTTCTTTGTTTTTTAAACTTTTTATTGATTCTTTGTGAATTTTACATTGCATCCTAATCCTACTCATCTCCCCATACCTCCATGTCTGCCCCCTCACTTTTAGCCCCCTAAAATAAAACAAGCAAACAAATAGAAATCTCATTGTGGAAGCTGTAGTATGATACACAGTATACCCTTTTGTCCAATAGTTATACTTGCAAATGTTCATTAAAATGAGTCATTGGACTGGTTTGAGGCCTCATGCTTCTGATACATTATCAATACTGGATCCGTATAAGACTCCTTTTGAATATCATGTTGTTGACCCATGCCATGGAGATTCTGCTGCTTTGGTACCACAGAACCAGCTCTTTCATGCATCTCAAAAGTTCATGGGGTAGAAGTTGGGATGGACCAACTCAGAGTCCTGGCTCTGGGCCTGGGTGGTAGCTGAGTTGGTCTGCCCACCCATTCTTCTGCCATTGGGCCAGCTCTTCTGCTTTGTCCAGGGGTGAGGGGCGAGGCCACATCTCCTGCCTGTGGAAGCTGGCAAGGAATGGATTGGCTCTCCTGTGCCCACATCACCAAGAGTGAATTCTACTGTGCTACCCAAGTGATGTCCAGGAGTACTCCTGAGTGCTGCCACCAGTGAGGAGGGGGTGCTTAGATTTATAGATAGACTGCAGGAATGTTGTGAGCTACGAGTCCTATCTCTATCCAGTTAATCAGACACCAGCTGGAAATTCAAGCAAAGAGATCCAGAAGGCTGTTGGATAAGAAGATGTCTGGGTCGATGTCTAAGCATGAGAACCTTCAGCATTTGGAGCACAATGAAGATGAGACTCAGAGAAGATAGACCAGTGATGTCCTTAGGTGCTCATGTCCACAGTTTGGAAAGCTTGTTGCTCAGGCTATGGAGAGCTGATGAGGGAGGAGGGACACGAGAAGTATGTGGTACACAGGAGGCATGTGGGTGACATATTGTGCTGCTGAGAGGTCTGTAAAAGGTATACAGAGAGGTCAACTTGGGATTTCACTCTGGGAGGATCTGTGAAGAATTTAAAAAAAGCAATAGAGTCAAGGGCAGCAGAGAGGAGGAGATTGTGAGGAGAAACAGGGAGAGAAGAGCCCAAGCAGAGGTCTCTGTGGGAAGGTTGGTTGATAAGAGAGTGGATTAGTAGGACGATGGGACAGTAGCCAGAGGGGAGGTGATTCAAGGGAGGAGCCCTGGGAAGGGAGAGCTGAACCACCACAGTTAGACAAGAAAAGATAGGGAGCCAATGCTATGGAATTAGTGGACACAGTAAAGATTTACCAATTGAAGTAATAAAATATGGATTGGCCAGTAGCCAGGAAGTATAGGCTGGGCTACAAAACTAAGAATTATGGGAAGGAGAAGGACAGAGTCAGAGAGTGGTCAACAAATGAATACAAGCAAGATAAGAATGTCATACTGAGAAAACATATCAAGTCACATGGTTAAGCATAGAAAAAAATTATGGTTTAACTTAAAAGTAAGAGTTAGCTAATAACAAGCCTGGGCTATTGGCTAAGCATTTATAAATAATATTGAGCCTCCATGTTCATTATTTGGGAGCAAGCAGTCGGGATAGAAAAACAAACCATTTCATATGGTTAGAGGGGATGCAGCAGAAGATACCAGAAGGGACTAACACCTCACACCATCAAGGCAAGATATTGTATGTTAGAGTGGGTGCAGGGAGCCATTCTTCTGTGTAGTTTCTTCTGATTAATATCCAGGAAATACAAGGCTATCTTGCACCATAGTAAGGCTTGAAAGTGGAACCTGAGAGACAAGAAGCCAGTCTCTGCATCTGAGAGCTACTGTTCAAACGGAAGCCACAGTTATAGTCTGGCCTCTTACATGTCTGCTTCCTTCCCTAAGACTCTGAAAAGCTCCAGTCTGAAGTAAGAGAGAGAGTCTGACGAGGAAGGAGCCAGGTTGAAGATGTTCCTCTTTGTATTCTGCCAAGAGCACTGTGATGAGTATGGAGAGGGCATGTGCCACATTTGTTACATCCTGGGCCATTCTATGATAATATGAAAAACAAGGGTGTAGAATATCAGAATAGTTGTTACATCATGCACCAGGTAGGGACAATAACATGTGTTTGTGTATTGGGATATGTAGTCACATTCACTGACTGAGTAGGTACCATATTTATGAGTTAGGTGAGGGTGTATATTATCACCATGTTAGTTATAGTTTACAATAGGAATAACTCTTGTCATTGCCATTCTGTGGGTTTTGACAAATTTATAATGATATATATCTAACAGGAAAGGATCACAAAACAGTGTCCCTGCCTTGGAAGTTCTTAGTGCTCTGCCTATTCCTTCCCACACCTCCCCAGATCCTGGCAATCACAGATCTTCCGTACTTTTGACCTTTACAGAATGACATACTACTGAATTCAGACATTATGTAGACTTTCATACTGGTTTCTTTCAGTTGGTAAATATCTCCCATGTCTTTCCATGCAGGTTACTTTTAACAGTCTTGTGGCACGCAGAATGTATCTTATATACGCAGGTGTTTCTTTGGGAGAGGTGCAGACAACAGGGTTTACTTGACTTATACTTCCATATTGCTGTTCATTATTGAAGGGAGTCAGGATAGAAGCTCAAACTGGGCAGGATAATGGAGGCAGGAACTTGTGTAGAAGCCATGGAGAGGTTCTGCTTTCTGTATTGCTTCCCCTGACTTTCTTAGCCTGCTTTCTTATGTATAAGTAGGGTTTTCTTTTTTTATAATAATTTAATTTTTATATAAAAAAGCCTTTTGTATCCATGTACCCCCTGCTCCCTCTCCCTTCCCTCTTCCCAATCTCTCCCAGTCAGCCTTCAGCCTCCCCCTCTCCATCACCCCATCCCCTCTACCAAAAGGGCAAGAAGTACCAAGGTGGGTCAGCTCAGCGTGGCACATCCACTCCAGGCAAGTCCATTTTCCTCATCCTAATATCAAGACTAAGTTAGGTGTTCCTCTGCAGGGAATGTCAGCCCACACACAGGGACACAGTGTGATCCCAACCCTCGAGGCTCCACATATTGCCCATGCAATATTGATAGTTGCCTACCCTTGGAGGGCCTAGCTCCTTTTCCCGATGGATCTCCTGTGGCAGTTCTTGATTCAGTGAGCTCCCCAGAGGTCCAGCTAGTCATTACTGTGGGAATTTTACATAATCCATATCCCCTTGCTCATACAGACTCTCCTCTCCTGCTCTCCAATGGACCAGGAGCTCAGCCCAGTGCTCAGCCATGGATCTCTGCCTCCACCTTTATTCTTTGTTGGATGTAGGTTCTGTGATGCCACTTAGGGTGGTTACTCATTTGATTATAGGGGAAGTCCTGTTTAGGCACCCCATCCACCATTGATGGTGACCTCGCCAGGGATATCCTGTGAGTTCTTGGAGGCTTCCCTATCACCCAGTCTCTTTCCAACCACACATTGGCTTCCTCTATTGAGATATTCATTTCTTTTTTTTCTTACTCTTTGTTTCTCCTCTCACTTAACCATATTTTGCACGAATAAAGGAAACTCTGAGCCAGATCTCAGGGAAAGGCTGAGATATCAGAGAGTAAACACCACAGTCAGATCTCACCCAGCTGTCTTCCAGCTTCCTCAGCTTCGCTTCTTCCTCATCCTCACTTCTCCTGGCTTCTTCTACCTGCTCTGTCTTCCTATGCCTGCTTTAAATACCTTCTTCACTCAGTTAAGGCCTGGCACCATCACTGCTGGCCTGGGATCCTGGAACTCCTTCTGTAAACTAAGATGACCTCAAACTCAGATTTGACGGGATTAAGGGCATAGGTCACCAATGCCAGATATTCTTTGTTCTGGGATTAAATGTGTGAGTTACCACTGTCCGATCCTCCTAGTCTGATTGTGGGTAGATCCCTCTGCAGTTAATCTGTGCAAAAAGCCTGTTAAAGTTTCTTTGGGGCTTTGAATTACTTTAGTGAATGATTCAGTTTTCTTTCCTATTTCTTCAATCCGATCCCAGGCATTTAAAGCTGTCATGCAACATAAATCCAGAGTATGTTCATTGTATAAAGACTGCCTTTCAATATCAGCATAATTTCCCTCCCCAAGAAGTTGGTTGGGAAACTTCTTTGCCTCTGGCCCTGCTTCTTTGTTCTATTGTTTTAGCCTCCTCCCTCCATCATGATTTCCATTGTATAAGTTGTCCTGCTTCTAACACAGCTGTAACCATATCTAACCAATCTTTAGGGGTGACCCGGTTACAGCATGATCAGCTGTTCAACATTTGTTTTACACATGGTGAGTTCATCTCATATGTTACAATTGCTTCTTTTACACTCCTTAATTCTAGCATTTGTACTGGAGCTCAACTAGCTTCTGTATCATCTTTATAATTCTTCATTTTTTTAAAGGTTACTGGGTATATTAAGTTGCCTGTTTTGTGTAATTTTAGATGTCCTTGCTGAAATTGGTTCTTCATATTCCTCTGTTTGAATTTGAATACCTTTGTATTCCCTCTCGACAGGCTTTTTCTTTTAAAGACTTTTTTCTTTGCATTTATATTGACTTATTAAATGATAAAACAGAAATCAAACAAAAATATTCATAATAAACAGTATGATAAACATTATGATAGTCCCATATACTTTATTTATATTTTCCTTCACTGGTTCTATTATCACATCATCTAGAGAAAGACCACAGAAAGACCAAGCACCCTCCCTTGCCCTAAACAAATTCCCCCTAAAAAATTTTGATGTATTCACCAATTTGCTTTCTGTGATAATTCAATTGATTGTGAAGTGGGGCAGAATTCAATTGATTGTGAAGTGGGGCAGCTACCTAGTGTGATAGCAGCCCAATGAGGGGTCCAAAAAGAAAAAAAGAAACAACCTACAACCCACCAGGAGAAAGAGACCACTGTCTGAGAAACTGAAACACGTGTGGCCGGTCTGCCTAAGGCTGGAGGCTAATTCAGAACAGAAAGCCTAGCCAGCCAGTAATTACTCCTCTGACCAAGTGTTGCTCTGGCCGGGAAGCACTGTTTTTTTAGGGTGGGGAAGGAATTTTTACTCCAAAGTTGGATGCCAAGTGTTGCAAGAATAAAGGAAACTCTGAGCCAGATCTCTGGGAAAGGCTGAGATATCAAAGAGAGTAAACCCCACAGTCAAATCTCACCCAGCTGTCTTCCAGCTTCCTCAGCCTCGCTCCTCCTGGCTTCTGACTGCCTGCTCTGTCTTTCTATGCCTGCCTTAAATACCTTCTTCACTTAGTTAAGGTGTGGCCCCACCACTGCCTGCTTGTGAGCCTGGAACTCCTTCTGTAAACTAAAAAGACCTTGAACTCAGATTGGATTAAGGGTATAAGTCACCACTCCTGGATATTCCCTGTTCTGGGATTAAAGGTGTGAGTTACCACTGTCTGATCCTCCTAGACTGACTGTGGGTAGATCCCTCTGATATCTCAGACTGTTTTTATTAAATTTGAAACATATCCCCACAACCAGGTCCTCTCATGATTTGTTCCCACCTCTTCTTGGTTGCAACCCATTATGATCCCAATTTGCTAAGGTGATCTTCTCTATTTTGTCTTCCTAGGGGGAAATCTCTGGATGTCCCTCTTAAGTTCCTTCTGATCCCAAGTTGTTCAGGGGTTGTGGTTTGCAGCTTTGGTATTCTTTGTTTTTTGTCTAAAATCCACCTACGAGTTAGTACATCCATCCTCGCTCAGGAGGATATTCAAGTCCATCCATTTGCCTGAACATTTTAGGATGTAATTGTTTTCACTGCTGAGTGGTACTCCATTGCGTAGATATACAACAGTTTGTTAACACGTTCTTCATTTGAGGGGCATCAAGTTTGTTTCCAGGTTCTTGCTATTATGAATAATGCTACTATGAACATAGTTGAACTAATGCCTTTGGGGTACAAATGTGCATCCTTTGGGTATATGTCCAATAGTGGTATTGCTGGATCCTTGGGGAGATTGATTCCCAGTTTTCTGAGGAACTGCCATAAAGCATTACTGAGCAGATGTACAAGTTTACACTCCCACCAACAAAGGAGGAGTGTTCCCCTTGCTCCACATCCTCTCCAGCATAGACTGTCATCTGTGTTTTTGATCTTAGTCATTCTGACAGGTATAAGGTGGTAACTAAAAGTTGTGGGGATTTAATAAAGTTTCAGAAGTTTTGGAGATACTAGAGGGAATAAACACCACAGTCAAATCTCACCCAGCTGTCTTCCAGCTTCCTCAGCCTCGATTCCCTCAGGTGTTCATAGGTGTGTGGGTTAATGGCAGGGTCTTTGATTTGATTCCCTTGATCCACAAGTCTGTTTTTACGACAGTTCCAGGCTGTTTTTATTACTGTAGCTCTATAGTATAGCTTGAAGTCAGGGATGGTGAATCCTCCTGAAGTTCTTTCATAGAGCAGGATTGTTTGGGCAATCCTGGATTTCCTGTTATTCTATACGAAGTTGAGTATTGTTCTTTCAAGGTCTGTTAAAAACTATGTTGGGACTTTGATGGGGATTGCATTAAATCTGTAGATTGCTTTTGGTAAAATTTCCATCTTTACTATGTTGATCCTACCTATCCAGGAGCATGGGAGATCTTTCCATTTTCTGATATCCTCTTCAATTTCTTTCTTCAGTGACTTGAAGTTTTTGTCAAACAGGTCTGCTACTTCTTTGGTTAATGTTATGCCAAGATATTTAACACTATTTGTAGCTATTAAAAAGAGTGATGTTTCCATTACTTTTTTTTTCAGCCCTTTTACCCTTAGTGTATAGGAGGGCTATTGATTTTTTTGAGTTAATCTTGTACCCTACTACATTGCTGAAGGTGTTTATCAGCTGTAGGAGTTCCCTGGTAGAATTTTGGGGGTCACTTATATATATATATATATATATATATATATATATATATATATATATATATATATATGATCATATCATCTGCAAATGGAGATAGTTTGACTTCTTCCTTTCCAATTTGTGTCCCCTTAATCCCCTTTGTTCTCTTATTGCTTTAGCTAAAACTCCAAGAACCATATTGACTAGATAAGGAGAGAGAGGACAGCCTTGTCTTGTTCAAGATTTTAGTGGGATTACTTCGAGTGTTTCTCCATTTAGTTTGATGTTGGCTGTTGGCTTACTATATATCACATTATATTATATTTAGATATTTTCCCTGTATTCCTGATCTCTCTGGGTCTTTTATCAGGAATGAGTGCTGAATTTTGTCAAAGGCTTTTTAAGCATCTAATGAGATGATCATGTGTTTTTTTCCTTTCAGTTTGTTTATATGATGGATGACATTCACAGTTTTTCCTATGTTTAGCCATCCCTGCATCTCTGGGATGAAGCCTACTTGACCGTGGTGGATGATTTTTTTTTTTTTTTGATATGTTACTGGATTTGAATTGCCAGAATTTTATTGAGTATTTTTGCATCAATGTTTATGTGGGAGGTTGGTCTGTAATTCTCTTTCTTTGTTACATCTTTGAGTGGCTTGGGAATCAGGGTGACTGTTGCCTAATAATAAAAGTTCGGCAATGTTCCTTCAGTTTATACTTTACGGAACAGTTTGAGGATTATTGGTATTAGTTCTTCTTTGAATGTCTGGTAGAATTTGCACCGAAGCTATCTGGTCCTGGGCTTTTTCAACTTGGGAGATTTTAAATAACAGTTTCAATTTCCTTTGGGGTTATAGGTCTGTTTCAGTCTTTAACCTATCTTGATTTAATTTTGGTAAGTGGTACCTGTCCAGAAAGCTGTCCATTTCTTTTAGGTTTTCCATTTTAGTGGAGTATAGATTTTCAAAGTATGACCTGATAATTCTCTGGATTTCCTGGGTGTCTGTTGTTATGTCCCCCTTTTCATTTCTGATTCTGTTAATTTGGATACTCTCTCTCTCTCTGCTTTTTGGTTAGTTTGGATAAGGGTTTATATATCTTGTTGACTTTCTCAAAGAACCAACTCTTTGATTCATTTATTCTTTGTATTGTTCTCTTTGTTTCTATTGTATTGATTTCAGCCCTAAGTTTGATTATTTCCTGCTGTCTACTCCTTCTAGGCGAGTTTGCTTCTAATTGTTCTAAAGCTTTCAGCTGTGCTGTTAGGTCTCTTATGTGAGATTTCTCTAGGTTTTTCATTTAGGCATCTGGTGCTATGAGTCTTCTTCTTAACATTGCTTTTATTGTTTCCCATAAGTTTGTGTATGTTGTGGATTCATTTTCGTTAAGTTCTAGGAAATCTTTGATTTTTTTCATAGCTTCTTTCTTGACCCAGAGGTGGTTCAATTGAGAGATATTCAGTTTCCATGAATTTGTAGGCTGTCTGTAATTTTTGTTATTGAACCCTAACTTTAGACCATGGTGGTCTGATATGATACAATGAGTTATTCCCATTTTTTGTATCTCTTGATACTGGCTTTGTGACCAAGTATGTGGTCCATTTTAGATTAAGTTCCATGGGGTGCTGAGAAATATATATATTCCTTTGTGTTTGAGTGGAAGGTTCTGAATATATATCTATTAAGTCCATTTGGGTTTTAAGATCTGTTAGATCCCTTATTTCTCTATTGCGTTTCTGTATGGTTGACCTATCCAAGGGTGAAAGTGGGGTATTGAAGTCTCCCGTTATTAATGTGTGGGGTTTGCTGTGAGGTTTAAGCTTTTGTAGTGTTTATTTTACAAATGTAGGTGCCCTTGTGTTGGTGGCATAAATATTCAGAATTGAGACTTCATCTTGGTAGATTTTTCCTGAGATGAAAAAGTGATGTCTGTTTTGGTCTCTTTTGATTGATTTTAGTTTGAAGTCTATTTTGTTAGATATTAGGATGGCCACACGAGCTTGTTGCTTAGGACCATTTGATTGGAAAGGCTTTTCCTGACCCTTTACTCTGAGCCTGTTTTTGTCTTTGATGTTGAGGCATGTTTCTTGTATGCAGCAGAAGGATGGCTCCTGTTTTTTATCCATTGTGTCAGAATGTATCTTTTTATAGGTAAATTGAGTCCGTTGTTATTAAGGGTTATTAATAACCAATGATTGTTGTTTCCTATTAATTTTGTTGGTACTGTGTGTGTGTTTCTTCTTTGGGTTTTTCTTCTGTAGGATTGCCTTATTACTTGTGGTTTCATGGGTGTATCTGGTTTCCTTAGGTTCCCTTTAGTGCTTTCTGTACGGTTGGGTTTGTAGCTAGGTATTGTTTAAGTCTGTTTTTGTCATGAAATATCTTGTTTACTCCATCTATGCTGATTGATAGTTTTGCTGGGTATAGCAGTCTGGGTTGGCAGCCATGCTCTTTTAGCATCTGTATAACATCTGACCAGGACCTTCTTGCTTTCATTGTTTCCATTGAATATGTTAACCATCAGGTGTTATTCTGATGGGTCTGCCTTTAAAGGTAATTTGGCCTCTTTCTTTTGCAGCTCTTAGTAATTTTTCTTTGTTCTGTAGGTTTAGTGGCTTGATTATTATGTGACAAGCAGACTTTTAAGGGGAGTCTAGTCTATTTGGTATTGTGTAAGCTTCTTATATCTTTATATGCATTTCCCTTTTTAGGTAGGGAAAGTTTTCTTCTATGGTTTTGTTGAATATATTTTCTGTGCCTTTGAGCTGGTATTCTTCTCTTCCTTTGATTCTAATTATTCTCAGATTTGGTCTTTTCATGGATATTTCATGGATATTTAAGGATAAAACTCTTCCTACCTGGGTCATTACCAGTCATATCCTCAAAAGTTCATCTTGTACTTTAGTTAAAAAATCAGTTATTTTCATCATTTCACTATTATTTTGCTTAATAATTGATCGGAGCCTTAAAGCATACAAGATATTTCTGTTTACTAATTATATTTCATTAATGCCTGTTGTAAATTACAATTTGAAATTCAGGGTTGATATCTCATTCAAGTTAAAAAGTCCACTTCCTAAAACAAACACTAGAAAATTAAATATCTACAAATCATGTTAGTAGCTATTAAAACTAGGTCAACAACAAACAGCATCCTTCCCTTCTTTAGCTGTGTGACAGAAGGAAGGAGCTATGGTTTGGATAAGTGTCCAAAGGTCCCTTTGCTAAAAGTTTGGTCTTACGTGTGATACTACCTGGAGATGCTCTGGGATCTTTAAGAGGCGGGTCCTTGTGGGAGGTGCTTAGATCATTAGGGGTGAACCTAAGACATCCTAATGACAGGTAACACAAGATTCAGTAAGCTAGTGTTGAAGACTCAGATTGAAGCCCCTTTGGAGTACACAGCATGCATGCAGAGCCATACCCCTGAGCCCATCTGCCAGGTATGCTGGTGACCCACTTTAGATCAAAGAGGATTCTATTTAGCCCAAGAAAGACAGTGAGCTCCTCAATGTCTTAGCACTAATTGAGTCTCAACAGCTATTTGGCTTTATTTCTGAATTTACCAGACACTCCAGCTCTCGTTTGCTAGACCAGCAATTAATAGAGGAGGCATCAAGGGCTATTTCAGGAACCATGAAAAGCTAAAGTGGCCAAATTGTTAGCAGCATGCTTGGAAATACAGCATAGAAATAATGCTCTATTCAAACTGCCCTTCCTGAAACACCCAGAAACATAGTGTTCTCAGATTAACTCTTCTACAGACTTCTTTTTATAATATCTCCAATTAGACGTTGAGATATTGCGAAAAGCACAGGTTTTAAAGACATATATTTCCCCATTCGAGTCTTGGTTGTCCCTCATGTTAACTTGGGTCAGTACCTGTGCAACTACATCATCTGGAGCCTTTCATCACCAGGGCAGAATTTCAGATGAGTCATATGGGGAAGAGGAGCTCACCCCTCACCCAACCTTCCAGAAAAGCCTGAGTTCTGATGTCCGAAAAATTCCCTAGTAGACATCCTTGGGCGCCAAATGTCCCCTGGGCACAGAAACTACACAGTAGTAGGGGCAAAGCAGGGAAAAGCCCCCCCCCCCAGATATATTTTTTTTAAATGGCTCCATAGACTACAGAGGTAGTGCTCAGAATTCTCTGAGAAGAGCCATATAGATTTCCCCTAAGAGCTGGAATATTCACTGCATTCTATCCCCTTTTGTCTGAGTTGCCAAAAAGCTGACTCTCCCATATTTCCAGGATGCATATGAACTCAATCAGCTGTTTTATCTTTAGAGAACGATCAGAAGCAGAAACTCAAAGCCACCTATGACTTACACCTTGGGCTGTTTGAGTAGAACTATGTCCTTTTAGTTCTTAAAATTGATGATGTCCAAGCTGTCAACTTGGAGAAAAATGTTTACAGCACCTGCCAGAGTGGCAATGCGAAATTTATCCCCTCAAAGGAACTAAGCGCACCACCTCACTCTTCATCCATGCCTTTAGCCTTTCTTCTGACTGATTTCACATCCCAAGATGCCTGTGGGACCAGGATTTCAACAAAGACCACATGAATTTAAATGTGCTTTTCCCATGGCTGCAGCTTGTATTTGGCCAAAGGAAGAGCTAAACCAAGCTCAGTTCCAGTTTCTGTGTTGTTAGTTTTTGTGCTGGGCATTAGATGTATGTTCACTGTTGAAAGACTAGAGGTCACCATTCCACCAAGATGGTATCTATTTAATTATTTTAAAAGTTCACTGTTCTCCTCCAATTAAGCCTGTAATATTTAGGAAAAGAAAACAAATAGAAAGTGAGATCAGGACAGTGAGATCAGTGGAGAGGAAAGAAAGAATACAACTTCTGGACACCAGTGACTTCCGAGAGGTAGACCAGATAGATAAAGAGCAAATCTTCAAGCCAACTCTGGTGCAATAAAAACTGTTTTATAAGCATGACTCTTGTGCAAATGAAGTTTAGGGGACCAAGCTGATCACAAAAAAATTGTAGAATAGATTCCTTCATTTGTTTGCCTTTACTGTAACCACTCGCCTAATTTTTTTAGATGGGCTCTGACTGAACCTTTGTTATAACCCACCATACAAACGATTCACTTTAGGAGGACAAAATTCTGTCTTTCTTTGATAAAAGTAGAAGACCCCACACAGATATGATGTCGATAAGAAATGAGCTGGGAAGAGTGATGTATCAGGAGAGCAGAACATAGAGAAAGAGGCTTTAAGACACAAGACACCGAGACCTCAAACAAACACACAAAGATATAAAAGAAACTGATGTGGTTGACAGAGAAAGCCTGGAAACTTCTCCGACCAATGTCTACACATGACAAAACAGAACATGTGGGAGAAAAGCCTGAGTTCTTTGAATTAGGAGAAGCCAAAACCTCTTTAAATGACTTATAAGGAACCAGGAGGCTTGTGGACTGGGACTTTTTAAACTGTCCTAACCATCTAGTCCATCCACCTCTGTTCTCAAGAATGCCTTTCTCTTGCTTAAGAAAATGTCCCTATTTCTATACTATCAATGTGCCCCTGAAATAATTCTTTGTTCCAGGACACAAGAATCCATAACCTCAACAGGTATAGACTATGACCCACACTACTGTACTTATCAGGACCCGTCAGTGGTGATACACTATGGATGGGTCATTTCGACCTCTGAGCAGCTTATCTGTTTCTGGTGGGTGAACTTAGATACTATCTAAGGTCTTTTCCTGTCGAGTCAACATATATGTATATCTTTCCATGGGAGGCTGTTCACGAACATTAAGCCTTTGGGAGTCACTTAATCATACCATGGGTGATGAAGTGCAAGGAGCCTTGTGTGCACAATGGAAAACCAACACTAGGAGTCTCTACACTTGGTGCTGAGGAGGTTTCTGTTTGAATTGTCAGGCATTTCTATGCTCAGCCTTAAGAGTCCGAACAGCTATTACTCGCATCTTTAAAGAAATGAAGTGGAAACTAACATGTTCTCTTACCCTGCAGACCATGTTCTAAGCAGCGCTCACAGAAAGCAGAACAGAAGACCAGCTCTTAACTGCTGATGCAGACATGGGCAGCTTCTGGACCACAGAGAGTAGTGGTTCTTTGAAAATAAAGCAAGAGGCTACAGAGTTTACAACAGCCCATGTCAATCAATATTGTGGGTCTGTGCTGAATCCTTTTATAAATAGCTGGTGAAATGCTAAATATCTTTCTATTTGGACTCCAAAAACCATTTGATTCCTGTAACACCAAGCCACTGGGAAGATTAGAGCTCTTCAGTTCTCTAGTATAAATTTTTGGGGGGGCTTTTGGCCCAAACCAGTAGTGAACTGGCCAAAGCTTAATTCTTTATGGACAGTTTTATTTCTCCCTTTGCATGATTTTCCATATTCTGAAAAAGACAGTGACCAAATGAAATCATCTTGGGCAATGCCTTACATTAGATCCATCCTGAAACTGTTGTGAGTTTCTTTGTAATATGGGAAATTGATTTTCATGGAGAAGTGATGAGGTCAGGTTCAATCTCCAATCTTCCTACTGAAGACTTGGGTTTTTAGTTTTCTTGCCCAGACAACTAATTGCCTGGCCTGAGTCCAAAATGAATGAAGACCAGGTTGTCTTTGAATTAAAAAGCAGTTTCTACAAACTTGACCCAAAAGTCATTAAGCAGTACTCTATCTGGTGATGGGACTGAACTAAGCCAGTGACTGCCACCTTCATCCTGATAATGGGATTCACAGTCATTGCTTTTGTCTAAGACCATTTCAAGAACAAAGGCAAGACCAAGTCTACATGAAACCTGCCTTACTTAAGACCAGACTAAGGTAAATGGCTTCAGGCCCTGTGAGACACGTAGGTGATCAGGTGAATTACTACTTCCTTTTATGGGGCAGTGACCTCTGTTGAAGGTCTGGCCCTTGTACTAACATTGAGTAGATTGAAGGAGACATTCCTTCTGAGAGCTTGGTGGATGCTGTGTGTATCCCAGGATCCTCTCTGGTTGTTGTGGTCAGAATGTGAAAGATCTCTTCACAGGTTTATGTGTTTGAGCACTTGGTCTTTGGCTAGTGACACTGCCAGGGAAGGTTGTGGAACCTAAAGGAAACAGAGCCTCATCGGAGGAAATGGGTTATCGAGAGATTTAATAGCCTGGTTCTACTTCCTGTCTGTTTTCTGCTAATGGGATATGACACCTCCTGCCCCTGATACTACGCTTTGTTCATCATGGTGGTCTGAATTTCTTCTTAAACGAAGCCACAATAAGCTCATCCTCCCCAAGCTCTCTGGTATTGGTCACAGTGATGAGGGCAGCAACTCTGGTTGATAATGGTCACATGATGCCTTTGTGAGTCTCTTATGTATCATATGACTCCTCTGCCTGATCAGGGACATTTCCAACAGACTTTCCATGATGAAAAGACGGTGCATAAGGTTTTCAATCAGAATGTCAGGAAAACACGTGTTCCCTGGGTTTTCTACAGTGAGAGGAGCAAAGAGCAGAAATCTAAGTTTTTCTGTGCAGAGGAGAGTCTGTGTGTCTTCTGAGCCAGCAGACAACCCACTTAGCTCTTAGTTACTTCAGCTTAGTGATGGGAACTGGGGTAAGTGGTCTGGCAAACTGCCAACGCCACTTTTCATCCTCTCCTCATCTTTTAGATACCAGACTTTGGCCGAAGGGGTCAAATGCACCGGCAGGTTCTCTATTCCCTGGATCTGGTTCCGAATAACTCCAAAGCTCCTCCTGAACACTGCATGACATTTCTGAGTGAGGAAAAAAATGAGTGTGAGAATTTAGGTTCGTCAACCCCAGGCAAAGTGCTTATTGCCTTGTGTGCTGGCTAATTTTATGTCAACTTGACACAGGCTTGATTCATCTGAGAGGAGGGAACTTCAACTGAGAAAATGCCTCTGTAAGACTGGGATGTGGCTAAACCTACAGAGCATTTTCTTAGTTAGTGACTTATGTGAGAGGGCTCAGTCTACTGTGGGTGGGTTCATCCCTAGGCTCATGGTCCTGGGTTCTATAAGAAAGCATACTGAGAAAGCCCTGGAGGGAAAGTTAGTAAGCAGCACCCCTCCCTGGCCTCTGCATTAGCTTCTTCCTCCATGTTCTCACCCTGTTTGAATTCCTGTCCTGATTTCCTTCAGTGGTAAATTATCATTGTGGAAACTTAAGCCAAATGAAACATTTCTTTCCACAATTGCTTTTGGTCATGATATTTCACCATAGCAACAGTAACCCAACTAAGGCATCTTGAATCAGTTTCCTCTTCTGAAAAATGAACTTCAGTCTTCAGGACCTTTGATTGACAAGTTCATCATGTTTAACATGATGTTATTAGAGCAGTAACAAAGCCCATGAGACTATGGGGTCCCAAGAGAAGCTTCAGTATCTCCTAGTAGAAAAGATCACAGTCTTTTCAGACTCAGCTTTAGGGGACTGCATCTATGTAGCTTTGGATTCCATGCCTTATCTGACTTAGGACTTACACATGGTAGAATGATGTGTGCCGACCTCATGGTGGTGCAAGAAGCCTCCTCTTAGATGACAAAGTGGAGGAAGGAACAATGAGCAGCTATGCTTTGAGGGTGGGATGGTCATGTGGAGTCATCTGTAAGCCCCATGTGATGCTATAAATCTGGCATGGGGTGCAGGTGAGGCAAGTGAACAAAGGGACTGGGACTTTGATCTTGTTGTTAATATGACCTTGCCGATATCTGGGAATGAGCCCATGTGTGCGACACAGCCAGCTTGGTTCAGCGGTTCATGAACCCCTATCTCTTTCCCATGAGAGGAAGGAAAATGGGAGATGAGAACCAGGTCAAGCGGCTCCAGGTGGTCATCACTGAGTCATAGGCCCCATCTTTGAAGGAGGTGTCTCAAGGGTGAGTCAAATCAAAGACAATTGTTCTGGAGCAGGGGGAGGCCATGAGAAAAGCACAGTGGTATGCTGTTTCTGGGTGCTTGGGAAATAGTAAGGTCTGAGGCCAAGGTGCATCACTGTAGGGTGTCCTTCACATCTGCAGCCACTATACTAGGTCACATGACAATGCTCCACGTGTGGTACCCAGGGACTCAATCCCTTGTAGGTTTGTCGGCTTAGTGCCAAACAGATCTTATCATCATCCCAAGGAAAGTGAGGCCCAGGGTGTTCTCATGGCAAGATTTAAGCCAATCAACAGCATGGTGATGTGGGCTCTGAGAAGCTTGACTTGGGAATGGAGCTCCTAGCCCCATGCTACATGCCCCATTAGTGCTCACAGAGTTGATGACATTGCTGTTGTGTACCGCTGTCATATCCTGCTTCCCAGGGAGCTTGGAAGAACCCACATACAGGAATGAAGCCAGGACTCACAGGTCACACTTTAGGACTTCGGAACTTAGGATCTTGCTTCAGGCCTCAGGTATAGCCCAGATCCCTGGGGTGTCAGCCACAAGTTCAGGACAGAACCTAGCTTCCCTTGCTTTTGGGAGGCTGCCCCTCTAGGCCAGTGTGGCTTACTTTCTCCTGTCTAATTTTTATCCGGGGCTCTGTGTGCTCCCATAGCATCCCCACCCCCAACTTTAATTAGAGCTTATGATCAGTCCTGAGCTCATTCTGGCAACCAGTTCCCCCAGCTCGGGTGCTCTTGTCTCTCATTTCTCACAAAAATGACCAAGGAGAGCCCTGAAGCTTTGAGCTCAGGTAATTGGCCATAGGACTTCTGGGGGCACAGAAGAGTAACATGACATCCAGAGCCACAAGAAGAGCTAGAATGTGACATTTGACACTTGATAAAAGCTGTTCTTAACTTGGCAGAGCAGGCAACACTCAGAGCAGTATGTGATGTGAAGAAGTCTGTTTCACGGAAAAGGACAGGAGGATGCTGATCCGTGGAAGATAATGGTACCAGAGAGGTCCAAAGGCAGAAATTTGACACAAGTGGAGCCCTGGTATCTTGTATTTAGCAAAATGGGATACACTCTCAAAAGCCAGGGACAACTATAAAGCTTAGCTCAACTCAGAGCCTTATAATCCCAGTCATTTTTCAAGGAATGTGTTTCTGTAGGCAGAAGTCATAAAGATGATAAAGCCAAAGATGGCGCTAGAAAACTGTCCTCAGGACCAGCTGGTCCCTAGGATAATTGGACTTGCAGATAGCACCTCTAGGTGGGGATTGGTAGATTTTGTGTTGATTGAGACCAATAATGTATAGTAAGAGTTTGAAAAACAGAAAATTTAGGGGAGGGAAGAGATGTCAGTCCTTAAATAGGACTTTCAGCACAATTCTGTGATCGGCAAACATTTATTTCATAATAATCCTTTTTAATTATGTATATTAGAAATGCTGTGTTAACAAATTTTGCATATTGTTTTACCTATAAAAATCTTTGTTCATGTTATAATTTTGTAAAAATCATTTTATTAGTTGTACTGTGTGCTGTGTGCGGAACAAGTCTTTGAACACTTGAGTTACTTCTATTTGTTTATCCCTTTTGTTTCTGAGACAGTCTTACCAAGTACTCAAACTGGCCTTGAACTTCATGCTCCTGACTGGTTTAAAGCTCTCTCAAGTCTTCTGCCTGGGCCTTCTTATTTTGAGGGAGAAAAACATTAGGAATAATTCAGCAGCCTGGGATTCAACTTGGATTGGTTTATGCACAGATATTACCTCCTTCCAATGATACTCTTGGGCTTGGCTGCCCAGCTCCTTTGCTTGCACATACTACGCACACAGATCCTAATGTACCTAGCAACCTTGGACCCGCCCTCCATGTAGGCTGTACCTACAACCACTTCTGGACAATGGGACCAACTTCTCCACTCCTAACAATAAAACCTAGGAAGTTTTTTTTTTTTAAATATATATATATATATATATATATATATATATCCCCGCTGTACCCAGGTACAAAAAAAAATAAAGGCTGGTCCAGCCTAAACTAATTTGGGCATTCACAGTAATGAAAAACTGTCTTCAAGTAAGTGTTTAGTAAAAATCCTGGAGTCGATGTGCTGCACTTGGCTGGCCCACCTTGGGACTTCTCACCCTTTTGGAGGAGGGGAAGGATGGATGGGAAGGGGTGAGGCGGAGGGCTGGCTGGGAGGGAGTGTAAGGGAGAAGGGGTGAGAGAGCAGGGCGATACATTGATGGAGATGACTTCTTTAATTAAAATAAAATAAATAAAATTCATAAAAAGCAAAAATTCTCTATTGACTTCTTATACCTATGCATAATTGGACATGCATATGGTTAAAATCAGATGAATTATGGGAAGGGACATGAACAGTAGAGAAGTTATTGCATGACATAATGTAGCTATCAGACCAGAGAACCATGTCATTATAGTAACCTCCTTCTCCCCACAAAAGAAAGTCCCAACAGTAACCAGCGTCCTTCAGCATTTCACACACAAGCTTTTGCTTTTTTACAGTGTCCTCTGGTGTTTTCTATTGTTTTGTTTTAAATAAAGTTCCCTTGGAAGTTTTGCAAATCAATGTGGTATTTATTTCAATTCTTGAGCAAGAAGCCAAAAACATTGAGACAAACCACACTGACACTATTATAGTGATGTTTGTACACTGGAGTTATTTTGTTAGAAAAGACCCCCCACCCCCCGAAGTAAATCTTGTATGCCAAAGAACATACCTACTTGTTAATAACGGGCACCTGGCCTGTGTAAGGGCAGCCTGTTACAGTGGTGCAGTCTGATATAAGATAGTCATCTTGATGGGATTGGATTTCGATTTACCATAGAAACACATCTATGAGAGTATTTCTATTAGATCTAAGATCAGTTCAAAAAAATGTATAATTAACCGATGAGAGAAGAAGACCTATACAGAATGTAACCCAAGGTCTCAGGCTGAATTAGAGAAAGAAAGTGAACTGAGCATCAGTCCCATCTCTGTTCCTTGATGGTGGATTCAGTGTGATCAGTAGCCTCCTGCCCAGTGTTTTCCTCACTGTAATGACTGTGTCTTAAAAGCCAAGATAAGACAAAGTTCCTTACACCACTGTTGTCATGGACCAGTATTAAACCTTAAATAGATCCTACCTTCCAATGTTGGTTTTGGCTTCTCTCTCTCCCTCCTTCTCCCTCCCTCCCTCTCTCCTTCCCTCCCTCCCTCCTTCCCTTCCTCTCTCCCTCCTTTGGAGATTCTTTTTGTACCAGGCATTGTTGTGGTGTAGATGCATTGGAAATGCAAATGACCAGCTGAGTTCAGTGTGTGTGTGGGGGGACACACATCTCTAATCCTAGAACTACAGAGACAGATGCCAAAGGATGACCATGAGTTTGAGGTCAGCCTGGGCTGCACAGTGAGCCTGAGAAGTATAGTAGGACTGGGGAGAAAGGGAAAGAGAGAGAAAGAGAGGGGGGGAGGGAGGGAGGAAAAAAAACTGTTACATGATTTTCTGGACCCAGGGATGTCCATCTCTGCCAGCCCCAGAATCCTGTTCTCTAGTTTTAGTGCCTCTAAGGGCACCCCCATGCTTCTTGGTGCAGAAGATCTTATACCTAACCTCTTGCCCGTCACAGATTCTTGTATGTGAGCTACAGGGAGCTCAGCTTTCCTGGGTCCCTTGCTTCCTACCTAGCCACACAAGCATCTTCAGACTGGAAATGAGGTAGTCTTTCAGAGCATCTGTCCTCCCCTAGCCTAAAGTTCAGGGACAGATGTGTCAGTTGGTCCCTTCCCTCCAGCAAAGGATACAGAGAGGATGCCTGCCTTTGGCAGCAATGGAACACCATAAAGGCAGAGAGTCCCTATACATCATCTCCACCATTGTTCTGTAACTCAGATGGTGTTTGGGAACAGGCAAGTGTCCTTCAGAGTAACACATGGATAGTTCAGGGACAGAAGACTGCTTCCTCACAGCTCCGTTAGGTGCAAGCCTTGAACTAAAGTTTGAAGGTGTTTTCACTACTTCTGTCGTAACCTGCTTTGAAGCGGGGACTGCTTCATTGGGCTTGATTCTGTTTATCCCTCCAACTCCTGCACAGAGGCAAAGCTGGTAAGGAGGAAGTAGCTTTCTTCATTCCCAGAAGACTGTAACGGTAACACTTTAGCTTCCCTCTAATTACAGCCACCATGACAGTTCATATGCTGTAGCAATAAAAATAACCATAAACCTTACATAATCATTAAAGTTAAGCAAACAGCCCCGCACTGCATCATAACATACAGGTAGTTGCTAATAATCCAGGAACAGCATTGGGGCATTCAAGGAGCAGCTTTCCTACCTCCACAGTTTCTTAAACAACTTCAGAGACATATTTTTATTAAGTATATGCAAGGCAGATGATCTTAAACCTCAAGAAGAGTGTGCATAATAATTGTGTACTCTTGTAATGCTCTCTAAAGACCTATTCAGAGTCCATTCGGAAAGACAATAATATATCAAGAAGTTCTGCAAACTTCCTCCTAATGAAGACATGCCAATTTGAGACCAAGAATGTGGCCTCCAAGGACAGAATAACCACTGCTCTCTGTCTCTCGGTATTTTGCTACTTTATTTCAGAGTGATTCAAAATCTAATTAAATTTCTAAACTCTAATGAAATTACAGAAGAAAAATCATTTAGGATTATATTATGTACAATTACTCACGGCTGAAAATTACAGCTACCCTCTTTCACCGGGATGGAATCTCCAGGGAAAACCACTGTTATTTATCCTCCATATAAATCTGAAGCTTCTCCTACTCTTTACAGGTTGGAGGTAAAACTAAATTAATTAAATGTATATATCCTGAGACACAACGGATAAATGGAGAGGGAGTTCAGGGGAAGAACGCATATAGCTCAGGACTCCTGATGTACGACATGGGGTGAGTGAGTGTGCTCCAAAGTACAAATGACACAGTGTGTATCCCTAGAAACCCAAGTCAAATTTGCTGCAGTAGATGTCCATATTTGTGACTGTGGCAGCATCTTCAAAGCTCTCAGTGCATGGAAAGACAGACCATAACCAAAGAAATTTATAAAATTACTGAACAGCTGCTTGAACACTGCAAAAGTTTTATTGTTTATATGAATATGGGTTTATCCAGTCATTGAACCTTTTCAAACTAGAATTATAGCCACTAACCCTGAGCAGTTTTCTGATAATAATCCCTTTTCTAATCTCTTCAAAAAAAAAAATGAGCTAAGATTCTGGAAATACATAGAATGTACACCCAGCCCCTCATCTTTACTTTGACGTTTTGTGATTGTAGTGGGCAGTGTTCCTGAATCAGAAGATCCCACCCTTGGAGGACACTCACTCACCCCATGTTCTGCATCAGGAGAGCCAGACCTACTAATGTAAGAAAGGGTATGAATTTCATCTAGAAGTAGAAATAAGAAAGTCTTAACTCATACCTGATTTTTTTCTAGAGATATCTTTAGTCCCGGAAGTGATGGTGAGAGGTTTGGAAGTAAGGAAAGAGATGGGAAGCTTTAAGAGGCCGCATTCAGAACTCCCTGGCCACAGGCCAGGATGCCAAAGAGAAAGTCCCTAGAAGAAATGGTGACTCGCCATCAACCCCTTCAAAAGGACAAAGTCCGGTTAATCTTTCATACTTGGTGAAACTCTATTGAGATGCTGGAGTCCTATGAGGAAGAGGCAGAAGACAATAAACATCACATGGATTTAGTGAGAGATGTGTGACCTTAGGCTTCACGCTGCTATTCTGCTTCTGTAACTTCTTCAGTGTCTGAGATTCATGAAAAAATAACAAGCAGGCCCTGAAGAAAGTGACTGTGACTGTCACCTGTGAGCCTGTCATCCTGCACAACGTGACTGTGATTGTCACCTGTGCACCTGTCACCCCATAGAAACTGATTGTGGTTGTCACCTGTGCACCTGTCATTCTGCAGAAACTGTGATTGTCACCTGTGCTCCTGTCATTTGGTAAAGGAAGGGATTTCCATGGTTCTTGTAATACCTCTTGTGATGGTCGATCATGATACAAAGATGTGAGCTGAAGAAGTCCACATATTAAGGTGTGTGTGTGTGTGTGTGTGTGTGTGTGTGTGTGTGTGTGTGTGTGTCTATCTTAGTATACACTTTCAGAGATCAGAAGGCCCTGCAGTCCTCTCATAGTGAACTATTCCATTAGTCAGGGTCTTACCATGAGCTAAAAGCTCATATTTTCTTGACAAGGCTGGAAGCCAGAAAGACCCTTTGGAGCTGAGGTGACAATTGTGTGTGCAAGGGATGACCAGCTTATTACACAGGTGCTGGGATCTGAACTCTGATCGTCATGATTGCCCTGCAGGCTCTGAGTCATCTCTTTGACACTGGAGGTCATCTCTTAGATTGAAGGATATCTTGTGGCATATCTTGTAGGTATGGAAATAGTAGACAGAACCACACCAAATCACAAATGAATTATTAAATGTATAGAATTTTGAAGCTAGTCTATGAGTCTCTTTCCAAATCTCATGCTTTGCATAAGAAAGAAATGTGACGTGCCTTTCCCAATTTTGACAATACTATATACACTTCTTTGTGTATTAACAATAAAAAATCATACTAAAGTAACTTTTATAGATAATATACAAAACTACTAAAAGCTTAAGTTCAGTACAATTAGTGAAAATATCCACCTTTGCCCTAACAAAGGTGTGTGCAGAAACATGAGGCTGGTGCTCAGAAGAGAGTCACATACGGTGTCAGGAAGTTGACATATGAAAATAATCATATAGTTCCTAAGAACTTTCATGTTCTAACATTCTTATTTTTTAAAATAATTTGTAACCTTCTGTGGTTTTATGACTCACTTTATATAAACACTTATCTTTGGTCAGTTACTTTGTATTCTTTTTAAATTTAATTTTTATTATTTTTATGTTGTGTATATATGTTTGTGGGTATGAGTGTACACCCTAATGTCATGACATGTGTGTGGATATTAGAGTACAAACCTTGGTGTTGGTTATTGCCCTCTGTCTCATTTGAGACAGGGTCTCTTATTGTTCACTGCTTACCTGTGAGCTTAGGGGATCCTCCTGTCTCTGCCTCCCGTTTTCCTGGAGGAGTGAAGGAGTACATCTATGCTACTTAGCCTGTCTTCACCCGACTTCAGGAGATCTGAACTCCAGCCCTTACTCTTGAGTCATCCCCCAGCTGTCTTTTTATTTTAAACCACTTAACCATTTTGCCTGCATTTTATCATCTTGATGCTATACAAAGTCTGGATTTTCTTTTAATGAGAGCTTATTTTTAAAGAAAAATAATAAATCAATAAAAACATTTTAAATACTAAAGGGAAATTACCTTTTTCTAATTCTAATGATACCTAGCAAAAATATCCTACACACATGAAAATATAATATAAAAGCACTTTAGAAAAGAGGAAAGAAGGAAGAGAAGGGGGAAATGAGGGGGAGAGAGAGAGAGAGAGAGAGAGAGAGAGAGAGAGAGAGAGAGAATATTATTAGTAGACTCAAACTGAAAACATGTAAAGGTGATCCTCAAAAGTGATCAGAATGCTGTCTTGTGGAGCTTACAGATGCATGAGGGGAGAGGGGCAGCAAAAGAATGATTGTGACTATGAAGTCACCACCACAATTAGGTAGGACAAGTTCACCAGCAAGGCTCATCTCTACCCCACCCTTTTAGTCCTCCTTTCAAACAGGTCACACCTGCACATCCTGTGTCCCTTCCCAACCCATTACAGCCTCAGCATCCAGTCAGCAGCACTCTCCCTCAACCATCCCCTGAAGCACTAGAAATCCTGGGAAGCACAGGCCACACCTGCACCAGGTGGAGGAAAAGATTGTGGACAGCAGTGTAAGAATGAATTCAACAACATAAAGAGAAATATGGTATGACCAGAACCTACTGGTTTTACAGCACTAAGAACTAAGCATCCCAACACAGATAAAGTAGAAAAAAATGACCTTAAAATAGCTTTATAAAGATGATACATGATGATAGAGAGGAAATGAAAAAACTCCCTTAAAGAAACAGAGAAAAAGACAAACACAAAATTGGAAGAAATCAATAAATCCCTTAAGAAAAACCAAGAAAGCCAAGATAAAACAATCAAACAGGCGTAGAAAACAGTTCAAGACTTGAAAATTGAAAGAGTCAATAAAGGAAAAGTAGAGAGGACTCAGGAAATGGAAAATTTGGGTAAACAAACATGAACTACAGATGCAAGCATAACCAACAGAATACAAGAGATAAAAGAGAGAATTGCTAAAGATACAATAGAAGAAATGGAGTCATTGGCCAAAGAAAATGTTAAATCCAACATATTCTTAACACAAAGCATCCAGGAAATCTGGGACACCACAAAAAGGAGGGAAAAACATAAGAATAACAGGGATAGAAGAAGGAGGAAAAGTCCAGCTCAAAGGCACAGAAAATATATTCAACAAAATCACAGAAAAAAACATTCCCAACCTAAAGAAAAACATGTCTATGAAGGTAAAAGAAGTTGAAAGAAGAGCAAATAGACTAGATAAAAATGTCCTTTCACTACATAATAATCAAAACACTAAATTTACAGAATAAAGAAAGAATATTAAGAGCTGAAAGAAAAAGACCAAGAAACATATATAGACAACACTATCAGAATTACACCTGACTTCTCAATGGAAACTCTGAAATCCAGAAGGGCCTGAACAGACATTTCGTAGAGACTAAGAGACCATGGATGCCAGCCCAGATTATTATATTCAGCAAAGCATTCAGTCACTATAGATGGAGAAAACAAGATATTCCATGACAAAATCAGAGTCAAACAATACTTATTCACAAATCTAGCCCTACAGAAAGTACTAGAAGAAAAACTCCAAACCAAGAAAGTTAGCTGCATCCATGAAAAAACAGCAATTTGCAACCTAACACCAGGAAATCCCCAAGAAGGAAAACATATACACACTACCACCAACAAAACCAAAAATAACAAGAATTAACAGTCATTGGTCATTAAAATCTCTTAATGTCAATGGGCTCAATTCACCTATAAAAAGACACAGGCTAACAGTATTGATACTAAATCAGGATCCATCATTCTGCTCTATACAAGAAACATACTTCAACCTCAAAGATAGCTCAGAGTAAAGGGATGGAAAACATTTCGTTATCAAATGGACTTAAGAAATTAGCTTGTGTAGCTATCTTAATATCTAATAATTGGCTTCAAAGTATAATTAATCAAAAGAGATGTAGAAGGACATTTCATATTCATCATAGGAAAAATCCATCAAGATGAAGTCTCAATTCTGAACATCTATGCTCCAAATACAAGGGCATCACATTTGCAAAAGGAACATTACTAAAGCTTAAACTGCACATCAGGCCCCACAACTAACAGTGGGAAGCTTCAACACCCCACACTCATCACTGTACAGGTCTGCCAGACAGAAATGTAACAGAGAAACAAAAGAACTAACAAATGAATGTAACAGATATATAGAGAACATTTCACCCAAACACAAAAGAATATACCTTATTCTCAGAACCTCATAGAACATTCTCTAAAATTGACCACATGCCCAGTGTGGTCATGGTACCCTCATGTGGTCATGTAAACCCCAACAGATACAAAAATGGAATAATTTTGTATCTTGTTGACTCACTTTGGCTTAAAGTTAGGATTTAACAACACAAATTACAGAAAGCCTACACTCACGGACGCTAAACAATGCTCAACTGAAGTACCACTGGGTGAAGGAAGAGAAAAGAAATTAAAAATGTCCTAGAATTCAACAAAAAAATGAATTGAAAACATACCCAGGCCTATGGGACACAATGAGAGCAGTGCTACGATGAAAATTCATAGCACTAAGTGCCTATATAAAGAATTTGGAGAATTCTCAGACAAGAGACTTAACAGCACACTTGAAAGCTTTAAAGCAAAGAAAAAGCAAACTCACCTAGGAGGAATAGACCCCAGGAAATAATCAAAATGATGGCTGAAATCAATAAAATAGAAACAAAGAGAACAATACAAAGGATTAATGAAACAAAGAGTTGATTCTTTGAGAAAATAGACAAACTCATATCCAAACTAAGCAGAAGGCAGAGAGAGAATATTCAAATTAACAAAAACCAAAAATTAAAAGGGGAACATACAGCTGAGGAAATCTAGAGAATCATTAGGTCATACTTTAAGAACCTGTACTTCACAATGTTGAAAACAGGACAATTTCCTGGATAGATACCACATACCAAAAGTAAAATAAGACCAGAAAAACAATTTAAATAGTCCTATAGCACCTAAGGATATAGAAGCAGTCATTAAAAGTCCCCCCCCCCCAAAAAAAAAGCCCAGAGCCAGATGGTTTCAGTGCATGATTTACCAGAATTTCAAAGAAAGGCTAATACCAATACTCTTCAAATTGTTCCACGCAAAAGAACTATAAGGAACACTGCCAAACTCCTTTTATGAGGCTTCAGTTACCCTGATACCCAAATTACACAAAGATGCAACTAAAAAAGAGAACTACAGACCAGTCTCCCCCACAAACATCAATGCAAAAATAATAAAATACTGGCAAAGTGATTTCAAGAACACATCAAAAAAAAATCATCCCATATATTCAGGAATAGTTCCACATACAAACATCTGTCAATGTAATCCACCATATAAACAACCTGAAAGGAAAAAAAACCCCAAAACATATCATCCTATTAGACGCTGAAAAAGCCTTCACCAAAATCCAATACCTCTTCATGATAAAGGTCTTGGAGAGATAAGAGATACATGGAACATACCTAAACACAGCAAGCCAACAGCCAGCATCAAACTAAATGGAGAGAAACTTAAAGTGATTCTATTAAAATCAGGAACAAGAAAAGGCTGTCCTCTCTCCCTTATCTATTCACTATAGTACTTGAAGTCCTTGCTAGAGCAATAAGACAACAAAAGGAGATCAAGGGGATACAAATTGGAGTGAAAAAGTCAAATTTTTGCTATTTGCATATGATATGATAGTACATAAAATTCCATCAGGGAACACCTACAGCTGATAAGCACCTTCAGTAATATAGCAGGATACAAGATTAACTCAAAAACCTCAAGTAGCCCTTCTATATACAATTGATAAACATGCTGAGAAAGAAATCAGAGAAACATCTCCCTTTACAATAGCTACAAATAATACAAAATATTTTGAGGTAACTCTAACCAAGCAAGTGAAAGATCTATGTAACAAGAACTTGAAGTTTTTGAAGAAAGAAATTGAAGAAGCTTTCAGAAAATGAAAAGATTTCCTATGCATTTAGATAGGTATGATCATCAGAGTAAAAATGTCAATCTTACCAAAAGCAATCTACAGATTTAATGCAATCCCCATAAAAATTTCAATACAAGTCTTTACAGACCTTGAAAGAATAATATTCAACTACATATGGAAAAACAAAAAACCCAGGATATCCAAAACAACCCTCTACAACAAAGGAAATTCCAGAGGCTTTCACCATCTTTGACTTGAAGCTAGATTGTAGAGCTATAGTAGTAAAAACAGCTTGGTATTGGCATTAAAACAGACACATGGAAAATGGAATTGGATTGAAGACCCTGACATTAATCCACATCCCTATGAACATGTGATTTTGACAAAAAAGCCAAAATTAAACAGTGATTAATATCTTCAACAAATGGTGCGGGCATAATTGGATGTTGACATGTAGAAAAATGAAAATAGATTCATATTTATAGCCATGTGCAAACCTCAAGTCAGAGTGGATCAAAGACTTCAACATAAATCCAGTCACGTTGAACCTAACAGAAGAAAAAGTGAGAAGGAGCTTTGAATACATTGGCATTTTGACCACTTCCTAAGTATAACACCAGTAGCACAGACACCAATAGCAAAAAAATAATAAATGAGAACCTCCTAAAATTAAGAAGCTTCTGTAAGGCAAAGGACATGTCTAATAAGACAAAACAGCAGCCTACAGAATGGGAAAAAAATCTTCACCAACCCCACAGCTGGCAGAGGGCTAATCTCCAAAATATATAAAGAACTCAAGAAACGAGACATCAAAATAGCCAATAATCTAGTTTTAAAATGGGGTCTGGATCTAAACAGAATTCTCAACAGAAGAATCTCAAATGGTCCAAGGACATTTTAAAAATTGCTCAACATTTTTATCCATTAAAGAAATGCAATTCAAAAATGATTCTGAGATACCATCTTACACCTGTCAGAATGGCTAAGATCCGAAACATGACAGCTGATGCTGGAGAGGATGTGGAGTAAGGGGAACACTCCTTCACTGCTGCTGAGAGTGCAAACTTGCACAGCCACTTTGGAAATCAGTATACTGGCTTCTCAGAAAATTGGGAATAAATTTACCTCAAGACCCAGAATACCATTCTTGGGCATGTACCTAAAAGATGTGCAAACAAACCTTAAGGATGCTTGCTCAACTATGTCAATAATATTCATAATAACCAGAACCTGGAGCCAACCTAGATTCCCCTAAACTGAAGAATGGATAAAGAAAATGTGCTACATTTACACAATCAAATATCACTTGGTTTAAAAAAAATGTAGGCAAATGGAGGGAGCTAGAAATACAATCACGGTATGAACCCAATCATAAATGGATATTAAATATAAAGCAAAAGATAACTGCACTACAATCCACAGCCCCAGAGAAGCTAGATAACATGGAGATCCCAAAGAGGGACACACATGTTTCGTATGTGCAGGGGAAATTGATAAGATCCCCTGAGTTAACTGGGAGAGGGTAGAGGGAAAGAGATGTGGGATAGGAACATGAGGGATCAGATTGACTGTGTTGTGGGAGGGATGGAGAGGGAGAGAAATAAATAGATATCTTGATAGAGTGAGTCATTATGGGGTTAGGGAGAAACCTGGTACTAGGGAAATTCTCAGGAATCTACAAGGATGACCCCAGCTAAGCCTCCCAGCAATAGTGGAGAGGGTGCCTGAACTGGTCATCTACTGTAATCAGATTGATGACCACCTTAATTGTCATCATAGAACCTTCCATCAACTGATGGAAGCAGATTCAGAGATCCACAGCTAAGCACAGGGCTGAGTTCTTGGAGTCCAGTTGAAGAGAAGGAGAAGGGATTAAATGAGCAAGGTCAAGATCATCATGGGGAAACCCATGGAAACAGCTAACCTGAGCTAATGGGAACTTGTAGTACAAGGTTTCTGGCCCGAACTTTCAGGTCTAACCTCAAGGTTTAGGCCCGCAGACCCACAGACCCGCAGAGGCACACAGATGCTTACAGTAGTTTTAGGCTGATCAGCCTCAGGCCCAGGCATGACACTTGCTAGTTCTTTACCCTGAAACTAACCCATGTTTCTTATCTTGTTCAGCCATGTGGCTGGGTACCTTTTCTTAGAGCAGCATAGTTGTCCTCTGCTTCTTCTGGCTTCTCTCTGGCGTTCTGCTCTGTGCTTCCTGTTCTCAGAGTTCTCTTAGTCTGGTAGCCCCGCCCACACTTCCTGCCTGCCTTTGGCCAATCAGTGCTTTTTATTAAACCAATGGGTGGGACAATTATTTACAATATAACCACATAATCTCCCATGGGAACTCATGGACTCTGGATTGACAGCTGAGGAACCTGCAAGAAACTGAACTAGGCCCTCTGAATGTGAGTGACATTTATGAGATTTGACCTATTTGTGTGGCTCCAGGTAGTGGGACCAGGATTTATCCCTGGTGCATGATCTGGCTTTTTTTTTGAGCCAATTCTCTATGGTGGGATACCTTGCTCAGCCTTGATTCAGGGGGGAGGGGCCTGGTCCTGCTTCAACTAGTTATGCCATACTTAGTTGACTTCCCAAGGGAGGCTTTACTCTCTCTGAGGAGTGGGGGAGGAGGGAGGTGGGGGAGAGTTGTGGTTGTTAGGTAAAATGAAAAAAATTTAAAAATTTTTCTTAGGTCTTCGTGTTTTACATAAGACTTAAGATTGGAACATGAAGGTCTTTTGAATTGCTCTTGTCAATGTTTTGAGTTCTTCTGTGCAGTTTCAGAGAATTGTCATATCTGTCAATGACTCAATTTCTAGATATAATGATATTGTATTTATTTATGTTTTATTGGTTGTCACTGGGGGAGATTTTTATATCCCTATAAATAACTTTTTCATACTTTTTTATTTTAACAAATAACATGATAGGGTCTCTTGTAGCCCAAGAAGTCTCTATGTGGCCAAGGCTAGCCTTGAATTCTTGATCATCCTAACCCCACCTCTCAAGTGCTGGGATTATAGGTGTGGGCCACCATGTTCAGCTTAGGACAAAGAATTCAAGGATCAGGAGTTGAACCCCTGCCACTGCATCGAGAGTACAGAACCTCGGCACCAGATGACCAGGGAGTGCCAGGGAGCTTCTTCTGTGAAGGACATTTCTAGGCTATGAATTAGGTTGCTGTTGTGAATGAAGCTTAAACCTGAATGTCCTTTGAATTTGTTCCTAAGAAAAAATAGTTCATATAGTGCTTTGTATTCAGCTACATAGCTGAGATCTCTCTTTTTTTTTATTTTTATGTATTAATTCTGTTGCTTCCTATTCAAATAATCAAGTGATATGGAAATAATACCAATTTGCACCTTCTTTTTAGCTCCAAGACAAATACAAATTTATTTTGTTTTTAAGAACATAAAAAAGTTTTGGCTTATTTGGATCACTGTACATTTTTCTCCTTTGATCAACTAATACAGTGAATTATATTTACAGATTATTTTCTATTTTCAAACCATTAAAAAAATCTTTGGTTGAAATTTAGTTGATGGGATACGTCAGGTTTTAAGATAAGTAATAAGAAAATTTCTAGACAAATGACAAACTAGGAGGGCCAGCCACGTGGCTCTCATCACACTCCGATCTATCTGCAGGAGTAAGAAAGGACACACTCAGTTCCACAGGGAGCACTGTTGGAATGTCCCAGGATTCACAAAGGGAAAGAAGACAGATGACTGAGTAGTGCAAGAACACAGAAGCAAGTGTGACTTCCGCGGAGATAGTGCAAGGACCCAGAAGCAAGTGTGACTCCCGCGGAGGGCAAGTGCAGCTGAAGCCGGATAAGAGGAGGGAACCGATCCCTGGGAGCTGGAGTTACAGGCCGTTGTGAGCTGCCTGCTTGGGATGAGAGGAACTGAATCCCAGCGCTCTGGAATAACAGCAAATGCTCTTAAAAGCTAAGCCATCTCTCCAACTCCAGCCCTATTTTCATTTGTCCTCTGAAAAAAACTCATTTAATGCAGGGCATTCTCAATTTCTACAAAATATGCTTCATCAATTTGTTACAATAAATATGTCTATTACAAAAATTCCGCCTTCTTTCCCTTTACGCTCATTGTATTTTTTTCTTTCTGATTTCCGTTGCTCTTACTGTTCTTCATATGTCTTTTTCTCTTTTGTGGGGAGGGTAGGGGGTTCTTTGGACAGACTTAGCTTTCTGCAGCTGATTTAAACTTTAGGCAGTTCAGCCTTACGATTCTGATGTTTATCCCCAGCCTATGATGTCTAGTACCATGTCTTTTCCCTCATTAAGTTCTTGAACATATCAACGCTCATGCATGTCTTCCTTGGAATAAAGAAACTTGTCACTTTGGCTCATGCAAACTCCCACCACATACTATCCCTGTCTCCTACCCCACACTTGCGTTAGCATCACAGAGACTATTAGTTCTGAAAATAGGTGTGGTTGTAATAATTCTTCAAATAGAAAGAGTATAGGAATTAAAGAGAAGAACAATTGGACTTTAAAAAAATAGAAAATACATATTTTGATGAAGGTGGAGACATGGTTTTATTCTGGAGTTCTGCTAAGTCCTACCAAATACTCAGAGAAAACGTCCACTGTGAGACTCGAAATTCATTTATCTTCATCTCTTAAGTCTCCTAAGCTAATCCAAAAATCCTCATGCCAATGGCTTGTTACTGATCCAGCTGTATCCACTTTGTCCATGCCACCTCCCAAAAATGGATCTTCAAAAAGAAACGTGTTTTCACTCTCTCCATTCTTTTGGTAATTGATTGCTTTTTAAGAGTTTCTTAAAAAAAATAATAAGAAGAACAACAATGAATTCTATTATCTTTCTTGGTTTCTTGAACTTCTTTTTAGTGAGAATGCTGCTTTTTTTTTTCCTGATTGTCTTTTGATGCTCCACATCACTGAGACTATATCATTTTATCTCAAAGGACGCTGGACTTGGTGTGAAGCCCTGGTGTCAGTGGGCGCTGGCCTTGGTGTGAAGCCCTGGCGTCAGTGGGCGTTGGCCTTGGTGTGAAGCCCTGGCGTCAGTGGGCGCTGGCCTTGGTGTGAAGCCCTGGCGTCAGTGGGCGCTGGCCTTGGTGTGAAGCCCTGGCGTCAGTGGGCGCTGGCCTTGGTGTGAAGCCCTGGCGTCAGTCTTCTGCTCCAGCTGTTGTTTACAGCTGCCCACGCCGCTTCAGTCACGTTACAGAATACAATCTAAGTTTAATCTGCAGTGCTCACTTCCCCTCTTCATTCTTTTTGAATTTTTTCTGTGATGGGAATAAATTTGTTCTCCCATCAAGTCATTTAACTATTTTGTTTGCAATCTTTCTTTATTATTGAGTAATGTCATGTATCATTTCTCCAAATATTTCTTTCTTCTCATAACTTTTTTCTTTTTCTAATTATGTCAATGTTGACACTTTAGCCCAAGTTTCTTGACACTTAGTTCTCCTTCCTATATCCTTTCTTTCTAGCTGATATGTTCTGGAAGAACAAGAGACTCATTCCTCTGAAGTTAATTAATTTTCCTGCCGTGTTCAATCTTTTATCTTTCTCCCCAGAAACACTCCTTATTTCCATGCTTTCATTCCCAGAGGCTCCGTTTTTTAGTCTCTATTTTTCCATTAAGTGGGTTCTTTGACAATTTTATACATACATGTGAAGCATTCTGATGGCTTTCTCTCTACCCTCCTGTATCTTCTTCCCACACACCCTGGCCCTCACTCCTTCCTATTTGTCCCATTGCCAGATTTATGACTCTTGATTTTGTTTTGTGACCTATTTAGTAAAACCAGGGCCATCTGTATAACCACTGCAATGTCCACTGGAACCTGATGGAGGAACCAGTGGGTTCACAGGTAAAAGCATTAATTACCCCTTTACCTGGATGTATCTTCAGGGAATAGTTCAGCCCTGAAAGGGCAGTGCCCCCGTCCATGCCTGGCTATTTATGGGCCCATTCTCATGCAGTTCCAGTTCAGGCATCTGTGGTGGTTGAGAGTTCAAGGCTGCAATGGCTATGTATCTTCCAGAAGGTGGCATTTTGCTCTCCAACTTCCTGTCTTTCTGCTCTGAGATTCTCCTGGTCTTCTCTTCTGCCATGTTCTCTGAGCCTTAAGGAGATGACAATGACATTTTGTTTGGGGCCAGGCCTGCACAGGAGTCAGTGCCCTGTGTAGACCTGTGTCTACATTCATCACAACTCACTGAAAAAAAAAAAGGCTTCTTTGTAAATAATGGAAGTGCACAAGAACATATATTGATAAAGAGGTTTGATGCTATGGAAACTTGACTAAGGGACAAAATTAAGCCCCACCCTCCAGATCCTATGACCTACTTTGCTGTGAGTTTGTGAGCAGATTTGCAATACCAGGAGAGGGAGAAGCTGTTCCTATTCATCTTCATAAGTGTTTGTTCCTGCCCAGACTTTCCAATTTCCTCTCTTGTCCCATTACGTGTGTGTGTGTGTGTGTGTGTGTGTGTGTGTGTGTGTGTGTGTGCATGAGTGCACACTTATGTAAGATTACAACTTTTCCTGCCCTATTAACTCTGGTTCCTCTTTCTTCGTCTGATTCCTTGTTTTCTGCCTGCAGCTTTCTGCTTTTCCAGTGTCTTGCTATTTTTTTCATGTGACCTTAGATTACCAAGACACTTACTTGCTTATGTTCCTAGATCTATTTGTGCTTTATAAAGAGATGGGGTGGACTTGTTTTTGAGGAGCCTTTAATTTTCAAGTAAAATTGGTTTTAATTCATGGTTCTGAAGAGAGCAGAATTCAAGCTCCATGGTGACATTACTGGGGACTTTCGGCTGCCTGGGAGAGGGTTGAAAAGGATCACAGGGATCCCTGGTCAGACTGAGCTCCAGCATGAGGGAGGGAAGCCAGCAACGTGGCTCTGTTCTCTACCAGGCCTCTTTCATGGGACTAAGCCGTTCTGTGAGAAGTAAGCCACTCTTACAAGAAAGACAGTCCCTCCTAATGGCCATACCTCCTACTACTGCTACCCTAGCAACCTGATTTGTGGGGATAAAATACACCCAAACCATTGTCCCAGTAACTACACAAGACCCCGCTGGAGGAAGCAATGCTTCAGAGATGGATGCCTTGGTATGTGGAAGGTGAGATACATGAGCGAATGCTTAGGGGCAGACCAGTTGTTATCCACATGCCAGTATTTGTCCCTATTCTGAGTCAAAACTCTGTAGAGGGCTCTATACAATGAGCCCGTGGTGCTTTGCCCCGTTCAGCCTATGTTATGGGCTCCTGCAACCATATATTTAAACCAAAACACATTTGATCCACAAGAGTTTTCTGCAGTTCCTATTTAGAGCGTAGAGATCCACAGATATTCCTTCTTCTCTGCTAGAAGCCCTGTGCTGCTAATCCTGCATTTATTGAAGTCACCCATTGCTTACCAGTATGGATTTGTAATAATTATTTTATATATGAAAATGGAGTTTATCTCTTTAAGTCAACATTGTAAGAAACACTAATAACAAAGACAGCACAGATAGCTTATGACTTGATTGACTGTGCCAATTATTGCTTAGGAGGTTTGCTGTGATTGTCAAATATCACCTCTATGAGTAGTTTATGTTCTTTTTACAGACGGAGTGAAACCATGTCATGGATCAGTGTAAGGTAAAGGGCATCTGTCTTCTCCAGCCTGAATCATTAGAGCTGGTTCTAATGCATATATACATATATACTACACACATATTAGAATGTGTGTGTATGTGTGTGCGTGCGTGTGTGTGTGTGTGTGTGTGTGTGTGTGTGTGAGAGAGAGAGAGAGAGAGAGAGAGAGAGAGAGAGAGAGAGAGAGAGAGAGAGAGAGAGAGATCAACTCAAATACTGGTTATCTTTCTAAAAAAAAAAAAAAAGTTGCTGTCTTCTTCATCTCAAACCATGGCCAAGTGTGATGGTCTAGATGCATGGTTTTGAGAGTGCTGCTCTGCTCTCTGAGAGCCTCCCTTTGCATTGAGCTCACAGAAGGTCTTACCCTGGATCCCCATTTCATGTCTCCTTGGGTGTAGCCTATTACTGAATGTGTTTGGGTCTGCAGTCGCGAAAGTGACATCAGTGGATGATGCTCACTCGCTCTCACTGGTCACTGGCAAAAAGTTGAGGATGAAAGTAGCCTTTGGATTTTGGTGCTTTCATTATTTCAAGATTGATGGTTTTAATAATGAATCTTGCATTAATACCTTAATGGACTGTATATGTCTTTATCATAACCTGGCCATATTTGAGAAAATTTAAAATCACAATATTACTCTTAGGTCAGCATCAGAAGTGTGCGTAGCCATGAGGGACAGAGAAAGAAATTAAGTTGTGAAAATGTAAGGACATAAATATAATTTTTACAATCAGGAAGTAATAATAAAGCCACAACGCACATATATGTACATAGAGTAAATTGGGAGCACATTTATGTGTAAGATTCCCTGCTCCCAATTGCACCCACACCTTTATTTCCCCTCATTACTGCCGCTAAGCACACTCCCAGGTCACAGTGCTTTTGTGATGAAGAGGGTATAAGCCAGGCAGGGTGCAGCCACAGGCCAATTCCAATTCCAATCTTCACTTTCCTCCCCCCCCCCCCCCCCCGGAAAACAGGTTTCTCCCAGCTTGCAGGGCAGAAGGGAACCATCTTACTGGTGATTTCTGGATGACAAAACTTTTCCTAAGGAGAAGTCCATTCACGCCAGACAGGAATCCAATGACACACCGAAGTACGGATACCATCCAAGTCCAACTTGATGGACCAATGGATTTTATGTGGAGTTATTTACAGGAGTGTGGGTGAGAGTTCTCACAGGGGCAGAAAAGACTCAGAGTGTATATATGTACACACACACACACACACACACACACACACACACACACACACACACACACACACACACACACACACACATATATAATATAGTTTGTCTGAAGATCAGAGGACACAGCCACCAGCAGTTAGCCATACAGGTAGGGAAGTGGAGACCTACACCTTCATTCCTATCACTCAGGAGGCAGAGGCTGTGAATTCAAGGCCAAACAGAACCAGGTGTTGGTGGCACACACCTTTAATCGCAGCACTTGGGATCCCAGGCCTCTGCTCCCTGTACTTGAGAAACACACAGGCCTTTAATCGCAGCAGGGAATGTTGGAAGCAGGAAGCAATATGGCAGAGAGAGAAAGAAATATAAGGTAGGAGAAGGCAGGAGTTCTGTCCTTCGCCCAAGCCCCCCCCCCCCACCTTCCTTTTCTGCTGAGGACTCAGATATTCAGTCTGAGGATTAGTGAGGAGCGGCTACATGAGAAGTGGCTGTGGCTTGCTCCTCTGTCTCTGATATTTTAGCTTTTTCCCAATATCTGGCTCTGGGTTTTTATTGTAAGACAAATGAGTATTTCTGTAATAGACAAGTACATCACCAAGGCCCACCCCAGCACAGATAGCAGCTTACAAAAGTTTGGAAACCTATAGCAAATTGCATAGTCTGCAGGCAGCTCAACGGGTAGGAGAGTGTCCTTTTCTAGTCTAGTCTAAACCTCTTCTTCCAGGCAGCTCATAGTCTTCTATGTAACGCCTCCCCTCCCCATCACAGGACTCTCAGCTTTTATTACATACGGTCTAGTGAATCTGGTCAGTTTCAGGAACTTCCTAAAGCTATTTTTAAATTTTTGTCTTCCTATTTAAAGTTTTCCTTGCAGGTTGGAATGTTTCAACCTCTAGAAAACTGGTACACAACACACCATCATAACCAGCAGTTCAGTTTATCCTTTTTAAGCTCTTTTTCTTCAAGTAGGATTTATGAATCAACTCTTGTGGAAACTTCTTTTTCTGTGGGTCTGGGAAATGGACCCAGGACCTCCTGCACTCTAAGGACTTGGACTTGTTCCAGCCCTAAGGTCCTGCCCTAGACTCTTGTGAAAGCTTCCAAAGCAGCCAGTGCTTCTTCTTGGGGTAGACAGAGCCATACATCTTATGTCACACATTTGTTCTAATTTTATTTTAATCATGTAAGTATGCAGTCTTTAATGATCACAGACTTGCCATGTCTATGTTACATCAAATGATTAACCAAAGCCAAACTTCGGTCAAATTTTTTGCAAGTGAAGTGGGGTGCTATGTTGCACAAAGCCAATGCTTATGTTCCAGGCCCTATCAGGAAACAGCAACTTTCCCCTTAAGGAAGCACAGTAAAGAGCTGGTACACTCACAGTGCTGTTGAAGGACTTGAACATCCTTTCACAAGCCCATGTTCTTGTTCACCTTCCCTGTCTCCTCTCTCAGCCTCACTCTGAGAGGGGATCCTCTCTCTAGTTCCGAGTCTACTGATGTGAGAACGCCTTTCTGTATGCTGTGAATCTCAATCTTTAAATAAAGGAGCTGTTCTGGGCCATGGCAGGCACCATAGAAGAAGTAGGAAGAGGAATCAGAGTAGGTAGGAAAGGAAGGGCTGAGTCAGGGGCAGATCCAGCAAGCCGCCCAAGGAGCAACATGTAAGGAGCACAGGTGAGCCACGGGCCACATGGCAGACAGATTAATAGAAATGGGTTGATTTAAGATGTAAGAGCTAGCTAGCAATGTGCCTGAGCCATAGGCCAAACAGCATGAAGTTAATATAAGTGTCTGAGTCATTTCTGGGGGTCTGAGCAGAGCGGCGGCGGCTGGGCGGCTAAGGGGTCTGGTGCGGCAGGTCTGTGGGTCCAGGTCCCTGGCCGCCTGAGATCCAGAAACCCCACTACTACAGTCTGTCTACCTGTCCCTATGTAACCTCTATCCCTCAAACATACACTGTTCAATGAATCAAATAAGTGTTTTTCTGAACTCCTTGCTGTCTAGCACTTGTGTGCTTTGTGGTGATATATTGCATATTTAATAAAAATAGTCTAGAATACTAGGGGACAGAGTCATCTCTCCAGTCGTCTTTATGAGACAGGGTTTTCTGTGTAATATTCCTGACTGTCCTAGAACTTGCTTTGTAGACCAGGCTAGCCTCGAACTCTCAGAAACCCTTCTGCCTCTGTCTTTGCCTCCCATGTGCTGGGACTGACAGCATGTGTTACCACTCCCTCACCTTCATGGCTTGGCCATGGGTGATTCTGTCCTCTGATATTCCAGACTATATTATTGTATACTAAGTATAGAATGTACAGCCACAGTGCTTCACAAAAATGGTGCCATCTTATCATCTTTTACACTTTGATTGATTATTTTGCACCATTTTCTGTTTCTGAGATTTGCCCTCCATGTCCTGTATGGCAGTCATGTGTTCATTTCCACAGCTGCATACCATTCCAAACTATCCATTGTCCCACTGTTAGACTTTTGCCATTCTTGTGAGATGAGGTCTTGTTTGTATTATGAGTCATGCTTTGTAAGCATCCTTTCCCGTATCTCTGAATGCCCAGGCAAGAGCCCCAGGAAAGTGGCTGTGTCGTGAGACCTGCTGATATCCAGCTTTATCCAGAGAACTAGAAAATTGTTTCCAAAGTTGTGTAGCATATTGTCTCACTATCTCACTTAAACTGGAGCATTACCTAAGGATTTTATTGTTGGCAGTCAAAGAGCATAGAAGGTATCACCTCAGTGTGCTCCTGGGTTTCGTGACTCCAATTCCTCACCCTGTGCAAGCAGGGCTTCACTGGCTTCATTGGTTTGCATAATCAATGTCATTGTGAGTTTTAAATCTCTCTTGTTCCCACAGGATTTTTTTGCATATTATTTAGGTTTTCTTTACTGCTGCACACCAAACTTTTCTTCACGTTAATCTAGGGTAACCATTGTCAGATCACCATACACATATTCCATCCGGTAAGTGTATTATATTCTATACAAAGTTGTTTGTGACAATGATATAAATTTTAGTTTTAGATTGTACTTTTTTATTTGGTGGTTCGTTGGTTTTGGTTTATCAAGACAGACAGGGTTTCTCTGTGTAGCTCTGGCTGTCCTGGAACCAAGTCTGCAGCCTAGGCTGGTCTTTAACTCATAGAGATCTGCCTGTCTCTGCCTCTGGAATACTGGGATTAAAGGTGTGTGCCACCACATCCTGTTTGAAGAGAATATTCTTTATAAAGTATTTCCCATGCTATTTTATTAACTGTGGAGTTTCTTGTTCCTAAAAAATTCTAAAGTTTTCATAGAACTCTTTAAAGGGACCTGCTCTCCCTCTCTATTAGGAACAAAACTTATAACTACTTGGTTCCCTGTGTTGAAAGTCACCGGCCTTTTCCTGTTTCTGTTTCTCTCGAGTGTTTCAGGTTATTATCTTTTCCTGAGATTGTGTTCGCTTCCCCCAATTTTTACATTTATTGGCTTAAAATTCTTAATATTGCCAGCATTGCATCTTTGAATGCAAAACTGCATTTACATTCTCATGTATTCTTCATAGCCTATGTTTTTACTCTCTGTTTCTCTTTTAATCCATTCTTTGAGAAATTTATTAGTTTTATTAGAAAACAAAACTTTGGAGCTTTGTCGGTCCTTCCTGCTGAGTCCTTCATTGCTGGCTCATTATTTTGTGTTTTCATATTTTTATTTATTCTTCTGTTTTTGAGGGGGCATTGGGGAGAGAAGAATGTGATAGCTTTTATTACATTGCAACACTAGCTGTGCAGCTTTTTTCTCTTTCTGCCCTTCTTTTTCTTTTCTTTTCTTTCTTTTTTTTTGTTTGTGTTTGTTTTTCCCGATTGAGATGGCACCCTGCTGTACCGGGCTGGATGGTTTGGCACTGTCACTCTCTTGCCTCCACGTCCTGAGTACTGGACCTATAGGCACACAGTGCCATACGCTCTCACGTCCTGAGTACTGGACCTATAGGCACACAGTGCCATACGCTCTCACGTCCTGAGTACTGGACCTATAGGCACACAGTGCCATACGCTCTCACGTCCTGAGTACTGGACCTATAGGCACACAGTGCCATACGCTCTCTTGTCTTTCTTTGAACCTTTTGCACCTGCGTACTTACTTCTAATTATTAACTCTGATGCTCTATAAAATTTGATATGTAGTATTTTATCACCCTTTGACTCCAGCTGCTTAAAAATCACTTAAAAACATTTTTAAATTTCCAAATCTGCTGAACTTTAGCTACTTATTACTACCACAGTCATGATTCAGTTGGACTTTCCTAAGAAAAATGGCCTGTATGTCACACATCCTCTGAACGTTTGAGATTTACCTTGTAGCCCATGTATGGAGGTGAGTTCTAGCCTCTTGGACCCTGTGTGTGTTGGGTCAGGATTTGATCCTTCATTAAGTAATTGTGATGCTGAGCCCACATTGGGTAGAGAGAGCACCAGATAATGTTCTGACATCTGTCCTCATACACCAGCTAGTGCAGTGGGAGTTACCATGACGCCTGTGATAGCCACAGCCACATGTCATTTATAACAGGCATATACAATAGGGCACCTGCTCATGATGGGCAGCATGCTACTCCAAAAGGGCCAAGGCTCCATGATCAGAGGTGTCAGACGGTCACTGTAGGCTCTGGCCTAGCAGGAATCTTTCAGTTTGGTGCTTTACTTTTTTTCTCCAGTCTAGCAGACAGCAGGCTTCAGTTCTCTAGCTTGGGAAGTGAGGCAGGTAAAAAGCAGAAGTTACCAAAGCTGCTTTCCTTCCTGGGTAGTACAGACAGGTCGTGCCCCACGGGGAGGAGCAGAGATCAGCTGATACCTTTGTTAACTTGCCGTGTGGAAACACTTGAAAATTGGTTGCTGATACTGGAGAATTAATATGTTTACATCAATATTGAACCACTTGGTCCGTTTTTGTGCCAGATCTCCTGGAACTGGAGTTGCGGGTAGTTGTAAGTGATCATATGGGTGCTGGGAACTGAACCTGGGTCCTCAGTATGGGTAATAGATGCTCTTTACCCTTCAGCCATCTATCAAGCTCCTACAGTTTCCTATAGCCTTCTCAGAGTAGACGAAGTTTTTTTTTTTCCTATACACCATAAATACAAGGGATTATTTTTAGATTTATACGTGTTTAGAGAAGCAAGTGTGACTATTTTAATTGTTGTGGTGCTGGGATCAAATCCAGGGCCCTGGGTATACCACTGAGCTTCATACTCAATTCTTGTTTTTTATTTTTATTTTTGAGGTAGAGTGTCACCAGGGAGCCCAAGATGGCCCGAAACTTTCTAACCTTCAAACAGCATCAGACTAGACCTTATATTAAGACCATATAAATATGCTAATATATTTGAGGCAGGTGGATAGAACATTGTAAAGACACTAAAATGCTACAAAGTGCATTGCTCATGATGTGAACTCCTTTCATGCTCAAAAGGAGCAAAAGTGACCAGGCCAAAGGATCTAATTGACATCTGTCCACCATGGTAGCCTGACAGCCTCTGTTTAGACATCTGGGTCCTTGACAGTTGTCAAAGGCAGCAGGATGGTGGCACAGGCTGCTGGCTGAGAGGCTGCAGCCTAACCCTCACATGCATGTCTGTGTGGACTGTGGTTTGCTTTCCTCCTCTCTCAGAGCCTGGTCAGAATTAATAGTCCACACAGAAGGCTGTGATGGGGCCAAGTGACTCCTGTCCACAGAGAACACCAAGCACGGGAGGAAGTACTGCTGCTGCTGCCACTCAGAGGTTTGACAGGTGAGCCCAATGGGTAGTTCACATTTGGCCAGCTCAGCTGGAGGCCTACACATGTCATCGTGTGGATTTAACATTTAAAAAGTAAAACTGGGGCCACAGGGGAAGGGGTCAAGGGAAGATTAGAAGAGGAACATGGGGGAAGGAGATGGTTTAGTTAGTGAAGAGACAGAGAGAACAATAAAATACCTTGATAGAGGGAGCCAATGTGGGGTTAGAGAGAAACCTGGTTGTAGCCAGAAATTTCTCTGTTCTGCTAGCACCATACGTGGTGCTAGGGAAATACCCAAGAACCCACAAAGATGACCCCAGCAAGACTTAAAGCAGCAGTGGAGAGGGTGCCTACCTGAGATTCCCCTATAATCAAATAGATGACCACCCTAATTGTCATTATAGAACCTTCATTCAGCAACTGATAGAAGTAGGTGCAGAGATCCACAGCGAAGCCCAAAACCCAGCTCCCAGCTCAGTCAAAGAGGGGGGGGAGGGTTATATGAGCAAAGGGGTCAAGATCCTGATGAGGAAGCCCACAGAGACAGCTGACCTGAGCTACTGGGAGCTCACTGGCTCTGAAATGACGGCTGAGGAACCTGCCTGAGCCTGAACTAGATGTAGATGACAGTATAAAGACATGGGCAGTTTCTGGGGCTTCTGGCAGTGGAACTAGAATTTATTGGAGCCCATTCCCTACAAAGGAAGACCTTACTCAACCTTGATACTGAAGGGAGGGGCTTGGTCCTACATCAACTGGATATGCCAGACTGCATTGACTCATCCTGGGAGTCCTTACCCTTTCTGAGGAACGGATAGGGGGATGGGGTGGGGAAAAGCTGGGGATGCTGGGAAGAGGCAAAGGAAGGGGAATATTGGTGGTTCTGTTAAAACTCTCTCTCTTTCTCTTTCTCTCTCTCTCTCTCATATATATATATATATATATATATATATATATATATATGTATATATATATATATACATATTCATCCTCCAGTGCTGCTGGGAGGTAGTAAACCTTTAGGAGGTAGGGCCTAGAGCAAGAAAGCGAGACATGCTCTCATGTTCTAGAAAAGGATGTTAGAACTCCAGCAGTATGTTCCCTTTCCTTCTTCCCCTTTCTCCTCTTCCTCTTTCCTCTCTCCATTTTTCCATCTTCATCCCCTCCCCCTCCTCCTCCTTCCTACCTTCTACATCCCCTCCCCCTCTTTCTCCTTCTCTGCTTGGTTCCCAGCCACCATTAGGAGCACAACTCCCTCATTCCACACTCCCATCTCGACACATTCCTCACACACAGGTCCAAAATCAACAGAGCCAAGTAACCATGGACTGAAATCCCTAAAACTGTGAGCCTTTTCTCAGAGCAGCATGGTTGTCCTCTGCTTCCTCTGGCTTCTGCTCTGTTCTGCCTGTTCCTAGAGTCTTCTTAGTCTGGTAGCCCCGCCCATACTTCCTGTCTGCCTTTGGCCAATCAGCGCTTTTTATTAAACTCATAGGCGGGGACAATTATTTACAATGGAGTAACATAATCCTCCTACACTTCACAGAGGCATTTAGGGTGGGGGAAAAAAAGGCTGTTCACAGTTTTCGATCCACAAATTCCAGGTCAAAAAATTTAATGAAATTACGGGGTAAAAGCTCCCCAGAGTGTTTAATAGGATGTTTTTCTGCACAGAAATTCACAGGGAATTTCAATGAAAGGACTGCCCAGATTGGATTGGTCAGCACCATGTCTATGGGGAACTGTCTTGGTTGTTGATGACATGGGTAGTACTACCCCTGAGCAAGTGGTCTCAGTTGTGTTAGCCTACCAAGCACGAAGTAGAAGGAAGTCAATAAGCAGCTTGTTAGTTAGTTGGTGATGGTCATGGTGTTTATCACAGCAACAGAAAAGCAAACTAGAACATTGTCTAAGAAAAGTTTTAAAACTCTCCTTGTTTAAATGGACTGCATTATTCAAGAGTAGTATCTGAAATGTATTTGCATTATTCAAGAGTAATATCTGAAATGTATTTTTGTTTGTGCCTTAATGAAAAGGCCTAGTTTGTCTGCATATAACATAAACACTCCTAATATCTGCATTTAAAGCTCTTTTCAGTGCCGCATCCATTTGGTCCCATTTAATAGACACATGAACTGCCTGTTCTGGATCATGGTTCTGGATCTGTCCATATTTGTATACTATTATGCTGATTTAATAAATAGCTTATGCCTCTTTGTCATTTGTCAGTAAGGTTGCAAACTGTTAGATGCTGTTAGAATCTTCTGGACTCTGAGGGATTTTTGCTTTTTCTCTGGGACTTTTCCTCATAAGCATGGTGAAGCCCCCTCCTGAGAGCTAGCCCCTGTGCTGCTTCCTTAAGTACTGCCCCATGGGCCCCATTCACCTCTCAAATACAATGCAAAAGGGGATGTTATGATACTCATGTCGTTGGGGTAGATGAAGATGAAGATTGAACACATTCCCTTAAGTAACTATAATACATAACTAAACTTAGAAACTACAGTGCTAAGAAGATTCTTTAGTCATATGTGAATCACATTTCAACATTTCACACAATGGTTGTTACCATCTTGATGTAACCTGGGGTATGCATGGCCTTGTTTTTCAGCTGTGATGTTTTTGAAGTACATAGCCTCCTGTCAAGCCCCACCCTGCCACAGGAATCCTCATTTTGGGGTTGCCTGATACTCCCTAACGATTATACTCAGGTGATGAATTTTTCATGGTCAACCTGTTGTCTTCAGCTTTGTGGACAGGAGCATAGATTGCATGAGAGGGGCTGAAGCACTGTTGACCTTGTGATAAAGATTCAAAATTAGGCCTTGGACAGTGGTCATCAAACCTTCAACTTAAATACCAGACAATCAATATGTTTAAGTTGTGCTAATATACTGATCTAGGAATAACCACTGGTAATAACTAGTAAAAGTCTTCAGCATTTTAATAGAGGTCCGTGTCTTCTGAAAGTCCTGCTAAAGGGACATGCCCATGGACTGTGAGCAGAAATGCCAGCCATCTATCTTTGCTTTAATGGTGTTGGAGCATCTGCAGAATTCTATGTATTACTATAATCATGAGAATAAAGAAATACAATATCACTTTAATTACATTTCAGGTCCTAAAACATCGTTCACTGAAGAAGCCAGAGTTATTGAAAGAGAGAGTCTCCCCCCACACACACTGCCTTAATTTATAATGAAAAGATGGCAGAGGCCGGGGTAAAGAGAATTAAATTCGTTTTTATCTTACAAAGTCAAAGTCATCACTTTATTCCTTGGCTCTTAGTCCCTGAGATCTTTGTAGGAATCTTTCCTGACAGCTTTTCCCCTGTTTCAGTTTCTTGGCAAGACAATGCTTTACATTTTGCAGTGAGGAGCTGTGTGTAAAAAAGAATTGGTGTGTCCCTTCTTCTTTGCTGCCTACCCAACCATCACAGGGAGACAAAGGGAACCACCCACTAGGACCTTTCAGCCAGTGGATGGTGGAGGAGGGGGAAGCCTGAGACAAAGGGGTACTGCCAGTTTCTCCAAAGAGCAAGGCAGCAGGACTAGCTTTTGGGATTGTTCCCTTTTTCTAACTAGGTCACTCCCTGGCTTCAGGTTTCTTCTTTGGTTGCTGGGTTTTCCTATTGACTTTCAGGTATTTTTGAAACATCTAAATGTGTGAGTGCCCTCTGCCAATCTGTGGCTGCAGAATGTATTCAATATTGTAAAGACTTTTATTCTTTTTTATTTTAAGTTAAAAATTTGGGACTGTCTCACTGTATAGCCCTGGCTGGCCTAGAACCTGCTACATAGACGAGGATCATCTTCAACTCACATAGAGATACACTGATTCTGCCTTCCAAGTACTGAGAGCAAAGACAGAACCATATTTGCCTTTATTTTTTGCTGTTGGGTGATGTGGGAATGTCTTTCTGTATGCTGTGAATATCAGTCTTTAAATAAAGGAGCTGTTTTGGCCCTTGGCAGACACTGTAGCCAGAGACAGCATAGGTACGAGAAACAGGGTGGAGTCAGAGACAGATGGAGCCAGCTGCCCAAGAAGAATATGTAAGGAACACAGGTGAGCCACAGGTCACATGGCAGTTTAAAGGAAATGGGTTAAGATGAAGAAGCTATCTAGCAATGTGCCTAAGCCATAGGCCAAATCACATGAATTTAATATAAGCATCTGAATCATTTTGGGGGTCTAAGCAGCAGTGGGCAGCTAAGCGGTCCGGGACCGCAGGTCTGTAGGTCTGTACCTCTGGCTGGATGGAGCTAAGAAACCTTATTGTAACAGTTGTTGTTTTTATTTATATTTCTGTGTGTATCTACATGTGTGTGTGTGTGTGTGTGTGTGTGTGTGTGTGTGTGTGTGTGTGTGTGTGTGTGTGTGTGTGTGTGCCACATGTGGTGCTTGCCTACAGAAGCCAGAGGGGGCATCATTTCTCTTGGGGCTGGAATTACAGGAGGTTGTGAGCCACATGGGTGCCTGGAACCAATCTGGAGTCCCCTGACAATGCAGCAGGAGGTTTTAACCAGTGAACTGTCTCTCCAGTCTGAATGTGTCTAATGTCAGTGAAGTTCAACATAGTAGTCTACTTCTCATATATGTTACAACAAGGCTTCTTGGTCCCGGCCTGCCAGAGGTCCAGACCCACAGACCTGCAGCCCCAGACCCCTTAGCTGCCCGCAGCTGCTCAGGCCCCCAAAATGATTCAGACACTTATATTAAGTTCATGCTGGTTTTGGCCTATGACTCAGGCACATTGCTAGCTTGCTCTTGCATCTTAACCCATTTTCATTAATCTGTCTTGCTACGTGGCCCATGGTGGCTCACCTGTATTCCTTACATGTTTCTTTGGGCATCTGGGTCGATCTGTCCTGATTCTGCCCTTTCTGTCCTACCTATTCTGATCCCCCTCCCCTACTTTTTCTATGGTGCCTGTCATGGGCCAAAACAGCTCCTTTATTTAAAGATAGATATTCACAGCATACAGAAAGACATTCCCACATCACACACACACACACACACACACACACACACACACACACACACACACACACGAGGAATGGGACGTTTTAAATTTAAGTCCTCAAAATTTTCGTCCAAAATCGTGCATAGTTTCATGTTTTACATTTAAATCTGTTTTGTGTATGTGGCTGTTTCATATGTATGTGTTCATATATGTGTGTACATGAATGTGTGTGCAGGTGTATATGTTAATATTGTCAACATGATATGTCATCTCTGTTACCCTCTATCTTCTTTTTTTGGCACAGGGTCCCTTGTTGAACCCAAAACTCCCCAATTCAGCCAGTGAACACCAGGCATTCCCCTGTCTCTGCTTCCCCAGCTCTTGGATTACAGGTATGGATTATGTGCTTAGCTTTTGATGTGGGTGCTGGAGTGGGTATGAATTCAGCTCCTCATGCCTGCATCCAAGCACTTTGTGCACTATGGCCACCACCCTGGCCCACTTTTTTGAGCTTTTTATGTGTGTTAACAATTTATGTCTAGGTATATTATATTGTATTGTTATTGCATTTTGTTGTTAGGCTTCTTGATCTATAGGTAGGTCTCTAATTGCTTCAACATAGTTGAAAAAAAAATAGTTCTCCTTTCTGTAGATACATGTCTATCTCTCTGCCCTGGGAGCAACTACAGAATTACAGATGTCTCTAGTTTTTACAGCAGCCCCTCCTACATCATTATTATTCTCCCAAGCAATTCTAGTTATGTGAATCTAAAAGAGCCTTTGAACATCTATCTACAGAAAGACTTAAATGCACTTTTTGATAGGTTCACATAAAAGCATAGAGCAATTGTGAGAAATAAGACATTGTTATTACGAATGTATCTTCCAGGAGCTCAATGTGTCTTCCCTTTCTAATATTCTTCTGATTTCTGTCCTCGGTGCTGTGGGGTTTGGTACATGAATCTGTACGTATAGACTAGACTAAGTGTTCTCGAGCGATTATGAATTGTATTGCCTTTCAAGTCTTTCCGCCTCTGCGTAGCTGAATGCAAAGAAGCCTTGCTGTTTATGTGGATCTGAGTCCCACCACCTTGCTGAACTCACTTATTCTAGTAGTTATTGTTTTATTACTTTGGATTTTCTTTTGATCATCGTATTATATGCAAATGAGGTCTGAGCAGTCTGGCATTTACAGCATATTCTTGACTTGTTGGCCTGCTTAGGCTTTCTACTACTGAATTGAAAGAGGAAGTGACAACAGATCCCCTGAATTGTTCCTGATCCAAGCAGGACTATACCTCGTTTCTCAATGTTAAGAGCAGTAGGTTTTAACCTTCGTAAGGTTGCAATCCCTTTACTTTGATGTCATTCCTCTTGTTGTAGTGACCCCAACCATAAAATTACTTCCTTACTACTTCATAACAGTAATTTTGCTATGCTCATAAATCATAATGTAAATATTTGATATTTAAGGTATCTGATATGCAACTCCTGTGGGGTCACAACCCATAGATTGAGAACCACTTATTAGGAACAATGTGAGCTAAAAGTAAGTTTGCAGATGCTCTCTATGACAGTGACAAAGGTTCCCTCCATCTCTGTTTTAAAGAGAGGTTTTGTCTTGGATAAGTGTAGTAGCATAGACTGTGACCAAATGTTTACTACATTGCTTACGTGGTCATGTGACTCTTCTTCTGTAGCCTATGGGTATGGTAGTGGGGTGGCACTGACTGATGTTCAAATAGTGAATCAGTCTATGACTTGGAAAATGCCACTTGGCCGTGATGTTTAATTTGTACATTGACTGAATCCTTGATAACCAGCAGGCGTTCTAGTAAACATGCTTATGAGGATTCCTGATTTGTTGCCTTTGTCTGGATTTAATATTAGGGTGAGATTGACTTCAAAACATGGGTGGAAACATTCCTTTCTTTTCCATTTCCAGGAGAAAATTCTAAAAAATTGCTGTTAGTCCTTTAAATTACTGCTAGATTTATCTCATGAAAGAGTATGAATCTACATGTTCCTTTGGAGGAATTTACAAAATAAATTCAACTTCCTTAATAAATCTTATGGCTATTTAGAATATATAGTTTATGGTGAGTAAATTTTGGTGGTTTGTAAGTTTTGAGACATTGATCCATTTTTCTAAACTGGTAAATTTGTATAGGTAGAGCATTTCATAACATTTTCTTCTTATTATTAATTAATGATATTGTCAGTTGTGACCATCAGCATCATCTTTGGTTTCTCAGGCTCTGGGATGGCAGTCCCAATTATCTCTTACTTTGGTAACTGCTGTTTCCCACTTTCTTTTGACAGTCTTGTCAGGATTTCCCAATTGCATCAGATTTTCAAAGAAACATTTTTGTTGTTTCACTGATTTTCAATGTTGCTTTTCTGTAATATTAAGTTTTTGACCTGGACTAGCCCTACAATCTAGACCAGCAGTCCCAAAGAAATGCACAGAAGCTTGTATTAATTTTATGCTAATTGACCTATGGCTCAGACATATTGCTAGCTAGCTCTTTCATCTTAACTCAGTCTATCTCCATTAACCTGTTTAGCCATAAGATGTGTTGGTACCTTTTCTCAGAGCATCATGGTTGTTTTCTTTCCTCTGTGTCTGCTGGTGTCTCTGCTGGTGTTTCTGCCTTGCTATTCCTGTTCCCAGAGTTTTCTTAGTTTGGTAGCCCCGCCCACACTTCCTGTCTGCCTTCTGGCCAATCAGCTCTTTGTTAAACCAGTAGGTGGGACAAATCCCACTACACTTTTCTGTTTTCAATTCCATTTATATCTGATCATGACCCTATCACTTACTTTCCTCTGCTTCCTTTCAGCCTGTTTGGCTGTTTGTCTTTGAGTCTCTTGAAGTGACAGATTATGGACTAAAGGCTTTCTTTACCAAGAATTTGTGACATGATTTTATCTCCTGGGGCAGTCTTAGGTATGGGCCACATGTTTTGGTGGATGCTATTTTCATTAAGTTAATAAATGTTTTATTATTTTGATAATTTTTTATTAGCATTTACATTTGCCAGTGGCACCCCGTGCTACTCTTTATAGTTTCTGAGTTAATTCTCTCCTCACATTTTGCCTGCTTTCTTTTTCTCCATACAGGGTCTTAGTATATAGCTCAGGTTATTCTCAAACTTAAAATTCAAGCTGGCCTCAAACTCAAACCATCTTAGCTAAAGCTGCTACCATCCAGGATTTTAACTGTCTTTCCTTGGGGTTCCTATTTATGTGCTTCTTGGTGTTTCTCAGCTACTAGATGAATTGTTCACTTTCTTAACACTGTGACCTAATGTCTACAAAAGCAACTTATGAGTTAAAGACTTTATTTTGACTCATGATGCTAGGATAGTGTCTATCATGACAGAGTTCATGGAGGTGGGAGCACGTGACTGGGCAGGCCCCGAAGATACCAGCTCTCATCCACCACCACTCTTTCTCGCTATCTTTTTTTTTTTCCAGTCTGGGCTCCCAATCCATGGGAGTGCCTCCGAGTTCAGGGTGGATCTTCCCTATTTAGGTAGCCTTCTGCGGGAACGCCATCACAGACACACCCATTGTACATCTCCTAGGAGATTTTAAAACCCTGCCAACCTAACACTGAAGATACCCAGCATTGCAGCTTTACTAGTGTCCGGTCTGAAGCATACTACCCAGGAAGATCCAAGGGAATGCACTCTCTAGTTTTTCTGGGCATCCCGGAGTCCCTAGGCAGCCAGTCTTCTCTCTACCTTTCAGGTTCCACTTGCATTTGTTCAATATGGTACACAGGGATTTTAGCTACTCTTAGTGTGAGAAACTGAAATACATAAGCATATTCCATTTTCTCAGATGCAGAGGAGTGCACTGAGTTTCAAAACCCTTGGAATATGGCTGCTTTGGGGTAATGCAATCCTGGAAGGTGTTGGTGCTATCTGTCAGATATACATTCTTGATCCCAGAATATCCAAAGGGGAAGAAATGTCCCACAAGGGGAAAAAAATGGCTGAGAGGCAGCATGGGCAGACTGATGGATCAGCCAGCTTTCTCACCAGCTCCCAAATTAAACTGTCTGCGCTTTCTCCTATTCTCACGTCCAGACCCACATTTATCTACCAGAATTGCTTCAACTGATCTTTTTATTAAATTTGATTCTATTAGATTCTCAGCAAGGAAAGCTGGGTTTGCTCACTCCTACGGGTCTGTCTGGAGTCCAGCTGTACCCACACTGAGACTGGCTAGAGCTGAGCAGAGCCATCAGGGCCAAGGCTGGCCCCTTGAAAAGCCTTGTTCATACTTTTCCAGAAGCGGCATTCAGGCAAGACTGAGTGTGTGGCTGAGCAGTTTTTTCTGTCCCAGCCGATGGTCAGTCAAGGTCTAGCATCACTGGAGGATAATGTTGGGTAGATGGGCACAGTGTTGCATGGCAGCAGCCCTGGGCAGCTAAGAGGATTCTGGAGTGATTCAGAGAAGAGGTTCGAGCTGCCCAGGCCACTGTACATCAGGGATCCCTGTGACATCGACAAGCCCTGACCATTGAGCTATGTGTGACCCCTGAAAATAGGTTCAATTTCAAATGATGATTCGCTCCCTATGCTGGTGTGAAACAGTCACAGAGACGGGCTGACCCATGTTCAAACCTAAGATCACTCTTATGTAGGAATGTGAGCTTGAACAGTCTGTGTTTACTTCTTGAATTATAGTCACCCAGAGAGGACTCTGTTCTGTGCCCCAGATACCATGGACACATATTTACATGTGCACACTTGAACACACATGCACACGCGCACGCGTGCGCGCGCGCGCGCACACACACACACACACACACACACACACACACACACACACACACACACACACATACAGTGCAAAGGTGCTTTCTCTTCTTGATCTTGCCAGGAAATATTTGCAAAGTTTAGAATGTAGGTCGGCACTCTGTGTGGGGAAGTGTGTATGTGGGCATGGTAGCCCACAAATAATAGTAAAGACATGTGTTAAGACTGGAGAAATCTCAGCATGGTGATTGCCCTGGAGGCAAAAGAAGGAAGAGAATGCTTTTATTTCCAACCACCATCAGACCAGACATTCAGAGGACAGGGTCTCCTCTACTCGAATGATGGGGATGGAATATTATTTAGCACCATCTGGAAGTCTAGGGGAAAGCAAAGCTTGGGAAGGGGACTCTGTAAGGAATTTGCCAGCAGTAGGTGCCATTTCCAGTCCTGAGGGTCTGGGGATTCCAAGAAACTGGGATAAAGCCTGGCTTCTTCTTGCTCTGCCCGTGCTGCCTCTAGAAGAATTACAGCAAAACTTCTCTCTTCTGAAGGGGACTGTGAGTTTCTGAGTGAAGGGTAAGGTAAGGCAGGCGTAGCAAGTGTCTTGATTTATAGCTTAAATATTTAAATATGTGACACACTCTGGGCTCTGCAAACATCAGGAGCTGCCTTTTAACAGATAGCTAGAGCAAGATACCTAGTGCGTATCAGGGCTCACTCAAGAGCCTCTTTTGGTAAATAGAGGCAGATGGGTAGCTGGCACCCTCGTTCTGGACTACTTGCTGCCGCTTTCTCTGAAATGTCACAGCCCCTTTGCATGGGCCAGGCCAGCTGTCATCCCACAGCTCTGCTGCCTGGGCATGTGCTTCCCTCAGCAGGTCCCTCAGGACTCTCAGCAAAGCTTCCCAAGGCTGAAGAGTACAGTATGAATATTGCATGAATAATAATAACCCCACCACTTAGTGGTTATGCAGCGCTTCCCTCTTTCCTGATACTTTACCATCATTAATTAGTTATTCTGCACTGAGCCTGCCTCCCTGATCATTGCCAATACAGCCCCACAAAGTCAGCTCTGAGGTGAAGCTCACCCTAGAGAGCAGGCCTGCCCTGAGCTGAAGCTCCTTGATGGGGTTGCAGACCATTCTCCCTTTCTAAGCCTGTATCCTTTGCCCTTGCTAGGAGGACTGTCCCTCCCGGCTTGAACACTCCCTTGAGAGCCGCACCACTGGAAAAGAAGACACTCTAAGCGCGTAGCATGTTTACAGGTGCAAAGACAGCTGTTGTCTGCCTCTCGCTCAGGGCGCACACATCAAGGGTATTCACACAGCCACACTCTGTCAGTGCAACTGAGCTCAGCACACCACCAGACTCAGATCAAATTCACTGATAGAGTGATGGCTGGCAGAATAGGAATGCCTGGTTCTGAGTATCCTCAATGTGCCCCTTTATACTTGTGACCTTCCCTTCCCTCCCTAGATCACAGGAAGACTGCCAGGCACTCAATAATGGGTTTGGAGATGTAACAAATGTTTTCCCTAATGAGTGTGGACCTGGTGTAGGCCAGAATCCCTTGGAGGGAGGTGCTTTAACCTCCTGGTAAGAATGAACCCAGATCCACCCAGGACTCCCCAGTTTTGCAGAAGTTTTCATTCAGACCCAAGCAAACTCCCACCATCAACCCCTCCATTAGTCTGAGAAGTTATTGATTGCTTTGGCTTCTGGAAGCTGAGTGTTTGGATCCCAGTGTATGAATCTTTAAGAATTAATTAGCCAAGATTGTTCGGGAAAACAATATAGGCCCAAGTTTTGATGCTGTCTGGTCACCCATTAACATCATTCTCCTCTTAATTATGGTGCTATTTCTGGAAGGTGGAGGCAATTGCTTGTGATTCATGGCCTTGCTTGGCCTCCTTATTGGTCTGGTGGCCTTCTATGGTCTAGTGCTTCTCACTCCTGCCCAGGATAGTCATGTCCTAGCTGGACAAAACATGTTCAAGACCACGCCCTCCGGCCCTCAGGACTGCTGTAAGCAGTTTAGTAGCAAGGACCATCAAGTTGACCTATGAGACTGTTCCCATACTTGTTTGAGAACACTCTTGACAGCCCCTATGTCAGTACCCTAAGAGTTCTACCCCACTGAGCCTCTGGTTCTCACACTCTCAGCCCTTCTCGTGCCTTCTGGCCTTCATCCCTGCCTCTTCCTCTATCCTCTTCTCCCCTCCCACCTCTTTTCACTGGCTACCATTAGTCCTGTCTTTAGCCAAATGGTAAGCTTGTAGAAGTTTCCCATCACCCCAGGCAGGGTTCAGTGACCCCTGGGCCCCCTTTGCTAGCTAATCGCCATGTACTGAATGCATAGACAGTTCTTGTGTACAACCATACCCACTCATTGCCCATCTTCCTGGGTCTCAAGGCAAAGGGCTTGGCTAGGGTGTGTGGATCCAGAGACTGCTCTGCGTCTCTGGGGACCCTTTCCATAGGTAGGGCTCCATGGGTGCTGGGGACAGTGTTGTGCCCTTGCTGCTGTAGCCCTCACTGCTGACCCCCTCTCTTCTCTACTGCATTTTCCCTTGCTCTGGTCCATACAACTCTATCTCTAACTTGGTCCTATCAGAGAAAGATTGAGGCATAAAGAGTCGTGGGAAGGTGTGGGATGGATATCCTGTTTACTTGAAGTTTGGCTGCTAAGCTCTGGATGTGACAAGAGAGAGGCTGACCCGGGAAAAGCTGTTTTTGGTGGTTTGGGGATTCCTGACAGGGCGCCTGAGGTTTCTGCATGGTACAGCGTTCATAGAAGGTTCTAGACCCCAGTGGAAGCCACACAGACAGCAGGAGTGAAAAGAGCACATAATGAAGGCTGGATAGTTTGTCCCCAGTGCTCTGCTGGGATGAAGGCTGAGACATACCACATAATGTCAGACGTGCCATTATCAGGCTCAGTTCAGACAGCTCCATGGAGGGCTGAAAGGGACGGGGCTGCTTCCATACTCACACCACTCAAATGGGCCAACCTAAAAATCATGCTTTGTGCTTTGCTCTGACTTCCAGACACAGAGAGGAAGCTGTGTCTCTGGTGAGCACTTCTTAAATAACAGGGTCTTATGTCCCCATTTTCCAGGAACAAAAGTAAGGCTCAGGCTCAAACAGTGGTATGAAGCCCAGCTCATCTGTCCCTTTGATTTTGCATGCCTAGGGTTCTTTCTGAACCTCTTTCAACCGCTAGTAGCCATGTACCAGCATGCCCCAGGCTTCTGAGGACTCGGTCCTCAAGAGAAGATAGAGGTGTTCTCGGTAGCTCTTTCCAGGCTCAGAGACATCCGAGCAATGCTATCGCTCATTTGTCTCTGTGGCTGGACTCCACTAGGCTTTTTACAAACTTGATCTTATCACTTCAAGACTTCAAGCTACTTCTGGGATCATATTGAGTAGCTTGGGAGTAATTTCTCAGTCAGCTCAGGACTCTGCCTTCTATTGGTGCTCTGTCAATCAGAATAGGAATCCAAGTTCCAAGGGGTCTCAGGTATCATCATGGCCCTGGGGAAAACAGCTGTCCTTGTATTACCAGTACCTCTGTGCCACAGAGCAAGTCACAAAGGGAGAGGCCTGGGGAGGGTTCGGGTGTTATCCTGGACCAACAGAGCAGCCAATACTTCTAGAGTTGAGTTTTGCGCTAATTCTGAAAGATGATGAAAAACATTAGGACAGGGGAAAGCATTGTGCCAAGACCACAGCATCACTAAAGGCTCAGGGTATATAAGGGATTGCTCTGATTATAAGCTCTCACCACGTTTATCTGCAGCCATCCTAAATAGTTTCCCATTTCAGCCTGTGTTCTCCATTCCCACCTCACTTGAAAGCCTGATTTTCCATGGTGATATGTCAAGACTATCCCCTCAGTCAGTGATCTGTATGATTCTCAAGGCCATCCTGGAACCAGCCTTCCCCCAACAAGAATCATGTAAAGTAGCTCCCCAGAGGAATGTGAAGATGTTACTATCAAACAAGGGACCAGGGATGGTGACAGACATTTATTCAAGTCTCTCTGGTTACTCTTTGGCAGCCCATGGTCTCCTAAGGGCACTTTGAATGGACCTGCTGTCAGTTCCTTTTTTGTGTATGGACTCTTTAACTACAGGGTGGATGCTGGTCCTGATGTTTGAGGCTCATTTCCTCTAGCTGGGAATGTGAGAATTCGTGAGATCTAAAGTTAGGACCTACCACCCACCTCGAAATGTTTAAGTACCAAGATGAATGTGGCCAGGCATCAGTTGACAAACACTTATGGTGGACATTCTTATTTTTAGCTCAGATACTTATAGAATGACACATGGTGACTAGTCCACAACTGGGAATCACACACCCTGATTCTGTCCAAATAAGGTGGCAGGGAATGTTAGTCCCCAGTGAGGGTGGACCCAACAGGTGGAGAGCACAAAGAAGGCTGGATGCCAGGGATGGGCTTTTAGTGGGTCAAATTCCAACAAAGATGGGCAAGTCCAAACTATGCCTTTGGGCTCACTCTTCTTAGCTGGGGCAGCCCCCTCCTCTTGCTTGAGGAGAGGCTAAGCTGCTTGGAAGGGCCATTTGCTCTTGTCTCCTTTCCCCTTTACTCTGTGCTGACAATGAGATATGGGACTTCATGCATGTTAAGAGTTCTGCCACTCACTACCTACACCCCTATCTCAAGAGCCTATTTACTTTTGCAGTATTGAAAGTCATCTGCAGAGTAAGCCCCAGGCTGAAGGGCTGCAGAGAAACTGTTGTAATCGTGCCCTCATCAGATTTATCTGAAGTTACTTTGATAAGGGCAGAATGTTGGGCCCAGTCAGGGTGTGGAGAGACCACTGAGTGTCTTGACATAAATTCCTCTGAAAGAGAGCTCTTATAAGCAGGGTGCCACATCACCAGTCTTGGAGGGTGAGCCACTTTTCTGGAAAGCTTCAGAGTCTCGGCAAGTTCATCTAGAAGGCAGCAGCAGAGGCTATGCTCAACCTTTGTACCTAGCTCATCAGGGACAATGCTGGGGCACAGTGTGTGTGTGTGTGTGTGTGTGTGTGTGTGTGTGTGTGTGTGTGTGTGTGTGTGTGTGTGTGTACAGGTGCACGCAGGTGGCATTTGCCTTAGGCACAGCAGTCACGACAAATACATCCAGGCCCATCCCCTTTGGATTGCATGAGGGTCTTAGAGCCTGTGTTCTAGTACTGTGCTCTGCCTCAGCATTGCAATAACTCCTGTCAAGCACGTCAATAGAAGCTTCTGTTGGCTTTGCTTGGGCTTCTTCCTGGGATCTCACACATCCCAGTGCAAAACAAGCTATCTTGCTTGCATGAAGTACCGGGGCTGTGCCGAAAGGCGAGCCCTGCTGTGGCCATTCATTCTCCAGCTACTTTGCGGAGCCTGGGGCTTGCTGAGGGTCTACAGCCCAAGAGGGACTCCCCAAGCTCGTGACCCAGCAGGAGGAAGGTCGCCTGGTGAATAGATCCTCACCCGCGGGCTCATTAGAGAGCAGGGTTAGACCTCCCAGTGAGACAGTGAGAGCAAAGGAGCTGGGACTGATCAGGAGGATTTTTCTCCCTGAGGAGGGGAAAGGCTGCCGCCGAGTGGCCAGAGGGCTGGCTAGCAGGAATAGCTGCAGTTAGTGATCCAGGAACACATGCATCCACTCAATAGTAATGCAGGGCATGCAGATGAAGCTCCAGAGATTAGTGGAAAGCCTCAAAGCTTAGAGAAGATCTGGGCATAGTGCAGGGAGGGTGGTGTCTCAGGAGCCTAAAAAGAGCTGAGCTGACTAAGAGGCCTTGGGACCCAGCAAAGGGGCCCAGTGTTTAGGTCAACATGAACATGGATATTATCACTGACTAAGGGATGGGAAAGCAGGACCAGGCTGCTGTCCGTGATGCTGGGCAGTGCTTGGGGCTCTGACACTGGAACTTCCCTCCCTTCTCTCTTCACCCTTCCCCAGTGGTCTGAGCTGCCTTGTCATAGTCTGAATCCTGTATTTGGGGATGTTGGCTCTGTATCTGGGTTTCTCATCCATGTCCTTAGTAGTTCCTTGTCAGTTTCATCTGGGGCTGGTGTAGACTGTTCATGACAAATGATTCCATTAAGATCTTTGGTCACCAAGGGGAAGACCCAAAGATGGGAACCAGGAGGTCAGTGATTGGGCAGAAAAGGCAGGCTGACCTCTAGATGCCTGTTCTGTCTCCTTCCCTCTGTCCAGTACAAACAGAACCGCTTCTGTCAGCAGAGAGTGTGTCTCAGTGTGAACGTAGAGCACAGTGGCTCTGAGGCTAGAGCATCTGCCTGAAATTCTGCTCTTATCCATAGCCCTTCAATGCAATTCTAGGTCTTTCTCGGGTGAGTCCATGAGCAGTTTAATCCAAAAGGCTTAATTTAAAGAAATGATAATGTTTATTTGGGGCTTCATGCATTAGAGAAAAATCAAGGTCATGATAAGTGTGTGTATGCATAGGGGTGTGTGTGTGAGCTTGAGTTCTGTAGGAAAGAGACATTTGTGTGTCTACAAAAGGAGCTGTGTCCAGAATAGGGCTGTGAACTTTTGCTTCAGAATCCCCAGGCTTCATTCACCTATCAAGTAAGTCAGATAAAACTTCAAACCTAGTGACTGGGGAGATGCTCCGTGGTCAAGATCACTCACTTCTCTTCCAGAGGACTTAAGCTGAGTTCTCAGCACCCAAGCCAGGCACCTCATAACTGCCTATACCTCCAGCTATGGGAGATCTGACACCTCCTATTCAACTCCTTGACCACGTGCGCTTAAACATGCATGTGCCTCCACACAGACACATACCTAGACCCAATTAAGAGTGAAGCCATTTTTAAAAATAAATCCTGGATTGTTACGACGATTCCCTCCCCCACTGGACAGAGAACACAGTTGTCCTTCATGGACTTCTGGCTTATACTCTGTGCTGAGTGTTACTGAGGGCGGTCAGTGGTCATGGGGAAATGGAAAAGCTCTTTCCTGATTGGGCAAGCAAAGTCTCTGTCCTTTTACCCCTAGGAAGTCAGGGATCAGGAGACAGCCCTGCCACATGTTCTCTCCCATGGGACACCCATTGAGGTGCATGAGTGTAGGTTGAGGCCCACTTGATCATGGGCCTAGATGGTATAGAATTATGCCCTCTTTGTTTTTAACTTTGTTCTCTGGAGTTTCAATCATCTGCAATCTATCATAATCTAAAATGCTTAATGGGAAAGTTTCTGAAATAAACATTTCATACTTTCTAATAACTTTTAGTGAAAGATCACTAGACACATTCTGTGGGCTGAAACTAGCCGAGAAGCTACTAGCATGATGCCCAGTACACAGCAGCAATATACAAATTTTGAGTTGGTATTGACTTGGCCAGTTAGGGTGGGGAAGCACAAGACTGTTGAGGTTCCAGAAGGGGCAACTCACCTAGATGTGGGGAGCCAGGGAAGAAATAACGTAGTAGCAAGACTGCAGAGCAGAGAGGGAGGGGCTCAAAGGCAGAAGGTGTCTGCATAGACTGGAAAGCCTGCGGAGAAAGACTGACCAGGGTGTAGGCTAAGGTCAGCATGGGTGCTCAGAAACTGCTCAGCAATTGTGCGCTGAGCCTGACAGGATCTCGATCCTCAACTGGGCTTTGAGAAAAGCTTGAGCGCCTCAGTGAGGCCCTGAGACTTTGACTCTGTAGCAGTCAGAAACCCACTGACTTGAGGGTGGCAGTCAAGGAGAAGTTGAGGAGAGGGAATCCTCCCTCTGTTCCTACCAGTGCTGGGCGTGTGTGTGTGTGTGTGTGTGTGTGTGTGTGTGTGTGTGTGTGTGTGTGGTGTGTGTGTGCATACATGCAGTTGTGCATATTTATGTGAAGGCCAGAGGAAGACATTGGGTATGTTGTTCTGTCATTCTTTGCCTACTCCCTTGAGACAGGGTGTCTTAGTTAGGGTTTTTATTGCTATGAAGAGGCACCTTGACAATAGCATCTCTCATAAAGCAAACATTGAATTGGCAGTAGCTTACAGTTTGGGGGGGTTTAGTCCATTATGATCACATAATCATGGCAGAACATGGCAACGTGCAGGCAGACATGTTGATAGAGAAGGAGCTGAGAGTCCTACATCTTGATCCTCAGGCAACAGGAAGTAAATTATGATACTGCCTGGAGCTTGAGTATAGAAGACCTCACAGCCCACTGCCCCAGTGACACACTGCCTCCAACAAGGCCACACCTCCTTGAGGACCACTTTCTTTCAAACCCCCACACAGGGTTTCTTATTGAACCTAGAGCCATGTGGGTAGCCAGTGAGCCCTGATGGCCGTTCTTGTCTCTGTCTCTACTGAAACACTGTGTTTACAGGAACCTGTGTGACCATGTCTCCCTCCCCTCTAAGATGTAGGTGCTGGGGACTGAACACGGCTTCTTATGCCCGTGTAGCAGTTGTTCCTTCACTGGGGAACCCCCCCCCCCCGGAGATTTCTAGCAAGGCTTGGGCTTCTTTCTTTACAGGTGTTGGAAGAGCTCAAGGACAAGCCTGCCGGGACTGAGACTGGTAGGTGGCATCCCTGCTGGTCCTGTACACAGTCGGGGCAAGACTCTGCAGAGAATGCAAGTAGGTGATGGTTTCATTCCAGAACATGAGCCTGAACTCTGTAGAGCCATGGAAAAACCCTGGAGTCTGGCAACTGAATCTCAAGTTCATTTCTTCCCTGTGCTTCAGATTTCAAATATGTCATCACTGGTATGGCCTTGGGAATAGCCATTTCTGCAGGTTTCCTTGCCCTGACGATCTGCATGATCCAGAAACATTTGACTGCTAATGACGCGGCAGAGCAGAAGAACACAGCACAGCGTGAGGGACCCACGGCAAACAGAACCTGTACTGCTCTGCAGAAGAAAGGACTGTTGTTGGTCTTTTGTGTTACTGTGAGAAAATACCTGAGACAACCAACTTAACCAAAGGAAGGGTTTGGGCTCTCAGTCTGGGGATTTCTGTCTATGCTCTATTGGTCTTGGTTTGGGGCTTGTGGGATGTAATTATACCGTGAGTGTGTGGAGGAGGAAATGGGCACCTCTCTGAGAGAAAAAATTTTGACTGCGATTTCCCTCAGGACATACCCCCAAGGCCTAAGATCTCCCAGTGGGCCCCACATTTTAAAGGTTGACCTACTTCCCAATAGCACCATGGGCTGAGGAACAAGCCTTTAACACACGGGCCTTTGGAAAACATTCTGGACCTGAGCTATAGCAGATGGTGTCCTTAGAAGCTACTTAATGTGAAGAACTAGAGGAAACTCTTTGGCAAAGCACAGCCACAAGCCCACAGCCCAGGATCTCCCACAAAGAGTAAACAGGGTGTCTCTTCGTCTACCTCCTCACTGGGTCTCCCTGCCTATGCAGTCACTATGCACTTCTGTATTCCATCTCTTTTGGTACCCTGAGAATTAAACTTTCTGGAGAAAGACGGAAAGACTGAAGTCAGTTTCAAAACGAGACTTCTGTTTTCTTGTCTCATGGATATAATCAGGTAAAATCAATCTCAGGAGGCCCTGAGGTGATTTTGAACTCAGCTGATTGATGGGCTGGCCATATACTGAGCAGGGCAGGGTGTTAGCATGTGATCCAGATGTGGCTGGGATCATGTGAGTTTGTGACTCTAATTTTCTATGGGATGGTTCTGAGGACATGGAGGAGGGAGGCTCTCTTCTCTTCAAATATATATATGTGACCTGTAAAGATACATGGGAAGGGTGGTGTGAGCCATTAAGGAACTTCTGGAAATGGGTCTCACTGGTCACAAGCACTGGCTTAGCTTTGGCTTTCTTTCCCTACCAGTAAAAGTAGAGGGTGCTGTATCTCCATCTTGCAGTCCTGGATCTCCACTCTTCTGAGAACTCCATCCCCTTTGAAAGATTCAGGCTGCAATGGGCATGTGGGGGCAGATGTAGGCCCTGTGCAGTATGGGGAACACTCAGTCACACCTGTGTACCAGCCAATGAACTCAGGGTCTAACCATAGAGAGGTTCCAATAGCACGAAGATGTGCCCTGTGAGTGGCCCACCCAATGAGCTCCTCCACTGAGCTGGCTTTAACCTGCAACATATGACAGCTAGGCAAAGGAGTCACAGGCCCTCCTTGCTAATGCTCTATTATCTCTTTTTAGATACCATCTTGCAGAAAAAAAGAAGTCCTAGGTAAGGTCAATACAGACTAGTCACTGGGTACCATCCCTCCCCCAGCCTCTGACCCCAGCTCAGCTCATCAGGCACCATAGAAGACTGAACTCTACCCTAGGTCCTGCCTGCTGCTCTTCACTTCTTTGGACCAGTGTGGGTCATGAGAGTAGAGTCACAGGGTACAGTAGCTTATCTTGCACAGCTTGGATTCGATTCCTCCCCCAACCCCCTGCTCAGAACCATCCATGCAAAATACTTGGAATAAAGTCCACAGCTCCTCCATGACCAGAGGATGCTCCAGGTTCAGTTCACCCAGACATCCAGCAGGTTTGCTTTTCTGCATGGAGCCCTTGTCTTCTTTGATCAGCCTGCCCACGACCTTTGCCCTCACTATTTTCTAACAGATACTCTTTGCTCGGATTGTTGTAAACCTTGTATCTCATTACTTTTACACCTTTGCCTCAGTGGAGCACCCCTCTCGCCCCATGTGAATGTGGTCATGTATGCCAGACATGTACACATGCATGTGCACCCATGAGGATACCAGATGCTGACACTGGGTATCTGCCTCAATCATAATTACCTTACTGTTTGAGATGAGGTCTCTTACTGAGCCCAGAGCTTGCTAGTTTGATTAGGCTGGCTGGAAACAAGGTGCAGGGATCCCTCTGTGGCTCCCTTCCCAGTACTGGGTTACAGGCATGTGCCCAGCTTTTGCATGAGTACTGGGAATCAAACAGGTCTTCATAACTGCTTCACGAACATATTGACTGAGCTATCTACTTAGCTCTGACTTTATTTTTCTAAACACCTCTTTTTTTGCAGATACGTGTCAATGCAATGTTTAATTCTGTGCCATTTTTTTTTGTTTCCCTCCCTAAAATGTAACCTTGAAAACAGGTCTTTCTTTTCATCTCCATAGCTCCAGCAGATAGCCCAGTGTCTAGAACAGAGTGTGAACCTGTGTCAGTGGTAAATGAATGAATGAATGAATGAATGAATGAATGAATGAATGAATGAATGGGCATGCAGCCATGAGATAAGTTCTGAGTGGCAAGAGAGAGAAGACAAGTTCCCTCCAACGACAGAGGTCACGCAGGAAAGGCCTGTGTGGCCCTGTGGTATGTTGGTGGTGTGGAAGGCTGCGCACCCAGTGTGAGGAACCCACACAAGCACAGGAGCCCTGGGAAGTGAGGACACCAGCAGGCCAGTTGGCCAGTGAGGGCGCTGTACCGTGAGAACAAATGCTTTAGTCTATGGTGTGGGGAGGGAAGACAATGAAGGGAGAACAGGTTTCAGCTCCCTGGAGCGTAAGAGCCTTTGGTTAAGTGCAAAACTCTGAACCCTGTCTTGAGAATTCCTGTTCAGCACCGAGGACTGGGCTAGGGTCGAGAGTGCTGGAATGGTCCCAGTCATCCTCTTGGAGCTAGGGAAGGGCCTGTGCAGATGGTAATCCTTCTGGAAGTCCTCTCAGAGCTCAGATTCTCCTGGGGCACCCACTGAACACAGCCAAGAAGCTGCAGGAAAAGGCAAAAGTGGGAAAGTTCTGGGTTCTTTGAGGCATGGGACTACAGGAGGCAAGAAGCCTACTATTATGGTTTAAAAACGGACCTTCAAAAGCAACAGCCAAGGGCAGTGAAGGGAGCAGGAACAGTGGCAGGGGAAGGCGGGCAAGTTTCCTAGGTTAACAGTTGATGAAGGCTGGGGAAGGAGCCAGGACTACCACACAGCCTGGCCTCACCTTCTGCTCTGCACTAGACTTTATTAACAACATCTTCCTCTGTTCCAAGGTTTGTCCTTAACGTCTTCCCTAACAGGAAAGAAGGCTGCCATTGCCCTAGTGGCATCCGTGACTCTTCTGCTTGTTATGGTGGGAATTCTGGCACTAGAGACCTCATGTTTGGACAGCATTCCAGGAAGTGCTGACAGTGAAGCTGTGGTCATTTGCTCAGTTAGAGTTGAGATAACTGGGCTTTAACCAAAGAAGAGTATGATTGTTCCACGGCCTTCATTTTGACAGTGGCCAGTCTGTTAGCCAATTTAGTCTATTTAACAAAAACAAAATTCAAAACGCCACTCACTCTGTGTTAGCACACTTCAGTGTGTGGACAGTTTGCTTCTCATACTGCGTCGTGGGGGCTGGGAGTGCAAAGCCTGCGTATGGGGAGCAGATGCTGAGGGGCATGATCTCAGGGTCCTGGTTGATCCTACCTTTCTCCTTGTTTACCACATGCTGTATCAGGATCCATATCCCCTGACTCACATCCTCTGGTTGTCTGTACAGCTCGTAGGGTGAACCCAAAATGGTAAACCAACAGCTGCCTGGGATGTCCACCTTAGATTCTGAGTCACCTGTCATCTTCTCTCCTGTCCCCTTTCTATTTGAAAAAAAAAATCTTGAAACTCATAGACAAGTCTAAAAGTTGAAAATAAAATTCATATGCTCCCTGCACCTCTTTTTTCCTTTCTCCCTACCGCAATGTTCATTTTAAATTGCCTAAGCTTCAAATTGTACAATGTTCCATTTTATTTGGGGGGGGGGGGTAGAGTCAAGAATATCTGGAGGGATGCCATTGCCTATCTTGTGCTGTCCAGTACATGCACATAACCAAGCCCGGCTCCCTGTTGGTGACGCTTCTTTTGACAGCTTGGCCAGGGAAGTTGTCAGCAGCGTTGTATTGAAGAATGGTGCTCTGTGAGCATAGCTTGTCCCCAGCGGTCCATACCCATCGATTTCACCTTCTTATAACCCATATCTAAGTCAGTTGTCATTGGCAGTAACAAAAATATTGGGTGTCCAATCCTGACACCTCGTCTTCACTCACCACCTGTCATTCTTTGTAGGGGGATCAGGAAGGACTTTTTAATACATCTCTCTTTTTTCCATTTTTTACTTTTTACTGATTACTGTTATGATAGCCTTCAGTGCTTTTTAATCTATCATGCATCTTGATCCCATTCTTTCCCCATTCCTTCTTATTAGCCCTCGACCCATGAAACCCCTCCCTTCACAGTAAAATAAAATAAATCAAAAGAAAATAAAAAAAAGAAAAGCATCTTGTTCCTTTTAGTTCATCTATCTTTACTTGAAAGTGTGCATTGCAGAGTCATTGATACGGCTTGAGGCCTTTGGTCTCTTACACTATTGATACTGGGCCCTCACTGGCTCTTCTCTTGAATAAGCTGTTGTTGCCCTGTGTCATGAATTTTCTGCAGCTTTGGATCTGTAGGACTGACCCATTCCTGTGCTCCAGGAGATCATAGATGGGGTGGATGTTAGGGTGGGCCAACTCATAACCCTGGTTCCAGGCCTGGGTGGTGGCAGGGTTAGTCATCCCTCATCTTTCCCTCGGGAGAGTTCTCACCAGGGTGAGTTCTCCAGTATTTCCCCTGCTAATTTACTCTACTTAGCAAGGAGCAAGGGCACAGGATGTACACACTGCACACACATACACGCATATACACACAGACACACATGCACTACATATACAGATACACAAAGCGACATGCACACACACATGGACACATACACAGAGAACACACACACACACACAAACACACACTATCTCAGGTTCCCTGTTGTACAACTCTCATCTACAGTTATCCCTCACACTGTCCCATGGGTTTCTCTCTGTTTTTATGGAGGTTGACTTTTAGAAATCTAAATCTGAACAGGCTGTCACATTCATGGCCACCGGCATGTAACTCTTTCTGGGTTCTTTCAGTGAGAATATGTAAAAGGCAAAGCCAATCCCCTGGGGGTATTCAAAGCTTTCCCATCTGTCTTTCTGTCTTGCCTCCTCTGGGATGGAACCCTGTTTCTTTACCATAGCAGGAGTTTTATCCATTTGTCTGATGTTAGTAACCACACGTGAAGCTTCCAGAATCACAGCAGTGTCTTGACGCAGCCTTCCCAGTAGGCACGGAGACATCTTTGCAGCTCTTTTGCCTGCAGAGTTTTGCTTTTCATGTATATACAGCCAGAGTGATATGTTCAACTTAAATAATAATTTTCTCTGTGTGCTTAGTGTTACCCATTTGATACAGAATTAAAGATACAGGTCTCGGGGCCTAGGGTAGTTTTTATTTTTATTTTTCAAATAGTTAAAACAGGAACAAAAGCCAAAGATGAGACCATTCAAACACCAAGAATTTTTTAACATATGTTGATATATCTCTGCTTTGAGAGCAACATCTCAGTGGCTTCTGGCTGACTAAACCTCTGCCCTTGACCCTTTCACAAAAAATATATATTTAATTTTAAACTTTTACATATATTCAGTTTCTTTTATATCTATTCATAATATTTTTATATTTATATATAATGATATACTTTTATAACTATTCAGATATATTTTGTAATATGTTGATATTTTTTGTTTGATTTGCTGGCATTCATTCTTGTGTGTGAGTTGAGCTACTGATATAGTTTGGTCTTTTATTCAAATAACAACCTTGTTAAAACATTGGTTAAGTATAGTGGTGCATGCCTCTAATCCCTGGTCTGTCAGAATTGCCAGTTAGAGCCCAGCCTGAGCTAGGTAGTGAGTCCCTATTTCAGAAATAACCAAATGGTTCTGGACAGATGGCTCAGCAGTTAAATGCTCTCTGTCCTTCCAGAGGACCTGAGTTCCGTTGCCAACACCCACATCTAGCAATTGACAGCTGCCTGGACCTCTGTACCTCGAGCTCCAAGGTGCTCTGATGTGCTTTTATGGTTTCCAATGTGCATGTGTCTGTGTGTGTTCATGTATGTGTGTATGTGTGTGTACACACATGTGAGTGTGTATGCGTGTGTGCTAATTCATATACACACCCCCCACAAAATAGATAAATCTTACAGAAAGCAAACCAGAAGACAAGTAGGGCACTGGTCCCACCCGGTTCTCATTGTCCCATGGGGGTGTATTATTTTTATACATTAGATTGGAACTGATTAATTTCATTGTAGCATTAACCATAAATCCACAAAAAATCTGTTTTACTTTTGATTAGCAGATGTGTTAATCACACATATTAGTGGAGTTTGGTATACTATCTCAGTACATGCATCTAACAGTCAAATTCAGCTTCACTTTGTCCCAACTTCTAGTACTCATTAGTCTATATTCAGATCGATGTTTGTCATAGTACCCACCTATGTTCAAGAATACGTGATACCTCTTGGATACAGTCCACTTCATTTAGCAGAATATGCTCCCACTCTGTCTATGTTCCTGTAACCACAGAATCACTTTGTTCTTTAAGGCTGCATTCTTGTGAATTTATACCATGGTTTTCTTATAAAGACTCTTACATGTCTCTTCTTCAGTGTTTCAAAGAAAGCTCTTGGGTTTTATTCATAAGCTTCTTACCTTTTCTTAGTAAGTTTAATCCTAAGTATTGGCTTGTTTTTTTCTGTGGTATCTTCTTGAGTTTTCACGGTCTCCCTCTCTGTCCCAAAGCATCCTTTCTTTCCCAGTTCTCATGAAACTAATTGTTCCTTCTTCTCTGATACATCTTAAATTGCCATGTGATAGGAGACAGTACTACATGCCTTGTGCCTGATCTTGGTAGGAGATCCACTAATAAATGCTCCAAGGTTTTCCTCGGCTCACCATACACAGAAGCACAAATTGATTTTATTTACCTATTTGCTTTTCTTATTGACCTAACAGGTGATTTTTTTGGGGGGGGGAGACTATGGTAAAATATTTTAGCCTAAGGGTCACTCTAATTGTATAGTGTCCAAATCTTTTCTTCTTTATCTTCATACTGATGCATGGTTGGGTGCTCTAATTCTGCGACTCACCCATCAGCTTATGCCGCCCCTCCCCTGCTGAGCTGGCCTTTTACTTCAGGTAGTGGCTGGTTCCCAGGAGGCTGTTGACACCCACACATTCAGAGTCATGACTCCCGTGACTTAGTACAGGAGTCAGTAGCTCAGGGCTGCTGTGGGAAGGAGGCAGCCCTCCTGTCTATTTGGGTCATGGGTATCTTAAGCCGTCTCCTCAACCTTGAATGGGCTTTGTAACTTGTGGCTGGTTAAGATCAAACCGAAGGAATGAACTCCATCAACAGCTTCTGCCTGTCTAGACCGGCTCCCACAAACAACACGGTCTTTTGTGTTACTATCCTTTTGGGGGAGACATACTAGCATTTGATAGCAGCGTTGGACGCCTTCTCTCAGATTTAATTCTTCAATTGTCCCCATTTCCTTCACCAGATCTTTCTTTTTTAATGTTTTTATTAGTGTATATTAATTTTTCAAAATAATGGGTTTCTTCTTGACATTTCCAGGAAGTCATATATTGTATTTTGATCAGATCTCCCCCCCACACACACGCACATGCACACACACACACACACACACTCACGCACGCATGCACGCACGCACACACATACACACACCATCCTAGGTTTTTTCTATTGCTGTGGTGAGGAACGTGACAAAAGCAGCATGGGGGAGAGAAGGCTTCATTTCATCTTACAGTCCATCACAGAGGGATGTTGGGTAGGAGCCTGGAGGCAGGACCTGAAGCAGAGGCTACAGAGGAAGGCTGCTGACTGGTACTCTCCAGGCTCATCCTACAACCACCTGCAGAGAGGTGGCACCTCCCATATCAAGAAAACATGCTTGCCTACAGGGCGGGTGTTTTCTCATCTGCGGTTCCCTCTTCTCAGATGACTCTCGGTTACGTGAAGGTGACAAGAAAGCAAGTAGGACCTCCTACTGTTTTGTCTCGACCATGCCACCCTTGTGTCCAGCTTGCTCACTATTGTTGGTTCAGCTGCCATGAAGTACTGTGAACTTGAACCCCATGTGTGTCCTTAGCCCTCAGATGCAGGCTAGGTCAAGATGTGCTGTCTCTCTCACTGTCGTTGATTTGAGTTGCCCCATGCACTCTCCATTCTGCTGTCTTTGTGATACCACAGCTCCGCCTATCCTGAGATGTCAGACATCAAGCCATTAGTGCTGAATGAGTCCAACTGATAGCATTTGCAATTAGGGAGCAGTCAATGCAGCATGAACGTGGCATTCTCTTATCACTATAGGTAATGCTTATGGGAAACTATGGTGTCAGTGTGAATTCCATCTCCTTCATGTAGATGTTGGAAATCTCCAGAAAATGCCCCATAGCCCAGAGCTTTGTATCACAACCTCCAGCTCCAGGTGTTGGTGTCAGGCCTGGTTTGATGATTTCATATTTTCATCTTTTGAAAAAAAAAAAAATCATGGAAAGTGCCTTTCCTCCTGCCTCAGTTGATACAGATGCTAACAACTTGTAACTCAGAATGAGGACATCATCTTTTATTACATTCCCAGATCTGAACATCTTTTTCATATTCACTTTCCCCAAATAGTCTGACTAACTCTGAGGAATGAGTCCCGACACTACTGTATTAACCTGGGTGAAGTCTTGTGGCCTTGGGTTTGGCAGGCAGGAACAACCTCATGGCTGATACCGGTCTTCAGCACTGCCTGTAGACATCTTTCTGTGTTACTTGAGCAGTGACCCCATGGTGTTGACATGTGCTGGTGATCTCCTTGCACCTGCCACCAGCACACAAAGCCAACCACAAGGACACAATCTAGCAGTGAGTCTTCTGGTGTTTCTTTCCTCTTCTAGAGAAGCCCAAGTGATTGAGCTGTGAGTGGCCAGCTACATCAGGAGAGGCCTCAGGTGCTTTGAGTCCAAGGTTGATGATGGATTATTGTATGGACTCAGCATAGCAGCAGGTAACTAAAGCCAACCAAACTAACAAAAAAAACCCTTACAGTTGGTAGCACGTCTGTCCAGAGGGAAGATGTCACTCCTGTTATGCAAGAGCGTGGGTACACAACTTGGCAGCAGGGAAAAAAGAAACCTGAAATCCATATTTCCCAGCCTATGTGCTCATGTAGGAGCCGGGCAAGCTTCTGAAACAGCATTGATGTGTACATCAATGGAACCCGATCTTAACACAGCTCCTGAAAATAGGAACAAAGCCAAGACAGCTTCCTCAGCACCATGGGTATAACCATCTCGACTCAGACCTCACAGCTGCCAGGATATTTCCATTCAGGGGAGCATGGAGCTGATGAACCAGTGTCCGGTGCTATCAGTGGGAGATGGACCTGGAGGAAGGGCGGTTCAAGCCAGAATGAGAAGATGGGCATCGACAGCCCTGGGAAACTCTTCACATGAAGGGTGTGGGGCAGGGTCAAGATCAATCTGGGACTGTGCCTTACAGAGAGCTACAAGAATGGAGGCTGCAATTGTTACTCTCATTTAACGGTTTTATGATGATTGCTGCATTATATAAAGTGGCTGCCTGAGAGACCTCAGGAAACCCGCTTCCTGCTACTCTTCTCATCAAGATTCAAAACACAGGCTCTGCAAACATTCCCTCACTTGAGTCATTTCTGTCTTGGAAGACTCTGCTTTTCCATTCTTCGAGAAGTCAGGTGACCTTGTGGACTGGGTCTGCTCAGATGGGGTTATTTCATCAGAATGTGATGAAAGTGGACCTTTTTTTCCTTCAGAACAAAGTTTGTGTTATAATACTGGAGTCTTAGGGTATCTTTTGTCTGACTTGATAACAGCGCTACTCATGAGCAGCTTTTGTTAACTGATCACCTACAGCAGTTCCATACTCAAAAGCAATCTTATGTGTGAGAGATGGAATAAACCATCATGTACTACAACTGGTAATTGATTTGTTTCTTTTAGCAGCATTTTAATTAAAACATCTGGTTTGTGAATGGCAGAATCACTTGTGAATGAAGGTGAATGGCTTTGAATTCTCAATCCTTGTTTTACATTTTCTACACATGCTATAGGGTCTTCCCCACCACCTCACCTTGTGACATATTTTCCAGACATGAATTTGGTTTTTCTCCTTGCTCCCCCCCCCCCAATAAAGTTTAACCAAAAGAAGCACAGTCATGTGACACTTGATTATGACCAAAACTCTGAGGAAGGCATCGCCCCAATGCTTCCACCCTTGAGTGGATACCACACAGCTGGCTTTACATAAAGCAAATTAAAATGGGTATAAGGTTGCTAGATGATACAGTTTATGGTTCACTGTCATACATGTGGCCCATTCTTGACTGAAATACCATTGCACTGTTTTTGAATGACCTACATCATTTCCCCAGGTGACAAGGAAATGGTGTCGTGGATAGAGAATCATTGACAATGATACCACTTTGGCTTTTTCCCTAAACCCCAATTCAATGGCTTCTCTCTGGAAGTTCTTCTGGCTTTAGCAGAAAACACTCAGGCCCCTTTTGAGAGCAGCTCCCAGAGATGGGATTCTACGGGACAATGCCTCTTGACAGCTCCCCTTCTCAGGAGCAGCTTCCAGGGAGGACAGTAGCTCTTGGAAACATTGGGGACAACTACAATGAGTCACTGTGTTGGATGCAACATCTTGAAGATAGAGCCATGTGGACCTGGCTGTTCATCTTCTTATGTGGGAATATTCGGGTAGCAGAGGCCATGGATGAGCGAAATCATACTTTTTTGACTTAGGAGACCATGGAGCTCCCAAAGCACATGTAGCCCCCCTGATAGCTCCCTACAGCATGGAGAAAACTGCGCTTAAAGACTAACGACAAGTGAGTCCCAATCTGGCTATGGTGAGGGACTTGTAGGGCTCGGACCTGAAGGAGGAGAAGGGGAGGTAGGATAAGTCAGAATTAAAAATTATGGATAGTTGTACCAATCTTCTTAGAAGTTAGCAATACTGACATTTAATTCCTAAATAAACTCAAAGCATAAAAATAAACATATGTATATATGTGTGTTTGCTACTGTCTACTAAAAGTACACATAGGCAATTATAGGAAATGTGTGAGGGTGATCCCCTTCTATCACCAAAGGTTAAAAACTGCTACATATGAGAGTTCTGTGGAGGTTGTGTGTGAGAAATAGGGTTAAAAATGTGTGGATTTTTAAATTTTGGAATGTGCTTAGAGATCCCTGAGAAGGTCCAGTGAGATTTGGAGACGGAGGAAGCCGACTTGAGGAGATGAAGGAGGCAGGTAGTATTTTTGAGACAGAGGGATGCTGAGCGCAACAGAACCACAATATACATGAACACAGACAAGTGGCCAGTGACAGAGTCTGGATGAGGGGCTGCCTGGGCTGCTCAAAGCACAACCTGAGGACTGGTTTTTTTATCCCCTCCTGGGTGATTTGTCACAATCTCAGAAATGTCATATTAATTAATCAACCTTCAAAAATAGGCTTTTTTTCAGAAGCATATTACTATCAGATGACAAGTAAATGACACATCTCTAAGCTGTAAAAGCAGAATGCAGGATTGTCATTGAAGCATCATCTGCTCAGCCTCCCTGGTCAGTGTATCTTAAGCCCAAGTGCTCACGGTCCTGAGTTTCAGTCAACACAGTGTGTGTGTGTGTGTGTGTGTGTGTGTGTGCGCGTGTCTCTGTGTGTGTGTGTGTGTGTGTGTGTGTGTGAGAGAGAGAGAGAGAGAGAGAGAGAGAGAGAGAGAGAGAGAGAGAGAGAGAGAAAGAGAGAAAGAGAAAGAGAGAGAGAGAGTGTGTGTGTGTTTTCCATTTGTGGTCTCCTGCTTGTGGAGTACAGGATGGTTTGGTATGTGTATGTGGGCTCTGCAATCAAATGGTGCTTTGCAAGCAAGACCAATCAACAGGGGCTTTCCTTATCTATACAATGAGCTGAGAGTTAACCAAACAAAATTGTGCACATCTAGCTCACAGCTTACTGACACCACAGTCTCCCTCAGTCAAGATGAACTGTTGCTTAACAGTGATTTTGATCAATTTCTACCAAATTCCAAAATTCAGAAAAAGTGAGACAAAGGAAGTTTCCATATATACAAATGCTGTAGGATAATGCTCTTGCACACTGTAAAGTTCTGTTACTCAAACTAGTTTAATAAAATGATGCTTGGCCTGTAGCCAGGCAGGAAGTATAGGTGGCCTGTGGGGATACATTTCAAATATAATAAAAACAGTTTATTTCATTAATTATCCTATTTTGATGAGTCCAAAGGACTATACCTAATTCACTTTCTTTCTAACTTGTATTACTAACTAAAAACTATTATTTTAATGTCTTTTAAACTTATACACTTTAACTTCAAAGTTTCTTTTCTAAAACTGTCACTAGAAAACTATAACTATCTCATCTTCAACTACCCCAGAGACCCAAGAAGGAAAGAATATTTACCTAAATAACCAGGAAGTGCAAGCAACTTCCAAAATCTAGAAATGACAGAGATGACATCTATCTGCCTGGACAGCCACCCAAAGATCTTTTATAAAGTTGGGGCATCCATCTTCAGCCTACAGGCCCAGAGTCTCTTTTCATTTCAGTGAAGCAGGAAATCTGCTCTGCTCATTCTGGTATAGTTCATCAGTCACTTCTCCTTGTGTCCTGAAGAATATCTGACAGTTTTCTTTGTAAAGCAGGAACCTGAAGCAACATCTCAGCTTGTTCTGTCAAAGTTCAGAGGTCACTTTCCTATGGAACCTGCATGTCCAGTTTAAACAGCATACTGTCAAGTAGTCAGTATAAGAACAGGATCTTGTCCAGTGACGAACTGTTGTCACAAAGAAAGTAGACTCCATATGTTTCTTCGATGCCCATTTTTCTCTTGAAGTAGATTTGTGCTGCCAGGAGCAGACCTGTCTCACTGTCCAGAAAAGTCTAAGTTCTTAAAATATTTCAAATGCCATATTCTATGGTGTTCTGAAGTGTTTGAATAAGACCTGTTCGTCTAAAATATATTTGTTTGATCTTGAAAACATATCTAATACGACTATGTTTAAATGTAATGTCTAACTACTAACTTGCATTACTTTATATCCTAATTAATTGGTAATAAAAACTTTCATGGACTAGCAACTTGTATTACATTGTTAGATGAACTGAATAAGTATACTACCTTGAACAAGCATAAAATATTTGTACAGTAACACAATTAATCTCAATATACACAATTTGTGTACAATATACAAAAATCCAATCCAATATAAAATATTTAAAGCTAGTAAATCCTTTTAAAAGAAGATTCAATAATCTATCCTTATATCTATATATCTGTATTCCTTTTTTCTTTCTATCTTGAATCTAATTGCTCTTGTTTAACTTTTTTCTAACTATAACCATTAACAATTTTTAACCGATTAACCTAAACAATGGCAATCATTCATAACCCATTGAAGGACCAAAACCACCCACCCCACCTCTTGGGAATGTGGGCACCATGTTCTTAAATTTACTTCCTGCTGTCTGGGAGCAACAGCATCTTTTGGGGGATCCTGAAAAGAAAAGTTTTGTTAACTGTCAAGTCCTGAAATAAGTAGCTGTATCATTTGTTGTCCAGTTTTTGCATAACAGGAAAGTGAATGGCTTGTCTCAAGTCCTGGCTATAGTAGTCTGTGAAGCGGGTTCATCTCAGTGAGCCGCCTTGAAATTGTCCTGAACAGTTTGTAGTCCAAATATGATCTTTTATTGGTGTTTGTCAGCCTAGTGGTTTTGTCAGAGTCCAAGTGAAATCATCGTTGTGAGGTCCCATCTTCCTTTTGGATACTTCAAGTTTGCAATTAGGCATTGTCATGGATCACTGAAGAAAACAGATAAGAGACTAACCAACACAATGTACAGGAAGCTAAATATATAAGTATTTTTTCAGCATAGGATTAGTGACAATAGAATAATCCCTTATTTATTGTTATTCTTCTGTCCCATATCAAGTGGCTCCTCTGATATGATAGAGAGATTTTGTATTTTCCTTTAACAAGCATGCTTGAGTTTAGAGAAGGAGAGAGCCACACTCCAACTCTAAAGCCAGTTTTAAATTATAATTAAACTGGGACTTCAACTTACCAAAAAAACAGAGATTAAGCAATGAGATTTTACCCTAAAGAGTACACTGGTACCAAATAGTTCCAATATTTTTTTGCTTGTAAATTTTTCTGGATAGCCTCCCTTCTGCTTTAGATGTCAAGATGTCCAAAGTCTTTTAACTTCTTGAAGATGGGAATTTCTAGTTTTCTATAAAGACAAAACCAAAAACTTGTGAAAACCCTTTGTTTATTCTTACAACTTAAAGAATTGTAATATGGGTGGATGAGCTATCAGTTCTTATTTTCTTGAAGTTTCTCTGGTTTCTCGAGTATTTATTAATTTTGATAGTATCCGTAACTTTTCTTCACCTATGGAAACAAGCAAAACCCTTTCCCCAACGTAGCACATATCCTGGCTTCCATTCAGAGGTTAGTACATCTTTGAAGTAAACAGGCTGATTTAGTTCAGCTGTTTTTTCTATAGTCCAATGCCTTTCAGCAGATGAGACACTATTTTGTCACTATTTATCATTGTCACTATTTATCATTATCACTGAGAAAATTCAAAGTTAATAAAGCATTATGTAGTCTATCTCTAGGGGTCTTTGTTATTCCTTTCTGTATGTTTAACATATCCTTTAGAGTTTGATTTGATCTCTATGACTGCTTGCCCTGTAGGATTGTGTGGTATTCCTGTAATATGCTTTAGACTATAAGAAGTAAAAAATTGTTTCATTTTACTAGAGACATATGATGGAGCATTGTCAGTCTTAATTTGGACAGGTATTCCCATGATGGCCATAACTTCTAGCAAATGTGTGATTTATAGAATCAGCCTTTTCTGAACTCAAAGCAGTTGCCCATTGAAATCCTGAATACGTATCTATTATATGATGGACATATTTTAATTTCCCAAATTCTGTAAAATGAAATACATCCATCTGCCATATTTCATTTCTATGTATACCTTTAGGATTACTTCCTGCTGGCAATGGAGTTTGGTTATAGAAGGAACAGGTGGGATACCTTTTTACAATTTCTCTGGCTTGTTCCCAAGTGATAGAGAAATCTTTTTTTAATCCTTTGCAATTAACATGATGCTTTTTATGAAATTCTGAGGCCTCTAGTACATTTCCTATTAATAATTTTATCAATTTCATCATTACCTTGTGCTAAAGGACCTGGCAGACCCATATGGGATTGAATGTGTGTTACATAGAAGGGATGATTTCTAGTCCTGATTATTTCTTGCAACTGAATAAATAATGAAGTTAATTCTGACTCATCATTAATAAAATCAGCTGTTTCAATGTGTAGAACAACTCTTTCTGCATACTGAGAATCAGTATGTTAAGAGGTTCGGTAAAGTCCATTAATACCATTATGAAAGCATATAATTCTGACTTTTGAACAAAATTATAAGGGCTTTGAGCCACTTTACGTATATGTTCTGATTTGTAACCAGCCTTTCCTGATTTATTGACATTGGTATAAAATGTAGGGGCTCCAGAAATTAGTTTATCTCATACAATACGAGGGAGAATCCAATTAGTTTTCTTTAAAAATTCAATTCTTTTGCTTTGAGAATATTTGTTATTAATATCTCCCAAAAAATTACTGTTAGTTCTTTGCCAAGGTTCACTTTCTACCCATAATTGGTCAATTTCTTCATTAGTTAAAAGTACAACAATTTCTTCTGGGTCCATTCCTGTCAATTGGCGAAGTCTTAATTTTTCTTTAAAAATGAGTTCAGAAATCTTTTTCACGGTGGGGTAACAAAACTAAGGGTTCCGGGAGGAAGGAAGGTGGAGTCAGGAGTCTCCAGCCAGAGGCAGAGGAAACAAGATGAGAAAGGTAGTTACTGAGAATAGGGACCAACCCACGTGGCTACACATAAATAGAAATATGGGCTAACTTAAACTGTTAGCTGGATAGTAACAAACCTGAGCTAATGACTAAGCATTTAAAAGTAATATTTAGCCTCTGAGTCAATTATTGGGGAAGTCTGAGAGTTGTTGGTTTCCTACATATCAATGTGATTTGCTCATGTATTGGGAAGGCTGTTAGCAGCCCCACATGATGCTTCCTCCAGCCTCCCATATTGTTTGTATCCTACATCAGTATGGTGTACATGGCAGGAAGAATGAACTGATCATATACATAACTAAAAACTGATTTCCTTGGCTTTTACCTGTTGTTATCTTCTTGGTCTGGGACTCCATCCAGAACCCTGTATAGCATTTAGTCATAATGGTTCCTCAAGGTCCTCTCAGTTGCAGAAGATTCTCAGAACTATGCTTCATTATTTGGACAGTTTTGAGGACCAGTAAAGCATTTTGCAGACTGTTCCTCACCTGAAATTTATCTGAGTTTGTTTGTTCATTTGTCTGAGTGCTGTAATTAAAGGCTTGAGCCATGAGCCACTGCCCTGCTTATCTGATACTTTTAAATGATGGTACATTTTAGTAATTGAATTCCATCCTTATTTATTCCTTTGTGTGATTCTGTGTATGTACATGTATGAGACCTGACGTAGTGCATTTATGTATATAAAAGGACAGTTTTCACTGCGTGGGTGAGTTCTGGGAATCTAACTCAGTTATCCAGCTTGGCAGCATGAACCTTTACCTTTTGAGATGTCTTTGTTTGGTTTTGGTTTTGTGGCCCTGATATAAACTTCTTTAAAGCTAAGTTGGAAACAGAATTGAGTGGAATTATCCAAAACTAAGTGTTCGTTGATTTTTATTGTTTCTGAAATGTACAAAATTAAGGGAAAAGTTAACAAACTCTACTCATATTTGAACTGGATAGATTCAACGAAATGGAAACTTCAGTTGTTTAAATAAAGAAAAACAGAAGCTGGGAGGGTAGTTCAATGTTAAAGAACCTGCTTAACAAGAGTGAGGTCTTGGGTTAAATTTCCAGCACCACAAATAATACACACATGATAAAGTAGGTCATGAGCACTCCATGAGCAAGGGAGTGCTCCCCTTAGCAGTGAAGGTCAACGTGAGCGTTGGGAAGCAATGAAGATCAGGGGAGCTCAGGGCCTCAGCTAAGTAAGAAAGTGTTATCATCTCACCGAGAAAGACTGGCTTCTTTGTGTCACCTGTGTGCAGTGGAAGCTCTAGAGCCATCTGGGTAGATGGACCAGAGCTGCCCCTGATTTCTCTCTACAAAAAGAGACTCGTTGGGAAGCATTTATAATGCAATTCTTTACATTGTGAGTGTATTGCATTTGCATCAAGAGATGGCAGAAGTTGTGAGTCTGTCACAGAGGCTGCACAATAAGAAAAGGATGGGACCCTCCAGGAACCATCCCAGTTTCCTGATACGATGTTTACAGCCACCAGTTCTGTGCCTGAAGCCAGTAGCTCTTCCCAAAAGGAGGTGCTTCGTGGACTTCTCAGGATGCCCTTCCTTTTGGAAGCCAGGGCCTGTCTCCTGCTCCTGGGCCTCCTTTCAGGTTAAAGTGAGTCTATTCTAAGAATGAGTATTTGGAACTCATGATCCTGATGAGATCTTTAAGAGTTGGTGTCTAAAAAGCAGCTCCCCCATTGATGAAGATGCTGCTCCCTTGAAGGGGATAAGGGGACCCCAAACCCTCCTCTTTCTCTTTCTTCTTCACCTCCTTGGCCATGCCTGCCTCATGAGTGAGCTGCTACAGGCTACAGCAATGGGTCCAACAGACGGAACTAACCTATGTCTTCTTTTGATAAATATGGGCCAGAATGACCCCTTTCTCATCATATCTTGGTTAATCTCAGGTATTTCTTAGACAGGAAATTTGACTAGCGCAAATAACTTCACAGAAGTAACTGGTCTCAGACACAAATAAAAGAACAGTAAAAGGGTGTGGCTACCTCCCTCTCACACACCCCCATCTGGGCCTCTGTATCTTGTCTAGGTGTACAATTAGTTTTCCATACTTACAGGTATACGTGTATGGGTTCAAATAATCATGGTTTGGATATTTTCAGAAAAACAAGTTATACTTCTGCTGAACATATACAGTCTTTTTTTTTTTTTTTTTTTTTTTTTTGAGTTGTTCCCTAAACAGTAAGATATAACTACTTACATTTACAGACACCTCTATCAGGTACTATAAGCAATCTGGAGATGACCTAAAGCATATGGGATGGTTGTATAGCTTAGATGTAGAGATCATATTCTTTATACAATGGACTTTAGCATTCTCTGACTTTGCTACCCAGAGCTCCCACAGATTCCTAGACAAAACTTGAGTTATACTCTCACTGTAACAAGCCACCGTCACTGGCAATGTGATGCTTCAGAGATTGACTTATTTACCCATCAGGAGTCTCAGTATAGAGTCTGACCCAGCGGGATTAAGTGAGACTCTGGAGTGAAGCTACTTTATCCCAGATTTCTTCTGTTTGAGTTGAGGTTGATGAACACAGAGGGCTAGGATCTGAGGTCACTGCTGTGTGTGAAACACTGATCACTGCTGTGTGTGAAACATTGATCTCTGCTGTGTGTGAAACACTGATCTCTGCTGTGTGTGAAACACTGATCTTTGCTGTGTGTGAAACACTGATCACTGCTGTGTGTGAAACACTGATCTCTGCTGTGTGTGAAACACTGATCACTGCTGTGTGTGAAACACTGAATGTATCCAAGTTTGAAAATGATCTATACATGTAAATGATCTAGGCACTGTGGGGAAGATACAGGAGAGAAGCAGCCCTTACTCAGAGGAACCTCAGGGAACTAGATAAGAAAGCATCATGATAGAGGTGTGAATGGGGTGCTCTTGGAGCATAGGGGAGGACAGAGAGAGAATCCTAGCCGCCAACATAGTAGCCTCCTCCCTGGCATAAGGGATTTTGCCCATCAAGGAAGAGTCCAGGGGATCATGTCCCCCAGTATGCACACAGTTAAAAATATAGAAGACCATGGCAGAGCTAAAGGTCAAGAAAGTCAAGTATCTGGAGCTAAGACTTTAGGGAAGCCCATGGTCACACAAGGTCTTGCCATACTGGGCTACTTGGCTGCCTCTATTCTGTGAAACTGGCTTTATTGTTCAGAAATGTATTAAGAGACGAGTGATGAAAGTTCAGAGAAGTGAAAGAAAGATCCAGAAGGTCTAACATGTGTTCAGGAAGTATCCTAGAAGAGAACAGTTAGAATCAAGGGAAGGGTAACTCAAGAAAGAATGAGGCCTGAGGAGATGGCTGAGTGCATCCTGTGCTTGCTGTGAAATCTTGAGGAGCAGAGTTCAAACCCCAGGATGCACGAAAGTTGGTCTTGTTGGTGCAGCTTTGGTGGCATACCGCCCTGCCATCCCTGTGCTGGGGATGGGCACAAAAGGGCTGCTGCACTGGCCCCCAGCCTCAGGTCAGCGAAAACCCGTCTCAGGGGACTAGAACACATTATGGCCTCTGCAAAGGCACACACGGTGTACACACACACACACACACACACACACACACACACACACACACACACACACACACACACACGTCACCTTTAGCAGAGACGCAGAGGATGGGAGGTTGTGATGTCAATCCTACTTCTCTCATAGGCAAAGGCCAGTGAAGACAGGGGAGAAGTATGTTCAAAATGTTTAAGGCCCAGAGTATCCCACAGCGAAAGAGCTATAACTAAAGCGAGAAGACAGCGTCAGCTGAGTGAGAAGGACATGAGCTACATGCAGGAACTTGGCATTTACTGTCCAGACGATCTGCTCTGAAGGATAACTCCAGTGTGGGGGAACATTTTATTTTAGACATGTCTTCTCTGTAGCTCAACTGGCCTGGAATTCATTCTGTGCTCCAGGTTGTGATGATCCTCCTGCCTCAGATTTAGGATAGGGACTGTGGGTGTAACACACACAGCTGAAATTTGTCAGAGATGTGTGAGAGTAAGGGAGTGGTGGTGGGGGCAGCAGCATTCACACTGCAGTGTTCACACTCACCACAGGGTTCACACTCACTGCAACACTCACACTCACCGCAGGGTTCATACTCACTGCAGCGTTCACACTCACCGCAGGGTTCACACTCACTGCAGCGTTCACACTCATTCATAAGCATCTAGAAAAAGCACCACCAAACCCATTCACTGAGGTTCCTGTGATCTCAGAGTGGGACCTAATACCATGTAATGTGGTATCAAGCCAACAGAGAAAAGGAGAAGAGCTGTTATGAGGAGCAGAAGGCAGACTGCTGTGGGCTCCACTGTGGAGGACTAATTCATGCTCAATGACAGACAGAAAGATACAGTTGGAGGCACAGCAAGGCTGTGTGGTTGGGTAGCTGGGTGTCTGAGTGGCTGTGTGGCTGAGTGTCTGTGTGGCTGGGTGGCTGAGTGTCTGAGTGGCTATGTTGTTGGGTGTCTGAGTGGCTGTTTCTGTGTGTCTGTGTGGATGTGTGACTATGTGGCTGGGTGTTTGAGTGTCTGTGTGGCTGTGGGGCTGTGTGGTTGAGTGTCTGTGGGGCTGTGTGGCTGTGTGGCTGGGTGTCAGTGTCTGGGTGGCTGTGTGGCTGGGTGAATGGGTGTCTGTGTGGCTGGGTGGCTGAGTGGCTGGATGACGAGGTGAATGGGTGGCTGGGTGGCTGGGTGGCTGGGTGAATGGGTGGCTGAGTTGCTGGGTGGCTGGGTGATGAGGTGAGTGGGTGGCTGGGTGGCTGGGTGGCTGGGTGCCTGGGTGGCTGGGTGGCTGAGTGGCTGGGTGACGAGGTGACTGGGTGGCTGGGTGGCTGGGTGACGAGGTGAGTGGGTGGCTGGGTGGCTGAGTGGCTGGGTGACGAGGTGAATGGGTGGCTGGGTGGCCCTAACGTTCTCTCCTTGCTCTTGGTCCTCCTTCCTTTCTCCCACATTTTTCCTCCCGTTTATTCCCTCTGCCCACAGACCCACCTATTCTTTCTCCTGCCTTGCTATTGGCTGTTCAACTCTTTATTAGACCAATTGGGTATTTTAGATAGGCACAGTAACACAGCTTCACAAAGTTAAACAAATGCCACATAAAAGAATACAACACATCCTTTCATCATCAAACAAATATTTCACAATACAAAAAACCTGTAACAGCTCTTAAAATAATATTCCACAGCACTGATTCATGACAACATATCCATAACACATGCTAACATACAAGAGTACAACAAACAATAGACACAATAGAGACACAAGTAAAGCACACAAATTCACAGCGCACACACACAAACTCACACAGTGACAGGCACACACACTGTAAATGCTAAAATAACAATATCTATTTACTTGGAAGTTGCAGGACATTAAAGAGTAATGCAGGATTCTCATGCTGGGCATGACCCAGTTATACCTCATTCTAGCCCTTAACCAGTGCCCGTGATATACACTGTATAAATGGGCAGTAAAGGAGCCTTTAAAAGGTCCAAAAGGGCCACTCAGAGCTGAAAACAGGGGTAAGCAGAGGACGAAGTCTCAGAAGTACCCAGTGTTTTCCCAAGGACACACTTCAACTTACACTGCACACAAGGTGGGTGTGGGTCTTTATGCCTTGTTATCACAGTTCTTAGGATTTGTGGAACAGCCCGGAAAGGAAATCAACTTAAGAATAGAGTAGGTCTACTTTAAAATTTTTGTTGACCCCAGTTTCAGTACATAGGAGAAATATCCAGCTCTCAGAGGCAAACCACTCTAGAGGTTAAAAACAGTTAAGCAGAGAGGTCAGTGGCTGCCCAGCAACTTGACAGGAAGGAGAACATGACTTCAGATCCTGCCAAGTTAATGAACTCAGTGTGATGGCTATTTCTTGGTGTTTGTCAAGGTACCTAGATACTTAGTTGAGCTATTTCGAATAATCCAACGGGTTTGTTTGTGGATGAGATTTTCTTTTAAATGAGTAGCCTTTTGGTGAAGCAGATTTCACTCCACAGTGTATATGGACCTCATCTGATAAGTTGGAGGCCTGAATAGAGCAAAAGAATCATCACTCTTGATCAAGAAGTTCCAGAGTAGACACCTCAGACATGAAGTACTCATCAGCTCTTCACAGTGCCAGTTTGCCAGCCCACCCTGTGGATGTACCACTCACTTAACTCCAATCCTTGTTTAAGCCGACCCCTTTTTCTATACACAAGCCCCAATGTTTCTGTAGGGTCTTGACACATCTAATAAACACAGGAGGCTTTTACTCAAAGCAGGAGCCAACTGGAAACAAAGCTAAAAATGACCAACAAAGCCTACAACCAAAATCATGGCAATTTCCCAAGGATTTAACTTGCTAGACCAATAACCTGTGTCTAGGTATTAACTTGTGAAGATGTTGGGTAGAGTGGCACTGCATGGAATTTGATGCCATTGGAGAAATATTGCCTACAAGAGAAAGGCACACACTCTGCCATGCATGGCAACATTTGGTGACAGGATACAGGAGGGAAAATGTAAGTGACTTGGTTCGAAAGGAAGTCGGAAGTAATACAGTCGCCACAAAGGAACTGAAGCTGAAAAACAAAGCACCCACTTCGTTCTTCATGGTTGAGTCTACACCCTTCCTTCTTCCCCTCTTCCCACAACAATAAGACCGTGGTGCCCTATTGTGGGGATGTCTCTCTGTATGCTGTGAATAGAGGACTGTTTTGGCCATGGCAAGCACCATAGAAGAAGTAGGCAGGGAAATCGGAGCGTAGGTAGGAGAAGGAGGGTGGAGTCAGACAGAGACATGATCCAGCTGCCCAAAGAAGCAACATGTAAGGAACACAGGTGAGCTATGGGCCACATAGCAGGACAAATTAATGAGAACGGGTTGAATTAAGATGAAGGAGCAAGCTAACAACGTGTCTGAGACATAGGCCAAACAGCATGTATATAAAATAAGCATCTGAGTCATTGGGGGGGGGGCAGCAACGGGCGGGTCTGAACCATGGGGCTAGGCCAGCCAGAAACCATGCTTATCTGCCTGTGGTACCCTTTGCACATGCTCATCTGCCTGTGATACCCTTTCCATATGCTCATATGCCCATGGTATCCTTTGCACATTTTCTCAGATGCTTCCTTTCAGCCATCTGCCATCTGTAATTGATTTTAATATTTTCCAATGCTTTCCTTGGTCACAAGGATCCTAGGCTCCATGGGTTTCTGCACCCAACATCAGAAAAGAAACAGCCTCCTCTCTGGCCTCTGAGCTTATAGCATAGGCTTGATTCCTTGGACAGCAGAATGTATCTTTTGCTCTCCTTTCTTAAGAGCAGATAAGTTGGTTTATTCCTATTGGTTAGATTGGTAGGCATGAGGATTACTGAGATCTACACAGGAATCTCTATGCTCAGTGTACAGGCACTGAACCAAGGAAGGTTCTGACCTTCCTGGTAACTAAAGATCTACACCAGGTCAACTCTTAAGGCAGCCACGTTATGGAGAGCTGTGTAAATATGTCACACTTCTGAGTGGTGAGGGTGACGATACCAAGTTTGCGAAAAGCAAAATGATGAAGACTAGGTTGGAGTGCTGACCACTTCCCCAGAGGGAGACAGGTATGAGACCTGACATAAAGACCACCCATTCCCCAAAGACATTTTACACATTCCACAGGAATAACACATTTTAGAGAGGAAATAATTCTACAAAGGAACTACAGGAAGTTTCCCATTATTAATCTATAGTGTCCCTTGAAAGGGCAGATGGACACCAGCCAAAGCAAGCTGGCGTGAAAACGATCCCATCAGTGACTTTGTTATGAATGAATGTTACTAACTAGGAAGGAGAGGTGGCAGAGGGCAAGGGAGAGAGAGTTACCACAACCTGAGTTAGAAACAGGAGGTAACTTTGACTTCAGGCACCTGTGGGGTACTATCACATCCTCAGAAAGCCTCTGGAACTAAAGGAATCCCCTCATTCTCCTCCCCACCTGTGTGAGAATCTGTGTCTGAATTGCCTCTCAGGCAGAGAGGGGAGCAGAGGAAGAGCATATTTGGGCCCAGGCTTGTGGGGAAATGGGCAAAAGCACTTCTGCTGGTGTCCAGTGACTCTGGGGTATTTGTCTTCCAGGCTGAAACGTCTTCTCAATTAAGAGTAATTTACAACACTGTCTAGTGCAGTTTTAGATAAATGTCGTAATGTGGCTCTGGCTTTTTAGGCAGAAAACAGACTACCCACTTATGTGAGATTATGAGTCACAGGCACATTTAATCCTGTTAGGTAGCAGGAGATAGGCCAGTTTATCGCCATTGCACTTCAGAGGATTGTACCCTCCTTGTCTGTTTGCTTGCCTTCAGCCTAGCCTAGGTGTTGCTTTTCGCCGCTGTGAAGTCACAGAAGTGTGAGTCCAATCATCTCAGGCTGGGACACCAGCAGCACCATGTCTGGGTTCAGGCCAGCTTTCCTGGAGACTCCACTGCCCACGAGTGGATAGGAGAGCTACGATTGGAGACAAGAGTCTGGAAGAGGAAAGGCAGGTGCTGGAAGGCCCCTGTCAGCAAGACAATTGTCTGTGGTGCTGACATGAACCTTTAGTGATGGTGTCCACTCTGCAGCTTAGCAGCTATTTGAGCTTGGAAAACAAAGAAGAAAATGGGGTGGGGGGCTGAGGAGGCAAGAGTCCCCCCCCCCCCCAGGGACTTTCCATGTGTTCAGGGTCACACATTCTATTTTTCTTTCTGTAAAGGAAAATGGGGCAGAAAGGGCTTGTTTCAGCTCACACTCCCAGGTTACAGTGCATCACTGCAGGAAGTCAAGGCAGGATCTTGAAGCAGCTAATCCTATCCATACCCAGAACAAGAAGTGACTCAAACGCACGCACGCATGCCTCCTGCTCCTTACTCAGCTCATTGTCGCAACTCCCATACAGTCCAGGATGCAAACGCAGGGAACAGGGCCACCCACATCTAGTTGCCCCACTGCCCACTTGCTGGTAGGTGTGAGCTGTACCTTCGCTGGCCTGCTAGGGTGAAGCTTATAAGACATCTAAATGGACCTCCTCTCAGGAGCCAGAGCAACTACCCCTCAGGTATCTGAGCTGATTACAACCAGCTTCCCAGGCACTGTGTTCTAGACCATGCACAGCAGTCCACACAGGCTGCAGAGGCTGCTCTGACCTCCAGAGCCTACTGGGCCAACCCACTCCTGGGCGTGGCTCTTCCTGCAACCCAGCTGGCTTCCATCAGGCTTTCTCCAGAATGTACTGTCTTCATTTGTTCTTGTTCATGTTTTCTGGCAAATGCACGTCACGTCTTTCCCACAGGACCCTCGTCTTGCCTATTAGGTTAACCCTTTGTGGCCAGGGCATTTTAACCTTTTGTGACTGGGGTCAGTCTCCCCGGTCCAGCTTCCTTAGCTGTACCCATGGTTGGGGAGCTGTTTTTGATCCTAGAGGGCTGGTGCTGATGGTAGGCAAGTTAAGGGGCCTGTGGGAGGGGGCTGGTGCTGAACCTCAAGTGGACCAGTGTCTCACAGGAGGCTTTGCATATCTTACTCATGAGCCTGAATTGTTTCCCCAATCTCATAGCATTTAAATAAAACAGAAGTAATGTATTCTTTATTTTCTTATGTAAACAAACATTTACACCCCAGGGATATTGTTTAGGCTGGGTCCTTAAACCAGGCAGAAACTAAACAAAAATAAACAACCCCCCCCCCAAAAAAAACAAATAAACCCAGAAACAACCAATAGTAAAACACAGCTACTGATGAATTTCAATCTCCGTCAAGGTCCCCAAACTGAAGCTAAGTTGTCCTCTCACCTTCCAAGATCAAGCTAGCCAAAATCCGAGCATGGATGAGGTGGTGGTGCTCATGGGCTGAGGAACTATTGGCAATCAATTTTGAGGGAGAGTTAGCTCTCTCTTCAGGGACACAGCCTTTGTGCTCCAGTCAATGTGCCAACACCCACGTACACACCGACAGCATTAAGTGGATTCTGTTGGTTAAAAAAGAAAAACCTGAAGTTGGGGAGAAATATTGGTGGGAAGGTGTAGTGGGCAAATTGGAGGGAATGAGGGTAGATTTCATCAAAATACCATGTATGTGTATAAGGTAGGTTCTCAAGGAGTGCTGCCGCCAGCCCTCGGGCAGCACTTTCTCCTTGTGCCTCTTTATCATCCTATGATGAACTTGGTAGCGCCATGCTGTTCAGATTCCAGCTACCAGACTCATTTTGCTTATAAAATATGCAGCTTTTAGTATTTTGTTACAGCAACACAAAATAGCCTGAGCAGCTGTCTTTTCCCATGAGAACAAAGCTGAATTTCTATAACATTGGCCAGGGGTCTTTCTCTTCTTAACGGTGCTGCTTGGTAAAGGTGACCCAGGTAGATTGGTGGGAGGGGCTGTGGATTTGTGAGAACCCAGTTCTTCCAATCGGAAGCCATTTTCTGACCACAAGGTTGTTGAGCTCCTATAGCAACTAACAGCAACTAAGAGGAGCAGAATTCACAATCTCTGGGCTAGTGTGTTTGTTCTGCCTGATATCCAGCCAGTCCGGTCCCATCACACTGAAGAGGATGCAGAGGACAGACTATGAGCCAGCTGAAAGCCCTGGTTAATACTCCACTCCTTGGTTTCAGGCTCTGTTCTTGGGAACTTTCTGGTCGACATTTCACATGACCTGATCCAGCCTTTCTAGGAGCCCCTCTCCACCTGCATCATCCCTGAGGTTTGGTGGGAATGAGACAGAGTTATGGGACCCCTCTCCCATTCATTAAGCAACTGCACTATCTTTCTGAAGAACGGTGTGAGAATAGGCAGGTCTTAAAGTAGATCTTTGAAAGCAGAGGATTTGGTTCTTGATTATGGGGGCTGAGAAGACAGGGTCCATCCATAATGTCAGGTCATTTTCCTGTAGTGCCACCCAGAGGCCTTGGATGTGAGCCAAGGGTACAGTACAATGCACAGGAGGACTTGGGGCCTTTCAAGTCCAAGTCCAAGATCATTCCAGTTAATTCAGCAATCACAGCCTAGAGCTGGGGCCAGGCTGAGAGGGAAGGTGCAGTTCTTCTTAGAACTTCCAAGTATGACTCTCTAAGAACACACAGAAGGTGTGGTCAGCTGTCGTGTGCCAGCTCCTGGGTCACATGCTGGAGTCCAGTATTTGAGAGAGGCACTTCTGCATACAGCAGCCTCATTAAATAGCAGAGTTCCTCTGAGCTTGGGCTGAGTAGGGCGAAGGCTGGCTGGGCTTGTCTTGCCTGAGGGCTCAGCAGTTAGATAGAGAGAGCCTAGGCTGTTTGTGCAAAAGCCCAAAGTGAAGGTCAAAACCTCAGACAAATCTTCTTCATGGAGCATTCTGTTACAAAGCCCCAAAGATAAAAGCTAAGCTTTGAGCCTTCTGTTTGTTCTTGCCTTGTTGAGACCCGACTTTTGCCACTGAGTTGCTAAGTGACTGAGTTTTTCCATGTGGGTCTACAAACTCAAAAAACAAAACAAAACAAAAAACAAGTAAACAAACAAATTTTTAAAAACCAAAGCAAAACAAACAAACAAACAAACAAACAAAAAACTCTCAGGAGAAGCAATAGGCAATAGCTTCATAGATAATATTTCTCTGCTGGACCCCCAACTTGTCTGATCACCCTGGCACTTCCTTTGTCCACATAACACAAGGGCGAGGTCATCTTTAATTTCGTCCTTGAGGACACTGCTTCCCCCAGCTTTGTCCTTGCCCATACACGGCCCAATTTCTGATCCTGCTGCCCCTCGTCTCTCTCCCTTGGGTGTTAGGTTTTGCTTTGAGGAGGAGCCCCAGAAGTCCTCACTGCTGGGAGGTGTTTACCTTTCAGTGAGAGCCACCAAAATACCTTTACACTGTGGCTTGGACACAGAAATCCCATAACCACAGCCTGAGCACAGACGGCCACCAGGAACGGGTGCTATCTCTGGCTATGCTTGTGTGGGATGGATGATCTGACTCTTTCAAGAGTACAGGCCTCACTGGAGTTAGAAGCTAAGGCAAGGCAGTGTGGAGTCCCTGCTTTCTGCGTGGCTGTGGCTGTTCTGTTTCTAGTTTGCTTCTCAGCTGAGAGTATCTAAGGCAGGGAGGAGCAGGGTTTGGAAGAAGGGAGGTCTGGAAAATACTACACTCTTTCTGGAACAGGTTTAGGGTTCACATGCATCTTGTGCAGAGAGTTGGCTAAGAGATGGTCAGAGCTCCAAGAAAATGCTGTGCTGGGCCTGGGGTTTTGCACACCACCCCTTCTGGCTGCCTCAGGGAAGCAAAGAGGTTCCTGGCAAGACCAGAGACCCAGCTGGAAAGCTTTGGAGCTGAGATGGGGGTGGGAACCGGGCTGGAGAGGACTAAGCAGAGCCGCGAGGATGTTCTCTGTTCAGTGTCTGCAAGGAGTAAGTGGAAGGCCCTTTCCAAAGTTAGGAACAGTCCAGAGGCCCTGTGAGGGTGAAGGACAATTACATGCTGCTATTTGTAGGTTTAAGCAACCTCATGTACTACACCGGGGCAGCTTAGCACAGCTGCTTTGCCTTACACACCTAGAGGATCAGAACCCTTTTAAAGCCCTCCACCTGCTCCTCAACCTGCCTATATAAAAGAAATGTGAACAATGCCTTTCTGCTGGGAGTAGAGACAGGAGTTCAAAGGTCACATGGAGATTCTGGGAGGAGGGTGAGATCTGACTAGAAAGTCTGGAGAACATTCTTTTGACTAGAGACTGTGAGACTGAAAGACAAAACCAAGTATCTATAAATCATGTCACCCAGTTGGTGGTTTCCCCTGAGGTGGGGTTAATGGTGCTCAAGCTGCTGACAGGAGTCCTGGGTCTGTAAAAAGAGGCACATTGCTAGGGTAGCAGAAGTGTCCCCCCAGCTGTCCAGGGAAACTACAATGATCACCTGGGTCCGAAATTCACTGATGGGTCCAAGGAGGCCCACAGAACCAGATGCTCTCCAGTGAGTAGTTCATGCAGACATATTCAAGCACTACAGGAAGTATCAGTGCTTACTGAATCCTTGTGGCTGGGCACCATATTGCCTTCTAATATAGTACAAAACAAACAAGCCCACTTATTGGAGGTAGAGAATTCAGACAGAGCAAGGAGAAGATGTCCAGGACCCAACTTTGCCTCTCCACAGGTGGGCAGCAGAGTCCTCTGAAGATACTCTGGCTCTTTCTTGAATCTAGTGGTTGACAAAGACCCACAGAGACTACTGCCGGAGTGTCTATGTAGCCATTCATTCCATGTGGTCCGAGTGTTCTCACAGCATGGTGGATGACTGGAAAGGAGAGGAAAGAGGGGAGAGAGGAAATCTCCTCCACTAGCCTAACATTGGCGGTTGGCCAGTTCCTCTCCTTCACACTGAGACATCAGCAGAACCTACCCCAGCCTAGGACGGAGCACCCTGTCACACTCTGCAAGAAGAACATGGAGGGTGAAGCTGGTGTGGCATCTGTGGTGCTTGGAATAAAAGGGTTTCCTGTAGGCTCGTGTATCTGAACACTTGGCCCAAGTTGGGAGGGCTGTTTGAGACGATGAGACCTTTGGGGTGTTTGAGAATTTCTATTGTTCTGGTCAACACCATGACCATAAACTGCCCGTGGAAGAAAGAGTTCATTTTGCTTACACTTCCACGTCACAGTCTGTCATGAAGGTACTTCAGGGCAGGAACTCAAGTCAGGAGCCTGAGGAAGGAGCTCAAGTGGAGACTAGGCGGGGACACTGCTTACTGGTTTGCTCCTCATGGCTTGACCAGCTTGCTTTCTTATACAACCTAGGACCACATGTCCATGAGTAGCACTGCCCTTTGTGGGTTGAGCTTTCTCACATCTGTTATTAATTGGGACTTCACAGTCATTCCTACAGGTCAATCTTACAGAGACATTTTCTCACTTGTGGAAAACTAGATAGCACAGAGGTGAAGACTTGCTGGAGGAAGAGGGTAGGTTTGGGACATGTATAGCTTTGGTCTGTTTCCTGTTCTTTCTCGCTGCTGACATGCCTTCAATTCCTATGGACTCTGACTATCTGGAACTATACATCAGAACAAACCCTTTCTTCTCTAAGGCCATGCTTTTATGTGATCATGGTATTTTATCATAAATGTACTAGTCCACCATCTGTGGGAAATTCAGTCTATAATCCAACCAGTTATTCTTTTCTGAAGAGAGCTGCTCATATGCTGTTTTTAAATCTATATGCCTTTGTATATGTCTAGAACAGAATCTTATTTGGAGCTTTTGTGGAAAAGGTCCATAGATTTAGTTTTTACACAAGTGAGATTAGCAAGTGAGGCTCTCATTATGGGATAGTATTATATAGTCTGGTTGCACTGTGATTTATTTGACTGTATTTTCTTTTGATGGCTTTCTGAATGTTTCCTATTGTTTTTTCCATCACTATCCAAAGCTGAAATCACTATTTATCATGTGTGCTATTTTACGTAATGCAGATGTGGTCCTAGAGAAGACATGATGACCGCGTGTACAGTGTGGAGCCTGCCTACTGACACCCATGGAGTGCTGTAATGGGCGAAGCTGAACTTCTTTGTGGAACCTTAAGTTTCTGTATTAATAGGGGTGTGGCTGTTTACTAATCTTTACCAGCACTGGCTACCTTCAATCTCTCTGATGTTTGCCTCTCTTATTAGTGGCACCACCGCCAACACCACCCAGTGACAACTGAGCTTTAGATCGCTAATGATGACTCAGTGGAATGACTTCTTACCTCTCTTAGCTTTCTAGTTTATTCTGGAGGAAAACACCTTTAATTTTCTTTGCTATTTTGTTTCAGTTTGCTAAGACAAGGAAAAATCCAACTATAAATTTAAATTTTGGAGGAATTTTGAGATAGGATTTTATGTTAGTCTTCAACTTCTGATTTTACTGACCCTGTCTCTCAAATGTTGGGACTCTGAGGAGATAACACTGACCACTGTGAATAGTAAGAGATTAGTTAAACACTGAGATTATGACAAAGACAAAGGGTCATGGATGGCTCCATGGGTGAGGGCAGCTGCTAACAAGCCTGACAGCCTGAGTTCAATCTCTGGAATCCACCAGGTAGAAGAGAACTGATTTCTGTAATTTGCCCCCTGACTTCCACACCCGTGCCACTTTACATGTGTATCCCTTTCCCTGCTCCCACTCGCAATCCAAAATAAATAAACAAAATGTAATAAAACCTGAAATAAAAAAGACCCCTAGTGCTTGTGTGGACAGATACCACTTAGTAAAGCCACTTTAAATTTTCACATAAATTAACTTTATCTCTACACAATTTTTGTTAAAAACATAACCTTTGAGCTGTATGAAAAAATATTCTAATTGTTTCACGTGAGGAAAGACCCAAGTTCATCTTTTTATAGTATTGAATACAAGGTTTCAGGATTATTTTCTGGTAGAGTATTCTTTTCCACCAGAAAGTGTTTATTTGCATTATTCCTTAAATGCTCTTTCTTCTGCCACTGATTAAAATGTTGTCTTGCTAACCCTGTGTTCCTCATAAGGCATGCCTTTGTGTTTGTAAAGAAGGAAAGAGCGCTCAGTTTCCTTTCCCAACTGTGAACTTGATGCAGGTGTGACTTTCTGGCCCAGGAGGAGTTTGCCAGAAGAGAATAGATGTGTGATTGATGTTAGGGTTGCTTTAAAAATATTGGGGGTTTCCATAAGTCCATCACCTTTTATCACTGCTGAGAATTTAGAATTCAAAGGACAAAAGCTGGTGAGGCTGAGCAATGGGTGTGCACACTACAGGAAGCGCTAGGATGCAAATGCTAAGATGTGCTGGAGGAGAGAGGGGGTGGTAGGCAGGACCTGTGCTAGGCTGACTGTGTAAGTGGAGGAGAAGGCGATTCTCTAAGTCTTCATGTGAGAAGAACCAGCATGTCTGGGAGCATAGGGAACAGACAGCTAGAGCTGGTAGGTCATGGCCTAGTCAGCCCAGTATACTAGTTGTTTAGTTACTAATTTGGCAAGTACTTCTACAGCGCTTGTTAGTGTGTTGGGCATTGCTTAAGTATGAGCCATAAGATGAGAAAGATGAGGACATCTCTACTCAGAGTTTGCATGTGAAGAGAGACTGGATCTGGTGTGGTAGCAATCCCATCACTCAGGACACTATGGTGGGATGATGGGTAGTTTGCTGCCAGTGTGGGCTTGTTCAAGGCTGACTTCATCTACATGGGAGAGGTCTTGTCTCTGAAAGCAAGTGGGAAAGATAATTGAGTATGTATATGTGTGCCAATGCCATCAAGAAAAACAAAGATCTTAGGAGCTGGGACAGACAGGAATGACAAGGTCAAGAGTCCCAAGCCTAGGAGACGAGGCTTTCCAGCATGTGTGGGCAGTCAAGAGGAGACACTGCAGGAAGTAGGTAAGGCATACAGAAAAGGACAGAGTAATACAGAGCATTCAGGAGCCTAAACTGGCTGGGGATGGGGGTGGGGGAGGTGGCACTTTAGAGACCAGCATTCTGACAAATTGTTTCAGTTGTGAAAAGTTAGACCATGCTGGTATTAGGTGATGGCTGTATATCTGTGAACGTATCTATGACTCAGTTCATATGTGAGATCATGTGCATGGATGTGCGTATGGTTGAGTGTATGGGCCTCATATACTTATGTGTATATCTGTCAGTGTGAACGCTGTAAATATATACAAACGCACCATATCTGTGTTTGTTATTCACATTTATGTGTGCAAGTACCTATATGTCTGTATAATTTTTTCGTTTGTGTGTAGATGTTTTGCTTGCAGATATCTCTGCACTTTATAATTGCAGTGCCCACCGAGGCCAGAGGAAGGCATTGGAATTATAGATAGTATCATGTGGGTGTTGGAAATGAAATTTGTGTGCTCTGGAAGTATAGCCAGTGCTATTAATCTCTGAGCTTCTTGCCAATTCCTGCTCTTCAGTCTTTGTGTGTACACATGCTTGATAGCTTGTGCCTGATGTAGGATGTCTTTCCATGGCTATGAATGCCATTGGTTAATAAAGGGACTGTTTTGGCATATGACAAGGCATCTTGGAGGCAGACAGGAATTGCAAGCATAGAAAAGAAGAGCAGAGTAGAGGAGATGCTGCAGCTGGAGCCCGGAGAAGACAAGGTGTAAACGTACAGGTGAGCCACAAGCCGTGTGGCAAGACATGGATTAATAAAAATGGGTTGAGTTAAGTTGTAAGAGCTAGCTAGCAATAAGCCTGAGCCATAGGCCAAACAGCCTATAATTAATAAAAGCCTCTACATAATTATTTTATAAGTGGCTGGGGAACTGTGGGTGGGAGAACTTTGACTGGACCTCTGGGCTAGGCCAGGCAAGAAACTTCTGCTACATGGGCCTGTGTTTGTGTTCCTGAGAACCCACCAGGCAGAGAAGAGCATAGAGGGAGATGAGCTCACACTGGGTCCCTTTCCTGGTAACCTATCAGGGACTTTACCCTTGCTATAGGTCACAGAACAGACCCATGTCACTGGTGACATCACAGAATAAAGCCAGGATCCTAGTGACCATGTGGCCACTTAGGCTGGGGCTGGCTGGAGGGCTTCAGCATAGCCCACACCAGCTCACTGAGATTCTGGGTGCTGGTTTGAGGTCATGAACTGCTGCCTCATGGAACACAGGCGAGAACAGACACCAGTCAGTGGAACTACTATCAGCATGGCCAGCCCAGAGTCCACAGATGAGAACACCAGAATGTGCTGGCCAGGTGGTCAATAGATGGGGAAGGGGCAGGTTGGTCTCTGATGCTGTTATCAAAGGGGTGTGTTGATCATACAAAGTAGATGGGGGAGGGCTGTGAAGAAAGTGATCTTCAGGGAAAGCGGGTACTTTCTAGACTATGTGAATCTATGGGGGTTATTTCAAGAGATGTAGATAAGAATTAAACTGTTCACCTTTATGTATTGATTTTAATGTGCTTGAAAAATGTCATCCTGTATGTCTTGTGGTAATATAAAAATTCCTTTATAGCATGTAAATTCAAGCTAATGCCAACTCAACGGCCACTATGATGTTCTTTGGGCAGCACTTCAGGATAAGATCTGTTCTTGGAGCCCAGCGGCTTCAGTTTCCTTATCTGTTGGATAAAAATCCAAATAGTGAAATTCCTTAGGCTTGTGTTGAATCTTAAAGGAGTCGAGGCATACCATGTTCTTCAGTGGTGACAGGGACATAATATGTGTCCACAGAGTGGATGAGAGGTCCTCTGGATAAGATAGAGATAAATCACCGAGAGCAGAAGCCAGGGTAGGAACTCCAAAGAAGCACAGCTCCACTCTTGATTTTTCAAGTGAATTTGATTGAACTTGTATTTACATCCATGATGTATGCATGAACTGTGGTACTGCTCATTTGCGTGGCAGCCGCAGTGACCCCCCAATGTTTCCTCCAGCTCTTGGGAATTGTTATGTCTCTATAGATTTTTCTAGAGTGTCTTCTAAGTGGGATCATGTGGTAGCTTTTTTTCATTTAGCAACCTCATTACCTTTTGTGTCTATTCTGCTCACATTCCTGGTTTATTTTTTTCCACAAATACAATTGAATCCTATGGTTGTACCACATCTGCTTTTTTACCAGGAACTAGCCTTTTACACATCACTTGATAAAATTCACACACTCTTTTTCCTTTATCTCCCTATGAGGTAGAATTATGTCACCTCAGAGGAAAAGCAGGCACCTTTTCCCCAAAGCCGTCAGAGCCTCCATGATTCTGTTTATGGCTTCTCAAGGAAGTTATGTACAGAGCCTTCTGAGATCACTGATGAAACTGTTCTTGTACTTCTCAGGGACCATGAGGAGGAATGAGTCATCTCCACTGCCAGGGCCTGCCTTCCTCCCAGAGGATGACATCTACTTGGCAGCCCGGGCACATGGAGTACTAGGCTGGAGCAGCTCGCCTTCATCCCAGTCGTCCTCAGAATACCAATCCTATTCTCAGTACCAGTCCTGGGCCTCCAGCAAGTGCGAGGAGGAGCAGGATGCGCCCCCTGAGAGTGTGTGTGCCCTGTACACGCACGTGCAGACTGTGCGTGGTGTGGCAGTGGCTTGGGAGACTGATGATGGCTTTGAGCCGGTCACCAGGAAGCCTCTCATCCGTGAGGCTGAGTTCATCAAGCGTCAGAGGCGGAAAGGTTCCTCCTTTGAGATGGCCTCCAACACAGATCTGCGCTGGGAGCTGGAAGCCTGCAAGCACTACTGTCCGCAGGCCGAGGACCCCGAGGACTGTTGCTTGCAGGAGCTGCGAGCACCGCCAGACTGGCTTGTCACCACCAACCATGGCCTTCGCTGTGTAGCCTGCTGCAGAGTCTTCCCCACACTGGAGGCGCTGCTGGACCACGCCCAACACGGCATCCGCGATGGCTTCAGTTGCCAGATATTCTTCGAGGAGATGCTGGAAAGGAGACGGGCTCGGGAGCAAAGGCAGGATCAGCAGCCTGTAGAGGAGGAGCAGAGCCCTTCAGACAATAGTGAATGTTCCAAGCTATGCACCAAGGACCTTCCTCAGCAGCAGCAGCCGCAGCAGCAGCAGCAGCAGCCACAGCAGCCGCAGCAGCAGCAGCAGCAGCAGCAGCAGCCACAGCAACAGCAGCAGCAGCAGCAACAGCAGCAGCAGCCGCCGCCACAGCAGCAGCCACAGCTGCAGATGCAGCAGCAGCAGCCACAGCATCCACAAGGGAAGTAGAGATGGGAGGTGAGGTGCCCACCCTCCCTCCAGTATCATGGGTTGCTGCTCCTTTTCCAGTCCAGCAGGACCAGGGCCACCAGGGCAGGGGGAGAGGACCAAAGTGGTGGCAGGAAAAGCCATCCGCGTGGTACATGGAGCAGTAAGTGGGGGCAGTAGGCGCCTTTCCCCCCAGGTGCAGCATTTCCACCAGAGTCCATTTCAACAGCAAATTCAAAGGAGAGGGCTTCAAGAGTTCCTGACGGTGGATGCAAAATAAGAAACATTGGAAGAGGTGGCCACAGGGATTTCCATTTTTGCTGAAGGATTGACAGTCCGCATTTGCTGTTCAAGTACATGTGACTCACAAGGAGCCAACTGCAAATGAAGCTTCAGCCCTATTTTTTTCATTGTTAGGAATCTGTCATATGCCCTAATTCTATGTCTTACATTGTTGGAATTAAACTTGAATAAGACAAAGTGGTACAAAGTGTCTGAGTGAACGATGCTACCAGGTTGGGTACATAAATGGATGTTTGGGGGAGATTACCAACTAACAGATGTGGGAGACATGTAATTTTGCATAAGATGGTGTTTGGATTCTTCTGGCTCATCAGTTCAACCAAATTCATTTCAAATGTTGCCACGACACTGGTTTGAACCCTTCTCCTAAACAGTGCAGGGCTACAGTATGCAAAACCGAGACCCTAGTCAGGGCCACTGGGATAGGTATCTGACTGATGATGCAGCCTGTGTAGGTCTAGTAATCCTTATTAGAAGTGCCTGGAGTCCAAGAATTTTACACTCTTCCAGAAGTGGCCTTGTCCACATATACTTAGTGAAATATCTTGGGAATTGGACCTTAAACAAAATATGCCTTATGAACACCCTATACAAGCGGGTCCATGAGAGAATCTATTTAGCACCTGTACTTGCTTTTCGCTGGGTTCAGTCATACGAGGTCAAATGTGAAGTTTTACCCTTGTGACACCATGTTGGTACTCAGAAAGTTTCAGACTTGGGAGCAGTTCACAGTCTGGATTTCAGTTTCTGGGGTTGGAGATGCTCAACCTGTCTGGAAGCTCCATGATGCCCATGACAAAGTCAATTGCAAAGCAAAGGGTTAGTCTCATCAAGAATGTCCAAGGGCCCAAGGGGAGGGTCCCTAAGACAAGATGTTTGATGAGAAGGTGTCTGTACACAGTATAAGCCAGGCAGAATCCTACCCAGGAGGGTTTCACAATGACAGCGTTGCTGACACTGTGAGCCAAATGATTCTTTGTGGAACCTTCCTGTGACAATCAAAAAAAAAAAAAAAAAAAAAAAAACCAATCAAGGTAGTAACTGCCACAAAGGTTAAGATTGCCCCGGGTTGAGAACCCATGAGCTGGGCAAAATGAGGACCTTGGAAGAGGGAGTGACTTGGTGCATTCAGGGATGTATCAGCTGCTTGACTCAGCTGCAGAGCGGGAGGTATTGCTCTCTGCACTGTCAGTGAAGACTTTGACACTTACCGCGTGGCCGGCACAAGCATAAGAAAAGGTCAAAGGAATGAAATCGGCTGTAGGTGCAGGAGTCCATATGGCCAGAGTGTGTGTGTGTGTGGGGGGGGGCGAACTGATTAGAAATAATTGCAAACATCCTTGTCCCTGACCTAGAGGACCCGCAGAACTTGCCTGGGGCACTTTTCATCTGCCTTTGCACTATCTGTTTTACTTTCCATATTGAAGTCCTGCTGGCATTTCTTAAAGTGTCTAAGATTTCAAACCTCAGATCCTTGGCACACGTACTCAAGTGGGATGGAGTTCTCTCAATCGTGTCCCCATTGCTGTGTGTGCTGGTTTAAGTGACAGCCCCAGGCCCACATGTTTAAAAGCACAAGGTAGAGTGTGAGAATCGGGATAGTAGCAAAAGGAGAATGTGAGAGGGGGAAGATTGTAACTCAGGGCACAAGTCAAGGCCAAGAATGGTGATAATTTGGATGGGACAAGAATGAGTTCATTCAAGACATATTTGGGGGCTTGAAGATGAAAGAAAGGGCATGCCATGGTGAGGTCTTCAGTTGACAGCAGAAAGTTATGTTTGCTGAATTGTGGGAGACTTGGGTGGAAGATTGGAGTGTGTCTATGTGGACATGTGTGAATGTGTGTGAGCATGTTTGTGAGCATGTTCTGTGCCTTACTTGATTGTGTCTGTGTGTGAACATGGTGTCCATGTGAACATAGTTTGAGACAGTGGTCAGTTGGAACATGTGAATTCTAAATTCTAACAGCAAATTTAAGTAGAGATATTGATTGTAAAGTTGTCTCTGAGTTAGAATAGCAGACAAGTCGAAGTTGGAACTGTAAATAAGGACACTAGCAGAATTCCAGCAGATGACAGATGAGACTCTAGGGTGCTATAGTGGAGTTAGAATCTTTGATCTGGGAAATAGAACTGGGTAGGTGAGGCTAGGGACATGGTTCAACTATTGAATGCTAGATTTACACCCAAAAGGTCAAGAAATGGGGAGGGAGTACTTCATAGAATTCTTTTTCCTGAGCCAACTGATGTAAGGAAATAAGTGTTCATGCTAATGAAAATAACCCACTGGAGACAGAAAGAGAGAAATGCGGGACCCAGGTTGGGGGGGTGGCTAAAAGAAAGAAAAAATATTGACGTGAAAGTAATGAGCTTTGGGTCGTGTTGCACACATGGGTGGTAGTTAGGTCAACTAGGGCTTGAGAGTGTAAATCATGAAATTCCTACCTTTCAGCAATATCAAACAGCTTTTGGATGTTAAGCAAATCAGACGACATTTGTGAAAGACACCAGTGAACACAGTGAAGAATGGTGAAGAGCAGCATAGCTGGGGACAAGGGACCCACGCCATCCGGCAGCTGGAAGAATTCAAGGGAAATTTGGAGGCTTGTAACTATGGAGTCATTGAGACCTGGTGTTTTCTCTGGGAGTGTGGTAATGCTAGAACTAAAAGAATGGAGTAGAGGTTGAGGAAAGAGGAAGAGATGAATTGGGATGTTGAATGGTACAGAATGCAGAAGAGTGATACGTAAGAAAGAATGGAAATGATTTGTGATTACCTACACATGTATGGTTAACTGAGACCATAACATACCCATGGGTCTTAGGTAGGACGTATTCCTTCTGTTAATTCCAGAGAACCTGCCATGAAGACCTGATCAGTTTTAAAAGGTTGTCTGAACGAATGTACTTTGAAAGATGCTAGAGGATCTATATTGTCTGAGCTATAGAAAAGCAATTTCTGAGGGACTCAGCTGAATGGGCAGGTAGAATCCAAGACGCTAAAGGAAGATAAGACCACAGTAGGTGAAAAAACTGAGGTCAGACATAATATAGCTCAATTCTAGAGTTTCAACGTTTAAGACATATTTACATATGTTTAACCCTGATATTCTAAAGACTTTTCATTGTTTAAGTTGCCTTATTCATAGTAAATCATATGCATTCTCTATAAACCCACAAAATGCAGTTCCTAGCCTTATCTCTTTTTTTTCTGGTGAATAACCTAAGACTTCATCAAGGTCACATGGCTATGCATGGCAGAGCAAGGTTTCGCCTACAGCAGCTTGACTCCAAATAGTACTGTACCTATGACACTGAGACTCCAGCTTGGATGGGGAGATAAATGAAGGTGTCTAGGGTTTTCAAGGGACCTCAAACATTTGAAATGATAAATCACCTTAAATTTGTTGCTTTCCCAAACCATAGGGGGTAAGATAGAACTCATTTACCAAAACTTATGATAACAAAGCCTGGTAAGGATGGTACTAAAAATCAAATGATGTATTAATCTCATACACACACACATGACCATCAAATTTAACCAAGTATAAAAAGGTATAATTCACCTTGACTGAGTTCAGGCTATCTCTGAGATAAGGATAATTAAAAAGTTATTACATCTGGAAATAATTAGCATTGACAGAGCAATTGTGATTCTCAATAAATATGAAAAAGACAGGACAGTTGAGACTCTCGGTCCATGCCACGCCCACTCTAGGACATGCTGTATTGTGCACTTGCATATCCTCCTTCCTCATAATGCCTGTGCTTAAATCCATCTTAAAACTCCTTCTTACTAAATTCCAGCTGCAAAAAAATATAAAAAGTGACAATATGCAATAAGCAGAGGGAAACACACATTTGTGATAAATGCTTCTCTGATACAGGCATCAAACAAGATAATTCAGTGGGGAAAATTAATCCCTTTGGCAATTAAAACTAGACACAATCTGCAGGCAAACAGTGAAATTGGGGAGCTGATGAAATGGCTTAGTGGTTAAAAGCACTTGGTGTTCATGGAGAGAACCTAGGTTCAATTCTCAGAATTTGTATAACAACTTACAACTGCCTGTAACTCCAAGGGGCTTAATGCTACCTTCTGGCCTCCATGGGCACCTGGACTCATGTGATGCATATATACCTACTCAGGTATGCACACATGCAAATTAAAACAAGTCTTTAAAAAATAATAAAGTTGTATCTTTATCCCACCCTCCCACACACACACACCACAGTCATAAAATCTGAGACTTGACTACATGGAAGTTGATATGTGAATACTTAGAAGCAAACTGCTCATAGAATAAAAATGGAAAAACATAACCTACATGTCCACCCAATGGCAATCAGATAAAACAAATGCAGTGCGTATCCTCAATGGGATATGATTCAGCTATAAAATATGCACTGGTCTACTTCACACATGAATGAAATGTGAAAATCCTGTGAAAATGTGAAAGAAGCCATCCATAAAAGGCTACCTAATGTGCAATTCTGCACATGTTACATATTCAAATAGATGAATTTATAGAGACAGTAAGCTTATTAGCAATTGCCAAGCATTCAGCCAAAGGAAGGCGTGTGAGTGATGCTAACCTCTATGGTGTTTCTTCTTGGGGTGATAAGAACATTCCAGAATTAGCAGTAATAGCACAAAGCTTAGTAACTACAATAAGGAACTCCACTGCAAACTTGAAAAGTTGAATTTTATGGAATATGGATTATATCTTAATAAAACGAGTTAAACAACACAATTACCACTGTGAGTCAGCAGTGGGCCTTAATCTAGTGTAACTAGTGACCTTAAAAAAAGAGGAGGCGAAAGCATAAAGCTGTACAGAGAAAGGTCACGTGTTAGCTCCGCCCCTTCTCAGAAAGGGAAGTGTTAGCTTTCTGTTACTATGGCAAACATTGGGATGACCCACTTAAGGAAACAAGAGGTTTGTTTTAGATCACAGTTTTGGAGATTTCAGCTCATTATATGTGTTGTTCCTGTTGCTTTTGGGTCATGGTAGGCGGATTACTACAGGGGAGCAGATCTCGATGGACACAGAGCACAAGAAATGTGTTTGCCAGGCAGCTGGGTAGAAGGAAAAGGAAGACGAGACCAGGCCCCACACCCCATTTAAGGACACATAGCAATGTCTAAAATGAAGTCTCTCTCTCTGTCTCTGTCTCTCTCTGTCTCTCTGTCTCTGTCTCTGTCTCGCTCTGTGTGTGTATGTGTGTAGTATATGTGGGATGTGTGCATGTTTATGAGTATACGTATATGTGTAGGTGGCTGTGATTGTGGCTGTTGGAGGTCCTTAGGTGTCTCTCCTCAGGAGCCACTGATCTTGTGTGCTGGTCTCTGACAGAGTCTCTGACTGGAACCTGGAGCTTACAGATTCATGGCTCCAGGGATATCCAGATCTTCGATCTCAGGTTTATACTATCGTGCCCAGATTTTCATATGGATGCTGATAATCAGATGCATAGTGCTATGATTGTATTGCAAGCACTTTATTGACTGAGTTTTTTCACTAGCCTTAAAGGCCATACCTCCTAAAGGTTCTATCGCCTCATATTCCCTTAGGGCCAGTCTGATGTGGGAATCCCTTTCTGTATGCTGTGAATCTCAATCTTTAAATAAAGGAGCTGTTTTGGGCCATGACAGGCACCATAGAAGAAGTAGGAGGAGGAATCAGAATAGGTAGGAAAGGAATGGCGGAGTCAGAGGCAGATCAAGCAAGCCGCCTAAGAAGAAACATGTAAGGAACACAGGTGAGCCATGGGCCACATGGCAGACAGATTAATAGAAATGGGTTGATTTAAGATGTAAGAGCTAGCTAGCAATGTGCCTGAGCCATAGACCAAACAGCATGAAGTTAATATAAGCGTCTGGGTCATTTCTGGGGGCCTGAGTGGCGGCGGCAGGTTGCTAAGGGGTCTCAGGCAGCAGGTCTGTGGGTCTGGCTGCCCGAGACCAAAAAAATCGCTCTGCAACACCAGTCCTTTAACATACAGCCCTTGCAGAATCATGTAAGGCCTGTACTATAGGAGAGGATGGCCCTTTATAACCCAGCGGAAAGGCAGGACACAAAAGAAACCAACATTTGGTGATCAAGACCTGAAACTTAACTTTACTTCTAGACTTCTAAACTCTAAATCTGTGAGACAATGCATTCATGTTCCTTTTATACGTGATCTTAGCCAAAAGGCTGAAGAGCAATCATTTATATTCCTTTTAATAGCCTATCTGTGGCTTTTTGTGACAGTCCATTTGGCTGGACCTGAAAAGAAGGAGCCAGAGGATGGCAGCAACACCTAGGGATGAGTGAGCTTTCCTTCTTGGTGTTGAGGACAAGCACAAAGCAAGCGCTTTGTAGTATCTGTGGCTGTAAGCACTAGAGGTGGCAGAAACTTCACAGAATAAGTGGATAACGTTTGGTTCTGAGTGGCCTCAAGTCTAGAGCAAGCATCATAGTCACCTATCAGAAGATTTGTAAAAGGATTGGGTGTGAATGCATGGTGATGTTCTACTCGCCCTTTCTTTCCTTAGAGCCTTATCAGAAAACCCCACAAGGAAAGAAGCCGGGCGCAGGGATGGGGAAGCTATGTTGAGCTAAGAGGTCTGTGAAAGTGTCGTGTTGAGATCTCAAAACCTGGCAAGCCCATGTTGTGCATATATTTATAGGTGTGAGAGTGCGTGTGAGCACAAGAGCCCATGTGTGCCTGTGTTGGTAGGTATGAGAATGTGTGTGTACATAAAAAGCTGTGTGTTGGTGGGCTTGGGAGTGTGTATACATGTGCATGACATCATACTGTTCTGCATTGACACTAACATGAGGCTTGAGGAGGAACATAGATCTATGGAAGGTCCCCAGATGGCACATGTTCCCAAGGTGTTAACATTCTCTGAAGAGCTTTCTGGAATCTTCCAGGTGCAAACAAGGCAGTGTGAGCTAAGGTACTGTCATCAGTAGGAGAAGAGCATGAGAGGCCTATGAGAATTGCCCACAGCTGGATGGATGGTCCAGTGGTTAAGAGCGCTAGCCACTCTTTCTGAGGACTTGGGTTCTAATTCCCAGCACCCACATGGCAACTTACATGTCTGTAACTCTAGGACCATGGGGATCCTACACGTTCACACAGACATACATGCAGACTAAACACCAATGCACGTGAAATAAAATTTAAAGGAATTGCCCAGAGCAGCATCAAGTGGAGTCCTGTCCTTTCTTAGGGTCAAGAATACATTTACTAAAAATGCATTGTCTCAAGTTACTGCTGCTAAAATGATTTAAGCAGCATAGACATAGATGTCTGAGTTTATAGTTGCCTTACAACTGTAAAGCAACACATTTGTACATTAAACACACAATTACAATAAAAATAAAATACAGACTACATTAATTTATTATGGTGGCTTGTGAAACTGAGTTGCTGCTTATAGAAGTTTAGGGCTGAATATGGCAGAAAGCATCCTGGAATGGCAGTGTCTCACCACCATGTTCTGGACAGTGAGGCTATCACTCCAGCAGGGAGCTTATGGCTCTGTGTGTCCAGCTCTGCTGACCATCCATCCTTTCGTTGACCTCTGTTGCTCCCATAAGCCTTTTGGTCTGGAATTACTGAAGTCTGGGAGTCTCCACTTCTACATACAGATAATCATAATTCTGCCTGAGCACGTCTGCACCATTGTGCCAATCTCGGTAAGATGCCTCCATCTTCCATTTCCAAATTCTTAGGTTAAAATGGAACTTTCTGATAGCCAGTTCCTCATTTTAGATCTATTATGCAAAAATTTCTCTGAAATTGGAGGGAGGATTGTATACTCAATAGCACCTTAAAATAACTCAACTATAAAAATTTGCATGGTATCTTACATAACCATAGGATGCTTATACCCAGCTATAAGTTAAAGTTAAAACTGAGAGCTGAGTGGTGATACATGCCTTTATTCTTAGCGCGTGGGAGGCAGAGACAGGCAGATCTCTGTAAGATCAAGGGGCCTATAGAATGAGTGAGTTCTAGAGCATCCACGACCAGACAGAGAAACCCTGTCTCAAAAAAATAAATAAATAAAAGAAAAAAACCCAAAATAAATAAACAAATGTGAGAGTATCTTAAGTAGTCTGCAAACATTTTTTGTTTGCATGTGGTATGGGTTCGAGAGTATATGTGTGGCACATGCGTATAAAAGTGCACATGTATGTATGTGTGTATGTGAGTGGAAACTCAAGGGTCATATTCAGTCTCCTTATCAGTCAGTCTCTGCATTATATCCCGAGTCAGGCCTATACTGAATCTGAAATTAATCTTTTCTCTCAGTCTGACCCTGGGATTTCCTGTCTTGGCCTTCCTTGGATTGGGATTACAGGTGGGCTACTACACCCTGCCAGTTTTCACATAGATTCTAGAAAGCAGTATTCCAGTACTTAGCTTACAAGGTAGGCTTCAGACCCTCTGAGACAGCTCTGCGCGTGCTTGTGTGTGTGTGTGTGTGTGTGTGTGTGTGTGTTAATGAAATCTGGTATTGGCCAGGCTGTCTTCGAACTCCTAGACTCTAACAATCCTCCTGCCTCAGCCTCCCAAGTAGCTGGGACCATAGGCACACGACACAACACTAACCATAAACACTTGATCATTTCTAAATTTTATTTCAAAGCACACCAAAACTTGCAATGTTGGTACAATTTATTATTCAAGTACAAATTACAATTTAAGAGTTTTATGCTCTTCACTTAGCGTCTCATCTTCACATTGGGCTCTTCTCTCCATGTGTGTATCTCTCTACAGATACTTTAGAATATGTGTTATGAATACATATTGTTTTTATATCATTTACTTGTCTGTTTCAAAGCAACTTTTTCAGCATCATGTCTGTTAAGCCAAACACCAAGTGCCAACATCTATAGTAGTATTATGTTGTTCCATTGGAAATAGTTGTCCCACCCACTGGTTTAATAAAAAAGCTGATCGGCTGAAGGAGGACAGGAAGTGTGGGCGGGGCTACCAGACTAAGAAAACTCCGGGAACAAGAAGAACAGAGCAGAGATGCCTCAGAGTTGCCAGACAAACCAAAAGATGCAGAGGACAACTATGCTGCTCTGAGAAAAGGTACCGAGCCGCATGGCTGAACAGGATAAGATTCATGGGTTAGATTAAGGGTAAAGAGCTAGCACGTTATATGCTCAGGTCAATCAGCATACAATTAATGTAAGCATCTGTATGTCTCTGCGGGACTGTGAGACTGTGGGTTTGCAGGTATGTGAGTATGTGAGTCCAAACCTGAGGCTGCGCCTGAAAGTCCAAGTCAGAAATCTCATACTACAAATTGACTGTGGGTAGATCACTCTGATATCTCTGACTATTTTTATTATATTTGAAAATATCCCCACAAACATCAACACATTGGGTTCCAGAAACATCTAGAAAGTCAAATCATGTAATATACAATTTGTTCTGTTCATGCACAAATTTTTCCAACACTATCAGTAATATCTTTTAGGCAATTATTTTCTGATCCACCATACACTGGTCCTTTTTAACTGCCTCTATTTTATGTGACTCCTGTAGTTTTTTGCTCAGCAAATGTTTTATTTGTCAAAAGTATAAGAACTGGTCTGGGATGCTTAGTGCTGTATCTGAGAACTGATAGTGGGTTGTAAGGCACAGTGTGCTGTGATATAGGTGGCCTGTCCCATTCTTACTTGCTTTATTCTAATCCCCTCTCTCTGGAGCGTTTGACCCTGAAGCTTCCTTTTCTACCTCTAGTGAACCAATCCAGATTGTTATATCCAGTTGTCCCAAAGAGTCATTGGCACCAGAGACACTTACTGCTGAGGCATTGTAAGTGGTTTGAGCACATATCCTGGACAGGGAAGTATAAAAACCTAGGTCCCAGCTGGTAAACTAATAATTTTGGTGGGTGATGGTAATGTCTTGGTCTCTGCGTATGAACGCATGGGCACATGCATCCACTCACACACTCACATGCATGTAACACACTCATCTATATGCAAAGAAAAGAAGTCATGTGGTCTATTGAATCCTGGACATGTCTTGGCTACATTTTGTATCTCAGTTTATTCAACTCTTGCAGATGGGATGGAATAGGTCACTGGCTCCTTCTTGCATGCAAAGTAGTTTCTGTGCTGTTTCCTGGAAACCTTGGAGGGAAGTTTGCATTCTTGGACTGTAGGACTCAGTTTGACCCTGAACTCATTCCCACCCCCACCTCACATGCATGTGTGCATGTGTGTGTGCGCGTGTGTGCGTACATGTGTGTGTGTGAGAGAGAGAGGGGGGGAGAGAGACAGAGATAGAGAAAGAAAGAGACTCAAGGTCCTATGTGTGCTTGGTGAGCATTATATCACTGAGTGAGATATCCCCACCCTTCTGGGGGTGGAGGTAAGGAGACAAGATCTTGTTAAGTAGACCAGGCTGACAGTCTTCCAGCTTCAGTCCCCTGTAGCTGGGATTGCAGAGTTGTGTGCTGCTAGTCCTTACTTCTTGCCCTGGTGCTGACCCATCTGCTCTGCAGCTGCCTTGCCATCCTGGGCTTCCACAGACCTGGCTTTGTAATGGAGCTGCTGTTTCCATCCTGGCTGTTTGGATGTTTAGTCCAGTCCCTGGGAAGTTTTGCTCCGAGGGAGGCGATTACCCAGATGGCAGGTCCCAAAGGAATCAAATAGCCCCACTGGCCTGACCAGCAAGAGTGGACGGTCCATCCTGGAGTTCCCCTGAGGTCAGCACCCACTGGCAGGACCTCTCTTCATTTTTCCCCAGACCCTTTGAGTGCTTTCTGCTTTCTCTTCCCGTAGTGACTGATCCCTGTCCTCCTTCCCCCTCCCTACGGTCCACGATTCTGGGGACCCACAAGGGCCTACCAGCTGTTGCTCTTCTGTTCTGAAACTCTACAAAGAAACCCCAGACGCATAAAATGATTGCATCGGAGTAGGGTGTCAAACTTGACCTGATTTGGTACACAGCACTAGGAGGGACAGACCTCTGCCATAGATCAGCAGACAATTCTTCCACATAGTTTCCAAACTTTTCTGTGTGAGCCCTTTAACTTTCCAAGTCATCACCCAGCCCCCAGCTCCTCCAGGTTCAAGGCAAAAATAGAAAACTTCCTCTCGCAACTCCAGTAAGCCTCAATGGGTGTGCCTGGGGAGCAGAGGACCAGAGTCAGGGTTTGTGGACCTCTCTTAGGAATAACCATGTTGTGGGGTCAGGGGGATCAAAAGGCCGTCAAGGAGAACACAGCGTCTTCAGCTCTGTATTCCCGGAACCTCCCGAGTGACCTCAGTTTGCTCATCTGAGACTTGGGCGTGGTGAAAGGGGACTCCATGGGCTGGCTGAGCCACTTGATGGAGGGGCAGGTTCTCCAACCGGGCGGCGAGGACCCAGGGACCCAGCAGCGCGGGCTGGGACGGTGGCAGGAGGAGGCCGAGGGGCGGGCTAAGCCCGGCGGGCGGAGGCGCTCTCCCGGGTCACAGCGCCCGGCGGCGGCGGCGGCGGCGGCGGGAAGATGCGGCTGCGGCTCCTGGCGCTGACGGCGGCCGTGCTGTTGGGTCCGGCCCCGGGTAAGGGCGGCACGGCGGGCGGCTGCGCGGGAGGCCGGGGCTCGAGCAGGAGGGGAGGCCGGAGCTGCGCGGCGTCCCGGCGGCGCACTTCTCTCGGACCGGCGGCTGCACAGCAGCGCCCACCCAGGTCTCCGCGGTTCCCCGGTCCTGTGGGCGTCCCGCGGTGGGGACCCGCTCTCCGGACAGCTCCGGGTCCCCTTCCGAGCCGCAGGCCGCGGAGCACAGGGAGAAACCAGCCGGATCGGAGCCCTAAGTTGGCAGCTTCTTTCTGTCTTCCGTGGCAGGCAGGACCCGCGGTTGCTACCAGCACCAACTTTCCCTTAACTATCTTTGGGGATGCTCCGAAAATGAGGCCAGGAGCGACCGGATTGTTCCAGCTGGGTGGGCGCTGAGGACTTGGATTTGAGTCTTCTGTGATGGTCAGACCTGGTTAGAGAGGGTGTCCTAGACTTCATCTAGCTGGGTTCTTTCCCATAAACACACTGCTCTGGGGGCCACTTCTGCTGGCTTGCGTGGAGCTTTACAGTTCCCACTTAGAGTTGCTGAAGAACCTTCTCTTCCTTCCTCGGGTCCAGGCTGGCTAGATTAATAGTCATGGATACATTAGTGACTCTCCTTTCCCAGGTGACTGCCAATGTCAGGGGCACACCACCTCGTTCAATCACAAAGTATTTCAAAGTAAGAACCTCAAATATTTATTGATCCAAGTACTTCGCAAAGCAATGGCACAGTCTATTAGCCTCTGAGGAGTTTTATTCCCTATTTTTTTAAATGAAGAACTGAGGCACAGACCTGAAAAGCAGAATCCTTTGGATTCTGTCCTGGACGTACTTAGGGCCACTCTGTAGCTCCTGCTTGTGTGGCCCTCAGCCTGTGCCTGTCATGGACTCTTTGAAATGCTTCCTCTAAGATTCCTCACCTCTCTCTGCAAGGGAGAACCCAGAGTATCCTCTTAGTGTATAACCCGCACCCGTAGCCTGTGCAGCCTTCCACCTCCATCTGAGGTAGAGTGGAGTTTGTTGAACACCCAATTCTACTATTCATCCGTAGTCACTAAGTCCAGGCTCTGGTGGAGAGTGGTAGTTAGGATTTGAAGTCAGGTCTCCAAGGTTTGAATTTCACCCTGACAGGTGGGCTGTGTGAACTTGAACAAATTGATCAGCCTCTCTGGGCTTCTCTTGGCTGTAAAGTGAGAATTGGCACTAATGAAGATAAAGGGAGAAAATGCTTCTAATTGCCTTAGAACTGTGTTTGGCCTGAAGTTCCCTTGAGCAGATGTCCACCTCTGTATTGTTATTGTTAGGTGCCTTTTTTTTTTTTTTTGGCTCACAGTGAGTGTCATGTGGGCTAAGTCTGTTTGGTGCTTCTCATCAACCCCCGGAAGCTGCAAGCCACTCAAGGGGAGCAAAGCAGGCCATATATAGTGCCATGTCCACCTTCCTGGCCTGCTCCTAGCTGTGGCTGCTTTTGCATCCCAGGTGAAGCCTTTGCTTCCTGCCCCTGGGGGCTGCTGCAGCTTCAGGAGAAGACAATGCTCTCTGAAGCTCCATGGAGTTCCTCTCAGAGAGCTGTGCTCATCCCATTCATGGCACCACCAAAACACACAAAGCAGTGATTAGAGCCTGAATCTCATCCCCAGGAACCTGAGGCTCATGCAGAAGCACAAAGGGCAGTGTAAGTTATCAGGTCCTGAGCAATTAGACAAAAACGAAAAAATTAGGGGCTTTTCTTCAAATATATTAAATCTTCAAGCAATGATCACTGAAGGCTAAAGCCACTAGGCAGTCATGTTCCTGTGGCTTTTTCATGCATGCTCCAGGGCAGTGTGGGGCTGCTTTCTGTTGCTCTACCCCCACAGTTCACCCATGCAGACTTCCAGCTCACCATAGTGTTACACTTGCACTTTCTACATTACTTTCCCACTGTTTGTGTGAAGAAGCCCAGGCTCTGAGAGCCCCATTCCTAACAGAAGCAGGTTTTTAGCCAGGACACCAACTCAGGCTCTTTACCCATCATTTCTTTGCTCTCTGCTTCTTCTGTAGCAACTGGAGAGACCTGGGACCATGTAACTTCCAGTGCCCAGGTTTTGAGAGATGCCTGAGACTTTCTGGAATCAGAGCACACTCATGGAAGGGATGGAATCATGGCTGCAGGAATCTTGTCCTTCCTTGGATCAGCGACATCCATTTCTATATGTCATTCATTGTAACCTTCCTTTTTAAATAACTGGTTTTTCATTGGGGTAGAGTCCCTGCCAGAAGGCTATGAGCAGGAAGGGAAGTCAGTCTAGGCCATAGTAGGATATAGTTCACAAAGAAATACTCATCTTTTTACTTCCTGTCTGCACTTAGTTCTTCCAGCCTCAGGGACTCTGCATAGTAAGACCCTCTTTCTTAAAGGTTGTTTCTAGCTCATGACTTTTCTCTTCCTTGATTCCAAGATAACCTTCAGCTGATAGCTGTATTCTTAGGTCACTTTAACCCCAGGGCCAAGATCAGGGTTCACCCAGGATTTTTCTAGATCCTGCATGTTTCCTCTCTAGCCAGTGACATTACAGTTGTCAAAGCTCTCCTTTGCCCTGGTGAGAAGCTGTTTCCATATGGTCAACCGAGGATGTGGAGACAGGGGAGGCAGAAACTGAGTGAGAAGGTATAATGTGGCGGGAGTCTACCTCTCACCCTAGCTCTCTGCAGTGTATGTTTATAAAGCAAGCGTTTACCTTCTGCTTCAGGCTATTATGACAGATTTTTTAGGTCAGGAAGTGAGGGCCAGCTCTGCATAGCTGCTACATTATGTCCACCGGAGTATGAAGGACAGTGATGTCTATCCTGTCACTCATGCTGGCCCAGCACTCAACTCAGTATACCTTTTCTGCACACAGGTTGTACATGCTCTGCCATTCAGTCTGTCTGGCCTGTGTGTCGACCTCCCACCCCCCATCATGCCTCTCCACCCCCCTGCTTTCTGCTCAACCATAGGGGACCCAATAACCATGGCTGGATAGGAACTGTTCAGCTTCTCTCTACAAGTATTGAAAACGAGCACTTGAACTTGAGAAGTCCGTGCTGTGTATGCTCATCCTTTCCTGGCTGGGCCTATGTTCCAGCTGTCTGCATATAAGCCAAGCTTCCATATGTTTATGCGTGGCATAGGGAGCCTCCAACTTCAGGGCTGGGGGTGCTTGCTCATGGCACCTGGCTTTTACAGGGACCCCCATTTCTGAGAGCCTGTGACTTCCAGCCAAGCTTTTCTGACAGCCTGAGGTGCTCAGCCATCTCGGGTTTAATGTCTCTACATCTGTCTTTTGGTACATGACAAGGATAAGGACAGGTGGAAGGTGATGGGTTAGGATGAGACTTCATCATCAGGGCTGTATGCAGTTGCCTGCTACCACATCAAGTGGCTTTAACAACAAACATGTATTGACTGACAAGGGGTGAAACCTGCAATCAAGGTGTGTGTGTGTGAGGGAGAGGGGGTTCTCCCAAGGCATCTCTGTTTGGCTGTGGTGATGTCTTCTCGCTGTATATGCCTATGTCTCTTCTATGGTCACCAGTCAAATTGGTTCACATTGTCTCTGGGCACACCCTAAGTATCTCACTTAACTTAGACTTTACTGCCAAATATACCCATACTGGGAGGCACTAGGGGTTAGTACTTCAATGTAACCAATAGCCTACAGTTCTTCACAATTCAGGTCATGAGGAATGTCTTTGCACTGCCATGAGAGACAACAATGTTTGGACCATCTATAAGAGAACATGAGGTGAGGGGAAGGCAGAAAGGCAGGCTAAGAGAAAAGGGTTCAGCCCCTTTGTTTCTAGAAGTTGGGGATTGGGCCTTGAGCCTGAGCCACGGGAGGACAGGAGCAGAAGGGTTACGAATTTGCCTCCAGGATGGAATCTGGCCTCCCGTGGGGACAGGAACACTTGGCACATTCTCTTCATTTCAGTCACTATAAATAATCCCCTCTTCATGTCGAGCTAATGGGAGGGAGGGGAGCCTGGAGTACAGGGTTCCCTCTGCTTTCATCCCACCCATGTTGTTTCCATTTCCTCTCTTCCCAGCCCCTCTGGCTCCAGTGGAGAGACTTTGGGGTGGGTCAGGCTGGCCTTGGAATCTGTAAGCCAGCTGCTGCATTTTGGTGTTCTCTCTTCTGTCCATTTCTCAGTGGCTAACGGAACGGGGGTCAGCCAGGGGTCCCAGATGCCTCTCTATTCACTCAGGACTCCCAGGGGAGGCTGTCTGCAGTTCAGATGAGCCTCTGCCATCCGGGGGGGGGGGGGGGAGTGCTGTCCTCATTGACAAGGTGCCAGTCAGGTGGGTGAGATGTATGGAAGGTGTGGGCCACTGTCCCCAGGGAAGGTGGGGAACAGTCCATAGGATGCTCCCAGACAACCCAAGAGCTTTGACTTAGCCAATCAGTGCAGAGTACCCGTGGTCATAAAGTGAAACTTTAAGCCTAAGCCTTCTCAGAAACCTGTGGATCTGTATTTTTCATGCATTTTTGTGGCTCTGTCCTTCATTGCTGGAAAGAATAAATTGGGAACTCGCACAAGTGCGTAGCACCCAGTAGCCTTTTCCCCAACCAAAGGCTTTCATGGTGTGGGGTGCTGAATAAAAGCCCGCCCAATATATATTGTCCTAACGCCCCTTGCGAATGTTACCTTGCATGATAAAAGTAACTGATGGATACTACTGAGTTACATTATTCGGGAGGATCCTGTTTCGCGTGTGGCTTCTAAATGAGGCAGAGGGTAGAAGACTGTCAGAACATAACTTTCCAAATGTTAAGTTATTTAAATAACCAGGAGCATGGCCACTCTGGGTTGAATGTGACTTTATCCCCTCAGAAACTTGGGTTGGGCTTTGATCTCTATTGTGAGATACTAAGAGATGAGGCTTGGAAGATGTGGTTAGGACTCTGTCTTCATGAGTGGATGGACCATTGACGCAATCAATGGCTGTTATTATGAGGATGGCTGGGAAAGCATTTGGCTCTTAAACACCTCTGTCATGACATGTGATTTTATGTGCTACCCTGGGACCCTGCAGAAAGCTGTGGTCTAGAATGGTTCTGAGGACACCTGCATGTGAGAAGGTCCCTCCCATCAGCTTCAGGGTGGCATGACTGTGTTTTATCACCCATGATGCATCACGGGAAGTGGTTCATGAAAAAGGTACCAGTGTTCAGTGTTCAGCTTCTCTAAGTTCAGGTAGTCTGGATGCTCAGGTGGGTATTGGGCTCCACTAAAGGTTAGCCATCTCAGGAGTAGAACTGTAGCTAGGCATAGGCTACCCCTAGCTTGATTCGAGCTAAGAAATCAAAGAACAGATTGTAATAGATAGGATCTGAAATTTGGAAGCATCTTTTAGGGTGTTGGGAGAACCACGCATCTCTCTGATTTCAGAGACTCCTTTATGTTTTACTTTTAGCTTGTGTGCTTCTGTTCCAAGACCATAGAGCCAGAGTTCAAAGAAGCTACTGAGAATCCCATGTTCCTCCATTTCTAGTTGACAACTCACCACCGGTTGCATCTCTGGTCTGCTTTAGGAAACTGTGACCCACGGCCCTGTCTTCATTGACTAAAACACACCCTGGGGAGGTTAGTGGAGAAGATGGGTGTGTACTGAGTTTGCAAGAGTTTCTCCAAACCCCAATTCATATATGTAATATGTATGTTAATGGCACATTAAAACATTTTTGAGGATATGTCTGTTCTGATGGTCAATGTTTGGCTCATCGTGTGCATGAGACCATCATAGATAAGAATGTGAATGCCCATGAGGCCCATGGAAGAGCTAGCCCTTTGGTCATAGTGAGACTGGGGAATAGTGTAGAGAATACTGAGATCATTGCCTCTCCTGCCTTACGGAGTATCCAGATGCCACACAGCATAGCCTTGACTTTTGGCAATGGCCTGGCTGCATGAAGTCAGGTTTGCAGCCTTCGTTCATCTTTTCTTTTAACTGTTTTTATTTGCAGAAGTATGTGGTGCTCTCAATGTCACTGTGTCCCCAGGACCTGTGGTTGACTACTTAGAAGGGGAAAATGCTACTCTCCTCTGCCACGTCTCCCAGAAGAGACGGAAGGACAGCTTGCTGGCTGTACGTTGGTTCTTTGCTCCCAATGGCTCCCAGGAGGCCTTGATGGTAAAGATGACCAAGTTGAGAGTGATCCAGTACTATGGGAACTTCAGCCGGATTGCCAACCAGCGGAGGCTGCGTCTGCTCGAGGAACAACAAGGAGTACTATACAGATTGTCTGTCCTAACTCTCCGGCCAGCAGATCAAGGGCAGTATGTCTGCAAAGTACAAGAAATCAGCAAACATAGGAACAAGTGGACAGCCTGGTCCAATGGCTCCTCGGCAACAGAAATGCGAGGTAAGAGAGTGACTGGTGTCTCTGAGAAGGTGCGGTGTGTCGGGGTCCCTGCTTCTGTCATTATGTGAATGCGTATTGGCTCATTTGGCTCTGTTAGTATAGTACAGTTCTTGTGGCCTCTGTGAGCCACAGGCTTGTGAGTGGCTTCGTTAAGGTGAGGACAGATCTTGGGCACTGTGGTTAATGTGGAGTGTAGATGTGGAAACAAGGCCAGAGGAGTGAATGAGTGACTGCTTCCATGTATATCATATCCTACCTGAAATATTGGACTATGGGTGCTGTCAGATAAAGAGAGCTGGACCCCACTTACAGTGGTCAGATGTCCATTAGTGTTCACCTGAACTGTGCTTACTTTGAACCTGTCCTGAGACTCTGTGGTTCTGAGAGAGAGGGAGGGAAGTTAGAGGAGATGACTGCATGGGACGTTGTAGATGTCAGGGGAGTATACAAGTTTCAGAGAGGAGTGGTCTTTGTCACTTTTCTTGGTGCAGTGATCAAATACCAGACAGAAATCATGTAAAGGAGAAAAGATTTTTTATGACTTATTGTTTCAGTGTTCAGGATGCAGCCACTTGGCCCCATGCAGCTGGCCAGATTGTCACGTAGGAGGATGGGGTGGCAGCAGGTAGCTGCTCACGTCACAGCCAACAGAAAGCCAAGGGCATGATAGGGTGAGACTGGGCATGGTAGAACTCCAGGTACCCACTTTCTCCAGCTAGGTCTACTTCCCAGATCCTCAGCACCTACAGCAGCTGGGACCAAGCTTTCAACACTACGGGGACATTTCAGACTCAAAGCTAATGATATGGAAAAGCAAATGGGGTTCTTGGTCCATGTGGAAGTGTCTATGTAAGAGGTTTCCAGAAACAGGATCCTTGCTTCCCACAGAGGCCAGAAGATGAGGTATTTTCAGATATGGTCAAGTTGGTCTTTGGATGCTTGAGTTTTCTCAGGTGGGTACTGTGCTTCATCACAGGTATGCGGCCTTGAACTCTAAGTAACCTTGTCTGTTCACCTGTTTCTAAGCCGAGGTTGAACCTAGTTGAGGAAGTTCCCAAGGAAGTAGAATAGACTTTAATTAGGAAACAAACCTTTGGCAATGCCCAGCCCATAGTTCAGGGCCATGTCTCTGTGATCATTTTAACTAGGGGTGCCAGGAACCCCAAAACAGGTGCATGATGGGAGAACCTGATATAAACTTCTCGTCTTGTAAAGGGGGCATGTTCCTGATCTTCTGCCAGGTTTGGGTCTCAGCTAACTGTGAGGTTTTAAAGTCAGGGAGGGTGATGGCACCAGGCTGGAGCTTCCTGAAGGCCAATAGGATGTGAGTTTGCATTTTCCAAGTATCTTGGCTGCCAAACAGCACATTGGAAGGCTGCTGGTTCCATCTCCAGTGTTCAATATTCTAATAACGAAGACACCTCCGGCAATTTCAGTGTCTTTCTATTGAGCACTCAAATCATGTCTTTAACAGAGTCAAACTTGGATTTAATTCCACACAGCATCAAGTGATTCACAGAGCAAAACGGATTGTTTAAAATATGAAAGAGAGGTTAATTTTATCACACACAATATATGATATTAAAATCTTTAAGCTTCATTGTTTTGGTAAGCATTTTAGAAGGTGACTTATCTTCATTTGTGATATTTATTTGTACAGACCTGTGTAACAAGGGACGTGTTAAACGGAGATAATCCATGTGGGAGGTCTTTGAAGCAGCCATTTGTCTTTGGGCTGATGTTATGGTTCATGGTATGATGTATCTGCAAAAATATTGTGATACTGTGTACTTAGCGTCCTTAAGCAAATTGATTCCAGAAAACAAATGACTACTAATATAAATATGTATTTTGGCAAAGAAAACAAACATAAAAAGTCCAGTGGCTCAGGATCCAAATTGCAAAGATGACGTCTTGGCTCTACAACATGAGACTCTTTAAAAGAGTGTGTTCCTATGTGCATGAAAGTGTGTGTGTGTGTGTGTGTGTGTGTGTGTGTGTGTGTATGTGTGTGTATTTGTGTATGCATGTGTGTATGTGTGTATGTATGTATGCATGTGTGTATGTGTGTATATGTGTGTGTATATGTGTGTATGTGTGTTTGTATGTGTGTGTATGTGTGTGTATGCATGTGTGTGTATGTGTGTGTGTGTGTTTGTATGTGTGCATATGTGTATATATGCATGTGTGTGTATGTGTGTGTATGTTTGTATGTGTGTGCGTGTGTATGTGTGTATGTGTATGCATGTGTATGCGTATGAGTGTGTATGTGTGTGTGCATGTGTGCAATATATATGTCTACATGTCCAATATATCCTGTAGCTATATACCAAATCTCTTGGCAGTGGCAAATCGTACCAATTAGCATATGTAAAAAAGTAAACCATCCAGTTTATTATTTCCTGTGAATCTGCTCTAAGTGAATGAAGCTAGGTTTTTTCCAGAACATTTATTTGAAATCTTGCTTCAAAAATCTGAGGTAGCTTGCAAGACTTCACCAGAAATAAAGGTTTTTCCTTCTGTCTCCCTCCATCTCTGTCCCTCCCATTTCTCTTTCTCATTTTATTTTGTATTTTTCCCTTCTTTTTATTTTTTAAAGCAGAATAATATTCCATTGTATGTAGGTGCCACATTTTCATTATCCGTTTGTCAGTTTATGGACATGTAGGCTCTTCACTGGATCATATTCACTTGCTAGTGATGGCTGAGCAAATCTCTTTGTGGTAGGATATAAAGACCTTTAGGTGTACGCCCAGGTGGTAGAGCCTTGGCATAGATCCATTTCTAGTTTTCTGAGAAACCGCCATAATGATTTCCAAAGTGGCTTCACTTTCTTACACATCCACCAACACCATGTAAGCATCCACTTTCCCCATACCCATGGGTGTGCTCCTGGGGCCATTCCAATTGGGTGCAATAGAGTCTTTAATGTGCTTTTAATTTGTGTGTGTGTGTGTTTGTGTGTGTGTTTGATGGCTAAGGATCTTGAACACGTAAAAGTGTTTACTAGCCACTGTGTCCCCCTTTGAGAACTTTCTGTTCAGTTCCACAGTCCACTTTTCAGCTGTGTTGGTCCCTCGGTGTTTAGGTTTTTAGTTCTTTGTATAGTGCAGACACAATCCTCTGTATGGCTGCAAAGATTTTCTTCCACACTGTTGGCTGTCTGTTTCCTTAGTTATGTGGCAGCACTTTGTCGTGGGGACCACCAGAATGCAAATAATGACACAGAGACATTATTAATTATGAATGCTTGGCCTTAGCTTAGGCTTGTTCCTAATTAGTTCTTACAGGTTAAATTAACCCGTATTTTTAAATCTACATTCCAGCACATGGCTCATTATCTTTTGTCCATACTGTGCATTCTGCTTCCCCCACATCTGGCTGGGAGCTCCCTGTGTGTCTAAATTCTCTCTCTTCCTTTTTCCCCTGGAAATTGTGCCTGTTCTTTCCTGCATTGCTATTGGCCATTAGGCTTTTTATTTCACCAATCACAGCAACACATCTTTACATAAGGTACAAATATTCTGCAACATTCTTGACTACGTACTTGGGCAGAAGCTCGTTAGTTTCCTGAGGTCTCATTTGTCAATTGTTGCTCTTAATTCTTGCACAACCGAAGTCCTTTTCACAAGGTCTTTAACTCTACATAATCCTTACTTTTTTCTATAACAGATTTGGGGTGTCAGGTCTTATGTTGAGGTCCTGTATCCGTTTGGAGGTGAGTTTCGTGCACAGTGAGTGGTAAGGATGCAGCTTTATTTTTCTGTATGTTGGAGTGCTGGCTTCTCAGCACTATTTGTTAAAGGTGTCTTTTCCCCAGTGTGGTTTTTGGTGTCGCTGTATTGTATTGTATTCGGCTTCTCCGTTCTATTCCAATGATCTGTGTGTCTGTTTTGTGTCAATACCATGCTATTTTTATTGCTATGTCTCTGTGGTGTAACTTAAATCAGACACAGCGACACCCCCTTTGGTTCTGAATTGCTTTGGCTTACTTTTTGCTGTTCCCACGTACATTTTTGGATTATTTTTTATGTCTGTGAAGAAAGGACCTGGTATTTTGATTGGGATTGCATTAAATCTAATCTGTGGTTGTCTCTTAGTTCCTGTTCTATTGCTGTGAAGAGACACCATAAACAAGGAAATTCTTATAATAGAAAGGTTTTAATAAGGGGCTTGCTTACAGTGTCAGAAGTTTAGTCCATGATCATTATGGCAGGAACAGACAGATTTGACACTGGAGTAGGAACTGAGAGTTCTACAGCTTGATATGCAGGCAGTAAGCAAAGAGAGACCCTGGGCCTGGCATGCAGGGGCTTTTGAAACCTCAAAGTCAGCTCCCAGTGACACACACACCTCCTCCAACCAGGCCACACCTCCTTCAATCAGGCCACAGCTCCTCCAACCAGGCCACACCTCCTCCAGCCAGGCCACACCTCCTCCAGCCAGGCCACACCTCCTCCAAGAAGTCACCATCTCTTCCAGTAAGAACATACTTCCTAGTCTTTCCCACAAAATTCCACTAACTGGTGACTAAGCATTAAAATATATGAGCCTAAGGGACAATTCTCATTTAAACCACAGCAAGTAGGATGTCCATTTTTATAGTATTGATTATGTTGGTCTGTGAACTGGGATATCTATTTATCTTCTAATGTCTTCCTGGATTTCTTTCTTCATTATATTAAAGTTTTCATTGTAAAAGTAGGCCCTTTGTTTCTTTAGTTATGTTTATTCCCAGGTATTTTTATGACTATTTCAAATGGAACTGTTATCTTTTCCTGACTTCTTTTTTAGTGTGTTTGCTGTGTGTGTGTGTGTGTGTGTGTGTGTGTGTGTGTGTGTGTCTGATTACTACTGATTTTTGTGTGCTTATTTTGTGTCCTGTCACTTTGCTAAAAGTATTTATCAGCCTTCTGGTGGAATCTTTAGGGTGTTTTATGCGTCGTGTCATATGCAGATAGATATATTTGGCTTCCTTTCTTCCTGTTTGCACGGCTTCTGTTTCTTCTTATTGCTGTAGCTGAACTTCACGTGCTAAACCAGAGAAATGCTTCACATTTTCTGGTGATTTGTGTTGTCTAACTCGTCATCCTTTCCCATTGTGGTTGTTCCAAATTTTTTAGAGGTTGTTTCTTACTTGGCTGTGATTTATACTTGATTAATTATACAGAGCACCTTTTGGTGTCTAATCTTGGAAGTTTTTCCAACCACATTCTTATAAAAGCTTTGATTATTTTCTTTCACACTTTTAATATTAAAAACTTTGGGTTTTTATCTCTTTGGAATCCATTTTTATATAAAGATAATTTACTTTTGTTTCCAACAATTCAAGTTATTAGAGAACAATTATTAGGGCAGTATCCCAGTAACCTCCCAAATTGGCTCCACATCTTCAAGGTTCCAGCATCTCTGAAAGTCACTTGCTGGGGACCAAGCTTCTAGCACATGAATGTCTAGAGGTAAAATTCATAACCACAGGCACAATTTGTACATTGTTCTACTTGGTTGTCTCATCTAGCAGGCCTGTGGTCCTTCATGTATTCTGGCATTTTAAGTACTTTATAAAAATATTTCCATATATGACTTACAATTTTTTCTTTTGTTTATTTCTCAATATTTTATTATTGTAACTAAAATCTAGAACTCCCTCCCATGTAGGTACATAGTTTGGGGTTGGTTATTGCTGATAAGTATGGCATCTGACTTTTGCTGACTTGTTTTTGGCAATGCATGGGGTCCTGTACTCTTCAGATGTGGTCTTTTTAGTTGCTTACCAATGTGTACATGACTTCATATGTTCTGATTTTTTTGATTGATGTCCCAGTGTCCAGGACTTTAAAGCCATTTACCTGCATTCTTTTTGTATGACTCTACCATGAATTTAACCTCTCTGTTCGGGTTTCCACCTTGATCATATTTTCTATTAGAGAACGTTAGAGACTCAGTTGCCTTAGTAACAAAGCCAGATTTGAGATATCTGTGGTCCCTACTAATCAACTCACCAGAGACATCATTGAGATTGTCCTGGAGAGTGTTCCCCTTTGCAGTTTCTAAATCCCTTATTTAGACATTCATTCTGTAAGTCTGTCAAAGAGAGAGAGAAAACCCACCAGCTCATAGTGACATTCCTGTGCTTCTAATCATCTGGCACCCATCCTCATTTCCGGGCTCTCCCATCTTCCTTAACTGTAGTTACTTTTGTGCCTGTGAATAATCATCCCACAGAAAGGTTTTTGTTGTTGTTGCTTTAGAGGGTTGTTTGTTTGTTTGTTCTCCCCTTGGAAGGGGAGAGAGGAGAATAAGAAATCATCTGGCAATGAAGAGTCATTGCTAGGAAGCCCACAGCCAAGCTTCTGAGTGGATAAAAGTCATGGATGTTATTGAGGCACAACATGGAAGGATCATGACCCTCGTGCAATGTACTCAGGATTCAGTGTTATCTGTGTGTATCACAATGCAGTCGGGTCTCATATCATGGCTCCACTAATATCACTGGGCTTTGATTGGCTTCCTTGACTGCTAGAGCTAAGGACCCATCGGACACAGAGGGCAGATTGTGGGTAACTTTCACCCTGTGCCACGAAAGCTACATCCTGCGGGCGGCGGACTCATGTGCTTGTCAAATGCATTATGAACGACGTGCACAATAAAAATGGGAGCAATGTCAGTGGAAAGCCATGACCTAAACAAAGCAATCACACCCTGATAACTGTAGCGCCCCCCACCTAACTTTGCTCTGTGTATGTACCTGTGATTTTGCCCCTAGGTCTGACCATACCCTGGAGCCTCTATCCGAGAAGTAAGTAGAAGTTTGGTGGAGTAAAACCTATGCTAATAGAGCTGCTGTTTTGCATTTTCAGTGGAGAATTATTAAGCCATGATAAAGATCAGGGATTTTTGAACCATGGTGAAATAGACATTGACCCATCATCGAATCATGTATTGGAGCGTGAGAGTCTCAGCTGCTCTTCAGCGAGTTCCTACCCCTCACCCTCTGCTCACGTCCATGGTGCTGGTCATCTCTCTCCTGATCTTTGAAGACATTTCTTTTCCTCGTTTGACCAATTTGATGTCTACAAGCTTTGGGAGTTTCCCCACTTCGGGGCTTCTTCAACCTGTGTCATAAATGTTCCATGACCCTACAGTTATATCCCCTCAAGGGCGTTGATCTGGCCAGGTCCTTCCCAGGAAATATAGATTCCTTAGATTGATTGGCGTGACCCTGGCCACAGCAGGATCCATAGTAAGCTGTTTCTTCAGCTACATACAGTGGTGTTTCCAAGATGGAGTCTGACCAAGATCAAGTGGGCATAGCCTCTGTCCTAGTGCCATGTCCAGTGGTCACCAGTTAAAAAATAGATAGGCTAGTTTACGAGGCTCGTCCTGTGTGACTGTGGAGCATTGCCTTCAACTGCAATTGTTCCTTCTGAGTGTCTGGACCTATTCAATTGCGTTGCTGGGCTGCAATGACTTTGGTCCTCGGGAGTTTGTGAAAAAATGGCTTTTAGTGATTTTTCAGCCAAGATTTGGGATCTGAAGCAGTCCCACATTGGAACAAAGTGTGAAGCAGTCCCCCTTCACACACACACACACACACACACACACACACACACACACACACACACACACACAGACACACACACACACACACAGGCACTGTGTTCAGAAGGGGAAGATTTATCATTATCAACAGTGAAATGCTCAGAACATCAGTAACCTGCAGATTTCTGCAGTTTAACCAGGATTTTGCTCTAACCACAAACAACAGCACAGTTGAAGGAGCCAGACTATTGTTTGATTTAAGGTTATATAAGTCAGCTTCCACTGGGAAAATGCTGTTACCTTTAGAAGTTCGGTGGCAGAGTTGGCAAGATGGCTCAGTATATAAAGCCCTTGCCAGGCAAATGTAAGGACCTGCATTTTATTCCCAGAACTCACCTGAAAACTCCATCCCGTGGGATGTCTGAAATCTGGAGAGATGAGTTGTGGAAACAGCAGGATCCTGAAAGCTTTCTGACAGCTACCAGGCTTATACAGCAGCAAGCAAGAGATCCCACCCCACCAAAAAAGAAAATGAGGATAACAGCCCAAGTCTCCCTCCAACTTCCATATGAGCTCTGTGCATGTGTGTGCTTCCATGTGAACACATGAATGAATCATGCCCAGACATAATGATAGGGAGAGGGAGAGGGGGAGGAGGAAGACAGGGAGGGAGAGGGAGTGAGAGTAAGGGAGAGGGAGAAGGGGAGGGGAAGGGAGAGGGGGAGGGGGAGAGTATGAGCACAATTTACTAGAACAATGTTTGAGGGCAAAGATAAAATCAGAACATAATTAATCATCTAAATATTTGACCCCAAAGTGTGAGAGGGGACTTAATAATTGGATTTGAACTTAACACCACAGGGAACAGATACTTCAGAAGAAGTTAACTAAATCCCTTCTCCCTGGAGACATGGAACAGATAATTAGGAATGAGATTTACTAAACGTTTAGTGCTATTGCTTAATTAAGCAAGCACATATCATGGTGTTTACAGTGTCAACAAGTCCAGACACTCAGAAGGAACAAATTGACAACCAGAGTATAATTTAAATAACACATTCTTCATTGGACCAAATCACAAGCCAACCACCCACCAGTCTTGTAAAATGTCAGGAGATTAAAATCTCAAACTCCCAAACATGTAGGAAGCTTTCATTTATAAAGCTGTCCTTGGGACACCATGCCCAAAGAGGCATGAGGCACACAGCTAGCATCCCTGCTGACCTTGGACCATAACCTAATCTAGGGGCAGGGCATGAAAAGGCAGTACCGTATAGCAGGTGTTTTTGACATGGAAGGAAGGCAGAGATACAGTTCTGAGATGCCTAAGAGAGGCCACTTTATGGGGCCATATATCCTGCGTAGATCACAGGAGAGCTTTAATGGAAATGATGGGTTCTGCCATGTCAGAACCGACAGCATCTCAGGCCTAAGCAAGGGGAAGAGAAACTCAAAGAAACTAAGGGATGCAGATTATGGCAGCAAGCAGTAATGAGAAAACAGGCTGCCGAGTGACCTGGCCAGGGCTGCAGCATCCTGCCAATTCTGCTTCAATATCACTCACCTGTGACTCAATTCATGGGCACAGATGAGGTTTCAGAATATATTTTACATGTGAAAAGTGAATGACTGATTTCAATTCCCGGGTAAAGTGCCCAATTGGAATGGAAAAAAACACAACAAAACAAAACAAAAATCAGAAAGGCAGATGCTGAGTGAGGCTGAGTATATAAGGACATCCTGTGCTTCAGAGCTCCCTAACCATGCAGAATACTGATCCTTGTATTCTGTAGCTGGCTCCCTTGAGGAATGTGGACTTCCTTTGCAACCTCCCCGGCACCCTGGAAAGTTTGTTTATTTTTAATTCTTTGCTTTGTTTGCTACAATTTGCCTTCCCCTGAGTGCAAAAGGCAAGGGGATTTTAAACTGAACAAAGATAGCTTCATTGTTTATCTACAGTGGCCTCAGGCAGGTCACAAAGTGGCCCTCCTGATAGATGCAGCTCTGTCTGAACCTCCAGACAGGCTTCTCTGATGGATTCTGGTAGAAGCGAAGGGGAAAGGACGTGAAAGGCAAACCGCAGAGCAAAACAGGGGACTCTGTCCATGGTTCAGTCACATACAAAGGGAACAGGGCTCCATTTCAAGATTTCTTCCCCTTGGAAATTATTTGGTCCTTAGAAAAAGATAGGGGACCTATTAACTTTGAATTAGGAGCAAAAGTGTTGCTAACTCATTTCTTTATTTGCGGATCACCCTACATATATTTTTCTTAACATAGTTCTGTGCAGTATGCAGCCCGAGGAAACTGAGGCAGAGTGATATCTGTTACCCTCTTGATACAAATTAGCAAGGCTCACATGCCAGGGAGCAGATCTTAGATGTTTGTTCTTCTTGTCAGAAGCTAGGAATCATCCTCTGTTTAAGGAGTTCTGCTTCCTTTTTTGTAAAAATCTGTAAAATAACTGCCCATGAAGTACAAGTCCAGAGCCGGCACATGTAAGAGTTGTGAGCTCTGTAGCATGTGTTGCTATGTGTTAATGGTTTCTGAGACAAAAGGAACCTTGGCTTGGGTGGGGCTCCTTACCTGGCCTTGTCCAAAGCATCCAACATGTAATGATACCATGTTCTTGCATTCAGTGCATTTCAAGTAGCCTACTTCCCTGGTATGCCCCATTGTACCATCCATAACCAAGCCATACCACGCTACACATTATCATACCATACCATACAATACCATATCATAGACTAACTAATTGGTTCATTCATCTCTTTTGTTTTCTGCTAAGACACAGTCTTGTTATGTTGCCAATCCTTGCTTCTGATGTGGGATACCTTTCTGTATGCTGTGAATATGCTTTATTTACATTTGTTATGGTCTATGGCAAGGCAGCTTAGAGGCAGGAGGGAAATCTAAACAGAAATAAAGAAGAAGGAAGTCAGAGTCAGGGAGATGCTGCAGGCTGCTGTCCAGAAAGCAAGATGTAATGGAGCACAGGTAGAGCCACAGAGCCACTTGGCAATACACAGATTCATAAAAATGGGTTGATTTAAGTTGTAAGAACTAGTTGGTAATGAGCCTGAGCCATATAGGCCAAACCATTTGTAATTAATATAAGCCTCTGAATAATTATTTTATAAGTGGCTGTGGGACCATGGGTGGGAAAGATTTCTCTAGACCTCAGGCCCGAAGAGTCAGGAACTTCAGACTTCCAACTTTCGGGCTCCAGGAAACCTCCTGATTTAGCCAAGAACTATAGGCATATAGTTCCAAAGCCACCTCACTCCTGTGAAATAATATGCCTTTATTTCAGACCAAGGAGAATTCTAGAAAGTGAAGGAGCAAGACATAGATGCTAATAATACAAGAGGACATCATGACTAGACCACACTCTGTAGGTAGTGATGCATTTTAACATGAGTGAGATGCTGAGATGCTGAAGAGTCCCTACTCAAAGGCTTCTCTGGCTTGGGTTGCCTCCAGAGTCCAAGTCTGAAGGTCTATTCTCTCAAGGAGACTGTGTAACGCTGTTCTAGCATAGCAACCATTGCTATCTTAACCAGAGCAGCTGTCATTGCCACAGGAGACCTAACCTCCACCCAGTTGTGTTTTCTTATGGAGGGGAAATGGAGAGGGTCATTAGACCATTATCAGAGGTTCTGGCCACCTCCTACTACACTTTCTCCCTGTTTATAATTCTACCCCAACATCTAGCGGTCTTGGGAAATGTTAGTATCTAAGAAGTGGAAAGTTAACTGAAGGGCACTCCATTTCTAAAGCCATGGGGAAGTGATCATCTGTGATAGAGTGAGATTTTTCTGTGTTGTGACTATTTTGAGGCCATCCATGCTCTGATAAGTAATCCCAATGAATATGCTAGTTTAACTAAGATAGGCTTGGATAGAGTTAGGCCTTGGGGCCTTGAAGAGAGTAAACCTATGTTCACATTTCCCCAGGAAAAGTTCACACAATAGAGATGTACCCATCCTTGTAGATACTCATCTAGCTCTTTTGAATATAACTTTTCTTAAAGCTCTTCTGTGTATAGTTTCTGTGACGACAGACGTGTGACCCATGAATTCTGGCATCATTGGGTACATACTGTGGTGACAGGCTCACTCTGTGTGCTGTTACCCCTACTCTCCCTGGACTGTACTAAGGAGCCATTGTCTAGATTGTTCTGCTTGCATTCTAAATCCAGGCCTGGGCTGGACAGGATGCCAAGGCCCAAGGCTCCCATGACCTAACTTTCCCTCCTGTATCTTCTCAGGCTTGGATCCCATGTCTCTTTCATGCAGAGCTCCTCCATGTGGGGGTCTTGGGACCCGAAGCAATGGCCCTTCTGGGAGGTTTCTTAAATATCCCTTCACCTCACTCACTCTGAGAAACTCAGGAGCACTGCCAGAGAATCTTCATTTTAACAAGAACCAGTTGATTATCTTCCATGTTAGGAGTTTCTCAACTTGGCCTACCAGGTACTAGCCAGCTTCCCCTGAGATAATAAGTCTTTCAGAATCCAGATTAATGCTTGAACCAGGCTGTTAAGAAGCAGAAAAAGAAAGGCTAAGGTGGGTCTGGTCTCCAATGCAGCCTTTCCAGGGACATGGCTGGGACTTTCTTTTCAAGTTAGGATTCAAGACTGTTGATTTCCTTGTCTAGGTGTGGGTTCCCTAATGCCTCACCAACGGATGCAAATAAGATTGTCTTTTTTTTTTTCAATGTACTTCCTGCAACTTTTTTTTTTTTTTTTTGATCTTGTGGCCACTTTTAGCCAGGAGCGCCCAGCGAAGTAGCAGTGTGGTAGATCTCACAACTCCTTAGATGTCTTCCTGTTCTGCTTTCCTGGGGAGGGTCTAGAATAACTTGCAGCTTGGTTGTCTGGGCAACTGCTTCCTTGAGAAGATACACAGGGTCTGTCTACTGGTACCAGGTCCCAAGGCAATGACAAAGCAGCCAGCAGTCAGGACTTGACTGAGGCAGAACCAATTTTTATTCTCCTACGCTGTGTTCTTTGAATCAACTGACCAATAGGCACAGTAGTCAAGTAGATCAAAGCCCTCTCTATGGTCGATGTCTCCATATTAAGAATGTTCTCATCTGTGTCTGCCTTCTTCTCCCCAGAGGCCCACAGAGAAATTAGAGGCCCTAAATTCTGTAGGGATAGGAAGTTGGGTCCTACACCTACCCGACTTTCCTAGATGCAGGCAGGATTGATGAGAAGATGGTACATAAATAATTACAGTGTGGGAAGGGCAATGGCCAATCACTTCCAGGAGCTTGGGCGATGAGTCTGTCTCAAGGATGCTTAGCCTCTGCTCTCTCAAGCAGCCCTAGCCCCTAGCTACACAATAACCTACCTGTGGCTGTCAAGTTACAGAACTTTCAGCAATTTGGACACCAGGATTCTTTGCTGTTTGGTCTCCACTGTTTGATTCTACAGCTGGTTTATAAGGGGAGCAGACGAATAGCAAAAGTACACAGCTGTGCTGGCTTCTGATAAAGAACCTGCTGTCTTCTCATGGCTAGACGGTTTACTGGTAGTGAATTTTGCAAAATTTGCATTTGATTTCAGAATATCTTGGGCCAATGTGAATAATATGTGGTGGAAAATTCTCTTCAGTCTCTGTTTTGTGGTGGTAGGAGTCAAACCCAGGGCTTCACACATACTTGACCACTGACTGAGCTAGCCTCCAGCAAAATGCTTTCTACAAGTATCCACATCCTCTTTGGGCCCATCCACCCTGGAGAGGCCTCTTTCACTCCATGCTATAGGAAAGATTGGCCAAGGTCAGTTTCTATGGGCCTTGTACATGTGCCGTGTGTGTGTGTGTGGGGGGGGTGCATCGGTTCAGGGAACAGTCGTGACTGCTCTACTACAAAACCGTTGCTGAGGACAGGTTGTATCAGACAGCGGATTTCCTTACAGTCTGTGTTCTCAGACACATAGTTTGACAGTGTATCAAATTCACTTGAGATAACACAGGAGTCACAGCTGAAATGAGATAGGCACAACAGAACTTCGGGGAAACTCCCAAAGCCCTGGCATGGTTTCTGCGTATTTTTTCTTTTTTGGAGAAACAGATAAGTGTTGCTTGTCTTCAGGCACCAAAGCAAAATGACTGTCCTTTCCGTCAAATTGCCTAGACTAGGAAGGGGGTGAGAGTCTCCATAGTTTAGAAATCCCCATTTATAAGATTTCTTAGGATGTGTTCCCATGTTATACTAAGTGGAATTGGTTACCTATAGTCTTGCATCAAGCAGGAGAACCTGCACCCATATTAAGCCAGAACCATGGATTCTTTCTCTAGAGGATATATGGAGACAATCTCTGAGCACATGCTTTGGCTGGGGAGGGGGGTGGATAAAAACCTATTTCTGGAGGGTAAGTCATAGGAGCAGAGGACCCTTTCATTTTGGCATCTGGACAACTGTCTATTCACTCCACATAAAGGACACTGAGACAAAGAACCCTTCTAGGTATGGGAATCTCATAGTAGTAATACGAACAGCAATATGCTCTTAAGGGATAGACTGCCTGTGGGTAGAGATGTTCATGACACCTCACACAGTTGGAATTACTCCATACATTCTTACCCATGGAACCCTCACCTGCCTCTCACCCCTTATCATCCCATTCTAAAAACCAAGGCATCAGGCACTTCGGGGACTTAACTAATTTTTACTCCCAGAAAGTGACAGGTGAGCACTTCAAACTAGTGTGCTTGGCCTCACTACATCCTTTATTTCCTTTTTGAAGATTTGTGTGTATGAGTTTGTGGCATCTTGTACTTGTTACTCTAAGTGTATGCACGTATGTATGCATGTGGAGAACGGGTCAGTGTTGGGTATCTTTTCTCCAGTGCTTTCCACCTTCTGTTTAGGAGCAGTCTGTCACTATATCTGAAGGTCACTGAGTCAGCGACTGGATGGCCAATGAGCTTCAGAGATTTTCCAGTCTCGATCTCCCACCAGCATTGAGGTTACAGCATGCTTACCTATGCCCAGATATTTTTCCCGCTAATTTTTAAATTTTTAAAAGAATTTCATACATGCCAAAATGTTTGATCAAACCAACCTCCCAATTTTCTCCTTTCCAATTTCTACTTAATGTCCCCAATACCACTTTCCCACCTCAACTTCATGTGGTCTTCTTTTTAAACCCACTGAGTGTTTAGTGCTACTCAGATGTCCATGGGTATGGGACCATCCACTGGACCATGGGTAGTCTCTCAGGGGCTACATCACTGAAGAAAATCCACTTTCCCTCCCACAGCAACCACCAATTGCCAGTAGCCTCTGAGAAGGGGTTGGACTTTGTAAAATCCATCCCCACCCTGGAATTTTGGATGGCTCCATCCTGTATAGGTCTTGTGAATGCACTCACAGCCACTGTATCACCATGTGCAATGGCCCTGTCCTGTCTGGGACATACTGTCTTGCTGTAGACATCTAACTCATCTTCTACAATAACCTCTGAGCCTCTGGTAGAGGGATATGCTATGGACATCCCATTTAGAAGTGAGCACTGCATGGTCTCTTAGTCTTTGCATGTTGATTGGTTGGGATCTTTATATACATCATCGTGCATGAGAAACTTTTCTGAAGAGGTCTGAGAGAAGGACTAGTCTCTGAATCTCAAATTGAGAATTTGGTCAGGGGTAGTTTCTTACAGTTTCTCTTAGCAGAGTAAGAGTACTAGGTTCTTCCATCTCTTATGTATGTTTTGGAGATCCAAACTCGGGTCCCCATGTTTGTACGACAGACACTTTATTGATTCTGCTGCTTTCCTTAGCTCCTACTTCACATTTTAAACATGACTCATTAGGCTCTTAGTTGACTTTGAGGCCAAAGATCTGGGACGGGACTGTGGTTCTGCACTTGTGACAAATTCCTTGGTGACACTGCTGTTGCTGATTCCTGAACCACATTGGAGGATAGTCTCTGGACCATGATGGCTCTCTTTCACCTCCTGGAGCTAAGCTACTCAGAGGGTGTTTAACACCCATGCTGTACTGTCATCACCAGGACTTTGTGGTGTCATCTTTTCCCGGGCTCTGGAGATTGAAGATTGAGATTGTGAAAACCATTCAAGGTAGCTCGGGAAATAGATAGATGGCTGAAGGGTCCAGTGTGTGGGAATAATATGTAGAATAGACAGCACATTAGGGTCTTTGGACATTGAGTCTGTATTTATACCTTTTCCTCTGCTGCTTCTTCCCTCCACTCCTATTTGCTCTCTGTCTTTCCAGCATGACTGCCTCACTTAAAATGTGCCAGCCCCTTCAGATCCACCACAGTTCACAATAAACATATAATTATTATTTTAAATTATAGAATCTTGGTCGCACAGCCAGTCAGTAGAGTACAGAAGTTGTGGATTAAAACAGAGCACACACACACACACATACACACACAAACACACACACACACACACACACACACACACACACACACACAAAGCACTACTTTTTGACCTCCAGAAGATCCTCAAGAGAAGGGGATACAACTACTAGTTTTAAAGAATTTGGGTTCTTCTGCTACAGAACTTTTCTTTAGGGGGGGGGAAGGAATATATCCTAATTTCTGCTTTCTGAACAGCATCTCTAAGTCTTCTCCAATTACACATTTATTATTTTTAAATTTTATGTATGTATTTTGCCTGTAAGTTATGTCTGTATACCATGTTCATGTCTGGTTCATAGGGAGGACAAAAGAGGGTGTGAAATCCTCTGAAACTGGATCTACAGAAAGTTGTGAGCTGACACATGAGTGCTGGAAATTGAGCTTGGCTCCTCTGAAAGAGCAGCCTCTGTGGGCAGGTGTTTTATGAGCCACTTTACTTCAGCTGTCATGCTTGTTCTTAGATTGGCTGGGAGATTACAGGAAGGGGCCAGTCATCAGACACGGTCTCCCGGAAGTTCATCTGGAACTACTCCATTAGAACTGCAGAGATAGTGTCCGCCAGAATCTTCTCATGGCAAATGAGTATGGTGTGTTCCTGACCATGTATTTGAGAACTGTGACAAACAGTCCACTCTTCCCACTACAGAACCCCAAGGGACTAAGCCAAAAGCAAGAAATTGTTCAGACTCTAAAACTATAGCTCCTAAGCAATTCAACCCCTGAGTGGGTTAAGATGATCTCAATCATCTCCATCTTACTCTGAGAGAACTAAAGAGTTTCTAGAGACTTTGTGATTTTCCTATCAGTGTCTGACATTTTTCTCAGGCACACTGAAACAATGTCAAAGTCTAAACCAGATAGGAGAGCAAGTCTGTGGGTCATTGCTATGGAAGTTGTCGGGCATGGCTGTTGAAATTTATCATTAACTTGGCTAAGAAATTAGGAGAGGAACTGAAAGACTCTTTGGAGAACTAGAAATTAGGAGAGGAACTGAAAGACTCTTTGGAGAACTAGAGAGTGTGAAGAATAATTAGACAGATAACTCAGAGCTGAAAAATTTCATAAATGAAAATGAGCACTGAATCAAGGTGGTTTGTAGCAGGTTAGACACATGTGAAAAGAAAATCAGTCTAAGAGGCACCTGAACATCAAATATCCAATAAAGGTCCCCAAAAGAAAAAAAGGTAGAAAATAAGAATTGAAATCCATGACAACGATGATTCAGAAATATATAAAAGGTACAATAAAATGAAACAGGCCATGTTTGTCTTGTTGCTTGCCTAACTAACTCCATCTGTATTCCACCTGCCTTTTAAAAATTCAAGTCCTCGGGTCTCTTGTCTAGAGATCTTTGCACGTGACAGCTGAAATCTAAATTACTTGAAATTCTATCCAATAGTCAATTTAACTTGGTACTCATGTTTTAAGTGCTCAATAGCCACATGTGGCTGTTGACCTGGACAATACTCCCATGGAACATTTCTGTTGTCACAGAAAAGTCCTATTGAACAATCAGGTTAATCCCTGATGCTGTATGTGTATTGTTATTGTTGTTGTCTATTTAATTCCATAGTAAGATGTTCAAAGTTTTACATAAGTCAACTTTTTCTACCGCTGGCAGAGTAAATCCAGTGATCAACCACCCAACACAAGAAGACAAAATAATCTTAAGAATAAGAGGCTGCTGTCTTTCCTGGTGTCTTGCATACAGGGTGGTCTCAGGGCCTGATCCTTGCCATTGCATGACACCAATTTGCTTCTGTCTAGAAATATACAACCAGCACAGCATCACAGAAGATGGCAAAGTCGTCAAGGAAATGGTGATTGGTTTTGGTCTCCATCAAGAAACTCTTTATATTTGAAGTATGTCGGGCAGGCAAGATTTTCACTGAGCTGCACTTGGACCTTGCCATTTACTGGCTTTTAAACCCAGACAGATTTCTCCACATGTCCTGGGGCCCAAGTCTCTCAGCTGTTTGATATGTTTCTCCTTGGTATCTTGATTGTGATGACCTAAGTTAGTTTTGTTAATGTAGACATTATAAATTTAAGAAGCATTGCTAACGCATGGTACCATCTGAGGTCCCAGTATGGATCACACCGTCCTGTCTCTGTTTTTTCAGTGATCCCCCTCAAAGCTGCTGAAGATTCATCAGAGAAAAAGAAAGTGACTTGGGCATTCTTTGAAGGTAAGTCTGGTGTCTTGATGCAGCCTCGTTTCTACACAGTAAGAGTGGAATAAGAAAAAAAAAGATTCTAGTTTCTTAACTTTTTCAAAGCATCAAATTATATTCCTGGACTGATCTTTGCAGGAGTGAGATGGGAATCCCTAGTGGAGAAAGCAGTGTGTAAGCCTTGTTCTGCCCAGTTCTATATATTCCTCCCCCCCGCCCCCCGCCCGAGTTCCTCTTTTAGGTGACATTGAAGGGGGAACTGCTGTGTGATCCAAAATTAAAGAATATGTTACTGAAGTGACCTTTAACTTTTAGTTGCTTCAGAAAGCTGCACAAAGTAGGTTTTATCCCGTATTAGGACCACTCAAGGAGCTTTGAAAACCAGGATGCTTGCAGGAGATTCTGACTTAGCTAAAACTTATTAATACCTTCCATCATGCTGCAGGCTAGGAGCCAGGCTCTGACAGACAGTGCCTGCCAGCAACCCCATCTGGGAGCTTGTTATGAATACAGACTGAACTGAGGTGGTGCCTTATGCCTTGAAAGGACTGTCGCATTCAGTTCTGACACACTTTGCTGTGTGATTTGAATCTCTAGGACACTTTGTATAGTGTAAACCTCTGCCATCCATTTAAATATGAGTGGCATTCTCAATAGAGGGTACTTTTGCACTTTTAGGGGACATATGCTGGTGTGAGGAGACAGACTTGGTTGCCACGAGCATCTTGTGGATAGAGGCAGTGTATGAGACAGCCTCCGCATCAAAGGATTCTACCCCCAAATGCCACGAATTAACAGGTTACAGGTCTCTGCCCCAGGAAAGAACAGTAGAGAAGTGGCCATCACAAAGTCACTGAGGATGATGAGTTCTCAGAGCTTTTGATCAGGGGATAGTGTTATCGTCAACGGGGCAGAACCTTTGGAGGATCTCCATCTTGTGGAGTCTTTGGGTAGATTCGATGTGGAGTAAACTGGTCAAGGGCTAAGAAGAAGCCCTCCCCCCCACCCATGAGACAAACAAGATAGTAGGGATCAGAGCCAGCCTTATGGGGACAGCACACGGATTCAAAGCTACCCTTTTCTGTGGCATGGTAGACAGATTCCGTACCTTTGAAAAAGTCGACTAATTGTGGGTGGCGAACCACACACTTTGGTGCAACCCCCTAGTTTTCCAGGACTTATGGTTTTAGTTTTAGAATTGTAAGTAGTCCCCCCCCCCCCCGCCCCCGATCACATTTTATCCAATAATCTTTGTATTTCTGGAATTTTCTTCAAAACTTTATAATTTCCCTTTTCTATATGTGAGGACTTTCTCCTAGCAAAGCAGTCCCTAATTCCCTTCCTCTTGGCCAGAGATAAAAATGCTGCCTTCCCCATCGAGTGAACTTGTGGGAAAGAAGAGCCAGGCTTCCTCTTCTTATTGCAGTTGACGGAAACCGAGGCAGTCTGGCAGAGCGTTACCCCGTGGTTCCAAAGCTTCCTTAAGCATTGGCGTTATGATGTGGTGGAATAATGAGAAAGGCCGTGAGATTCTCCAGAGAAGGCCACTGGAGAATGTGCCAGAGGGAGCCCTGGCTCAGCCTCTGCACTTCTGATAATCACATCAGGGGTCACGTGTTCACAGGAGTGCGAGGTGGCTTTGATGGAAGTGTCTAAGGACTGTATTTTCAAACTTCAATGATTAAAAAAAAAAAAAAAAAGACCATTTGGAATGACTGCAGCAATCAGTCTTGACACACTTTACAGCATGATTTGGCTCTCTAGGACGCTTTGTATAATTGGCAACATTTTATATAATTCCACAGATGTAGACTGTAAGCTTAACTCTACCTTAACTGTAAGTGCAGTCTGTAGCCCAGCATGGATTTTCTTCTCAATGGAGACAATCAAAACCTATCAAAGAATTGGCATTCTCATTCTGGATGCCCCAGAGCAGCAGTTCCATAACCCCATCCCCTGTGCTGCTGCTGCTGCTGCTGGCCACGGCATTGGCGGTAGCCACAGTAGCAATGTCCCTGTGTTCTCTTTTTAACTTGCCACAGCTTTGACAAGGTCAAGGGTGTAGCTGAAACTCTCTGGCACAGGATCTCAGGCCTTTTGCCCTTTTGTTCCTGATTGGAAGAGCTTCAGTGTGGGTTAATCTATCCTCCTGGGGCTTAGCTGGGTCTGGCTGGGTGCCCGCCCAACAAAACAATCATTGATTGTCAGGGCTCTTGATGAGATATTGGAGTGAGTTAAAATCCCCCAGGGCTATCACTCAGGTATTTTGCTCTGAGCAAGATGGTATTACAAGCCACATTAAAAACTAGTGGAAATACATAGAGTTTTATTGCCGGAACAGCTATTCCCTAGGCTCTTGCCTTTGAACTGGAAATGTAGAATACTTACCCTGGCTTGCTTTCTTGACGTGTGTGTGTGTGTGTGTGTGTGTGTGTGTGTGTGTGTGTGTGTGTGTGTGTGTGTTTGTGTGTGTATTGGAGGACAGCTTAGTTGTGTTAAGAAATGCTGAAGTCACCCAGTTTCAAAGCGCACTGAATACTCTTGTGTGTTGCCAGGCAACAGGTGCCTTTGTCTTTCCTGGCTTGGTTGGCAGTCTGGGAGGATGGGTAGGAGCCAGCACACAAGCATTGTCACCCTGTGTCTGCCTCCCTGTAGTGTTCACAGCCACAGCAGCCTGTTGGCCCCACACTTTAAGGAGACCTGGATTTTTCTTTTTCCAGCTTGTCTAAAAATGGACGGTGGAGTCTTTAGCAGTCCAGTGGCAAAAAAACGGAATTGCAAACAGAGTTAAGGGCTAAAACATGATATTTGCTATTGCTGTTGAGTATGTAGGTATAGGAAATATTTTTACTTTGTTATTTATATATTCGTTTATTTTGCATTGATTCGTTTATTATTTTATCTATTTGGACAGAATGAAAATCAGTGTCTTACAGTCTTTCACTTTACCACAGAGCTGAATCCTCAGTCATATGTGGTCATTTATGGGTACCTAGGGCCTCATGCATGCTGTGTGCATTCCATAACTAAGCTGCACACCCCAGCCTCCCTCCCTTGAGGTGTTTACATGCTGGCAGTGTTGTGTTTAGGTCTAAAGCTTTAGTTTCACTCTCCAAACAATGTTATTTGGCTTGATTTTGACATTTTTCAGTCCATCCTTTTAGAAACAGTTTTTTTTTACGCTAACTAAAGGACACATGTGATGACAGGGTGACAGCAGGACAGAACGCCAACCTCTAGAACACAGGGCCACTTGCCTGAGCAGTGACTGTGGAAAGACCCTGGAGTCTTCTGATTTTGTGGTCCTGGCTTTGGGTTACTTTGTTTACAGAGGAATCTGGGTCAATGGTAGCGTCACTGTTTCGCATAGGTTTACCTTCCTGTATGTAGTAAAAGAAATGCTTGGCACAGGAGACAAAGTCAGAACTTCTCAGCATTGATTGCTGCCTGATCTAGGGAACACGGATGCATAGTTTTTCTTTTCCTGTGAAGTGACACGTTCTAGGGATCCCACAGCTCCAAGAGTAGAGCAGAAAGCATCTACTGTCACCCATGCATAAAGACCCACATGGGAGCGGATAGTGCCTACTGGCGGGTGTCCATTGCCCTCAGGGCCTCTGTGCTTGGTGGAGCAGCAGAGCCTCGCACACTGACCAGATGTTCTATGACTCTGCAGCCACGGTTGCCTGGGGAGAGCCAGCTCCCCTGTGCCATGTCCAAGTTGAGATCAGTAACCATAACTAGACCTTGAATTCTTTGCCTCCCTCCAGGAGAGCAGGTCCCGGATGTGGATGTGTGTGGTGTGTTATGAGGACATCTCGTGGGAATGACAAACCTCAGAGCTTACCTGAAGCTTGTTCCTCCTTGGTCCCTTTAACCACAGAGAGAGCAAATAAATGCACAGACTGCTGGGTGAGGATGCTTTTAGATTAGGGCATAGAAACTTCAGTGAGTCAGGTTTTTCCTCCCATCCAAGAAGAAAACAAAAGCCAAATTACCCAGCCTTTTTTTTTTTTTTTCTTATCAAGGCTGACATCTGACTCCCTTAAAGGCAAGCTTTGTCTCCATCTGCCCCAGTTCTGTCTGGCCCAGCAAAGCAATTGGGTTATTTACCACTTTCTACCCCCTGCCAGCCAGCCAGCTAAGTTCCTGGAGTAATTTGCTCAGCAATGAATACATTAGCACTGGCTGTGTGTGTGTGTGTGTGTGTGTGTGTGTGTGTGTGTGTGTGTGATTACAGGATTACTCAGTTTGTGTCTGTGACCTCAGCTGATCATGCCTTTTCTCTCTCAGAATCCATGTATTCTATTGTTAAATTTCACATTGTTGCAGCAGAGGGACAAACTGCCCTCCCTAAACATTCCAACCCATCGGTCTGGCGACCAGTAAAACAAAGCATTTAACTTGGGGGTTTATGGTTCCAGAGGGTTATAGCATCCATGACCATGATGGTGGGGATCATGGCGGCAGGCAGGCATGACACTGGAGCAGTATCTTAGAGTTCACATCTTGATCCACAAGGGCAAGGCAGAGACCGATATCTCAAAATGGTGTAGGCTTTTGAAACCTCAAAGCTCACCTCTAGTGACATACCTTCTCTAACAAAGCTGTGCCTCCTAATCCTTCCCAAACAATTCCATCAATTGTTTACTGGACCAACTATTCAAATATATGAACCACTGGCATATATTCTCACCCAAACTGCCTAATTTATTTATGTTTATTTTAAGTGTATAGATGTTTCCCTGCATTCACATCTATGCGCCACATGTTCAGTGTCTTTGAAGGCCAGTAGTGAGTGTTGATCCCACTAAAATTAGTTACAATTATGACCCATGATAGGGCTGCTGAGAACCAACCCTGTAAAACAAGTACTTTTAACCACTGAAACCATCTCTCTGGGTCCCAAAATTGCTATCGTTGCTTTTAATAGTATTGATCAATGATTGTTTGAATTTGGATATGTGGAAGCTGGAAACACAGAGAAACAACTACACTTAATTTTTAGCCAGAAACTGAAATCTCCCCAGTCTAGCTTAGATAAAAATGTTGACTAACTCTAAGAACATGAAAAGACTTACTGACCCTGGGCATGGATTCTGTCAGGCCTCACCAGGGCTCTCGCAAAGTAGGATACCCAAAAGAACCTGAATGTATAAATCTGTTTTCTCTCCTGTAGGGGGATTATGTTGTTCCATTGTAAATAATTGTCCTACCCACTGATTTAATAAAAAGCACTGATTGGCCAAAGGCAGACAGGAAGTGTGGGCGGGGCTACCAGACTAAGAAAACTCTGGGAACAGGAAGGACAGAGCAGAATGCCAGAGAGAAGCCAGAAGAAGCAGAGGACAACTATGCTGCTGTGAGAAAAAGTACCGAGCTGCATGACTGAACAGGATAAGAGTCATGGGTTAGTTTAAGGGTACAGAGTTAGCAAGTTATATGTCTGAGTCTTAGGCCAATCAGCCTAAAGCTATTGTAAGCATCTGTGTGTCTCTGAGGGTCTGTGAGTCTGCGGGCCTAAACCTTGAGGCTAGACCCGAAAGTCTGAGCCAGAAACCTCATACTACATCCACCCTTCTCTGTCATTGGTCACTTGTATCTCCAAGTTCCCCACTGGAAGCCACCAATTGCCATACCTGCTACATGCCATCCCAGGACACTGGTTTTCTTTAAGTTAAGAATATCTGTCTGTTTCTCTATCGCCCAAGGGTTTTGCAAGGGATCAATCCCACTGACTCAGAGTTTCTGTTAGAAACTCAGATATTGAGACCCTAGTGTGGGATGGATGAAGTATCTCCTCCTAGAATTTTTTATTATGGGGAAAGCATGTAGAAACAATGAGTAGTCAATGGTAGATGGTTTGGACACTCATTTAGGGGTCTGGAGAGATGGTTCAGTGGTAAAGAGCCCTTGCTTCTATTATAAAGGTCAAAGTTTAGTTTCTAGTACCCACATCGGATGGCTCACAACCATGTGCAACTTTAGGGGATCTGATTCCTTATCTGTCCTCTACAGGAATCACACACACACATATACACACACATATACACACATACACACACATACACACACATACACACACATATACACACACATAACACACACAAACACACACATATACACAAACACACATACATACACACAAACATGCACACATACACACACACATACATACACACACACACATGCTGAATCTTCTTAAAAAAAAAAAAAGAATTGAGTATTTACATTTTTAAAAGTTTTCTGAAATAGCTATTTTCATTTTCAATCACAACCAGCTCAGCTGGAGTGACCCGATTTAGGTTCATCTTTATCAGCATCCTGAATGCAATGGTGTGTGGACGGTCTCACTCTGGCTCTTTTTTACTTATCATCCATGACTGAGCAAGTTGGATGTATTGATGTGTTTATTTACCTCCTAGCTATTTTGTCTGGTGAGATGTCTCTGCATACGTTTCCCACTTTCCAGGGAGGATTCTTTACTTACTTTGCACAGTTGCTTTTGGAGAGCTCTTGACATATACTAGATACCACTCCCTGACTGAATCTCTGGTTTTAAATGCTCTCTCCCAAGCCACAGCTTGACTTTTTACTTTCCTCATGTAGCCATTCATGGAGCAAGAGTTTTCATTCACGATGAAACAGATTCACCTTTTCTAATGACTGAACATGTATGCTGTGTGGATCCCTGTCTGAGCTGTGTCCCTTAGTCATCCAGGTTTACTCTTAGGGAGAATACCTCTGATTACAAGTCTAAAAGTTCTGCCTGTTAGATTTAGATCTGAAGGTGTTCATTTTGTGCATTTCCCCCAGAATCTTTATAATTTACATTTGGAATTCGTTTGTGGTTTATTTTGAGTTAATGTTTATGATAATATGCCTTTCAGATCTCTATGTATATGCTGTTCTTGTATGCTGTGTGGGAATCCTCAGCGTTCTGCTCTTCACTCTGGTCATTGCCTGGCAGTCTGTGTTTCATAAGAGGAAATCTAGAGGTAAGAAAACAGATAAGGTCATGTCTGGAATGGGTAGCCACCCACCCACCCACAGGCAGAAGATGGCAGGCAAAGTATCACCTTGGTGGGTAGTTATCCTGAGTCAGTAACTATTTGCCTGGAACCAGAAAGCAGCTTGAATGAGAAGGCTTGTTTCTCAGGATGTTGCTGAAATAAACTGACCACCAGCTAAATCCCCTTCCTCACATCTCTTCCTTCCTGGGGCTTCGGATTCCTTCACTACTACCATGTCATCCATCCCAAAGAGGCCATGGCTGGAGTAGCGGGGCGCTGCATTTTGACTCACCTTCTTAAGGGTGAGTTTTGGGGCCAGATTCCTGGACCAAGGGACTTGCAGATGTCCTCTTGGCAGACAGGTGGGCTCCTCTCTTCCTGTCTGAGGCCTCCCTTTTTTGTGCGTCAGTGTTCCTGATCCCTGGAGTCTGTCCTCCGTCCTGCCTCTCCTGATTTCTTTCTCAGGCATTACATTCCACAGCTCATCTCTCCTTAGGAACACGGCCGATCCTAATCTCAGTCTATCTCTCCAGGCTCAACTTCCCGAGTCCAGCACTCCTGAGAATCTGCACACCGTCTGCCTCTGGTCTGTTCGCCGAGGACAGCTCAGCAGGCCTACCAGGGTGTTGGCTGCCTCCTTGGGCTTCTTTGAGCTTTTCTTTCTTTAAAGCCCCCTCTGAATACTCCTTTCTCAGAATTTCCAAAACCAATTGGGAACATGATGCTCTCAGAGGTAACCAAGACAGTTTCAGCCCAGTTGCAATGACGCCTCTTCATTTAGCAACCAAGGACCCAGCCTCTGTTCCTGCACCTGGCTGAGAGCTGGGAAACACTGAAGCCCCTGAGCATATTTCTGGTGATGTGTGAGAAAATCACAGGTCACTGTCACTATTGGCCCTAGTTTGTGAATATGGGAAGAGTTGGCTTCTGTTCGTGCTAACGGGGACCTTTAAACTTGGAAAATCAATGAAGGAGACACTGCCCAGAGACGTGGACAGGAATGGGGGAAACCAGCAAGATGGGCACCTAGAGCTGATACCATGAGAGACTGTTGCTGGGGGCGGGGGGAGAGCAGAGATTCTGAAACCTGTTAGAGTGGCTATTGTCACGGGGCTCAGCAGCTGACAGTACTGTCTTCCAGAAGACCTGTGTCACACGAATGAATGAGACTCAGGGATAGATCTCTGAAGAAGTTGGAGATACTAGAGGGAGTAAACACCACAGTCAGATCTTACCCAGCTGTCTTCCAGCTTCCTCAGTCTCGCTTCCCTTGGAATGGCTTCCCTCTGTGTTTCCATCCTGTCTTAAGTACCCTTTTGTAAATTAAGGCGTGTCCGCACCACTGCCTGCTTGAGAGCCTGGAATTCCTTCTATGATCTGAAGTGACCTTGACTCAGTTGGGATTAAGGGTGTAGGTCACCACTCCCAGGATACTCCCTGTGCTGGGATTAAAAATTTGAATCACCACTCTTTGATTCTCCTAGACTGACTGTGGTTAGAGCTCTGGGACTTCTGGAGCTTTTGCTAACCCCCCACATAGACTGTGGGTAGATTCCCTCTGATAACTCCAAAACTTCTGAAACTTTTTTTGAATCCCCACAGACCTGGGTTCAATTCCCACTGCTGACATGAGATTTCACATAGGTAACTCCAGTCTCAGGGGATCTGACACTGTTTTAGGACCTCGTCCAGAACCAGATGTGAACATGGTGCACAGACATGCATGCACGTAAAACATTCAGGCACATAAAATAAAATAAAAAGAATTGCTGTTGTGGGACAGGCAGTCCAGAAGAGCAATTCTGCCAATGTCCAGCTGGAGCAATGAGAGGTCTCAAGTGCCTGCAAGCCCCCTTCTCCAGCACAGGAATGCTGGATGCTTTTCCCCTTGAAGTTAAACCAAAGCCAGCAAGTATAGAAGACGAAGGTGCCATCAGTAGCTTCCAGGGTCTGGATGGGAATAACAGGGTACAGAAAATAACATGCAACCCTTGAAAGGAAGCCAGGGGCACAGGCCGGCTCTCCCTCACTAGGCCTGAGTGTTTCCCACCTGACTTGTATTTAACGTTCTACTCTTTTTGTGCCTTCCTCCTGGCATCTGCCACCCCATCAAGCTATTCCAGCATCATTTCCCTCGTTCCCAGTCCTCAGCTGCTTCTCTGAGCTTGTGGCAAATGTTTGCCCCTGGGTGTTAGCCTCTTTTCCAGAGAACTCTGTGTGAGGCAGAGTCCATGCATGTGACCCATTCTCTTTGGAATTTGGCTCATGACAGATGCTCTACAAATGATCAACAAATAGATTTGCTTTCCAGCTGCTCTGCTTCCAGCTGTTGGAGCTTAAAAGGCACTAGCAGTTTCTGGGATGAATGTGTGCTAAGGGCAGCTCCACCAGGTCTTGGGCAGACTTGAGTTGCAAACTCTATGGGGCTTCAGGCAGGACCCAGGAATCAAGGAAAGACCAGGAATGGCAGACTGGACACATGGGATCAGCTAGTACCTTCCTCCAGGCCTCACAGAGAAACCTTAATGAATGGAGATTATGGCTGCCTCACCATCATCCTCCCTGCCAGGGCGGGCTTCATGGTAACCACTTGTGTTCAGCATCTGAAGTACTACTCAGCTGACAGGGGCATTGTCTGAGCACCTGTTAGAGTCCAGGCATATGGCTCTACTCCTCCACATCCTTGTGTAGCCTGCATGGCTCCCATGAGACAGAGGCACGGTAATATCCTTACCCTAGGTGGAGGTGAGGTGCACACTCTAGCTGTATCTCAAATGCCTTAGTTTTCTATTCTAGAAAATCATCAGACATCTGAGGATGACCTTTTCTGAAGGAACTTTCCTCCAGCTTTCCCTGAACTTGTCGATGGGGTTCTTTTGGCTTCTGTGGTTCCCAGTACATCTTGTTGATACATCTGAGTTTCAGAGAGAACAATAATTTTTTTCTAGGCAATTCCTAAAGGCTGCATAGGATGCCTTTGTAAATATCGTTGTGGTAGGATTTATATTCTACAATACACAGTGTTATGGTTTGGTCATAAAATGTCCCCACCAAAGGCTCACGCGTTTGAGGCAGGGTCCCAAACTGATGGAACTGTTTTGGGAGGCCCTGGGAACTCGAGGAGGTGGCACATAGCTGGATGAGGTAGGTCACTGGGGTTAGGTTCTCAGGCTTTTCTTGTCACTGACCTTGTCCTGGTTTGCTCTCTGCTTGAGAAGCCTCTGCCACTTATTGTCTCTGCCTGAGCACACAAGGCCAAGCAGCCATGGGGTAGGCCCTCTGCATCTGTGAGCAAGCAACCCTTTCCCCGCATTCAAGTGTTCCTCAAGGTATTTCAGCCACAGTATCTAGGTGTTAGTAATACACTTGATGCATATATGACAGAAACAAATAGGTGTGGATGCAGATAGACCTTAAAATCTGGAGTTAGGGCTGCTCATAAAACCCAGCTGCTGGTACAGTTTCCAGCAAAGTACAAAACAAAGCCCACATGTTTGGGTTTCATGTTCAGTAACATCCATTGTATATTAAAATGGAGCAAAATTATACTTACAGATATTGTATTTAAATTAAATGAGCTTAGGTCCTATGATCCTATTTCTTCCTATGTGAATTCCAGAAGGTCTTTAAATTGGGATAAACCATTTGTGGACCTTGTTATTAGCACATGTCCAGCATCCCTGTCCGCTGCCTGTCAGGTATAGTCCTCATCAGCACCATAAACAGAATTATTCAGTAAGAAATCCAAATTGTCCCCAGTTTGTGGATTCTCCTTGAATCCTGAAGCCATTGAGCACAGTATTTCCAGCTTTGATGCTTTGTGCCCTGAGTTCAAGGATATCAAGGTTTTAGAGCTGATGGACAAGTCCAGCATGGGTGGGGGGAGACACATTATTGGGTGCCTCTGCTTCTGTACCAGCACTCTCTGGGATATTATTCCTATGAATCCTCATTTCCTAGTGGAAAAGGAGGGGATGCAGAATGATGGTGATTTGCCTCAGTGTTTCCATCTGTGCTGCTGCCAGACTGGAAACAAGATAGACCCCAGCTTTGGGAGAAGGAAGGGGTATAGCCCAGTTACCCCACATAACTGGGGAATAATTGGCAGCTATGGGATCCCTGGGGGTCTGGAGTGCTAGGCTGTTTCCATGGCAACTACCTGGCCAGGGTATGTAACACAGGAAGTGGCCCCTGCTGTGGGCTAGCTGCTATCAATGGCTATGACTCCAACTGAGAACCATTAAGCATTTGTGGCTCATACTACATGTGTCCAAATGATTCTGTGACCCTAAGATACTAAAATCCAATGACACTTGTCAACTTCCCATGCAATGAATTATAACAGGTTTGCATCATTGTGACTAAAGCTAAACCATTAAATAAAGGGCTGAGAATAGTGTTTTGAAGAGGATCCAGTTCTCACTAGGGGAGTCCTACCACGAGCCTGTTAGTTTTTAGGTTTTTCTCTCGAAGTGTGTTGCTTGGAACTTTGCATGCATGATTGGGAGAGCCAGCCCTTCCTATAGGGGTCACAGAGCACTGAAGTCTGTATGCTGCTCCTACCCAACAGTGCTTCTTGGTTCCTGTAGCAACATCTGGACAAAGGACATCAGACTAGCCAACCCACTCCTGAGGACCCTGTAATACTCTTGGCTCTTCCAAAGCCAAAGGCAGCAGGCCAGCTTTCTTGGATGCTGTTCTGCCCCAGCTATATTTCCACCCAGCTGGGCTATGAGCAAAGCTAATTGTACCCATGTGTTGCCAGTTCAGCACAAATATACACCATTCTTCTCCCTAGCATGAATCTCTGTCCTTGCTCTGGGTACTAGCCTGCAGTGCCTAGGACCTCATCCCAGGGCCTTCTTCAGCTGGGTCACCCTAGAGAATGCCAGTCCTGGGGTCCTGGACTGAGCTCTGAATTTTGGTGTTTTCTCAGGACACTGGTTTCTAAGGCTGTTGCTTTTTAGGAGCCCACCTAGTCTTGCGGATCCAGGGAGCTTCCAATGATTTCCCAGCCTTCTGTGCCCAAGCTTCCAAAAGTCTAGACTGTAAGGCATCTTTGAGCCAGGTAGGAGCAGTGGTGGTCTTTCCTTACCATCTGAACTCTTCATTGGGACCTCTTGTTCCTTCCTGTCTGTAGTCTGTCTTCTGAGACCATAGACTGAGCAACCCAAGGCTCATTACAACTTATCTCTCCCCTTCCTGCCTCCCTGTAAAGAAGCAGCAAAGGGCTTCTCCTCCAGAGGGACAAGGAAGAGGGAACTAGAGACTGTGTCCCACTCACATCCAGACTGGGGTGGGAGAAGAGACAAAAGACAGAATGGGTGGTTGCCGCGACAGAGAACAGAAGAGCAACCCGAGGAGGTCAGAGGGCCCAGCTGCCTGGAGTCAGAGACATCTGGTCACCCCAAGGTCAACCTCCTTCTTTTTTTCAAAGACCTTATCTTTGGCAGATAAGTCCACTTATCTGAGACTGAGACTGTGAGCCTCCCGGTAGCTTCCTAAAGAGTCCTTCACTTAAAGCCTAGATTCAAATTTTTTTAATCTATAAAACAAATCTTCAGAAACTGCAAATGAATTCTATTTGAGCCTTCAAATCTCGCAACTGTAAAATGGGGAGGGGCATTCCTTTTACCTTCCAGGACTGTGGGCAGAGAAGGTAGCCTTAGAAAAATCCTGGAGTAAATCAGCCTAAAAAAGGAAAAGTTTAGTTTGGCTCACAGATTCAGAACTTTTCAGTTTATGATCACTTAGCCTTGTTGCTTTGGACCACAGGGAGCAGAACAGTTCATCTTATGGTGCCTTGGAAGCAGAAAGGAAGTAGGAAGACCCGAACAAGACATGGCCCCTGAAACCAACTCACTTTAACTATGCTGTACCACCTAAGTCTCCATCACCTCATAGTATCTCATTGCCAAATCATGAACCGTAAAAGATTAATTCATTGGTGAAGTCAGAACCCTTATGATCCAATCATTCCTCCAAGCATTCCTGTGCTGGTGGATGTTCAGTTTCTTTTCTGTCGCTAACACAAACACCCTAACCTAAAGCAGCTTTGGAGGAAACAGGTTTATTTGGTTTGCTATTCCAAATCACACTCCATCATTGAGGGATAACTCAAGGCAGGAATGTAAACCCACTTGGTATTTCACTCAGTGTCACCTTTAACCAAGGAGCTTACTTCATAGCCAAAGACAGCGGGAACCATGGAAGAGTATGCTTGCTATATGCATATAGAATGGACCACCTTCCCTGGAAATGGTACTGCCTATAATAGGCTAGGTCATGCTACATCAATTAAAAAAAAAAGTCAAAGCATTCTCCCATACACATGCCCACAAATCAGGCCAATGTAGGCCATCCTTCAATGGAGACTCCTTCCAGGTGACTCTAGGCTGTGTCGGGTTGATAGCTAAGGTTCACTAAGACTAATGCTCAAGCTTTCAATACATGAACTCTTGGGGACATTGTAGATTTAACTGTAAGTAAGTTCCTTATCAGGGGAGGGACTTACCTTCCCGGGTTACATGTCTCTATTACGATGCTGGCCATACCACTGCTAAGGCTAACACATGCTGTCACGGTTGACATATGTGAGCTACAGGTATAATCTATTGTCTCATTACCAAGATTTTAAAACAAAATCAGTAAAGATTTATTTTGATCTATTATGTTCAAAAATACAGTTTCTAAGAGAGAATGAACAAGGCTAAATTGCATATTTGCGCACTGAGCTTCAAAGCCTGGCTTAGCTGCACACTTTGTTTGGGGCTTGTTTCATTTTGAGACTTCACGACTACTTGGGGCTGCTGGTCAGCACATAGGACAGAACAGAGCAGACAAGAAACTTCATGTGCCATGTGCGGTATGTTTCATTCACCAAGTGTGGCTGTCAAGTGGCTTCTGGTGCCAGACTCCTGGTCAGCTTTCCCTGTGTGACAGAAGCAATCGATGCCAGCCTAGTGGTTGTGAAGGCCTAAAGGGGTTGTTCGGGCATGTCTGCTTCCTGAGGGTGGGAGCTTCTTGGCTTCTACATGAGGACAGTGTTGTACACAGGGAGGTTTGCACCTCTCTGCCCTGACTCCTAGGAAATGCAGACAGGGCTGTGGACCCGGCCTATAAGGCAGGTAGTGTTTCCTAGACTGTGTCACTGACCTGAGGGTGTAAGTGGGTAGAGAAAGCTCTCTGCAGACTCCATTCTGGATGCTATGGAAATCCTGTCTTGTGACTGCTCTGCTGTGAGAGGAGATACCTTGTGAGCAGAGCAAAAACACCCACAGGCCTAATAAGTGTCTCTGAAAGCTGTAGGAAACCAAAGTGAGTACAAGAGAGTTGTATGTTTGTGGTGTGTGTGTGTGTGTGTGTGTGTGTGTGTGTGTGTGTGTGTGTGTGGACAGCCACCCTGGAGGTCTCAAAACTAATAAACTGATAAGACGGGGTGTGGTTCCTTCAACCTGTCTTCTGACTTTTGGGGGAAGAGATGACAGTAATAGGTTCAGCTGGGAAGTCACAGCCTTCAGGCCCGCCTCACTTTGGGGGGCTTGGCATGGATAGTGGCTATAAACAATGAGGGCCTAGCTGAGGAAGGAAAGGATGGTTGGAAGGAAAAGGTTAGTGGCTAGGGTGTCTTGTAAGGAGGCCTGAGAAGCACTGGCCTTCCTTCCAGAATCTTTGGAGATCACCCAAAACAAGACCATGTATCCTGTGTTTTTAATCTCTGAGGATAAATGCCCTGCACTGGCAGTGATGAAGGGTTGTTCCATCAGTCACCCCTGAGGGGCTTCTTCTCCATCTGGGATAGTTTATAACTAAGGGGGTGGGGTCGTCTCACTGGGCAGCCTCCTGCACACCCCTGAACCCTTGCTGAGAGGGCTCTGCCTCCTCAGAGTCCAGGTTAAGCTAGAACACTGATGGAATTGGCATGCTGTTACTGCCTAGTGATGGGGGACTCTGGGAGCATCCACTTCTGAGGAGCTTACAACTGTCCAGAGTTACCTGTAGTCAGTGATGGTCCATCTTCATCAGTTGGAGTTTGGCTCACCCAGCACAGACCTCACAGTCATCTGCCAAAACGTATTACTGGGACATCCCACCAGGCTGGTGGCCCTTCTTAGCCAGTCCCCCACCCTGAAGGAAATTCCCCAGCTTCTCGCCTTTTCATTCCTGGTTTCTATCTACCCATTCCTTTCCCTGCTCCTGGATTGAACCTTTCCAAAAACAGGGAAGCTCCTGACATTCTTCTGGGTCTCAGCCATGCTCTACCAGCTGCAGCCGTAGCACAGTATACAGAAGCCATAGGTTCTGAGAGACTTGGCACATCGGCATGTGTGTGTGACTAACACCAGCTCTCAGTTTCTTTAAGAATGGTGCAGATTCCACACAGAAGGCTCCAAGTCAGGTCACTCTGCCTGTGACCTGGAAGCCTTTGCTCTTGGGTTGCTAAAATAGGACACAGTGGGCTTGTGTGGCCTCACTGCCATGGTCATTGGGGGTCTGAGAGGAAGGTGCTGCAGAATCAGGGCTGGTTTCTCCTGTGGCCAATTTTTCTGTCTGCATGTATGGCCTCTTGAATTAGAACTCACCCTAATGACCTCATTTTAACTGAACTCTTTCTAAGATCCTATATCCAGTTGCAATCCTATTGCAAAGTACTGGGTCTTAGGTCTTCAACATATGAATTTTGGAGAGAACATAACTTGGTTTGTAAGACCTGCTGTGTGGCTATGAATAAGTTTGCTACTCTCTCTGAACTTTAATGTCCTTCATTACAACAGAGGAGCAACATTTGAAGAGGTCGTCATCATGAAGTTGAAGTTGGAGAACAGAGCTGTGGGCTTTGAACACATGTTGCCTGAATATTTTCGCAAACTCTGTGACCTTGGTCTTTTATTTTATGTGTTGTTGACATCTCTCTCTCTCTCTCTCTCTCTCTCTCTCTCTCTCTCTCTCTCTCTCTCTCTCTCTCTCTCTCTCTCTCTTTTTCCCCTCACTATGAATGTAAAATATTTCCATGGAGGACCCTCCAAAGCTCTGCAGGAATAGCTATTTTAAAAATGAGATGATTACATTGTGCCCTTTTATATTGCGGATTTTGATCACTAGCCCTGTTTATTTTAAGCACCCCATGAAGTAGGGGTGGGGAAGCCTGGCACAGAAGCCTTGGCTCTTAGGACTGTCTCTGGCCCCTTTACCTTCCCTTTTCTCTCCACTCACTTGCCCCACAGAAGTTACTCTTTCTTTCACACAGCTGTGCTGAGAAACTGTGCTTACCTGCATGCCTCGTACATGCACACGTATGTGAGTTCGTACCTTCTCCACTCCCTTCTCTCTGTCCAGGTGTTAAAGTATTGCTATAAGAGCAATTAACGGTACTTGTAAGATTACTTTAAAATGAATAACAGTAACATAAATAGATCATTTGTTTAAATAAATAATAAGCATAAAGTAAAATTTTATTGGCAGTGCATTTTTATTGAAATAGATTTTTATTTTTCCTTTATATATCCTCACATGTAAATGAGAAGATGAGAACTTAAAATTTGTTTAGGGATATATATCCCCATCAATTTCATTCCTGTTTTGTTAATAGACATGAGCTTGGGAATTTCACCTTTAATACAAAAAAAAGATAAGATGGTATTTTCATATGCCACTCAATACCATGCACAGCTTTTAAATTATATATGTTAAGAGTTAAATAATGATCAGCACCAAAAATGATTTTTAATATGCTGCCAGCTGACACCTGGATTTGGTCATTATTCAATCCTTGTTGGAAGCAAAACATCGGAAATTCCATCCTCCTGAGTGTTCATCATTAAGCTGTGAATTATTTGAAGTCTTGGTAGACATGAATGCTTTCTGTCAGTTTGTGCATGCTGTTCCTTTATGTCAGATGTCTATGGTATGAATCCCAATGGGCAGACATCATGCCTTGGCTTTGTGAAGTGGAAAAGGCGATGTTATAAGCAGAGAATGAAAAGAATATAGTCAGATCTCAGACACATTGCAAGAGAAGCGAGAAACTCATTCCTTTCTGATCCAAGAATATTTTAAGATATACAAACAAAATACTAGAGTTTATTGATCCATATAAAGTTTACAATACTGTCATAAATGTGAATGTTCAATACATACTATGTTGTTAGTGTTGTATCCATAAACTATCTAGCCCACAGTAGGTGCTCAGTAAATAGAATTCAGGAAGGTTTTAGATGTTGGTTGAGAGTTGGTTTATATGTCTTTTAAGCTCTCCAGTGCTGACAGTCCTGCGATAGACCTTGTTACTGGCTAACCCCAAACACAAGAGTATACAGAACCATTTTGTCTGCTCACCCATGGGTTGGCGGTTGAGACTGAGTTCAGCTGAGCCATCTTGTTGTTCTAAGCTACCATGGTTAAACCTTCTCTCTGGGGACTCATAGTCCAGTGGGTATGCCCAAAAAATTGGCAGCAGAAGAGTTTCTTGTTAGAAGGCTCAGATACAGCACTTCTTATGCCTATGCTTGTGGCTCATTGCCTAATGTTTCATGGATATAAGCAAATCATATGGGCAAGTTCTATTTAGTAGGTGTTACACGTAGGTGTGAACAGATTCAAGAAGACGGGATTCATTGGGGTTGGTCATGTAAACATTTACCACACAACTCAGGGTCCCCTGGCTATTTCCTCTGTTGAGGTGACTTCAGCTTCAAGTCCTAGATCAGACTCATTCTGGATTAGGTGCATATGTATTCTAATTTTTCCCCTATACTTAGATGCTTGTTTCAAGGTGAACCATTGTAGAAAGCTATCTTGCTCCAAGACTTGTTTCTTAAGGAAATCTTCTTATTGCTTCATACTTGTTTAAAAAGGTGTCACTATACATCCCAAGGCCACTCTTGATCTTAAAATCCTCCTTCCTCAGCTCTCCAAGTGTTGCACCATCATCCCTACCTAAGAAGCTCCTTTGAGACCACAAAGAACAGTAACCAAAGAATAAAGACCTGTTTCCCAGTGAGACGGTTCTAAGGAGAGATAGCCTGTCCCATCTGGTACAAAAGGCTGTTTTCATGACTCAGAGCTCACAAGTTGAGGGACTTCACTACTCCAGGACTCATTAGCATAAAATACAACTCAATTTGTCTTGACCAAAGATGAATATTATGATGTCTGAGTATGTAGCTTAATACCTGGTGCATAGTCATTGGGGTACCCTTTGAAGTCTCTGATTTCACCCAAAAGTTGTAGGCAAGCAACTTCAAGAGTGGGCTGGTGCAGCCCTAACACCTGAGTAAGGTCTGGGTTCCTGCCTTCTAGGAAATGACAAACCAACCTCTACTTACCAATTATTATTCTTTTTCTTTTCACAGTGAGACATTATTTGGTGAAATGCCCTCAGAACAGGTAGGAATGTTTTCTTTGTTATTTCTCTTTGATATTTTACTTTCTCTTTATACTACCAAGAAATTGATTAGATATATATTCTTACTAAAAGATGTTGGTCACAAGAAAGTCGAACAATATATGTTCTGTTTATGTTTGTATGCATGAATAGTCTACATGCCAATCATTATCTCCACAGGGTCCAGATGGCATGCAGCTCCTGCTGGTTCAGCCTATATCTTTGAAGAGCTTGAAAGTGTCCTTTAGGGCCATGAGGAAACTTGTAACTAATTTGAGCTTCCTCAACCTTCTTAGCACTAACTAATCTTTTCCCACAAGTACAGGTGTGGCCTATGTTCTACTTTAGATGGCGACAGGCTTCATTGAACACATAGTAGTTTTAAGATACATTCAAATTCATACCATTTAAGATTTGGCAACTTCCAATTTAAAAAAAAAATGTGAATGGGACATAGAGCCTCTTATTAGAATGCTATTAAAATCACCCAAATGCATAGAAAGTGCAAAAATCTAAACTAAAATATGTAATAAGTTTCTGTCCCAGCCATTCCAGCCTAGCCCTGAGGTTCAGACATTCTTGGAGCTCCACTGCCACTTCGCCCCAAATAATCACACAAAGTTTACATTAATTCATGCTGACTGACCTATGGATAAGGCATATAACTTGCTAACTCTAACTCTTGTTTAACCCATGACTCTTGTCTTGTTTAGCCATGTGGCTCCATACCTTTTCTCAGAGCAGTGATTCAACTTCTTTCCTCTGTGTCTGCTGGCTTCTCTCTTGGTGTCTCTGTCTGACTTTTCCACTTCCCAGGGTTTTCTTAGTCTGGTAGACCCACCCACACTTCCTGTCTGCCTTCTAGCCAATCAGGTTTTTATTAAATTAATAGGAGGGACAAATATTTACAATGAACCAGAACATAATCCCATAACAAAAATGAAAATAAGATAATTGACCAGATCAGTATAGAAATTAATTATGTATTGGAATGACCTGATATGAATTTTAGGCCAGATGACATAAATCTGTTTAATCAATTAAAAAACGAAAAAAAATTGAAAGCAAATGGTAAATAAAAAGTACCACTCAACAAGAGGAGTTATTTCAAAAAGTAGAAAGTATAGAACTGAGAAAATATAATAACAAATACAAATCTTACTGAATAAACACAATAGTAGGGTACAAATGTCAGCAGGTAACTGGTAAAACAAAAGAGAGTAATAGAAGCATACATGTGAACCACACATACAAACAGCCATAAAAACTGATAAAAAGCTGGTTCATAGGAACCAGAGGCAGGGGTAATGCCTACTACCAGATTACAGAAAGAGAATAAAATCTAGAGGAGTTGACTATTATTTATTTATTGGAAGGTGTAATAAGTGAACATTTCCTAAATTTTGCAGAAGAAAAAGATTCATAGATTCAGAAATGTTAATCTTGCCCATGATGAGTGTACTAAAATCTATATGAAGACACAAGACACAGCACAATTGAACAAGAGATGAATGTGAGTGTAAGTACACTCTCTGAATCCACGGAGGACAGAAAGATGTGGTGCTCTCAGACTCTGAAAGAATTGCAGCCAGAAATTCTATGCGGAGCAAAACTATCTTTCAAGAATGAGGAATTAAGAAAGACATTTTCAAATCAAGGAAAACTTAATTTGTTAATAGGTCAATGTGAGTAGGTGCTAATAATCACCTACTTAAAAAATCACATTTAAAAAGAAATTCTTGAACTCAAAATGAAAGCAACCTTGAATAATTAGGAAGAAAAAAAACAACTTGACTTGTGAATTTTAAAAGTCATGTCTGATGGCTGAAACAAAAAAATTAAATCAATTGATTCTCAGACAGTGATATTTAAAAGTCAGGAAATAAGGTGGCCCTTATTGAAGAGGGGACTTTACTCTTCGTTTGTTGAGGAAATGTTGGCAAAATTAGGCGGTGTTTGGTCACACACATACATTGTAATTACAAAGCAACTACTAAAACCCTAACACTAAAAAAAGCTATAGAAAAATCAATATACCCTTTAAACATATTCAAGTCACATAAAGAAATAGAATAAACAGAGCCACAGGAAAGGTGGAGAAAATAAATAATAAATCATTTCTATGGCATGTATTAGGATATATGTCTAAATACGACAGTTGAATCTCAGAGCCTGGCATGGGAAAGAAATAACTATGTGTTCCCAACTATATTCTGTTTATAAGTAATTCATTTCATACACGTGACATAGGTAGGCTTAAAGCAAACAGATGGAAAAGAAATACCACACAGTAAACAGCTTATAGACTTATAGCTCATAAAATAAAACACAAAAAAACACTCAGTAGGGTTTGAGTGGAACATTAAAAAATAAAAATAATAATCTATTCACCAGGAAAACAGAGGTCCTAAATAGTGTATGCATTAAACAACAAAGATACAGACCTCAAAGAGCTAAAACTGATGATCTAAAGGAAGACAGAAAAATCCATTATGATTTTTAGCAACCAATAAGCTTGGCTTAGGTCCCCAATTCACAAGGTCACTGTCAACTAACAGGACCCAGTTGATCCATCTCCAGCAATCAATATGAAAAAGCACTTTTTCATGTCCTCATGAAATATTCACCAAGATAGAACCTAGGCTGAGACAAACCTCAACAACTTAAAAGACTTGGAATCATAGAGCATAATCTTTGACTCCAGTAACTCAAAGGGGAAAGCTGCAGGCAAACACAGCAGAGACATCTCTGAGCATGGAAAGAAGAAACATCGTACATATTGTTTATAATCACAGCAGAGTCTGGACAGCAATGGACCAGTGCAAACACGGCTACAGAATTCAGGGAAGCATACACAGTACAGAGATCAGAGGACACGTGGGATCCAGAAAGAATCCTCCATGTGTAGTCTGACAGGTCCAGGCCAATTCTAAATAGAAAAACATGCACTTTTCATCGGGTGGTGTGCAGTCCATAGATAGTCACAGACAGAAATATGAACTGAGACCCATTTTCCTCACAGCACCAGCAAACATAATTAAAGAGTCTTAGTCCTAAGTATAAAAGCTAAAACTACAAAGACTTCTCGGAGAAAATTATTGTATCCTTGGATTGGGTAAAGTGACACTGTGAAAGATTCATAAATGAGAGACTGGTAAAAAAAAAAAATTATTTCCAAAGACACAATTACATAAACAAAAAGACAAGCCACCGAATAGAAAACATCTTCAAATTAGGTAAGTGATGAGGAACATATTTCTGGATATAGAGTCCTTCCAACTGGATAATGAGATGACAAATAGCACAATTAAAATAGGCAAGAGTGACTTGAACAGGTATTTCCCTAAAGAAGATGTACCCGTGGCTCATAAGTACGTGGAAAGATGCCCAATATCTTCAGTCATTAATTAGGGAAATGCAAATTAACTAAGAACGTGATTCCAGCACACCCCAACCATAATGCCTACAATCCAGGAGACAGATGATGCCAAGTGCTGGCAGGCATACGGAGAAACTGGATCATGCGGAATGTTCAATGCTGAATGGAGCACCCAGTGGGAAATAGAGTTTGTTAGCTTAAGGTATAACTCTTAATAATATGACCCATGAATTGTACTTATAGGGATATACCCATGTGTAATGAGAGCATATGCCCACTCAAAAACCTGTGTGAAAGTGTTCACAACTGCTCTATCCATAATAATCAGAAACTGGCGACAATCCAAACGTGTTCATCAGCTGGTGAGGGAGTACATCCAATGTGGCAGATCCATCCAATAAAGTTCTACTTGGCAATGAAACAGACTGTGGAAATAGGCCATTCTCAAAACACCACAAAGTGAAAGAAACCAGGTGCAAAATTTACAGTTGTGTGCTGTTTTAATGAAATGCCTAGAAAAGGGAGATTTATGGAGACAGGAAATAGAGCAATGTTTGCTTATAGCTGAGGTTGAGCGTGGGGATTAATTGTGGATGTGATTGATGTGGAGTGGACTAAGTATAGAACTTTGTGGGGCTGTGATTGCAATGCCCTAAAAATGTATTGTACTGATGATTGCACAACTTGTGGATCTACGAATATCTACTGAATTGTATGTTATGAGCTACGAATTCTATTGGGAATCAATTACGCCTCACTAAAGCTGCTTCTTTTTAAGACCAAGCCCTCTCACACCCAAGGACTGGGGTGAATCAGGCATATCATTTGGAGAGAGGGTTGTAGCTGGGCCAGTCATGGTTGCCAATTGGCCAGACTACCAGCCTGCCTTGATTCCTGGGATACCTGGCTCTGTTTCATGGATATTGCAGCTCCTCCCGCCTTAGGTCTGACTTCCTATCCCTCATTCCCCTCCACTTACAGCAGTCACACTCTAAGCCGGATACTGCTGGGTCGAGAATGTAGTCCTGGTTTGGTAGACAGTAGAGCTTGGTTTCCCCTGGTCCCAGAATATAAAAGTGTATTCATCATATTTCCATTGCTGTGACAAAATACTTAGCAACAAACTTAAAATGGGTAAAGGAACATTTTTGGTACCCTTGCTTTGGAGTCTGTGGCAAGGCAGCACATCATGGCAAAAGCTGTGGTAGAGGAAACCTTTTCATCCACGGGTAGCAAGAAAGCAAAGGGCAAAGGAGGAGTAGGGAGGTCTCCTTTGGTCTACAGCCCAGAGGGGACACAGTCCTCTGTCACATCAGATTATCAATCCAAAGGCAGGGAGAGAACAGGACCATACTATAAAACCTCAAAGCCTGCCCCCAGTATTGTACAGTCTCCTCCAAGGCCCCATCTTCTAAAGGTTCATTACCTTCCAGAGCAAAGCCATCACCTGGATACAATGTGTTCAAACATGTAGGTTGTGAGGGACATTTGATATTTAAGCCATGACAAAATTCCAATGTCGTCTTCCCGGGTGTGCCCCTCGGTGACCCAATTTCTTCCTACTAGGTCCTGTCTCTCTCAACCAGGTACATCCTAATGGTACCACAGACTGGTGATTAGGACTTAACTCATGATCTTTAGAAAATATTTAAGATTCCAACTATAACCCAGATACTAGGGTCATAGATTTCAACTCTGATGTTTCTGCCTCTGTGCCAACAACCCTGGGGGCTGGCAGTGATGTAGTTGGGTACTTTACCCAAAGCTTTCACCATGAAATGCTTCCTGCTGAACCATCTACACATAATCTCTGTAAAATCACTTTCTTCCTTCAACCTGAGACCATGGCGGGGTCAAGCCTGACCGTGGGTCTGCCAGGGACATTCATTCTCCTCATGTAACCTCATGTAGTCCCGACCCCCTCCTGATGTGTTTGTCTAGAGAAGAAGTCAATTATTTCCTTCACTGTGGCTTTGACCTGTGTCCTGGGACTTCAGCCCATCTTTTCCATGACAGAGACTAGGTCCTGGTACCCTTTCCGGTTGCTGCTGTGGGAACTGGACCATAGGTTTCAGGTCTATCCATGATCACTGTCCTTTTTGTCCCCTGACCACTTCCTTCTAAAGGCAAAAGGGCAGAAATAACAGGATCAGAGCAAGAAGCCAGAAGAGGAAACCCTCAGGCAGGGGAGGGACCCGCAGGAAGAGGCCACATGCTGCTGTTGAGAACACTGTGGTCACAGAGAAAGGGGCCTTGCCAAGTGACTTGGGCAAGATGAGGACTCCAGGGAGTTCCGTGACTTGCTAGGAAAAAGTGGAGAAAAGAAAAGAAAAGAAAGAAAAACAAAGCTTATCATGACTTTGTCCTGTCCTGAGTCAAGAAGCTGCCATGGTCTGGAAGGAGCGGCCTTGGCCTTTAGAACTGAGGGACTCTTTCTCTTGGCCTGGTGTCCTTTGGAAGCAGATGTCCCAGAACAGAGAAAGCATTTCAAGGCTCTGTGTGGTTTTCAACATGCCTTTCCTTGAAGGATGGGCAGTAAGAGCAGGCTCAAAACATCCGGGTATAAGACTGTACATGCTCGCAGACACAGGCGGGCTGCACCATGTTACCTGGGTCAGCCTTTCTTTTAGGATGTGGGGCACATTATCTCTTGAACAAACTATGGTTGAAGTACCATTTGTTATTCAGGATGTGTTAGAGGCACAATTCAAGGTGATTTTTGAGCTTTTTAAAAATGCCTTTTCTATATTTCTTTGAAACATCAGAGATTTTTTTTTCTTTTTAACCATCCTCTGACAATGGAAGCAATGGGTTTAGACAGTAAGTGACACACCAGAATCACAGTGAAGGGAGAGCTGCAGTTTCAGACACCTTACACATTAGCATTGGGGAGTTTTAAAGTCAAACGAAATATTGATCTGACAAAGCCTGTGTTGCGGTGTCTATGAATTGGTGGCGGAAGGGCTGACAGAGAGCAAGATGACCTTGGTGGCCATAGGACCACTTTGTGTAGGACTCACAGTGAACTGTGGTGATGTCACCCACTTGTGAATGGTCCTGGGGAAGCTGTTCTGTGTGGGGAAATGCTTTGGTGGCCACCTCATAAAGGAGCAGCTTTTATTCTGTTGCTCAGAATATGCACCCCAAAAGATCAGAGGGAAGACAGGAGCCACAAAATCTAGTGACACTGGCTACTGCTTAACATTTATGGAATGCAGCCTTCCCTATGCTCAGCTCAAGCACTGAGAACAGATCCTATACCGTATACAAATCGAACATGGACACTGTAAAATAAGCATGGGTGACAATAAGTGATTATCATGTGACAGACACGGTTCAAGACGGTAGGTGTGTATTACTCATTTGATGATTGTCATAGTATAGGACCATGGCAGATGGCACTGTTTACCTATCTTAAAAGCAAAGTAATGCAACCTCTAAGTAGCTCCTGGCATGTAATACCAATTGGCCTTGAGCATCTGTAATGGTAGTTGAGGACTCTGGAGCCTAGAGTGAGATATCTGGAAATTCACCCCATTTGTATAAAGCTCTTGAAATTTATCTGTGGTGGCCGACATTGGAGAGAGGAGTGTCAGTGCCTACTAATACTTATTATTGTTTGGAAAGTAGCAGCGAGTTGCCACTGTAGCTATAGAAACTAGTACGTTTTCAAGATTCTACAATAAAGATTTTGTGGTGCATGGTACATGCAGTATCTGTGGGCTGCAAGAAACATTGAAGAAATAGCCAGAGAGCCGCTTGGAAAGGAACAGATAGGTCCTTCTCATGATGTAAGTCAGGCCTTGCCTTGACTAAGAAATGGAGGGAATGGACATTTCTGTTGCTGGGACAGATCAGTTAAAGTAAGGCTTTCCATAATGCTATGGAGTAACAAGCATCCGGAAGACCGATAAGGATGCTGGGAGGCCCTGGGTAGCTTAGCACCTTAAGCCTCACTTGCTAAGGGCTCTTTGTGTCCAGACCTTTGGTCTATGGCTGTCTTATTTCAGACTAAGACAAACCTACATGTAGCATGTGACAGACATCTCTATCCAGTGATGAGAAACACCTGCTCACTCCTTAAAGAATAGAAATGACAGGCCTCAAGGAGCTTGTACCTCACAATGGTCAGGTACTGTAAGAAGATGGCCTTGGGCCAAGGCTAACAGCAGGTGTGGTTCCATGATGAAGCCCCTCAGCTCTCACTGCTAGCATGTCTCACAAAGCCTGGTATCAGGATGATCATGTGGTTGCCAGAACACTCTAAGCAGACCCATGCTGGGGATGGAGATTTAGAGATTTGGTTACCAAAGAAGGCTGTGGTTGGGTATAGGAGGCATAGCTGCAATTATGTTCTCTGGTGAAATCAGCCTGGTGTATGGTAGATTCTTTCCCCTTCCTCTCTGTTCTCTCAAACACACCCAGCTCTGAGGCAGACACACAGAACATCTGGCCCACCATGTACACTATTTGGTAGCTGACATCACTCATTCCAGACAATTTTTGAGAACATGCTGTCCTCCTCTGCCCACTCTTGGGGCAGAACAACTTTTGGTCTTGGCACTAGGCACAGTTCCCAGCCCCCAAGACTCTAACACTTGTGTTGACCCATCTTCTTTATACAAGGGAAAGAGTTGAAGCTGCTGTACCCAATTTAGTACAAACATAAAATGTACTAGATTGTTAATGACACCTTCTGGTACCATCTCTTTAAGGAGCTAGCTTAAGCCCAGAATACTGTTTTAATGTAGCTTGGATGGCAATCTTTCTGTCTTAATTTTCTAGTTCCTTATTGTCCAGACTGGTCCCAAAGTCCTTGCTTCAGGTTTGGTGAGTCAGACCAACTTGGACTGAATCTCACATCCCTTCCTTGGGAAGGACCAGGGCCTTTGTAGGTCTAGTCTTCTTTCCTGAGAAGTCTGGAGATTATGGTTACATTTCCGCTGTGGCTTGCACAGAACAGACAAAAATAGAGCAATGTCCCAACTTTGCTTTCTGAAAAGAAAGAGAGTTCACCAAGAATTTGTTCAAAGCCCTGCAAAATCCAGGTCACATGCCCTGTTGGCATCTTGGAGAAGGCAATGCACTAGTCAGTCTGTCTGTCTTGCTCCCAGACTGCCTGGTCTGCCCTACATTGGACTTGACCTGTGTGGCTGAGAAAGGAGTTTGTCAGGAGGGTATGATAGTCTGTGCTGGGCAGAAAAGTTGCTGATCAGTGTCCAAGTTGAAGCCTGCAGTTCTTATCTCAGGGCCAGAACACAGGCACCATGACATCCACTAGCAGCAACATAATATTTTCAATGAGGTGCTATGAAATGCCCACATTGTTTGTGTGCACCGGATACCTGCTTGAGCTCTGTAGCTTTCTGAATGGCTGTGGTAGTTAATTTTACTTGTCACCTTGACCAAATGTAGAATCAGCTGGGAGATTATTGATATCTCTGGCTGTGCCCATGGTGGAGCTTCTTGGGGGGGTTATCTGAAAGATGAAGCCTGACCGTGAGTGTGTATAGCCCCATCCTGTGGACTGAGGGTCTGTGAGGGTCTGGACTGAATAAAAGCTAGCCAAGGAGAGCCAAGCATACCCATTCCTGCTCTCTGCTTCCTGTTGCACTTCCGTGTGAACTGTTCTGTACCATGAGACAAAACAAATCCTCCTAAATGGTGTCTGTCACAACCAGAAAAGCAAGCAATACAATGCCCCATGTTACTTATCCATGCTACTCCACCTCACATCACAGTAGGCCCATGAGGTAGCTGGCAAGGGCCGCTCACCCATCTTACAGATAGAGGGGTGGAGGCCCACGGGAGTGAGTGTCACATCTTTAGTCACTTCTGCAGCTTTGATGTCATCTTCTATTCCCACTTCCAACGTCTGCTCACTAAATCCAGTTTTCACTGGTTCTGGAGTAGAGGTTCTGAGTTCTTGAGGGACAGAGACTCTAGGAGGTGGCACCTGTTACAAGAGACCCAGAGCACATGTGTGGCCTCCTGCCTGTACTGGAGCCAGAAAAGTGTCTCCATTTAACAACAAGCTCCCCACAAACAGCACCTCTCTCTGACTGCCCCTGACTCAAAGCAAGTTTCCGGGCCTGTTTTCCCATCTTTTTTGGTTGAGATGCCACTGACAACACTCTCATGTGTCGGAGACAAACTGTAGCCCTGTTCTGGTTCAAGATGTCGCATAGGTGGGTTTTCTTAGTGAAAAGTCCCCCGGACTTGACTCGATAGGAGAAAGAGAATTCGGAGGGAGAAGTGTGGACCTCATTTCACCACGATGACTCACTGCAAACTTGAAGTTTTCTTGAACTATGAATTAGAACTAAATTTAGTTGGATGAAGCCTTACTGGTTTGGAGGAAAATGGTGATGACAAGACAGATCATTTTCAGTTTTCTAAAACCCCTGGATACAATGGCATATGTTCATAGAAATGATGCTCCAGAAACTTTCACTGTGTATGAAAGAGCTAAAGAACTGAGTCCGAGCAAAAAGAAGAGAAAAAAGAAACATATAATTCTCCCATGTATGAGGTACCCTGGGGATACTATGCAACTTCAGAAGTGCAAAAGAAAGGATGTCAAAGAATTTTAGCAAAAGGGGATGGGGGGGACTGCATTTAGTCTTAAAATATAAGATTAAAGGGGTGTTGGGAAAAATGTGCGTCAGTGTATTAGCTTGGTGGGAGAGATCTATGAAAATTTATCTGTTCATATATATATGGAAGTAGGGCCTTAATTAAGTAATGATAAGTATGAAGAAGCATAGAGACAGGTACAGGCCATGACCATTCTCCGTGACAGTCACAGAAATGCAACAGAAGAGAGTCACATGTCTCTTCATGAAGTTGACTGATAAGCCTGAGGTAAGGACAACGGCATGGTGAGGTTCTTCACTGACAGACAGCCATAGCATGGTGCTAACTTGTTGGTAATTGCTTTAACAGCAGATGAGAAATGGCTGGAAGATGATCGTCTCTGACATGGTGATTCCAGTTTTCAGGTTCAAACTTAAAAGTGAAAACTGAAGAAGAATAGGAAAACATTGTGCACAAACATATTAGAAAATGAACACATTAGTTGTTCACATGCTAGAGAATGGGTTTGTAAACCATAGCTTATTTCTCATTAGAATAATGGGAAAATGTAAAAATTTGAAAAATATGGATTAAGTAAAAAGAAAGTATACTATAATTTAAAGCAATTTTTAAAAATGTATAAAATATAGTGTTAAATATTTTACTCATATAGAGATCTCTTTGTAGCATCTTTATTCCTAATTCCTCAAACTCAGAAACAATCATTATTTAGATGGATAGACTATTGTGACAACCAGACAATGGAATATTATTTGGTACTAGAAAGAAATGAGCTACCAAACCAGGAAAAGACATGGAGAAAGAAGCCTTGAATGCTTTTATCAACTGAGAAGAACTGGCCTGAACAGGATACATACAGTGCTTACAATCCTACAAGGTCCTGGAACCGCCAGAACTATGGTGCCAGTCAAAGCAAAGATCAATGGTTTCCCGGGACTTGAAGGGTGTGGGCACAACACACAGGACTGTGAAGCCCATATAATATTATAATGCTGCATACACACCACTGTGAATTTTTGTAAGCCCACAAAACACAGGCGAGTGAAACCTGTAGACTGTGGATGATCCTCATGATTATGTACAGGCTTTCCAATTGCAGAGCATAGGGGTGTTGGGAGAATCTCTGTCCTGTCTCAGTTCTTCTGCAAACCTAAAACTGCTCTAAAAATAGTCATTTTTTTAAGAAGAGAAATAACATTGCGGAAATATTTACAAAGGCCATGTTTTGGTCATGACAGGCTTATTTCCTTTCATTTCCATGCCTATAATTACCATTTTAATCCACAAACCTGCCTGATTTCATTTGAAAAGAAAAATAATAAACATGTAAAGAGTTTAAAAGGTTGAAGAACCAAGCTCTGTATGTTTGTCTGTTTAAGCAATCTCTTTTCTCTCTCAGAGTTCTGTAAGCTCCCTTTCTTTTTAGCTATTTGTAAACAGACACAGAGGGCCCTGCACTCTACAGCTATGACCGCTTAGTCTGTTCCCAGAGAAAGTAAGTCATCCTTGGGGAATCTCAGAGGAAACATCCTTAGACTTTTCCCACACTTTGTGAGTGAGTCGTGACTTGTTTCTGAGGATCTAGGACCTGGTAACTGTCTACATTTACTTGTGTATTATTGTAAATGTATTCAGCAGTAAGTCTCTCTCCTGTCTCCTGTCTGTGCAGTTCTCCAGCATCCTTATTCTCAAGACCCTTGACTATTTCTAAAGTTTCTTTATACATAGGAAAGCTTATTCTAGCTTGTTTTTCCTATTTTTAGCAGAAGCATGGGGTGTTTCATGGTAGTTTTTCTCATATTAATGTGTCTAACAGAATTTTCCCCTCTGCAATTTATCCTGCTTTATCAGTTCGGTTCACTGTTTTAATTCTGTTTCCAGCCACAGACAACCAGCATAAGAATAACATACTTGCTGGGCAGTGGTGACACAGGACTATAATCCCAGCACTTGTGTTGCACAAATAAAGGAAACTCAGGACCAGATCTCTTAGAAAGTCGGAGATATTACAGAGTAAACACGACAGTCAGATCTCACCTAACTGTCTTCCAGCTTCCTCAACCTCGCTACTCCTGGCTTCTTCTGACTCTCTGTCTTTCTACATCTGCCTTAAATATTCTCTTTGCTCAGTTAAGGTGTGGCCCCCACCACACCTGCCTGGGAGCCTGGAACTCCTTCTGTAAACTAAGATGACCTCAAACTCAGATTGGACTAAGGGCGTAGGTCACCACTCCCAGGATATTCCCTGTACTGGGATTAAAGGTGTGAGTTACCACTGTCTGATCCTCCTAGACTGACTGTGGGTAGATCCCTCTGACATCTCCGAAATGTTTTTATTATATTACAAAATATCCTCACACACTTGTAAGGCAGAAGCGGGTTGATCTGTATGAGTTCGAGGCTAGCCTGGTGTACAGAGCAAGTTCCAGGACAGCCAGGGCTACATAGAGAGACCCTGTCTCGAAAAACGAAAACAAACAAGATACGAGCAAACAAAGAAAAGCCATACTTACCAGCCAGTTGGTAACAGCTGGACACTTTTTCAGGTCTGTAATGCTTAAGTCTTATGCACAAATCATTTCACGTGCACACAGCGACATTTATGCAAGGAATTTCCAGAAGTGAGACTGCCATGTCATTTTGGGAGATGCCACCAAGTTCTTTTCCACCAGGGAAGGTCTGTCCTTGGAGAGGCTTGTCAAGAGTGCCTATTCGGATATGAGTCTTGCCATTCTGGCAAAACTTCCCTCTCCCTTTCTACCTCTTCGTGGTGAGCCTGGCATGTTTAGATCTCTCCTTTGGAACACAATTTTTCCATCTACTGACTGTTCATCTTCATGACTGATGATGGTCTTGCCCACTTAGACGTTTTTTTGTGGCCTAGAGAGATAGGTTCTCTTGGGAACCGTATCTGCCCACCTAGACCCTGTGCCTGGGAACAAAAGACTCTACAGGGAGTTTCCTTGTGTGTTGCTAGAGCCAATCGGAAAGCTTTGAAACAAGACTGATAGCCATTCAGCTATCTATCACATGTGGACCTGAACACATGTAGGAGGCTGAGATCATTAGCCTTTATTGTCAGCTTGAGAGGACCCAGAATCAACAGAGACACATTTCTGATGCATCTGGGGGACCCTTCCAGAGATTTAACTGAGGTAGAAAGTCTACCTTAAGTGTGGTTGCACCATCCCTTGGCTAACTAACATCTTGTTCTGAAGAAGTAGAGAATGTAAGCTGAACCCCAGCATTCACCTCTCTCTGCTTCCTGAGTATGAATGCAATGTGACCAACTGCCTCATACAGATGCTGCCGTGACTGCCTTGTCACAATAGACTGGATCCTCCCACTGTGAACCAAAGTAAACACTTTCTTCCTTGCACTGCTTTCCTTGGCGGAAGATAAGTGAATAATATAAGAGCCAAGAGCAGTTCAGGTCACGTGGTCACTGTTCATCAATAGGTTAGAGCGGTCCACTAGTTCCATGGGCTTTGACTTTCTTTAATAGGAGGCCTGTCAATCCCGTCACATTGTTTTGTCATGGACAGAATATAGAAACAGATGCTTGAGTAACCCCATAGGGTCCAGCTGATTGGAAACATCAGACTTCTCAGAGTAAATTTATTTCCCTGTCCTAAAGATGAAGGTATCATAGAAGCAAGCCCCTGGTACTCATGAAGGACCCTGAAGGTGAAGCACCCCTGAGTTCCTTCTTATCTGACTAAGAGGAACCTGGTATGGGGAGTATGGAACCCAAAAGCATGGACAAAGAATGCTGGCTCTAGGAGAGCTAGCTCAAGTACATATACATTTTTGGTGATGTCATTAGTAGCCAATCATACAGTAAGTAACCAAGCTACACTATGCTTAATTAACAGATATAAGCCATCCGTTCATACATCCCTAAGTAAGGTGAGCAATTTTGTCCTTGGTTCCTCCAGGGAATTTAAACTTTGAGCAGCACATCATAAGTCTCAAACTAGCTCACCTCCTCATCTTTATCTTGGCCAAGGGACAGTGTCAGACTTGTTGGCATCTCTGGGGACAGTATAAAACACTCCCTGTCTGTCTGCAAGGTGTTCCTTCCTTGGACACCTCCATAGGGAGTTCTCAAGAACTCCAGGAGCAACTTGTTACCTTCCCACTCTGTTTTCGGCAGTGAGTAGACGCTGGTTCCATTTGGCCCTTTTGTTTCTACAGCTCAGGAGAGACTGTCACCAGCGTGACCAGCTTGGCCCCATTGCAGCCACAGAAAGGCAAGAGGCAGAAGGAGAAGGAAGAGATCCCACCTGCAGTCCCTGCCAAAGGTAAGGATCTGACCTGAAATTTTAGTGAAAGCCACCTTGGTTGATACAGGGGTGGGTCTGGAGTCCATTGTGGGATAAGGGTAGAAGAACAGATGCATGAAGACTTGTTATTCAGTGGTACTGTAGTGCAAACAGCCCCCTAGATTCTAGACATGACAAACTAGGATGAGGTGGGAAATGGCACCATAGGTTTGGCCACTGACATTGAGTTAAGTCAACATGCACAGAAAAGTCTATAGTGAATTTACTGTGGACTTTTAAACAGTGAGATGAAGCAGGGGTTGGCAGGCTCTTCTTCGTTCTTAGAGGGAAAGAACATCTCTAATGTTTTAAAGATGTATTCGGTACATTTCAGACTTGTTCTGCTGATGAAAATACATATTCTATGACTGGTTATTCTGTGGTTGGTGTTTTTATTTAGAGAAATAGGAATGAGCAAGAAAGGGATTTCTTAAAGGAAAAAAAGGCATGGGTCTTACCAGAACCAAGACTGTCTATGGATAGACCCTATTTAGATACTTAGACTGGCCTGTCTAGATGCTCATCCCTCAACAAATTCGAATTATAGATGTCAGAGAAAACTTTAAGAAGGCGAAATGCAGTTTATCCCTTCACTGGGTTCTGCTGGTATCCCACTGAATCCTGTGAAAGAAGCCAAAAGATGCATAGCTAAAAGGAAGGGAGGGAGGGAGACATGAGACCTTGGGAGGGAAGGAGCAGAGATCACCTCCACCAGAGCTCACGCCTCTATATTGTATCAACCAATGCAGAGTGGATATCGTCCAAGTTATGAAAGATAACTTAGAACTAAGGGCTGCGACTGGGCTTTCAACTCCAAGTTCAAGTTATGTAAGTCAAGACTAGTAATGCCATTGTAGGGCACCTCCATTTGCTTCTGTTAAACTCCTTGATTAACTCACAGGGCTGGGCGAGGGTCAGCCATTGTCCTTGGGGTGGGGTAAGATGAGAGTCACCAGGGAAAAGTCCTACTTCAACCTTGACCAAGGGCTTCTGGTTGACTCCCACACCCTTGACTTTGGCAGGGTTGACAGAGACCTATACAGAACTGTTGTGACCTGGCCTAAGGGAGGAGTGGTGTGCCTAAAGATGAGGGAGTGATTGTCCTCCAGTTAGGGGTGCTCGAGGATACAGATCTCAGAAGCTTGAGCTCTTCTTGATGCTAGAAGGCTCTACAGTCTGTGATGACCACGGAAGGTAGGCATTAAGAGGCACTGGAAGAATTCCAATCTAAAACTTGGTGTTCTTCCACAGCTCCAATAGTCAGCACTTTCCACAAACCAAAGCTGCTGAAACCTCAGAGGAAAGTCACCATGGTGAGTAACCGTTCCCTCTTGTTGTGGTCCCTCTAACATAGAAGCAGTGCAGGGGTCAAACAGTACCTCTGCAGGCCCTAAACATGTTGACAATTCTGTCACTTCTGTTCACCAAAAGCATTCTCTCTTCTCAGATTAGATTTTCTCCACCTTAAATTCTCAAAGTAATCTTCCAAGAAAGTGCAATGGAATTACCTTTCACTATAAATGTTACCTTACTAAAACAAGAGTAAACACGTCATATGTAGAAGGGTATAAAACAGATAGTGGAATCTACTTGCATCAATTTATCTGATAACTCCCTCTGAAGAAGATGCTAAGGAACTTTCCAGAAAATAAGTTAATTCTTTCTTATTGTTATTTTGAAACAACTTTAGATTTACAGAAGTCATCACTGAGGTATCAGAGCTTTTATATGTCCTTTGCCCACAACTTAAACATCTCACATAGCTGGGGTGTGGTGCGCTGAGGGGGCAGTTCTCAACCTGTGGGTCATGACCCATGTGGGAAGGTCAGACAAACCCTTTCACAAGGGTCACATATCACATATCCTGCATATCATGTATTTACACTACAGTTCACAGCAGTAGAAAAATTACAGTTCTGAAGTAGCAGCAAAAATAGTTTTACGGTTGGGGTTCACCAGAACATGAGGACTGTATTAAAGGGTAGCAGGGTTAGGAAGGTTGAGAATCAGCATGATGTCCATGTCCACTGGCTGTCCATTTTGGATATATTCCAGCCCCCCACATCAGATGCCTGAGACCATACGTTGTATCAAACCCTACAAATACATGCTCCATTTTCTTCACACACAGCCCTGATAATGTTTAGTTTCTAAATTAGACACAGTAGAGTAATAATGGCCAATTCTAACATGGAACAATTATAACATGCTGTAATAAGATTTATTTTAAATGGTTATTTAAAAACTTATGAATTATTCAATTTTTGAATTTTCCTTTTAAGATTTTCTAATGGAGGTTGACTGTCTGTAACTGAAGCTGTTGATGTAGGAGGGGAGCTGTGTGTCCTTAAGACATGCTGTCCATTTCAGCCCATGGTGAAAGTTATACCTGCCAGGTTCCTGGCTGTCTTTTCCTATATGTCTGAAGCCAACCCCAATGAGCAGTTCACACTAAAAGAACTTAGGCACAGCCTTCAAAGGGGAAGTCAGAATTTGTGGATCTGTTTACCACAGTGATTTCTGGTTATTCTAGAGAGCTGTGTCAGGACTTATGATCACTTGTGCGTCCTTGTCTTTGATGAAGGAAGTTTCTGTAGTGGCATGTTAATGGCAGTCTTCCATTTCCCTCAGCCTGTCTCCCTTTGTCTCTTAGGGTTCTGTTAGAAAGAACTGCCCCTTTCCTTACTTTCTATTCACCAATTCTTTTGATATCAGTATTTATATAGACATTTATGTAGTGTGTTTAGTGATTGGTTTTTTGTTGTTAACGTTGTTCAGCAGATGTATCTGTGGTATGTGTGTGAAAGAAAAACAGATTGTCCCATGTCTCTGGCAGCAAGCACCGGTTTATTGGAGTTTTCTTTTTGGCTTTTATTGGACATGCAACTGTATGCATAGAATACATCCATGCATGATCATTCTACATGACATCATTTTAATTTTTACAGTAAGACTTATCTCTCATCTGTCAGTTTTGTATGTGAGGACACATGGACACTACGTTTAAGGGTACTGGTGAGGGTGTTCCACAGTCACTAGCTCAGACAACTTTCTTTAGCCTAGGTCCCACTGGTCCCTTCTCCTTTATCTGTTGAACATAAAACCTGGATGTGCAGTGCATGGGTATAGTGGTTGTTGTTTTTGTGACTTATCAGAAGACTGGGTTCAACGGCACTTAAAATAAGACTGTAGTCTCAGTGTGAATGTTCATTACCCTCTGTCTGTGTGTGTTGTATAAACTGATATGCTTCTGTGGATGGGGACTTGGCATAGGAAACTAAAAATAAAACTTATTTCTAAGTTTTTAAAGAAGTATCTCAACGAAAGGCTTCTGTATGTTTTCCTTTTATTTTCTTACTTTATTTTAGCGTGTGAGTGTTTTGTCTGAAATCTGTCCACTGTTGGGGTCTGCAAATCACCCCATGAAAGACCGCCACTCGCATATGCAAAAGCAAGACCATTTATTTCTCCAGAGAAAATTCCTGCATACAGGGCTCAGCCACACAACCAGGAGAGAGAAGCTCAGGGCTCCTTTTAAGCCCAGCTAGGGGAGTTCCAGGGACAGTTAGGTCATCTCCGGCAAACAGGATTGGCTAAGTAAGCAACAGCTATGTCAGTTTAAACTTGATTGACTATGATATCTTTGGACCTGTCAGGGCACACCCAGAGATGTATCAAAAAAGAAGGGTGGTGGTGGTGGTGCAGTATATACCCTTTTCTGATTGGCTGGCTCTTGCCTGCCAAGACAGGGCAGGCTGTGGGGGCTTGGCATTGCCCGGGAGGATGTGAATGGAGAAATGGCAAATCAGCCTTCTCATCCACCACATGCATTCAGTGCCCAAGGAGGCCAGAAGAGGGAGTCCGATCCCCTGACACTGGAGTTACAGATGGTCAAGAGCTGATCTGATCTGTGGGTTCTGGGAATTGAACACAGGTCCTCTGGAAGAACAGCCAGTGCTCTTAACTGCTGAGCTATCTCTCCAGCCCCAAGGTTTCTTTATTCATGTAAAAAAAATTATAGAAAAAGTTCTATTTAAATATGAGAAGATATAAAATAAACTATGAAATAAAATAAAATATTTGTAAATGGTTGGTCTATGAAGCTTTTTTCACAAAAAGTAGATAAGGGTGGTTTTATATATATATATATATATATTTCAAAATGTTTGTTTGGTGTTTGGTAAAATCTTTCTCACCGCTTTAGTTTACATATTTTGTTTTATGTATATGAGCATTTTGCCTGCATGTGTGTGTGTGTGCCTGGTGCTTGCAGAAGCCAGAGGGCATCAGATGTCCTGGACTGGGGTGGCAGATGTTTGTGAGCTGTCCTGTGATGCTGAGAACTGAAACTGGGCTCTGTGAAGGACAGGTGTTCTTAACCTCTGAGCCATCTCTCCAGCCTCAATAAGAGATTTATTTTTTTTCTAGCAACATTTTAAATATAAAATTACCTTTTGATCATTTAAAATGTAAAGATTTAAAAATTTTTTATACCAAATTCTCATAAAATCAAATTAATTTGATGCCAGTTTCTACCAATAACAACTCACGGGGGAAAAAGAGCTGACTCAACCAGGCCTCTGTCTGACCAGAATTTTACAGTCGAAATTACCAGGGTTAGTATCTGCAGACTTGGATGAATATTAAGATTTATTGCCCTAGGACGCTAGCATTGACCTCAGTCTCAATTCGGTCGATATTTATTTCTCAGATCAATAAGTCTTGATGGGAGCTGAAACCTAAGTCAATAGCTACTTGTTGACTCACACAGGGCTTAATGGGTAATTTAGATAATAACTTAGAAACACCACACACACACACACACACACACACACACACACACACACACACACACACACACACACACACACACACACACACTGTGAAAAGGTTCATCCTGGCTGGCTTCTAGGCTACAGTCCTTTTTCTAGAAACTCACCTACCCTCTCATTGAGAAGAAGGCCTAAGAACCTCTTCTCAGTTATTTATCACCTACTGTATACCAGCTTCTTGTCTAGGGGATCTATGATTCCTATCACTTATCTCGGCTATGATATCAACCAGGTGACATGCATTAACCTCGGTGTTTGCAACACTCGAGTGATGAGGAGGTTGGACTTTTTTAAAAAAAAAAGTGCTTTTTAAGACAACGGGAACATTTACAAGAAAGGCATATTTTAGAGATTAACAGGGATTGAAAAGTATTTGTTGTTGTTTTTTGAATATAATAAAGAAGCAGGAAAGCAAGCCAGGGGGAGGCATTTTAAAACTAAGGTATCAGAACTGCTCTCCCCATCCCTTACTTAAACAATACCAAATGTAGCAATCTGTTTTTAAGTTCTATTAGCCGGGAGTGAGGCTACCATTACAGTGGCTCTTCCTGACTGTCTGATGATGCAGTCTGCCTGGCAAGGCTGCATATCTGCAATGAGTCTTTACTCTAATATGAGCAGCCCTTTCTCTTCCGGAGAATGAGAGAACACTCAGAAAAGTAGAAGTGTGGCCTGGAGACAGAATTAGGAGGCAGAACACTTACCTAGCAGGCAAAGAATCCCAAGTCTCAACACCACCATAACAGGTTTTAAACAGAAAACAAAACAAAGAAAGAAAGAAAGAAAGAACTGGGTCCTCAGAACATTCTGGAAACAGTAGCATATGAGAGTTTGTTTGTTTGTTTTTGTAAATTGATTCACAGACTCTAAAACTCACTGAAACTTGTGGGGCCCCTTGTGTCCTGACCCTCACTAAGCACACTCCCATAGCATTGCCCTGGGAGCCTGTGGAACTAATTCCCACACTTCCAGGAAAAAAACATAACTACTTCCTTATTTCAGGAGAATCATCAAGCTCCCAAAGTACAAGTGCATGTGACTTATTTTTCTAATGCATTAGATCAGTTTATTGATTTTGAGACTGAGTAGGGTAAGAAAGTACAGTGTCTGATGTGGAAGCAAACCTGAGTTTTAAGTGAAAAAAAGCGTCGGTAAGAGGGTGAGGTTAGTAGTACCAAAATGAGCGAGAAACAAAGTGAGAATCATTTTTAGGATGAAATGAGTTTGATGCCCTACTGTGCCGCAGTCAGCATCCTGGCCTCCTCTACAGCACACCCACAAAATCCTCCTTTCTGTAATTAAGCCCCCTGTGCCAGGGTTGCTGAAGGGTCAGGCCACCCCTATTGGCCAAAAAGAAAATGAGTTCTTGTGAGAAAGAGGCTGAGGACAGAACAATCAGAAACACTGTGGCTTAATTACCACGAGTTTCCCAGTGGGTCTCAGGGAGCCTGTCTTATTCCCTCCGATCCATCCACTGCATTGCTGCCTGGGGGTTTTTCCTAAAACTGTTCCAACCCTGTCATTTCCCTGACTCGGATATTACAATGGCTCCCTTTTGCCTCCGGCATGAAACATGGCTTCCTGTGAGTGGGAGGGTAGAGGCTGTCATCATCTGTCACCTCTGCCCCCTGGGAACATGAGACCCCATGTGGTCCAGGCTCTCTAACCTGCATCTCTGTCCTACTCAAGCACCTGCAGAGCTACTGTTTGATCTGCACAAGGCTTGTCCTTGAGGCCTCCTGCTCCCAGCTCACTCTCCTCCACAAATCTGGCTCCACCCATGATTCTATTCTGATTTGGACTCTTGTTGGAATATATTTGACTGACTTGCTACATTTAACACCATGCCTTCTGGCTGTTTAACCCATGTCGCAATCTGTGGTAGAGTTTCCTAACACAGAACTGTATGCTATTGCATGAATGTATCGTGTAATTTGGTATACCCATTGGGCCATCAGTACTCACTGAGTTGACACCCCTTTCCAACTGCTGTAAATACTGTAAATATGGGCTTAAGCACATCTATTTAAGGCTTTCCTCTTAATTCTGTGGAATGTGAATACAGAAGTAGGTTTGCAAAAACGAATGATAAATCTTCGCAGGGGCGCAGGAAGGGATCCACCAATTTTTTTGCCAGATTAGCTGCACCACTTTACAAATGCGCCACTAACATGCAAGGCCTCCGATTTCTCCACATCCCCGCCTTTTCTTCCCTTCCTTCCATTCTCCCTCCTTCCCCCCACCTTCCTTCCCCTCGTCAACGTTCTTCCCTGTCCCTTTCCTCCGGTTTTTAATTCCTCTCTCTCCCTCTTCCTTTTCCCTTTTTGATAGTGGCGCCTAATGTATACAAAATATTATTCCATTGTGGTTTCAAGTTTTGTGTTTCCTTGGTGGTGAATGACATCTTTTCATGGTCTTATTGGCTACTTTTTTCTTCTCTGAAGAAATACTACTCAAGATCTTTGTCCATTTTTAAATTGAGCTTGGTGTGTGTGTGTGTGTGTGTGTGTGTGTGTGTGTACTCAAGCACATTGGGAGGGTCTTTATATATTTCAAGCACTGAATATGTATTATATAGCTAATTTGGCAATAATTTTACTCATTCCAAAGTCTTCAATAAAGTCCTTTCTCTCTCTGGAAACCCAAAGGTCGTAATGCACAGTGGTCAGGAAAGTCATTTCATCACAGTCGAAAGGAACTTGTCCATGGAGTCTGCTTTCCCGTGGCTGGTTAAAATCTGTGGACTGATCAGTCCGGAAAGGCCCCTGAGATGCCCTTTCTCCTGCCTTGTTTTTACCACCCAGAACATATTGTCAAGGCCAAAAAAGACGTTTCCTCTGCTCAGTAGTAGAAAAGGGCTCTGAGGCCCATTAGGCACCAGTGATAAAATTCTGAGAGGAGTTTAATAATATTCCAGATCCCCAACAAAATTATTTCCAGAGGACATGCTTTTCAGGTTTCTTGAAGGATGTTTATAATAAGCCAGAGAATTTCTCTTGTTGTCGTTAATGTGCTAGAACTGGTTTCAGCTAAATTTTACATGAAAAGGATATATTAACCTGCATAAAATATGTTCACAATCTCAATTTAAAATTAAAAAGAAGGAAAAACCCACAACCACATGTACAATATATTGCCCCAAGTAAAAGCCTTGGGAAAAAAACAAAAACTTTGCTTGTACCATGCTTGTACCATTTTTCCAGAGATAAAATTCTATGCCCCCCTTGGTGCACATGCACAGCCCATTATTGTCACGGGGAGTTATGTATGTTGACTGGAGGGAGAATCCATGCCGAAGCTTTGAAAGGGATGAGCGTGGGGGAAACAGAAGTCATTTGGTTTCATGGGCCTCTCCTCCAGAGAGAGTCCCTGTTGGGGCTTCCAGAAACCGGAAGTGATCAAGAGCTAATGGAAATGAGAGCATTCTGTGCTTAGGGAGTTCGTTCACCGGGACATGGTGCTCTCATTTCCACGCAGGCCACATAGTTTGTGCAAGAATGTTGAATCATGGCAGTATACGTACACACTTTTTAAGTCAGGAGCCTTTCTGCTGTTTAAGAAACCAGTAACAGTAGGTTGAGGTGCTGATGATTTGTCTGGGGTTTGTGTGTGTGGAGCGGAACTAAGGAAATCTTTTAAGATAAGGTAGTGAGTGTACTAAGGACTCACTGGGAACCTCACTGGGGAGGGGGCCGAGAGATGGAGGTCGCCTCTCAGTTGGGAAGGCCAATGAGACTCTGGTTCTAAAGGAAGGCCAGCCTCTTTATCTGTTGTATGGCGGATTTGTTCAGAATCACCCTTTTGGCCTCCACCCTCATTCCCCTAGTGCCCAGTGAAAGGTGACAGCTGATGTGCAAGGTGCTGGGCGGGGCAGAGCCTGAGCCTTGGAGCACCCGACAAACAGCCGGCCTACAGAACAGCACATGTGGGAAGCGGGCCTGGAACCCAGCATGTCCTGACCCACAGATGACCGACCTCTCCTGGTGTCTAGTCCACTCTGTGCCCAGGAATGTGTCTACAGGGACTGTCCCCCCTGAAGAGAAAGCACATCTTGCTTTCCATCTCAGCCAGGCTGATTTGCTGTCTTTATTGGGCACTTCATTTCTGAGATCATTGTACTGCTGGGAAATTTTTTTAAGAAACTTTTTTTTGCTCTATTTTGGTTTTGTAATCTCATGAAACAATATCATTTCTGCTCATATTTGATGTTTTTAAGCCCTATTTCATTTCAAAGCTCAGTTTTGAACACAGAGTACTTCAGGGTTGTTATTAAAAGACTTTTTCAATCTCAGACGGAGAATACTGGAAATGAAATGTCAGTTTTTGAAAGAAAGAATACAAACCGTCAACATATGTAAGACATGCAGCCAAAGTATCAGGAAGAAAATTTCCGTGTTTGAGTCTGTGCTCACAACCAAGCAATGGTACATCAGAGGGCTCCTTTTTCTCTGACTAGATTAAATTATAGTTTATTATTATACGTGTCTGGAGGTAAATTTATTTTGCCCTCTTCCACTCCCAGTGCTGAGAACCGAACCCAGAGCCTTACAAGGTAAGCTTGTGCTTTACCAATGAATTACACTATCAACCCATAAATTGACAAATCATTAATAAAAATATATGATGGCCAAAAGGCAGCTGTATAAAGCTGAAAGTGCAAATTATTAATATAGTCTATGTACACTCATTGCTCACATCATATATTTAATATAAAATTTACAGATGATCAGGCATCCTCGCTGTCATTTTAGATTTGGCCTTAATACTTAGTTTGTGCTCTGTATACCATGACAATGGCCTGATCGTGGTGATAGTTATAATGTGATGGTTATAACTGTGATAGTGATAGTTATAATGATATCAGCACTGATGGTAATAGTGATGGAGGTGGTGGTAAAATGGTGATGAAGGTGATGGTGTTGGTAGTAATTTTGAGGATAAGGTGGTGTTGATGGCGGTGGTGGTGGTGGCGCTGAGTAGAATTGGATGTTTCAGCAACCCTTTTCATGTTCAAACCTTATCAATAAGGAGACATATTTAATTCCAGGACAACCCCCTTACTGTCTCCTTTCCACAGATGGGATGAGGTAGTGACATGTTCCTCACTGGCGTTTGTCAGACCTGATCCAGCCGCGTGCTTAGTGATAAGTCTTTATTTCCTCACTACAAACCAGTTTCTCCTGTCAGAGGCATTCAGTTAAGTCCATTGCTTCTAGGGTGTTATTTTGCCCTGACCACACAGGTCAGGTATAACTATTCTGGCAATTCAGAATTTCCACATGTTCAAATACAAACCACAGTTCCTTTCCTAGGCTCTTATTTCTCTGCCATGGCCTCTGTTAATATGCTTCTAAATATTGTCTATGTATACACAAAAGCCTACCCATATCTTTGATTATATCTCTAAAGAGTATTATGACCACCTATCCTTTGTTGGAGGTCATGACTATAGGACAGCATGGCTTCACTTCCCTGAACTGAAGCATTCTTCATGGCCACTATGCCAGCACACCTCTCCCCTCATTCACAGAGTTCCACCTGCTCTTTCATGACTGTCCTGGGTCACTCCATCTCCCAACTCCTGCCCATACATCTTGTGCTGATTTTCTACATTAGGAAGGCTGTTCTGGTGAAACGTATTCCTGCATACACCCTTTTCCTCCATGCATTTTTGTGGGAGACATTTTTAAAATTGCAATTATTGTATGATATATACCACTTACTTTGAAAGAGTTTGTCCAATCACCTTCTAAAAATCATTTCCCATTTTATTCTGCCACTATCAAAGGATGAAAATGACTGTTTCCTCACATCCTTCTCAATGCTGGATACATACATATATATATAATTTTAAACCTGACAACTATGTGCCTGTGTTTTACTCCAATCCTACCACTCAGTTGATCTTCTTGGTGGTATGTTATAGTAGAGTCCCTGAAATGCTGAAAGAGGGAAGGGAGGTCAGGAGGGACGGCTCTGGGCCCTCTTACCAAGCTGGGAGACATCTCTGTAAGTATTTTCAATGATGAAAGATTGACTTTCCTTCATTTATCTTATTCAGTTCCCTCAATTAAATGCCCATTCTGAGTCAAGGAGATGGATTTATCTTGAAAGTTCTTGGAAACTTTAGTTCAAATCCCAGGAACTTACATAGAAGCCAATCATGTTTGCACACACCTGTAACCCAGTGAGCTCCGGCTTTAGTGAGAGAATCTGTCTCAAAAGGATCATGTATATTCTGTCAATCTCAGGCCTGCATACATATGTACATACACATATACTACACATGCATTCATCATACAGACATATGCACAGTCAGATATAGTGTAGCACATTTGTAAATAGTTTAGGTGGTATTAGGTAGAAACAAACAGAGCCTTGAAGCTCATTTGACAGCCAGCCCAGCCTAATCAGTGAACTATGTGTTCAGTGAGAGACCCTGTCTCAAAAACCAAAGCAATGATGATCAAGAATGACAGAATGTCAACCTCTGATTTTCACACACAAATGTATATGCACACACACACACACACACACACACACACACACACACACACACACACACACACACACATTAGGATTTCCCTAGCCATGCGTCTTTCCGAAACTCAGTGCAAAGCCAATGTGTGCTCCAGCCCACTCTTATCTTACCAGAGAGACCAGATGTTGCTGGTATCTTACAGTCAGCCATGATGGGCTTTTGCACATTTGCACAAGTCAGCCAGAGATACTATCCTTCAGGACTGGTTTCACTTTATCCTGTTACTGCACACTTGCTAGATGCAGCCATCAGTGGATCTAAAGTCACTAGAGGCTGGGATCAAGGACCAAGGCTGCTACTTTCTAGCCACTGGTCACTTGTGGAATGAAAGTTGATTGCAGCAGAACCTTCTGTATGTGGCTGTCCTCACATCGGGAACTATCAGGCGCCATTGTCACATTCTAATGGAAAAAGAAAGAAGATAAAGGATGGAACCCTCTAATGCCAAGGAGCATTACATGCTGTGACAATAGTAGAGTTGGGCAGGGGACAAGGAGGCACACAGTTTGATAAGGAAGATATCACATCAGAGCAAAGGCCTGATAATATGAAGAAATGATGCTCACCATGGTGCAGAGGAGACTCTTCCAGACAGAGAGGATGACATAAACTTCCACTGCCTGGGGGATCAGACTCCAACATCACAGGACTCAAAGGGGATCCACAGAGTTGGTTCATATTATGACTATTTTTATCTGAGGCGGTTAAGGGAACAGATGCTCCGACTTTCCCTTGATGGTTTCTCTCTTTATTCTCTACTCTTTATTTTCCTGGTAAATTCCTTCTCGTTCTTCATGTCTTTCTTTTCACTCTCTTATTCTCAACGCTTTCCTTCTAACTCATTTTAATCTATTTTTATTCTTTTCCTTACAGCTTATATACCCAAGCAAAATCTTTTAGGCGATATAAAAATTACAATGTGGTTACGTTTTGCTTGTCAAGCAAATGACTACAATGAATACAATTTAAAAATAGCATCTTTTCCATATCTCTTACATAATTTCATATTTTACAGATTACATCTAAAAACCAAATTATTCCAAGAACCCTTGTATATTCATACCCAAACAAGTTATTATAGATCAAGAACGTGTAAGCAAACAAATATTCTTTTACTGGCAGGCTGTGTTTTGTGGTTACAAAGAAAGAACCCATCGTTTTATTACTTATCTTGAAAGGCAATCTAATAAGGAATCTTAAAGGAGTTCCAAATCTAAACTTCTATATATGAAAAAAGAATCAGTCAGCTCTACTTTAGATCTTTAGGGTACGTACCCACTCATCAATATTGTTTTTAATAACAGGAGATTAAGGGCAAAAATGGGTACAAAGAATTAATCATCAATCAATTCTAGCAAGAGGCATGACAGATGATAATAATAATTGGGCTGCTTTGTTCTTGTTCCTTGACCTTAATAAGTTTCTTGTTCAACTATGTGCCTTTCTAAAACTGTAGATTGTCTTCTTGGGTTCTCATCTCAAAGCTATTTGACAAAAACATCTTAGTCCAACTTTTAAGTTATTTTCAAAGCTTTATTTCAACTATGGTGTGCTCCAAAACCTTTAAGCATATCTATGATCATTACGGTTAATAGAATTAAAGCTAGCTGGGCTACTAGGATGCATTTGTTTTTCCTAATCATTAACCTAAGCTGCAGTCTATATGGATTCTCAATAGAAATTCATGCGTCTAGCTGTGTGGCACTTCCTTGTTTATATTTTTAATCATCAAAACTTTATTTAAATTAACATCATGTCAACTAAACAGTACAGTTTAGGAAGAAACCACCTTCATTATAATCCACAGGTAAGAATTCCTAGAATAGGATGTTGAAACGAGATAAACATACTACATTACTGGCACTGAGGATCTCCCCACAGCCATTCACACCGTACCAGATACCAGACAAAGATAGTATCAGCAAATATATGAAGGCAAAGCAAAAGCAAAAGACATTCTGGAGTCTGTGGTCTTGGGGCCTTGTCTGTCTGAGATTCACCCATCAGAGACTCAACTCCTGGTAAACTGACACCTACTGCTTCAGTCAATTGCCACCTGCTGCTCCTCTGACATGACCACTGGCAATGAGCAGAGGCCCTGAGGTCATCCCTGAGCAAGGAGTACTGCCCAGGTGTGTCCAAGAAATGAACAGAGACTAGCATGGCTGGATTCTGGTCTGTAAGGAGGATATGTGGAATGTGCTTAGAAGAGGCACAGGACAAGGTCCTAAGAGCCTGAGGAGGGCACTGAGTCTTGTTGTGAGCATTACAAGTCACCTTTGGAGAGCCTGTTCTAGGCAGTGCTTCACCATATTATTTGGAAGGTTATATTACATACCTACTAAAACAAGTCACTGAGTTTATTTGGTACTGATTGTGGCTTTAGAAGACCATACTCCTAGCACATAGTGCTTCCAAAGTATCCAAATGTTTTCTCTTTGATTCTGAATATATTCAAGGAACCAGTTATGAAGACACTTGGTTCTAATCTGTTTCAAAAGTGATGGCCACGATAGTAGCAATAGGCCACATACACAGCATTCCTTCCATGCAGTCCTGTCAGAAATTCCTCTGTGAGCATCACATGTGTCAATGTATTTCAATACTTAAATATTATCCCATAAGAGAGGCATTATATAAACCCCACATTGAAGATGAGAAAACACAGGCATAGAGAGGTTGGATGCATTGTCCAGGGTCATATCACTTATGAAGGGCAGCCTTCTTGTTTCTGAGACCAAGGCTCTTGGATACCACCATAGAGACCCTTGGGTGATCCAGTACGTGAGGCCATATGAGGATAGAGTTAAAACTAGCAGCTTTTCAGGTTACACTTGCGGTTGAAGCAGATAAACAAACCCTGTCTTTTCTAAGCAAACGCATCATCTAGAGAGGTACTGCCTGTAGAAGCACTCTAGGAAGGCAGCTGGGGATTTATGCATCCCTGATTCTTGTTAGAACAGAAGATGAATGATTGCATCCGCTTATGGAATAGTTGCTGTGTAGCCATGAGAAGTTCCATGTATGGGAACCTCATTGCGACCAGTATCTACAATCACATTCCTATTTCCAAAATGTGGCTTGTAAAATCTGGAGACATCCATCTGTCACCTTGAAAAAATTTGAACCTATGAGGTTTATCCTTGGTCATTTTGTACCGGCTTCAACATATTGCATACATAGGTGGTGATTTGTGACTGTCGCAAGAGTTGTTAGCCTGGGCATGTGGCCTTCCATCATACTGAAATACACTGAGGATATTCTTTAACAAATGCCCCTCTGAACTCAAGAGCATTGTGTGAATTTGCTCGGCTGGGGACTTCCCAGTAAGTTTATTCAGTCCATGGTATCAACAAACTTCAGTAGAAAAAAATCTTTGTCTCCACTTCTTTTCTGAGTTCAGACTTTTCTGTCTTTTGTAGTCCTAGAGAACACTGGACTAGCAAACTCTATGTAAGCACACAGAGTTTGTAAATTGAGGCAAGAACCACAGATAATACCCCCAGACCGAGGCAAAAGAGAAAGAGGGTGTTTTGTGCTGTGGACTTTCAGATCCCTTGTGTCTCTGGACTCTGGCTCAGATCATCAACATGTTATTTGGCTAGCAGTCACAGTCCCATACTGGCTTTGAGGATGTAAATGATTTAAGGTCTTGAGGCTACTGGTCCACTTGAACCTCTGGCTCCGACAGCATAAGTCATCTCAGAGGCTTCTAGCATATACTTTCTGCAGAGCAGAGATCTCCAAGGAGTTGGTAAATTGACCTGGTGATTGACTTGTAGTCAGTCACTTGAACTTCTCTAAATCTTCCCACTCAACTCTAGCTTCATCTTGCTACTCTCCAGCAGCTATTTCCCACAAAAGCTGGTCAAAGCAGAACCTACTGCCTTATGACCTCCATCTACCCCATACTGGCCAAATACCTTCTCCTATTCTGGAAGCCTTGTGAGAGAATGAGGAGGTAAGAGCCTGGAGGTTTTCTACAAAAATTCTTTCCTGTCCCTTTATTACCTCCTCTCAATGTAATCAGTTCTGTGTGGCCTTATGCTACGTGGCCTTGGGTCTTCCATTTCTTCACACCAAGCCTGCCATCTGATGAGAACGAGGCAGGCCTCACCTTCACCCTCATCTTTCAGGTGGAGCTCACACTGCCTGCTGAGTGCTGTGAGTCTGTATCCATGCTTTATGCAGTTTGAGCTCATAAACCTTCACTCCTTTCCCCCATTGGTGTCTAATGCCTGCGTCTCAGGGTTTTTATTGCTGTGAAGAGACATCGTGGCCAAGGCAACTCTTATGAAAGAAGGCCTTTAATTGGAGGTTGCCTACAGTTCAGAGGTTTATTTCATTATCATCATGGTGGGAAGCATGGCAGTGTGCAGAGAGACATGGTGCTGGGGAAGAAGCTGAGAGTCCTACATCTTAAGCGACAGATAATAGGAAGCAACTGTGTGCCACACTGAGTGTAGCTTGAACACCGGAGACCTCAAAGGCCACCTCCCACAGTAAAAGGCTTCCTCAAGCAAGGCCACACCTACTCCAACAAGGCCACACCTCCTAATAGTGTCACTTCCTTTGGGAGTTTCAAACCACCACAGCCTGCTTTTAGGGAAAGGGATTGCTGTCCACCTGTCTGGATCACCTAGATATGAGGCTTGTTCTTCCAATTGTATGTACTACCTTGACTTGAAATGCTGTGCTGCTCATGTGCTTTTCCAAGGGACAGACTTCCAAGCAGGATGGATGGCTCTGATCCCCATATGTACCTGGTACCATGAAATGGTTTCTGAAATTTTGTTTGTTTGGTTGGTTTTGCTGGAGGGTGGTCCATGCTGGCCTCCAATTCATCAACCTCCTGCTTCCACCTCTCACATGCTGGCATCAGAGACCTGCTACCACTCCCAAAAGCTTCCTGCCTTTTAAAAGCTGTCTATTCATGGGTGATATGAGTGTGACCATTGGCCCCATCTCACAGGATAGAGGTAAAAACTGAATGGGATGGTGAAAGTTGCCAATAAGCTGAGTTCTGCTCTCAGATCAAGTCTCAGCTGCGACACTGAGCAACCTCCCAGAACCACTCTGGATCATTTACCATTTCTGTCTTGTAAAGGTATTTCTTTGTTGGTTTTTCTTTTTTATTTTTATTTAACATCACATCAGAAAACTCTAGGTCTTCTTTCCAGAAATATCAATATATATGTTTGGAAGCCACCCATGCGATTTAACAATGCCAAGTTCATCTCCAAGGCTTGTTGGTAGGCACACGGTCGTTGGGCCTAAGGCATTCTTTTCACTTCTCAGTATGGATATTGAGAGATTCCTGAAGCGCTGGGTGGAGGAGAGCAAAATTTCTAAACACTTGGTTTCAGCGTCCTCATCAGCCATAGCTGTGTGTGTCGGGGCCGGGACTTCGGGGAGACTGTTTTTACCAGTTCCTTTTCTGTTGAATAAAAAATGAGCACTTACCTTGAAGGGAGAAGAAGAACTCTGCCCCTGGCAATTCTTGTGGTCTCTTGGGGGGGAATAGATTCCTGATACTGCAACTCTGTAGAACTACAGCCTGGGCCGGAGCTCTAAGGTGATGTGAGCGCAAAGCTCCCACGTCCTGGGTATTGATCTGTTGCGGTGGTAATGGTATTACCTCACTGAACCTTCACATTGGCAGCCGGGCAGCTGCTGCAATTGCTTTTCTCTCTTATTCCTGCAAACTTAATTCAACATGCACATCCAGCTGCAAGCTCTACAAGAAAGTATTGTTTTGCAGGAGTCTGCATAAGAGATCATTAAACCCCTGCTTACCCAGGAAGGGTAACTTTCAATTGACTCCATGGAAACCCACGCAGAAGATGAAATCCTCAGAAAGTGCCCATTAGGAGTATGAAGTATGTGTTGTGAAGAAATGCATAACTCCCGGATCTCTTGAGGTCGGTTTCCCTGGTGTCAGCAAATTCAAGCTGTTTCTTCCCCATGGGTGTACTTTCCCTAACAATCACCCTAAACTGGGGCACAGAAAGGCTTAAATTAGAGCTGAAAGAGGCAGCCTATGCTGGTATCGGTGACCTCAGCACCTCACCACTGGTGGAGCAGAAGGCTGAGGGGAGGCAAGCCATCCGAGGCTCTGGAATTCTCATTCACTCCTAAACCTAGAATCAAAGACTTCCCACCACATCCAAACTGTAGCCTGTGTGATCACAGGAAGTCATGCTGTGTAGGAGAATTTAACTTGGTTTCATAGCCATCAGGGACAAGTTGAGTTAAAGTTTAAGATTAGAAGGCCTCCCTAAGGATGGGAGATTACTGTGTCCCTGACACCTACTAAATGAGTAAAGAAAACAAAAGTTACATCAAAGAAATGGAGCTGTTGAGACTCACGCTTCTTAGGTGGGAGAGCAAATAGTATCCTCTGGATGGCTGGTAGTTTCTCAAGAGCTAAGAATACACTTGCTGTTTGATCCAGCTGTCCCACTTTGTGGTGTTTACTCTAGAGAAACAGAAACACTCACAAAAGCCTGTCAATGCATGCTTACGAGGACACCTGCTATGGGCCAGTCTTGTAGATCCCTGGTTGATTTAGGGTTTTTCTGAGGTCAGAGACCAGGCACTGCCTTTACCTCCCTCAGCCATTCCAAACACACTGACCTCCATTTTCATTCTTGCTGCCTCGGCAGCTCTTCTTCGGTGAAAGAAAAAATAAAGGCATAACTCCAGAGATCTGAGCACACAGGGGTAGTTGGGGCCTTTTCCTGGGCAGGGAGCCTCTCTCTGTAAGATTTCTCTGCCTTTGACTCAGCATGTCCCAAACATCAGCCCAGGCTCTTCCTGAGGGGCAACATCTCTCTGCACATCTTTCTGCAGCTTCCTGAGGAGACACAGCAGTGATAAAACTGGCCTTATTGAGCTGTGGGATAGCAGGGGCCACACAGAGACTGGGCACAAAACATCTGACAGAGAACTTGCTTCCTCCCCCAGAGCCTGCATGTTCAGTCAGAAAGGTGAGAGTGACTTAGGGTTCACCCCAAGATTGGGGTGCATGTCACCTGGAAGCCAGGGTCCTTTCCTCAGGTGGAAACGGATCATCTCTGTTGCTGCTGTCACTGATTCTACCTTCACAGTGGAGCCCACAGCCCCTCTTTCTAGGCAGCAGAGAGATGCCCAAGGCCCTTCTGTCTTTTTATGGCTTGCAGTGGACACCAGCTGTCCACCATGTAACTAGATTTACTCCAACTCAAAGTTAAGGCCAAGCTGTGGAAGACAGGACAGCAGGGAGGTACGTGTCTGCGAGGATTGTGTGAGGGGATACTAGAATACGAGAACTAATACTAACTGTAGTTCCATCCCTCCAGCATCTAGAGTACCACACAGGCCTGAGGAGTGTTGTTTTGAGAACTGGTGGATGTAGAGAACTCACAGAGGATTTCCTGGTCCATCCTCAGAAACCGACACTTCTGTCTAGGGCTGCAATTGCTGTAGACACTGAGCTAAGCTGGGTTTGTCTGGCCAAGGTTACAGTGACAGCATCTGGACTGTAGCAACCGAGGCCTTGCCACAGGTCTCTTACCTCATTTTGTCCTCATTCAAGCCCCTGCCTCCTGTGACGGCTTCCATCCCACTCTGTTCCAGGCTCCTGGCTTTTACTATGTCTCCTGGTCTTATTTAGTCTTCCTGAGAAGGCAGAAACTATCCCTACACTATTTCTTAGGTAGACCCTAAGCTTTACTGAAGCATCATTGTAAACAAAGGCAGGTGGGTGAGAACCGTGGAGAAGGACACATTTGCCGTTTTCCTTGGCTGTTAGGACTTTACTTCGGGTTGATCAAGCTGGAGTGTGTAGTTAAGCGCATGTTTAATGATGCCAGGCAACTGTGCCTGTCAGAGAAACGACAGGTTTTTTTAAAGGTGCCAAGCACTGATATTATGCATCTTCTGTTGTGAACTGTATACACTTCACACTTCTGAGCCTCCCGTGTGCTGCCTCATATTTTCAATCAAATTATTTCACTCCAAAAATATGCATAAGGGAAATGATTGTACACATTTGATGGTGGGTTGTTGCTTGTAGCAGTAATTGAGGTACCTTTTCCACTTATGAAAGTACTAATTTTATTTGTTTTTATTGCTTTTCTAGATGCAATTATTTATTTAGTGTGCTTTGGCTTTATTAAATTATGTTTACTATAGGAACATCATAAAAATGTATGAAAACAACAGATCAGCCAAAGCCAGCCTGGTGACCTGTATTGAGAAAGCTGGTGTTATTTTTCATATCCAAACATAATGAAATAACTTAAGAATAAACAGATAATCTACACGAGAAAACAATACAGTTTCAAAGTAATGCAATAAAACAACTGGACAATATGATTTCATAAACCTGGGTTCTAAAATTTACATGAGTTGGGTTTTGAGCACTTATTGGAAGACACGTGGTGTTCCTAAGTGGAATCATTACGGTGTGAAATGTAATTAAAGAAAAAGGCGAGAATGTACATGGGGTTTTGTTGGCTGGTTAGATGTAGACGACTAAGAAGTAATGTAAAGACAAGAGACTCCATCCCTACAAATGTGCTTAACTTTGAGCTTGAAAACATGGCTAGACCCTTGTACACATCTCTTGGAAGTCTCCTGGGCCAGATATGCTGGCACTGAGTTCTTTGTACACCCTTTAGCCCCTTGTTTCCAGGCCTCTTAACATTTTGTCTCCAAAGAATGAAAGCTCTCGGCTTTGATGTTTGAGAAACTTACATTTGATATCAAAAGTTTCTTTGTCCTAGATTCCATAAGATTACAAAGAGGCATATAGGTCTTTACTTATCTAATTACTAATTAAATTAAATTAATCTGTGCATCGGCTAACAAGATATGCCTACTGTAACATCCAAAAGGTACGAAGCAAAGAATATAGAAAAAAGTGTGAGTCTTCCCAACCACCCAGTTTACACTCCTTGAAGCCATCGCTATTAGGTTCCCCAATTGCTGATTTTCAAGGGTAACATACATACATTTGCTTACATGCATGTATGCACACATATTTTCATAAATAACACTACATACAGACTCTGTACAGCTCCATCAGTTTTGAACGATATTTACGATACAGAGAGTCAAACTCCAGGCATTTCACATACTTGGCAAGCAGCATACAACTGAACTACACCCTTGGCCCTAGCTTCATGGTTGTTAAAGATTACTCATCGTATGTTCTGTTTTACAAATGCCCAGGTTCTATGGAAGAACTTGAGCTTCCTCCCCCTCCTTCCTTCCCTCCCTCCCTCCCTCCCTCCCTCCCTCCCTCCCTCCCTCCCTTCCTCCCTCTTTTCTTTCTTCCTTCCTTCCTTCCTTCCTTCCTTCCTTCCTTCCTTCCTTCCTTCCTTCCTTCCTTCCTTCCTTCCTTCCTTCCTTCCTTCCTTCCTTCCTTCCTTCCTTCCTTCCTTCCTTCCTTCCTTCCTTCCTTCCTTCCTTCCTTCCTTTCTTTCTTTCTTTCTTTCTTTCTTTCTCTTCCCAACAAATAGAATAAGAGGACATGGTTATTTGGGTAACTTAAAAATGTTTGGAAACTTAAAACAAAAAGTCATGCTTAAGCGTGATTTTAAGTTGTGGCTTCCAGTCACAGTGGTTGTGTCCACATGCACAAGCTTCATTCAAGCCAGACCAAATCCAAGCATGAAGAAGGGAGGTAAACATGAAGATTCCCCTCTAGCCAAGGAGCTATTGGTAATTGGCAGCTGCTGGGAGAGGAACAGTCCGTTTTCTTCAAGAATATTGCCACTTATAGTTTGACCATGCTTCAGGCCACGCATTCAAGAATCTATGTGCACATGCTGGACTTGATGGATGGAAAATACACACACACACAACACACACACGCAACACACACACACAGTTTGGTGGGCGGGGAGGAGGGGTATCTGGGAGGAGTTGAGGAGAGGTGATTGTGTTTAAAACACACTCTCCGAAGTTCTCAGAGAACTAAAAGCAAGACTGTAGATCTCTCAGATGAGCAAGGTTGTTTCATGTTGTGTAATAACTGTTGTGTGTCCTTTCCTGGGAGCTGTATGAGGTCTTTGCTTTCCCCTGCTTTATTTCCTGATGGGTTGTTGGTTGAATCTTTGCTGGATTGTAAGCCCCTTAGATGGATAAGAGCTGCAAACATCTTCCTTGGTTTTTTTTGTTTTTGTTTTTTTTTTTTTAAAAAAAATGTATTTTGACCCTGTTTAGAGAATATTTTGCATTTAGAGCAGGAGAGTGTGCCATTTGTAAAGTTGTCTTACTCCTAAGTTGGTTTTCCTAGAAGTTCTCCATATATTTTTTTAATAGTTTTAGTTTACATATTTTAAACTTGTTTGGGGTGATATAGGATGTGATTTAATTCTGTTTTTTTCCCCAAAATATCCCAATAGAATTTACTGAAAGATGATACATCTGCAGTCTCTAGCCAGCTCCACTGATAAGTATGTTATTTATCTGGCAGCATTACCACATTTCAGTTAGATCAGTTGCATAGTTTTAATGCCACCAGACGTGGATTAGCAATCATTCACTAGCTTAATATCTCTTAATCATATTAAGAAAACATGCAGCTGTGTGTGTGTCATTCACAGACTGATTTTTTCAGCAGTGGTTTTTAAATGGTATTGAATGGCTTTCAAGCATCTACAGAGATAATGAGGAGGATTTTTGCTTTTGATCTTTTGCTAGTGTAGGTCATTTTAAAATACTGAACCATGTTTCTGTTCCAGAGGACAGTCAACCTGAATATGATTATCTGTCACTTAGACGCCTCTTCACTCTCCTGAATCATACTGAACTGAGATGTCTATGAATAAAGAGTTTGTTCTAAAACCCATGAAAGTTTTCTTCTTGTCGGTCAGCGTCATGATGTGAGATGATCTGTTCTGCATAGGAGCATCCTCAGAAATGCCCTGTCAACAGCTCTCCTGGGGCTGCCAAGAGGCACCCCTTCCTTGCTGCTGCTCTGAGGGTTAGAAATTCATATTGCCAACACTTAACATTTATATTCTCTGGGACATTATCATTTTACACTGTGTTTCAGTTTCCCCTTTCAATGTGTTGAATCTTTCTTTTGTGTAAAATTTCCTTTATTTATATTCTATTACCTTTCTTGTCTTCTGACTTATTCATTCTTGCTTTCTAATATTTTTCCTTTTTATAGTGATCAATATTTCACAAATATACACATTATTGAAACTTTCCAAACACTTGTTTTCTGGCTTCTGTCCTCATCATTTTGTTCATTCTTGTTCATTTTATTCACTCCCTAACTTCCTGAATTGGATGTGACCCTCATAAGTCACTTAATGTCCTATGGACACTGTTCTCTCTAGATGCTTTGGCATCTACGAAAAAAATATTTTCTTCATGATTCATTTCGAGATGCTCTGAATTTTTAGTTGTGCAATTATCTCATTTACAAAATTTCCTAAGTTTGGTTCAGTCGCCAGTAGGCTCCCTTTTGTCTCCCGTGCATCTCTCTCTCTCTCTCTCTCTCTCTCTTTTTTTTTTAAATCAGTGTTAGTACTGTTTTGCTTTTCAGAATTGGGAGTTATCTGTGAGCTAGAGTCCAGTGGCTTTTTCTTGAGTACTTGATACCAACTTAAACATTAATGGCCATGTCTCTTGGCAATACATGGTGTTGTACATGGGATGGTGAGCTCTATTGTTTTATGTTTCTTGGTCTTGTCTATACTTTTATTTGTTATTACATCTCACCCTATCCACATCTCACCCTATAAACACTGTGAAAATGTGTCCTTGGTGAATTAGTATGCCTAGTTTTTGACATGACTGTGGTCAGCTGGAACTGTCCTTTGCTTTTGTTTTTCTATACAGCCAAAGATAACTGAGGAAAACCTGACCTACGCTGAGCTGGAGCTGATCAAACCACACCGTGCTGCCAAAGGTGTTCCCAGCAGCACCGTGTATGCGCAGATCCTCTTCGAGGAGAACCAGCTGTAGTGACACGTCTTCTACTGTCACCTGCAATCCCACTTATTTATGATACTCAGAAACAAAGGCCCTATTTTTGTATGTTCACTTGTGCCTTCGGTGTGATGAGAGCCCCTTCCCATGGCATTCTTGTGTCTCCTAAGAGGTATGCACTCCCTAAAAAAGAGGGGCACAGCCTTTGGCCATGTCTCCTCAGACAAGAGGTCCATGGCCTGATCCTGAGGTGCAAGGACTCTGCTTCCAAGAGCATCTGTTGAGACAACCCTTATCACCTCTTCTTTGCCTGAGTCTTAATTTGTTGAAAAACAAATGACATCTTAATTTTAATCTGCCCCTTTGACTGGGTTTAAAGCATCGAGTACCCAGATTATAGCTACAGGAAATGCCCGTAGAGGTCCCAGAGAGAGTTGGGATATATAGACTCACTGGGTCTCTGAGCCTCAGATGATGTTGCTGGGACACCCAGAGCACAACAAGGCTCTGATTGTGACAGCAAGCAGCCGCTTATGATGGCACCCATTGTTTTTAATAGATGCTCTGAAGCTGGCCATCTAAGGGCAGAGGTGTTAGTGGTTAAAAGTCTGAGGTCTGTTTCAGAAAATCGTGGTACTACTCTTTATATCAGGGCTGTAGATCTATAAGAACACCATTGTAAAGTGATTGTCCCCCCTTGGCAGAATGGACATAGAGTGATAGGAAAACATATTGTTCACTCTTTTCCAAAGACTCAAGTGTGAAGCCAGTGGATACATCACATTAGCAGATAAAATGTGCCAAACTCAGTCAACTCCCACTGGAGGGAGAATAGAGCCTGTCGCTGTCTCCTTATATAGAAGCAGAAGTACAAACCCTTTTGGAAAATTATGTCCAGGAAGATTCAATTCTTGGCAAGTGATTTGTCCATCTCTGCTTTGGATGTGAACTGTGATAGTCTTGTGTGGATGTCCGCAGACCTTGGAACGTAAGTCCATGGGAATTAAACAATGTATAGAAATGTTGAAATTGACAGACTTAGATCTGCTCTACAAGAGTCATGATAGCCAGAGTGCTGTTCTGGATGCTTCTTGATAAATGTGTACTCTGTAGGCCATTTACTACATACAGTCTACAAACATTGTTTGTCTATGTAATTTACCATGTACATATGATAAATTATCTATTTTAAACACAATTGGGGGTGTGAGTTGTGCCCTTTATATCACTGTGGGACTTATTTGGGTTTCTTACCCATAATCACCTCAGACTTTATGTGTACAAAGAATTTAACCCTTTCTAGGATTCTTGAAGGTTAAATGGGGCAATGGGCTTTGCAACGTTCTGGAAACTATAAGCCAGTAGACAAATGATCTTGCCTGACATTCAGGCTAAATGTACATTTTGAAACAAATAAAACAACCAAACTATTGTTTGCTGTGCTTGGATGTGAACCCAGGGCTTTGCCCATGATCCAACAGGCCATCTAGCTCTAAGCTGAATTCCTAGGTCCTGCAGTAGCCTTTAAACACTAATTTTTACCTGAAAACTGAGTCCTAAAGCTTTAACATTCCCACAGAGCCAAGGTGAATATTTCACTTCTTTATTGGAAAGGATCCAAATAGAGCAGCTATTGGTTTCCTGAAAAACTGGTGTGAAAGTCGATCCTCTGCTGGCATTTACATCTTGTTCCCTCTCTGTGTGCCTGAAACATGGCTTTTGAAGAACAAAGACCATTTAGAATAATGTACCAGAACTTCCTAGGCCATCATTTTTGGAAGAGGAAAACCACAGCTCATATAATACCGATACCATAATTATCACAGAGTATATTGCATTTTATCATGGCAGGGTTCTAGCAGGTAGAGGTATAATCTTTTGAGGATAAAATGTGATTCTCTAATTTGAACACCTATCCATATAGGAAATCAGGGACAATTGGGACTAGAGAGTGGGCCAAATGAAAGGTGGTGGGAACAGGATAAGAGGCAGTATTTTCTGAGACCCTTAAATCCCCAAGCCATCCTTTTTTGAATACAATAAAAGCTTAGGACCATCATACATGGACATGAACACATTTCACTAAGAACAAAACATGCTTTTATGAAACATCCAGAAGCTGTAACTGTTACAGACTCACTTTAACCTTTCTCCTCTCAAGTTCTGATCACAGCTGTGTAAGTCTATACCAAGGTTTGGGAATAGAAGGGACCTAGTGGACATTTTCTTTAGTAGGAAGCAGAAGCCTCACAGCATCCCTGGCGAGCTTGTCTCTCTGCCCTCTCCAAAAGGGAACCACACAAGCACTCTCAGAGTAGGGGTAATGAGTGATTTGTACGTGGTGCTTATTTGAGGTGACAGATTTTGGCATTCTTGCTTAGGAAATGTGCCTAGTAATTGCTCATTCTCTACAAAATAGGCCACTCACCGTGAATTGACTTTTCTGAAGCTAAGTGAGGACAAACATCCAGCAACTAGAAAGAGCAACTAGAAAGATGCCTCTTGCTGTAAGGCATCAATCAGAGCAATGATGTAATTATTGAGTAATTTTTCAAAATGGATAGTTGCTTCCATGTTCAGATCAATGAAAGCAAGCATAGACTCATTTTTGGAGGAATTGTTTCTCAGGGATGATGTAACCATATGGCTTTTTCTGTCTTGCCCAGTCCCGTGATTCCACAGCCAGTTATAAATTAATCACTCAAAGGCTTAATAGTAACTACCAACTGTTTGGTCTATGGTTCAGGCTTCTTGCTAACTTGCTCTTGCATCTTAAGTTAACCCATATCTATTAATCTACGTATTCCCACATGGCTGGTGGTTTACCAGTACTTTCACATCTTGTTTCTTGGACAGATCCCAGTATCTCCTCAGACTCCTTCTTTCTTCCCTCTATATCTCTCTTGAAATTCCTGCCCAGCTATATCCTCTTTTACATGGGCCAAAGCAGGTTAATTCTTTATTAATCAATGGTAGCAACACATATTTATAGTATACAGAAAGATCATCCCACAGCACTTCTCCTTTTCTGTCTAATCAAAAATGTTTTCATTTTAACATAGTAAAGTTTGCATATAGCAAAGCAAGAATTTCAGTTATAATGTCTAGTATTTTGTATTTAGCAAAATTAAATAAAATATCTATCCTCTTTGTGGGTCTAAAGTTTTATATAATTTACATTTTATAATGACTTAAAAAAAATGTATAATTATCTAGTCTTCAACTCCATCAAAGACCCCAGAAGGATGTAATTAGGAAGTACATTGCAGGCAACTTAAAATTCTATAAATAAAAGAGGCATCTGGCAGTCTGGACAGTCATCCAAAGTTCCTCTGCAACATTGGGGCATCTATCTTCAGCCTACAGGCCTAGAGTCTCTAGGGGACTTTTTAGTGAAGCAGAAAATTTGAGGACTGTTTTGCCTATTTTGGAAAGTTCATCGGTTGCTTTTCTCTGAGCCCTGGAGAATGTCTGGCAGTTTCTTTTGTGAAGCAGAAAACTGAAGGACCATTTAGCCTTGTTTTGACAAAGTTCAGAGGTAACTTTCCTTCAGATCCTGCATGTCCATTGTATACAGCATACTGTCAAGCAGTCCAGGCAAGAGCAGATTCTTGGTAAAATGGCTAGCTCTTTTCACATTGTAAGCAAACTCCATAATGAGTTTTTTGATGCCCATCGTCCTCTTAAAGTAATTGGTGCTGTCAGGAGCAGATATGTCTTACTGTCCAGAAAAGTCTAAATTCTTAAAACATTTTAAATGACATATTCTATAGGTCTTTAAAATGTTTGAATAATATCTATCTAATTGAAATATATCTTTGTATACCTAGAAAACTTAACTTATTATAGATGACTATTAATCTGTATTTCTTAATTATATGTTACAATTTTAAATGAGTTTCATAAACATAATACCTTAAACAAGAGTAGAAATGCACATAAAGTATAACAAAATTGACATTAAATGTGATCAATAAACCAAAATCTATACCAATGTAAAGTATTTTGAGATGAATAGTATTTTTTTGGTTCAAAGTAGATTCAATAATCTACCCTTTTTATCATATTACTTTTTTCTTTAGAAAAATATTTACTAAGATCATAAACCATTTATAATTAACCTCCTTTAAATAAAAACAAACATTCATAAACTATATTTAGGAAAATTGAGTGTAGCTTTTTATATTATTTTCTGCAAGTTAGGAGCACTGACAATCTTATGGGGATCCTAAGAAATTTTAGAATTATGATTAAATCTTGGCTGTAGTTGTCTTTGAGTCTACATAGTTTAATCCACTTTCCTTGAAGATGTTTTGGATGTTGGATCATTTGGGGCATTGTTCCCATTGGAGACCTCTCAGTAAGCCTTCCTTGATGGAACCGTATTAATGTGGAATAAGTCTATACTTTATCATTTTCTCTGGAAAATAAAAGCAGAACCTCTTTTCCAAAGCCACATATCCTTGGGCCCAAAATTTGAAGTCAAGATACCTTTAAAAGTATATATGTTGGTTTAACTTCATAGCCCCTATAATCAAATGTCTCCCTACAGTTAAAAATCTCAACAACAACATAATAATATGTAGTATCCAGATTCTGTGACTGTTTTCCATCTTTATGTGGCTTTGTTTTATTTTATTTACTTTTAAGGATTTTTAAATTCTTTTCCTCCCAAGCCTATGTATATTTTAAATATATTGTAACCCTTTTAGAGCTTTTTTATGTTAATCTGTTTTATGGTATATATTTTTTAATTTATTTATAAATAAAGTCTTTTTTTTTAATCCAAGTATCCCCTTGGTCCCCCTGTCTTCCCTCCTCACATTCTTGCAGTCAGCCTTCAGCCTCCCCTTTCCCATCCTTTCATCTCTCCCCTAAAAAGGGCAAGAAGTCCCAAGGTGTCAGCTCAACAAGACACATCCACTCCAGGCAAGTCTTATTTCCTCATCCCAATATCAATACTGGGTTAGGTGTTCCTCTGTAGGAATGGACTCCAAGGTGCCAGTGCATACAGAGGAACACAGTCTGATCTCACCCTACAAGGCTTCACATACTGCCCATGCCAATTGACAGTTACTTACCTTTGGAGGGCCTAGTTACTATTCCCGATGGTTCCAGAGTGGATGTTCTTAATTCAGTGAGCTCCCCAGAGCTTCAGCCAGCCATCACTGTGGGAATTTTCCTCATAATATCTATCCCCTTGTACATAGAGACTCTCCTCCCCTGCTCTCAGGTGGACCAGGAGCTCTGCCCAGTGCTCAGCCATGGATCTTGGCCTCTACCTCTATTCATTGTTGAATATAGGTTCTGCGATGACACTTAGGGTGGTTATTCATTTGATTCTAGGGGAAGTCCTGTTTAGGCGCCCCTCCACTATTGGCTGGAGACTTATTCAGGGATATCCTGGGAGATTTTGGAGGTTTCCATAGCACCTGGTCTCTTTTCAACCCCACATTGGCTTTCTCTACTGACATATCCATTTCTTTTTTTCTTCATCTTTGTTGCTCTTCTCACTCAACCATCTCCTTTTTTCATGATTTGTTCCCAACTCTTCTAGTTTCAATCTGTTATGATCCCAATTTGCTAAAGTGAGCTCTATTATTTTCTCTTCCAAGAGGAATCTCTGTATGTCTCTCTTAAGTTCCTTCTGGTCCCAAGCTGTTAGGGAGTTGTGGTTTGCAGCTTTGGTATTCTTTGCTTTTTGTCTTATGACTGGATACATCTCATACCTATCTTTCTGGGCTTGTGATACCTTGCTCAAGAGGATATTCTACAAATCTCCATTGCTTGCAAATTTTAGGATGTAATTATTTTATTTTATTTTATTTATTTATTTATTTTTTACTGCTGAGTAGTACTCAATTGTGTAGACGTACCACAGCTTGTTAAGCCATTCTTTAGTTGAGGGCATCTAGGTTGTTTCCAGATTCTTGCCATTACAAATAATGCTGCTATGAACATAGTTGAGATATTGCCTTTGGGGTACCAATGTGCATCCTTTTGGTATATGCTCAATAGTTGTATTGCTGTATCCTTGGAAAGATCAATTCCCAGTTTTCTGAGGAATGCCATACTGCATTCCAGAGTGGCTGTAAAAGTTTACACTCCCACCACCAACAATGGAGGAGTGTTCCCCTTGCTCCACATTCTCTCCAGCATAGGCTGTCACCTGTGTTTTTGATCTTAGCCGTTCTGACAGATGTAAGATGGTATCTCAAAGTTGTTTTGATTTTCATTTCTCTGATGGCTAAGGTGTTGAGCAATTTTTTTTAAGTGTCTTTCAGCCATTTGTGATTCTTTAGGAATTCCCTTTTTAGCTCTGAACCCCATTTTTTAATTGAGTTATTTAGGGTTTGGTGCTCTAGTTTATTGATTTCTCTATATATTTTAGAAATCTGTCCTCTGTCAGATTTAGGGTTGGTGAAGATCTTTTCCCATTCTGTAGCCTGTCATTTTGCCTTATTGACTGTGTCCTTTGCCTTACAGAAGCTTCTTAGCTTCAGAAAGTTACACTTATTGATTATTGTTCTTTGTGTCTGTGCTACTGATGTTATATTTAGGAAGTGGTCACCTGTGCCAATGCATTGGAGGGTATTTCCCACTCTCTTTTCTATCAATCTCAGCACAGCTGAGTTTCTGTTGACATTTTTGATCCACTTGGATTTGAGTTTTGTACAGAGTGATAGGTTTGGATCTATTTGCATTCTTCTACATACTACCATCAAGTTATGCCAACACCATTTGTTGAAGATGCTATCTTTTTTCCATTGAATATTTTTGGCCTCTTTGTCAAGAATCAGGTGTTCACAGGTGTGTGGGTTAATGTTGGGTCTTCAATTCCATTCTTTTGATCCACAAGTCTGCTTTTATGCCAGTACCAGGTTTGGGGGTGTTTTTTTGTTTGTTTGTTTGTTGTTTATTTTTACTGTAGCTCCATAGTATTCCTTGAAGTCAAGGATGGTGATTCCTCCTAAAGTTCTTTTATTGAGAAGGATTGTTTAAGCAATCATGGGTTTTCTGTTATTCCATATGGAGTTGACTATTCTTCTTTCAAGGTCTGTAAAAAATTGTATTGGGATTTTAATGGGAAGCATTCAAACTGTAGATTGTTTTTGTTAAGATTGACAATTTTACTATGTTGAACCTACCTATCCAGGAGCATGGGGGATCTTTCCATTTTCTGATATCCTCTTCAGTTTCTTTCTTCATGACTTAAAGTTTTTGTCAAACAGGTCTGTTACTTCTTTGGTTAGAGTTATGGCAAAATATTTAATGCTATTTTCAGCTACTTTAAAGGCTGATGTTTCCCTTATTTCTTTTTCAGCCCTTTTATCCTTAGCGTATAGGAGGGCTATTGATTTTTTTTTTAGTTAATTATGTACCCTGAAATATCGTGGAAGGTGTTTATCAGCTGTAGGAGTTCCCTGGTAGAATTTTGAGGGTCACTTATGTATATGATCATATCATGTGCAAATATAGTTTGACTTCTTTTCCAATTTATGTCCCCTTAATCTCCTTTTGTTCTCTTATTTCTTTAGCTACAACTTTGAGAACTATATTGAATAGATAAGGAGAGAGAGGACAGCCTTGTCTTGTTCCTGATTTTAGTGGGATTTTTTTGAGTGTTTCTCCATTTAGTTTGATGTTGGCTGTCAGTTTGCTGTATTTCACCTTTATTATATTTAGGTATTTTCCCTGTATTTCTGATCTTTCCAGGACTTTTATGATGAAGTGTTAGATTTTGTCAAAGACTTTTTCAGCATCTAATGAGATGTTCATGTGGTTTTTTTTCTTTCTGTTTGTTTATATAATGGATGACATTTACAGTTTTTCCTATGTTGAGCCATCCCTGCACTTCTGGGATGAAGCCGACTTGATCATGGTAGGTTTTGTTTTGTTTTTTTGTTTTTTTTTTTTTTTGATATGTTGTTGTGTTTGGTTTCCCAGAATTTTATTAAGCATTTTCGCATCAATGTTAATGAGGGAGATCGGTCTATAATTCTCTTTCTTTGTTGCATCTTTGAGTGGTTTGGGTATCAGAATGATTGTGGCTTCATAAAAAAAAGAGTGCAGTAATGTTTCTTCAGTTTCTACTGTATGGGCCAATATGAGGAGTAATGGTATTAATTCTTCTTTGAATGTCTGATAGAATTCTACACTGAATCTGTCTGGTCCTGGGCTTTTTTTTTTTTTTTTTTTACTTGTGTGACTTTTAATAACAGCTTCAGTTTCCTTTGGGGTTATAGGTCTCTTTAGGTCATTTATCTGATCTTGATTTAATTTTGGTAAGTGGTACCTGTCCAGAAAGCTGTCCATTTTTTTTAGGTTTTCCATTTTAGTGGAGTATAGATTTTCAAAGTATGACCTGATAATTCTCCGGATTTCCTGGGTGTCTGTTGTTGTGTCCCCCTTTTCATTTCTGATTGTATTAATTTGGATATTCTCTCTCTCTCTCTCTCTCTCTCTCTCTCTCTCTCTCTCTCTCTCTCTCTCTCTCTCTCTCTCTTTCTCTCTCTCTCTCCTCTCTCTCTCTCTGCTTCTTGGTTACATTGGATAAGAGTTTATCTATCTTATTGACTTTCTCAAAGAACCAACTCTTTAATTCATTGATTCTTTGTATTGTTCTCTTTGTTTCTATTGTATTGATTTCAGCCCTAAGTTTGATTATTTCCTGCCGTCTACTCCTTCTAGGTGAGTTTGCTTCTAATTGTTCTAAAGCCTTCAGCTGTGCTGTTACATCTCTTTCGTGAGATTTCTCTAGGTTTTTCATATAGGCCTCTAGTGCTATGAGTTTTCCTCGTAACACTGCTTTCATTGTGTCTCATAAGTTTGGGTATGTTGCAGATTCATTTTCCTTAAATTCTAAGAAATCTTTGATTTCTTTCTTAATTTCACCCTGACCCAGAGGTGATTCAATTGAGAGATGTTCAATTTCTATGAATTTTTAGGCTTTCTATGATTTTTGTTGTTGAACTCTTAACTTCAGACCATTGTGGTCTGATATGATACAAGGAGTTATTCCTCTTTTTTTTTTTTTTTTTTTTTTGTATCTGTTGACATTTGTTTTATGACCAAATATGTGATCAGTTTTAGAGAAAGTTCCATGGGGTGCTGAGAAATATGTATATTCCTTTGTGTTTTGAAGGAAGGTTCTTTTTATATATATTAAGTCCATTTGGGTCATAACATCTGTTAGATCCCTTATTTCCCTGTTGAGTGCCTGTCTGGATGACCTATCCAAAGGTGAAAGTGGGGTATTGAAGTTTCCCACTGTTAGTATGTAGGGTTTGATATGAGTTTTAAGCTTTAGTGGTGTTTCTTTTACATATGTAGGTGCCTTTGTGTTTGGGGCATAAATATTCAGGATTGAGACTTCAGTTGGTGGATTTTTCCTGAGATGAATAAGTAGTGTCTGTCCCAGTCTCTTTTGATTGATTCTAGTTTGAAGTCTATTTTGTTAGGTATTAGGATGGCTACACCAGCTTGTTTCTTAGGACCATTTGATTGGAAAATCTTTTCCTAACCCTTTGCTCTGTCTTCAAAGTTGATGTGTTTCTTATGTGCAGCAGAAGAATGGCTTCTGTTTTTGTATCCATCGTGTTAGGATGTGTCTTTTTATAGGTGAATTGAGTCCATTGATATTAAGGGATATTAATGACCAATAATTATTATTTCCTGATTTTTTTGGTGGTAGCTTGTGTGTATTTCCCTTCTTTGGGTTTTTCTTCTGTGGGATTATGGATTGTTTGTGGTTTCATGGATGTATCTGGTTTCCTTAGGTTCCCTTTAGTGCTTTCTGTATGGTTGGGTTTGTGGCTAGATATTATTTAAATCTGGTTTCGTCATGAAATATCTTGTTTACTCCATCTATGCTGATTGATCATTTTGCTGGGTATAGTAGTCTGGGTTGGCAGCCATGCTCTTTTAGTGTCTGTATAACATCTGACCAACCTTCTTGCTTTCATTGTTTTCATTGAATAGTCAGGTGTTATTCTGATGAGTCTGCCTTTATAGGTAATTTGGCCTTTTTGAAGGAGGGGTAGCTCTTAGCATTTTTTCTTTGTTCTATAGGTTTGATGGCTTGATTATTATGTGGCAAGCAGATCTTTTTGGAAGAAGTGTCTAATCTATTTGGTGTTCTATAAGCTTCTTGTATCTTTATAGACATTTCCTTCTGTAGGTTGGGAAAGTTTTCTTCTATGATTTTGTTAAATATATTTTCTGTGCCTTTGAGCTGGTATTCTTCTCCTTCTTTGATTCCAATTATTCCCAGGTTTGGTCTTTTCATGGTGTCCCAGATTTCCTGGATGTTTTGTGTTAGGACTTTTTTGGTTTTTAGTGTATTCTTTCACTGATGTATCTATCTATTTCCATTATTGAGTCTTCCACTGCAGAGACACTCTCTTCCATCTCTTCTCTTGCAGTCTGTTGATTATGCTTCCATCTGTAGTTCTGGTGTAATAGGTGGGTGCCCCTAGAGCACCCCAAGACACCCCAAGACCATGGCTAATGACCACTGTTAACTTTAAAGAAAAAGAGAGTTTAGTGAATATGAATACTGGTACACACATATGTGTGGGCTCTAGGCACTGTATAGAAGCCTAGAGCCCTGAATATTTTTGGGGCAGAATTTTTATACCATACTCTGGGTAGGGGAAGGGGTATGGGCAGGCTCAGCACAATAACAGGGCATGACCAAAGGTCAGCTTAGGATGGAGTTTAGGAATGCAGGCAGGTAGGCAGGCAAGTGTATTTCCTGTAAAACAATAGGACCACCTGAAGACATTCATTTCCTGGAGCAATGGACATGATGGGCACATTGTGCAAGCTTCAGAAAGTTCTTGCCTGCTTCAGTTAACAGTTCTCATGGTAGGGCTTTCCTGGGTGGCCCCACCCAGGTTGCTACATCAGGAATGAGGAATGCAGTCTCACCAGGTTGCTAGGAATGCAGTCCCAGTCAGGCAATGGGGGAAGTACATCCTGTGAACAAAGCTTTTCCAAGAAATAGCCATCTCAACCTTGGCTAGTTTTAGGGACCTCAGGAAGGGGTAGAGGGGGAGAGAGTTACAGGATTTTTCTATTTTCACACTGGTTTGTTTCTTCAGATTTTCTATTTCCAACATTGCCTTCTTATGTGTCTTCTTTATTGCTTCTATTTCAGTTTTCAAATCTTTTAATGTTTCCTTCACCTGTTTGATTTTTTTTTCTTGGTTTTTCTTTATTTTCTTTCAGTGGTTTGTTAACCTCTTTAATTTTTTTGTTTGAATTTTCTTCTATTTCTTTAAGAAAAATTTTAATATCCTTTTTAAGGCTTCTATTGTCTTCATAAAGTTGTTTTTAAGGTCTTTTTTTTTTTTCTGCTTTACCATGCTCGGGTCTTGATGTTGTAGAACCACAGATACTTCTGGTAGTGCCAGTTGTTCTTTATGTTACTATATGTATTCTTGCAGTGGTGCCTGCCTATTTCTTCCTTGGTCCACTGCAAGATTTGTCTTTATCTCAGAGAGCTGATTTTGGTGCAGTGTGTCCTGGGTGTTTCTGTGTCTCAAAAAGCTTCTCTTGGTCCAATCTTGGTTCTTGGTCCACTTTTGGTCAGTTCTTAGTCTCTTAGTCAGCTCTTTGCTATCTCTTAGTCTAAGCCTGAGGAGACTTAGAGAGAAAAACAGGTGCAAATGTCCTACAAGCTTGCATGATCCTGCCCAGGTCCCATTGGTCCCCAGACTCTTCTCTTTCTCCTTATCTTCTTTTAATTATAATCTGCCTCACTATCCTGCCATTCAAATCCACATTATGTCCTGTCTAGATAGATAGCCATGGAAATTATTCTGAAAGGATGTGTCAATCATGCTTTTTACTGGCACAGGATGTCTAAAAAAATCATTACTCAAAGAGCCCAATTATATCTATCTCACCCAATGGCTGTACAGCCATCCTTTGTTCTTTGGGGTTGACTCCGGTGCTTCAATGGCTATCCAAAGCTATAGTGGGCATCCTTATATAAAATCTAAAATATAACAGCTATATATAGCCCACCTACATCCTATGCATACTTAAGTCATTTCTAGCTTACTTATAGCTCCTATACAACATACATACTATAAAATACCATTTAGGTAATAATGACCAGAAAACAAGAGTATACATATTCAACACCAACATTTTTCAAAATAGTTTCAATCTATAGGTGGTTGAATCACCTATGGGTATAGAAGGTGGGCTATCCTTGTAACTCTGAGCTCCCACTACTGTTTCCTCTGCTGTCTGAAGTACATCCTTCTCAATGAAGAATTTCAGCACTGCTATACCCCCTAAGAAAGAGACCCTCAGATTTGTAGTAGGGATGCCACATCTGGACCAGTGCTAAAAGGCTGACTCCAGTGCACCATGTCTGGTTTATTGGAGGATGATTTTGGTGTTGACTCTGAGTTTGAAGATGGTTTCCCCATGGCAGGATGCCTTTCCCATCCTCTTGACTTAGGACACTGTTTTGAGAAGGTGGCCAACTCTACCACTTGGAGCTAGCCCTTTTGTGAGGCTAGGATTACATGGTAGAGATGATGACTCCACTCAGAACCATACCTCAATCCCCACATAAAGAGCAGAAGCTGTTTCTTGTCATTGAAAACAAAGCAGAGATTTACATTATGGGTGAAAAGTCTGCATTCAATGTGGTCTCATTAAGCTTCGTGTAGAGTATGCAGAGAGTGGATCTTAGATTAATGTTCTTTATATAGTGCAGAGATCATGTGTAGCCTTGGAAAACTGCTTTTTTTTTTTTTAAATGTAATTGGTTCCTATAATCTCATAGAGAGTGGCACTATTTAGGAGGTATGGCTTTGTTGGAGTAGGTATGGCCTTGTTGGAGGAAGTGTGTCACCCTGGGGGTGGACTTTGAGGTGTCAAATATGCCCAATCCACACCCAGGGTCTCAGTTCACTTCCTGTTGCTTAAGTATCAAAATGTAGACCTCTCAGCTCCTTAAACAGCACCATGTCTGCCTGAAAACCTCCATGTTTCACCATGATGATAATGTGTTAAAAACCTCTTAAACTATAAGCCATCTAATTAAAATTTTTTCTTTCTAAGAGTTGCTGTAGACATGGTGTCTTTAACAGAAATAGAAATCCTAACTAAGACAACTGATGATCTTGGTTGGGGTGTGGAGGGCTCTGGAATAAGACCTGGGATTCTGAACTTCTTAATAGCTTCAAGAGAGAATTTTTCACTTCTGACTCTGAGGCCACACTGAGTCGCAAGGATATTGAGTGTTGAAAACAGAAATATGGCCCCTGAGATCCACAGGAATTGAGGTGTCCTCAGTGTGTTAGGCCAAAGCTGGAGCCTGGACAGTGGGTAAAATCCTCAGGGAGATGCTACCCAATGAGGAAGCAAGGTGGCCAGATGTGAATGGTGAGAAGTATCCAGTATGACAGCGCCAGAGCAGGTGAGGAATCCAGAGTTGATCAGAGGTGAGTGTACAAACAGATGGATGGGAGTGGGAGACCCAGGAAATGCTCTGAATTTCTCTTCTCAGAAGAGGCTCAGTGGTGGGAACTTTACAAAGTAGGGTAGAAGTTGTGTCCTGGCACATTCTGAAAGATTCTCATTTTTAAAATGTGTTACCCCAATGAAAAATTTACCCACATTCACGAAGTTTTGACATGGAGTTGTGTCTGGTTTACCTGGCATTTCTTTCCCAAAGCAATCTGCATCTTTTTACATTATGATTTGGACAAGACTCTTAATCGATGCACAAGGTGCAGTATGAATGGTGGTGTTGCCGAGTTCTGTCCCTTCTGTTGTCATTGGTAAAGATGACTTGGTACCTGCTTTCTAATAAACACAGCTAATTAGTTCCATGCCAGTTCAGTGTCTGTCTGGTTGTTAAGTGTTAATGCACTGCACTCTGTAGTTTTAAATAGAATTAGAGGTGTTTACAGCTTTGGTTATATGCACTTTGTTCTTCTACATTAAACTTTATTGCAAGTGTCCTCCTTCTGCAAACAGAGGAAAAGCTCATTAGCCCCTGGTCTGTGGGGGCTGCGCTGCTGCTGCTGCTGCTGTTGCTGCTGCTGCTGCTGAAGGAAATGCAGGTGCTTATTACAGCTTGTTGCTGCTGCAGGTAGCTGGGTGGGATTCTTCCGTTTTTGAAGGAGAACCTCAGACTTCTGGGTCTGGGGTGAGTCTTGGGGAACACACCTACAGCTTGCTGTTCTTGGGCAGACGTCTAGGCTGTGTTTAAGAGTTTAAAGTTCTTTATAAAGGGGTCTATGTGGGACTTTCAGGGACAGGCATTGCGGAGATATTCACTTTCAATATATCATATAAAGGATTAACATTTATTAAGGGGTTATATAAGATATATAAATAGAACCTCAAGACAATTCTTGAAGAGTGGAAATGTCCTACAGATGGTTCAATCTGCTCCTCGAAAACACAGGAACAAACAGGAAGGGAGGTCAGTGTTCTCAGGGTCTCAATCGATTCCGGCCACACCCTATAAGGGTTCTGATTCTCAGAAGCTACTAAAGCTTCCCTAAATAAGACCTGAATCCCACTCCGGACAGAGTCCTCATTCAGGGTCCTCACTGTCATCAAAGGTAAGAAGAGAAGGGACAACCAATTAGACCTGGATTTTGACTCTCCACCTTGTGACCTTCCCGTGAGTCATTTTATTATTTATTTATCTTAGTTAGTGCACAAAACAGTAAGTTCGATCATGACATTTTCCATTTTCATACACACATTCCATGGTTCTCTTACCCATTAACCATGATACCCACACTCTGCAGCCAGACTCTGGCTCCAGGAAGCCCACCCACTCCCCCTGAGCCCTGCCCTACCTGGTACACTCTTTGGTTTTTGTTTGTTTGTTTTTTTCTGCACTGTACTTGGTTCAGCTAAGGATGGACTCTATCACCCTCTTCACAAGATCTCAGATCCATTCCTCCCTTCCTCTCTCAGCAAGTTCCAAGTTCCCCCAGATGGTCCCAGTCACCCCAGAGCCCTGGAATCCACCTCAGGCTGCCATGTCTCAGTTTGGTGTTCTTTAAGACTTCTCACTCCTTCCTGCCTCTTTCTTCCTTCTTCCGCTTCCTTAGGACTCCACTTCCTGCTCTCCTGGTGCTTCCTGCCCATCCCCCACCCCAAACATCTCTGTTGGGATTGTTTTTATCTTCGACTTCTCCCAGAGTCTCCAGAAGGTCAAGCATCTTTCCCCAGGACAGACGCCTTCCTATGCTGTCAGGGTCCTCTTCTGCGTTCTGCTGTCTTCCGCCACCATCCAGCTCTGCTCTCTGCAGGCACAGTCTGTTCAGCCTCTCACAGGACTAACTGCTGCTGCCTGCCATTCTATACCTTTCAAAATTCATCTCTGCTCACCAGCTTCCAGGATCATTGTTGAGCATGTGTTCTAAAGCCTCTCTGCCCTTGCGCACAGAGGGACTTTTTCTCTTTGAAGTCAACTTTCTGATTGTTTTGTGACATGGTTCCTCTCCTTTGGCTTGGGACTCCCCTCACCTTTCATGGTGCTCATCCTTTTCGGCCATTCGTGGAGGGATTCCTATCACCCCAACTATTGCCTCTTCCTGTCTCGTTCACATTCTCACCCATGCTTCTGACTGTGCCCCTGTTGCAACCTGGGGACTTTGAGGACTCTGCTCCAGATGAACCATCCTCCTATGTTCTGAAGCTGCCCATTGGCCCATCACCCTTAGCATCTACTCATCCCTTTGTTTCCTTGAATTCTAGTGAGTTCTCCCCTGCCATCCTGGTCGAGAACTCCACTAGTGCCATCCTGGTCGAGAACTCCGCTAGTGAGAAGGATGAAGTCAGTATCACTGATGATGTGGGCTCATTGTTGACTTTCTTAGGAAAGTGCTGAGTGGTCTGTTTCATCTCACTCAACTAATGTGATTCTACCCTGATTAGAAGATTAAGACGATCAGCAGATTTGGAACTCTCTGCTACTGGCTTCCAACGACAGAGCTGGAGCCATGATATGTCCTGCATTTCTCCCTTGACTTGCCACCACTCTTTTATTCTCTCAATTCACACTGTCCCCGCTTCCCAGGAGCTAGAACCAACTCTCATAAATCACCACACTTACCCTTGACCTCCCCCTCTGCCTGTATTATCCATCCACAAGCACAGAGGCTGACCCCAGAGTGCAGCTTGGGCAAGTCACCTCCCAGCCCACCTAAAATCCTGCTTCCTGCCCTTACGACAGAGAGAAATCTTCTAGAAAGGTAACCACTACCCTTCCATACAGGGGCCACCATGCAAACTCTGAGCCTGCACCGAAGCAGCAACAGTCACTAGAATATGTAGTCAGTCAAGTTAGGACTCTGGCCTGCCAGTTGCCAACCACACAGCTCTGGTTTTGGCTCTATCTCAAGAAGGACCCTGAGGATCTGGAAGCCTGGCAAGGCCTTATACCACCCAATGTCACAGTTACAACTTCTGGCTTTGGTGACAGCATTAATAATATCCTAGTCTTGGTAAGTTCTAGGACAATTTCCATCAGAGGCAGCAGAGCAAGGAGAGTCCAATCTTCCAGGTGATAAGATTCATCTATGCTGATGAGGGTTGGCCATTGTACCATAGACAGGGCCTCCTAGGCAGTTTGTGACATCTCAGTGGGAAACAGCACCTGAAGAGACAAAGCCTGCTCTTATGCTAGAGCTAGAATTCCAAGCAGGTCTCAGTGAGTGTGGCAGGCTTTCTTCCCCTCTAAGGTGCAGGTACCAGCACGCTCACCTGCAGCAGACAATTGCTTGATATATGAGACAGCTTTCCATCACAGTGACAAAACGCCTGAATCAATTATCTCATGGAGAGGGAAACATATGTTTTGTCTTAGGTTCTAGACTTTCCAATGCAAGATTAAACAGTCCATGGCTTTGGGCCTCTGGTAGAAGCAGCACATGATAGCAGGAGCTTGTGGCAGAAAATACTGCTTCTATGTTTAGCAGAAGACACATGAAACTTAAGGCCATTCTCCCCTAGAGACAGTCCTTCCTGCTGGGCCCCACGCTCTGATGGTGGTGGCATTGACCAGCAGTAACAGCACCTGGGTATCAACCTGCATGGGCATTTGGAGGACTCATCCAAACCATAGCACTTGATCTCTAGAAACATAACCTCAATGTAGAGTGTTTTAACCAGATCTTTACTTAACACTCCCTTTCATTTCCCACCATTTGACACAAAAGAAATCTACTTAAATAAAAAATCTACTTAATTAATCTACTTAAATAATGAAGTCATAAAGCCTCTGATTGTCAGGAGCAAAATTCAGGTCACCTCTGCTCCTTCCTAGGCTCCTTCAAGTCCCCTCTTATCCAGGCCACCTCTCTAGCCCAAGAATGTACCCAGTCTCCTGGAGAGGACAGAGTGAGAGCATTCATTGGATGGTGGCCAGTGGGCAGCCTCCCATTGACTTGAGTTGTGGTCAGCTCTGTGGAGTTGGAATCAACATGTACTGTATGTAAGCTCACTTTGTGGCATCAAGGTCGAACTCCACCAAGATTTCCCAAGCTCCTTCCATGTTTGTCTGTTTTTCAGTTAATCATAAAGCAGTAGATCTGGGAGGCAAGACATTATGCCCGCCAGTGCCTGGTCATAGTGTTCGCCATGTGCTATCTGTGGTACTGGGGGTTTCATGTGGCTGTGAAAAGGAGATTGTATCACCACCGCTTCGTAACTGTGAGAAATGTAGATGGAGTCCTCATAGGTGACTTTCCCTATGTCACCAGTCCTTACGCTGAGGAGCTGGTAAACTCAGTTACCCAGCACTACTAGACTCTTCCTGCTATGGGCTAGTACCAAAGTGCCCAGGGAACCAGAAGAAAAGGTTAAGAATACACATTTGAGGGGAGCAGCCATGTGAGGAAGACCTCATGAAGGAGCAAGAAGCAACCCAGAGGTAGAAGCCAGGGACTCACATACCCACTGGAGGAAAAATAGGTTCCAAAGAGCAAGAGTGACAGGCCCCTGGTAGCCCTTCTAGGGGATTTAGGTATAGAGTGAGACCCAAGACTAGAGACTGCCTAGAAAATTATTTGGGCCATGAAGTTGTTAACTGGAATAAGCAAGAAAACACTGCCACTGAATACTCCATGTTTTCCTTACTGTGGCTCATGAGACTGTCTTGTTCTTTGATAGGGAAAGAAGCCTTTCGGTCTTTCGCAAGATAAGATACATCTCTGGTGTGAAAGGTGCTATAGCATGCCACAAGCTTGGTCTTGTATTGGGGGGAGTATCACATTCACAAGTAAATTTTTTAAAGTCTCGTAATTCTGAAGTTCTTCACATAATCATCTCCAGTGATGGGGGTTTGGAAGGTGATTAGCTTTAACTCTTACGGTTTATATTTTAAAAGATTAGGACACAGTTTTTTACTGTCCCCATGCTATTCCAAACATCTACATCAATATGGAGGCCATTACTAATACATAAACTCCTTCTGTCCATTGCTAGGATGAGGCTGGCATTCCAGGATGCAGAACAGGTGCCAGGGATCTTATTCATGTGTAAATTGGGGACCTCTTCTGACTTAGCAGACTGTGTCTTTGACCTTCTTGTGGAGCCCAATTCGAGAAGCTTCTTTCCCATATCTCCTCCCGTCTCTGTGGACTCTGCAGCAGATATGCTACTTGATGTTGGGAGTATCCCCTGGCCCTTATTTGGAGTTTTCAGACCTCCCTGGCTATTCATACAGCCTCCTCCCCACCTCTTCTAAGCTCGATTCATCTGCCTTTCTTTACATTTCCATATATTTTTCTCTTAACCTAAATTCACTTCAAATATTCCCTGTTTACTTTTTATCCTGTCTTCTCTCCCGTCTCTTCCCTCCCCACTTTAAATTTGCAACCATCACAAAGGGACTGGCCAACAGCGTGCAAACAGTTCTTACTGGCTGCTTTGGTCACCAGACTTGGGATTAGAACCCCACCGGGGCTCAATCTGGTAATCTTGCTCCATGCATACTTTCATTTGCTGCGATCTGAAATTTTTTCACTCAGTAGCTTGAACGTTTCTTTTAATGTGATGAGACCTGAGTCTAACCTGGGTCTCTCTGTGTATTGGAAGGCCATTTGACCTCTTTTATTTCCTACGGGAGGAGCCAGCCCCCCTCCGCAGTGAGGAACAGGGATGTCTGAGGATATTTCAGGGAGGACTAGGCATGTAGGGACTTGTAAGAGAGCTGTACCTCAGGGACAATCTGCCCCCAAGCCCTGGGCCAGGGAGTGGTCACACTGAGAGAGCTACTGACCTATGGTCCCCTATCAGCTTGTCCTCACTGGAGACTAGAGATAAAACTCCCTGCTGCAATTCTACATCCTGAGAACACACAAGGTATTGTGCCAGGCCCAGGGTTGCTCTGTCAACGTCAGGCTGTGCGGACCTTTCTTGACCCTTTTCTTGCTTCCCTTCCCTAGTATGCTGTCCTCTTTAGAATGCTCTCCCTTGAGGATCAGGTTCAGAAATACAGCTTTTTTCTCCACTAGAATAGCAAGGCTTTGGAGGACAGGTCTCTGTCTGCTTGTCACCACATGACCCTGCTGCGGACATAGAGCTTAATCTCTTGCATGGCCTTTCAGTACTTAGAAGCTCAATGACCCATGCAAAAGGAATATGAACCTGCTTTGAAATGGAAACTTTAGGAAAGAGATGGCACACTTGTGTGCGTGGCAGGGCAGATGTGTATGGGTGTGTCTCGGGGGGATGTTCTTTTTTTTTTTTTTTTTTTTCTGTAGATTCTGTTTCTCTCTAAAGCTACCATCTAAGCCTTCTGCCCAAACCACACTGCCCAGGGCTTCCAAACTCAGCAGAAAGACACTGCTATATTTAGCCTGTTGGCAGACTCTCTGCCAGTTTCCATCAGAGAGCAGCCTGGAATAGCACATTTGTCTAGGAGTGGCAACAGGCTGTGTGGGTTTGCAGGCCCCTTTGGAACCCTTAGGCCTGTGTCTGTGATAGGAATCCTGGGAGTCCTCACTCTGAGGGGCTGCAGAAGCACCTCCTTTGCGGGGTAAGAAGGAGGTGTTAGAGTCTATCCACAGAAGCACAGGACCTGTGGACCAAGGGGCCAGTCAGGGCCAACCCCATAGACTCAGAACTTCCTAAGAGTGTCTGGAAACATTTGTCAGGAAACTACAGTAGGACATGGGACAAAATGCCCACACTTTTTAAAAAGATAGCTAGTCCAGGCACCTCCTTGCAAGCCAGTGTGTAACTCATTGGATTGTTTCCTAAGTTGGCGAGGGGATAGGGTGCTGATTCTCAGTGATGAAATGCTTATCTGGCATGTGTGAGGCCCCGAGTTCCATCCTCAGCTACTGCTGGATAAAACTGTTTAAAATTTAGAAATACACTACTATATTTTCTTAGGTGAAGAAGGCAGGGGTAGTTCATGTTTACAGGTTGCTTCAGGTTTGTAGAGGCCTACACTGGCATGGTACATCTATCCCTAAGTTCAATACACATGCTTAATGGACCAGGAATCAAGCCCAGGGCCATGCCAAACTCATGCTTTATCACCGAGGTCCAGCCCAAGCCCGATAGCACGTATTTCGAAGTGCTCTTTCCAAGGAAAAACCAGACTCCCCATCACATCTTGCTGCTTCAGTAATGGTCTCCCTCCTCAGAGCAGCCTGGCTCAACCCTCTCCTGTTCGTTGTCTCAAGTTGCCTTCAAAAGTCTGAAAAGTCATCTCAATGATCCCTTCTGTGACATTCAGCCAGGCTGTGTGTTCTTCTCAGTGACCCTTATTATAACCTCACCTAGCTCTCAGACTGGTTTCCTGAAACACAGATGTCAGCCTGCAGCATAGATGAGTCACAGTAAGATGAATGTCCAGTGGGACTCTGTACCTCTCCTTTACTCTCCTGCCTGCTGCTCTAGGTCCCTTGGAGTATTAGCCACACTAAAGTACATGCTCCTTTATTTTTTTATTCCATTTTTTATCACAAGTATAGATAATACAAATTTTTCTGTCTTAATAGTTTTCAAGGGTACAATTCCATAGTATTAAGGAAATCCATATTGATGTGGAAACATCATAACCATTGTCACTAGCCGAGTTTTATTTTCCCAAAGTAAAACAACTTTCAATTTTCTGACCTACAGACCATGGAAACCGCTATTTTTGGTGGTATTCTTTCTGTCCCTAGAAATGTGGCCATATAAATGGCTTGTCTGAGTGGGATTATGTATCACAGTCTTTTGGGTCTGACTTACTTCAGTTGGCAGAATGTGTTCAAGACTATCAGTGTCGTATCATAGATCAGAACATCCTCTATAGGGCTGGTCCATTGTGTGTGTCCACTTGTTTGTTCCTAGACACTTGTGTCCTGGACAGTGCTGCTTGGACCATGGTGTAAAGTTCCGTTTGAGCCTTTGTTTTCAAAGTGTACATGCTTCCCACGTGACAGAGCCTTTAGTCTCTCAGCACAGGGTCTCTTACAGTGTGATTGTCTAAATCAGTATACCTTGGAGGACTTGTCACTACCACTTGCTGTGGTTTGAATGAGTTCCCAGTCTAGCTGCATAGAAAAGGGCCTAATGAGAGGTACAGAGGTCAAGGGACCTCTCCCCTCATGAATGAACTGATGCTTCATGTAAGACTTAGATACTTTGAATTCAGTTGTGTGGTGGGTGTGTTTTCTTGCCTTTCTGCCTTCCACTATGGGACAATGAGGCATAAATGTCTCCCTTAGATACCAACTCCTGTATAAAAGTCCCTTAGATACCAGCTCCTGCATAAAAGTATCTTCAAATATCAACTCCTTGACCCTGGATTTCCAAGCCCCCTACATCATACAAAATTAGTCCCTGTTATTGATAAATCCTCGAGTTTGAGGTATTTTATTAGGAGTTACACAAAATGGACTCAAACTCCATCTGTCCCCTCCCGAGAGCAGTGGGTTCCCTACTTTTGAAGAGCATGCCTTTAGAAGTTAACTGTCTCTGAGAGACATTGAAAAGTTCTGATATTGTACAAGGGTAATAACCAAGGGTAATTTTTTTTTACTATCTTAGGTAGTAAATTGGTATTCTAATTTTTAGCTTAAAGTACCTATTTGTTTAACTCAATAATTGGAGGCACAGCGAGTTGAAATCACTTGAATGAGGACCCTAAAAAAGCTATGACATTTACATTTGTACATGGAGATGTACATGGGCTACAAACCACATTTGTAGATCTTGGCTTGAGATCTATATTTGCTTAGAACACTGATAAGCATGGAAGGGAGCCTATGCAGTCCACTGACCCTGGCACTGGCCTCTGGATGTCCTTGGTGTCAGCGCGCTAGCTCATCTTATGTCTTTCCTAGGAACTATTCCTGTAAATCCTCCATCTCCTGCATCCCAGTAGCTGTCACTGGTTCCCATGCTTTGAGTTGAACAAACACTGAACACATAAGGGCTTAGACTAGAGGAGGCTCAGGATAAAGTAGATGGAAGCAGAAAGGGGGAGGAGCTAGCCATGGGATCGTCTAGCATTTCCAGCTACTCTGTTACTGGGTCCAGTTTCCTAATCTGTATCTGCCTTTTGCCCCTTACGGAATGGAACAGGTTTTTTCATGGGCTAGCAATAGGCTTCACAGGATTGGCACAACCCAGGGACAGCCTGCTCATTGCTAGGTATAGTGGTCTGCTCCGGCCTCTCCCTTCTCTCACAAGTCACATGCCTACTGTTCTGACTATGGTGGTGTGCTTGGGGATGACCGTGAGGACAAGTCAGTGTTGCCCATCATGAGCTGTGCAGGGACAGTCCCCAGCAGATGCCGAGTCCATGGCTTCAAGGGGTCAGGGGCTTCTCCTTCCTTACCTCCTGCTCCACACATTTGATGGACTACCTTGGGCCTCTGGCGGGGGCTGCCAAGTGGGAGTCTCCCGGGCAGGCCTCTACTCAAGCGACACTGATTGTTCCAGCAAGAACGGCTCACTAGAGTGGAAAATAGTCCTCATATATCTAGCTGAAGACGATAATGACCTTTTTAAATAACAGAAGCAATTTTATTTCAATACCTCAATTACTCTGAACTGTTAAATGTCAAAGTGCCTGGCACTTTCAAAATAGCTTAATATAGACATTTATAGCACTTAGACACAGCTAGTTTCTTATCTAACCTAATTATGTGTTGTACAGGAAATGGCGCAGCTGACCATCTGTGTTATTTTTCACAGCCACCCTCTAGCACAGCTCTTAGCTTGGCCTGGCCCCAGTCCACAGAGATATCTCTCCCAGGGAAAGCAGTTTCTGCCTGAGCAATAAGCTGGCAGACCCTTGGAGCAGGTGGAAGCTGAATCTAGATATCTCAGGGAGGGGACAGGAGTGGGCCTCCCAGCGTGTTGATACCAGCTGCACTATGCTCTGCCCAAAGGGACTGGCATGTGTAAGGTGTAAGGACCTAGAGACAGAAGAAAAATCTAAGAAATAAATCCGTGTTAGTCAGAGTGGGGCAGTGGGACACTTTGCCTACCTCATTCAGTGGTATTAAGACTTACCTGCTCAACACATGTGGCTAGAGTTGTCTGGCTTGGCCACCAGTGCCTTCTTTCTCATCTCTGGCCTGGCCTCTGCCACCCCCATGTCCCATCAGGATCACACTGGGCTCTTCTATTTCTTGTAGCAGTGTGTATCTGTCCCAAGATGTCAAGTTGTCATGTCGATAGGTACGTGGATTAATGTTTGGGTCTTCAGTTTGATTCCATTGATTCACCTGTTTTTATGCCAACACAAAGCTGTTTTTATTACAATAGCTCTGTTGTAGAACTTGAAAGCAGGAATGGTGATACCTTCTGAAGTTTCTTTTATTTTACTGAATTGTTTTAGTTATTGTGTGTTTTTGTTTTCCAGATAAAAGTCAGTATTGTTTTCTCAAGGTCTGTAAAGAACTGTGTTGGAGTTTTGATGGAGGTGGCAATTGACTCTGTAGATTGCTTTTGGCAAGATTGCCATTTTTAGTATGATAATCCTACTGGTTCCTGAGCATGAGAGATCTTTCCATCTTCTGATATCATCTCCAATATCATTCTTCAAAGACTTAAAGTTCTTGTCATACAGGTCTTTCACTTATTTGGTTGGAGTTACCCCAAGATATTTTATATTATTTGTGGCTATTGTAAAGGGTATTGTTTCCATGATTTTTTTTCTCAGCCAATATCTACAGAACATTTTACCCAAATACAAAATATACTTCTTCTCAACACTCTATGGAATCTTCTCTAAAACTGACCACATACTTGATCACAAAGCAAGTCTCAACAGATACAGAAAATTAGAATAACTCCCTGAATATTGTTAGACCACTGTGGATTAAAGTTGAAGTTCAACAACAACACAAGCTACAGAGAGCCTACAAACAAACTCATAAAACCAAGTAACTCTCAACTTAATTTTTTCTGGGCCAAGGAAAAAATAAGAAAAAAATTAAAGACTTCCTAGAATTCAATGAAAACAAAAGTACAACATACCCAAGTTTATGGGACACAATGAAAGTGGTGCTAAGGGGAAAGTTCATGGCACTAAAGGCCTGCAAAAAGAATTTGGAAAAACTTCACACAAGCAACTTAACAGCACAGTTGAAAGCTCTAGAAGAAAGGGAAGTAGACACGCCCCAAAGAGGAGTAGATGGCAGGAAATGACAAAACTTGGAGTTGAAATCAATGCAATAGAAACAAAGAGAACAATACAAAGAATCAATGAATCAAAGAGTTGGTTCCTTGAGAGAATCAACAAGATAGACAAACCTTTATCCAGACCAACCAAAAGGCAGAGAACATGCATATTAACAATATCAGAAATGAAAAAAGAGCCGTAACAACAGACACTGAGGAAATCCAGAGAATTATTAGGTCACATTTCAAAAACCTGTACTCCACAAACTGGAAAATCTAAAAGAAATGGACAAATTTCTTGATAGATACCATTTACCAAAATTAAACCAAGACCAGACAATTTAAATATACCTATAGCCCCCAAGAAAATAGAAGTAATCATTAAAAGTCCACCAACCTATCATTTATTTTAAAAACTATTTTGAGTCTCAAGTCTCCTAGGCTGGCTTTGAACTTACTGAGTAGCTAAGATGACCTGATCCTCTTACCTCAACCTCTCAAGTGCAAAAATGACAGCCTGTGCAAGCATGGCCAGATCTCATTTGCATTTTCATAATGACAAGGTCATTGAGTTACTTTCAATGTACCTATTTACCATGCAGAGATTTTTTACTTATTTACTTACTTATTTATTTATTTATGGTGAAGGATACGTTCAAATATTTTGCATGTTTTGGTGCATTATTTATCAATACTCTTTAAGAATTTTTCATTATAATCTGGATAGGTATCTTTGACGATACAAGCTATTCGCAAATATCTGATCTGGCCCTGCTACCCTGACTTGGGAGAATGTGTTTGGGGTCTCTTCTCGGGTGTCTGCTTCCTAGACAAAGTTCAGCACCTGTCCAGGACCTTGGTAAAGACAAAATCTTCCAGAGTATCATTGGGGGCCTAGGAACACTTGGCTGGCTAGACAAAGCCTCCTTTTCCATCTATCTTTGTTTAGTTGGAAAATAACAGACTGCATCCAACCTGTAATTTCACAGGCAATTGATGCTTACGGGACACTAGTGTCGAAAAAATAAAATGAGTGGCATTAAAGACAAATACTATGGAAGTGGTCAGACAGGAAGTTCATCTTAGAAGTAATAGAGCAATAAGGGTGCCTGTCAACATGTCAATAGGGACTACGACATGTAAAGTGGAGAGAGGGAAAGAGGCCAGAGCCTTATTCTCATATCCGATTCTGTGTGAAAATTGCATCACTCTCTTGGCCATTATTGTTTCCTAAGCCTGTACTTTATAGCAGGAGCCTCATACAATTATCTCACTTAACTTTCAGAGCTACCTATAGGTCATACATTGTTCTCTCTATGCTGTAAAATGGTGGCAAGAAAAAAAAAAGACAGCTGAGCCTAACAGGGCTCCTGGGTAGAAGGAAAGGATTATCTGGAGCAAGAAGCTGAAACCTCTGCTTGAGTGGAGGAGGCCTGTGACTTGTGGTCATTGAGAAGAACCCTCATCCTTGCCTGATACAGGGCTGAGCTCTCTACCACAAATAGTATTCAAGCCATTCTTCTCTGATATGGAAATTCTGGTTCATTTTCCCCCCAGCAGCCAAAAGCTTCTTAACCACTTTCTTTTGTGCTCCAGCAGGAAGTGAGAGAGTTAGCCATTTTTGATGCAATGTTGAGGCTCCAGATCCTAGATGCAGGGTTTAGGACTTCCTCTGCCCGTGGTCCACCAAGGGGCGGTACTCCTGTGTACTGCAGAGAGCATGCTGGGCTTTTGATCAGGTTGACCACTATCTAGTCCTGTGGTCTAAACCTGGAGCAAGGCATCTCCTCTGTGTTTTTCTCCATGTAGGAAGGGACAGAGCTAGAGGTTTTGAGTGACTCACAATGGCCAAAGATTTTGAAGAGCTGTGTGTCAGGCACCTGAGCCTGAACTCAGCCCTTTGCCATCTCTCTCCTTGGTGCAGACCTTATGCTCAATGGTCCTCGTGCAAAGTAGATAAGTGTCTGAATGGCTTACTAAGTGCTTCAGTGAAAGGTAACACCATCACTATGTCAGTGAGGACTCCTTGATTCCCAGTGCCTATGCAGACCTCAGGCTGCAAAGCATCATTTCACGGTACCAGCAAGATGGCTCATTGCTCTTTCCCATCATTGTGGACTTGTGAAAGCTACTGTGATGCATTCCTGGCAAACGTGCTGTGAAAAAGTCTTAGACAAGGTTTATCACAGGATACAGGAGTTTGGGGGCAGTCGGATATCACAACTCAAGGCAAACACAACAAGCATCCAGGCCATAGATGTGCACAAACACACCTCTTCCCCGTCTGACATGTGGTATGTACCCAAGAATGTTTGATGAAAAGCTGACGTGGGCTCAGAGATATTGGATTTTTATGCTAAACAAATTTCATCTAGATTTACATCTGAGCATCTCTTCCTCCCCAAATGTGCCCTGGCTGGTTGCATTTTAATGTGTTCAAATTCAATCCCTGAGTTCTCTCCATTTCCCATGACTGAGTTCTCCACACAGGCTCCTGCTGCTAGCTTGGCTCAGGTGGTTGTCGTCTCTTCTGGGGACTGAGCTTCTTTCTGCAACATGAAGGAATGAAAAACATGGGCCAGGGTCAATCAGGAGGCTTCGGCTCTTGAAAGATCTCCATAAGAACCTAGAAGCTCCAGTAGTTTGATGGCACCAAGACCTCAGAGGCCCTCTTTGAGCTTCCACTTTTAAATGTCAGTTTTCTCTATATAATAAGCAATTCATCACCCTTAGAGCCATCTCCCTGTGCAGGCAGCAACTTCCTCACTGACAACTACAAATACCCGACCCATGTTAAAGTTGAATCTTCCAGGAAATACTTGATTGATGTGTGTTTTTCTTTGGTAAAACCAGGTCGGTCCAGATGCAGAGAGAGATCTGGTCTGAGCCTTTGGGTGAAGCCAGTTCCCAGAATTCACTTGCCTACTATAATGCCAACCCTGTTCTTTCATAGTGAGCCATGTTCTCCTAAGTCCTGGAGTTAGAAAAGGTCCAACTATACCTTTCCTCATGCTTTATAGGATGTAGCAGACTGAGTGAAATCCTGGGAAGGTGATGAGAGCTGACCCTTACCGGAGGAGAAAAAACTCTCGTCTCGGTGGGATGAGGGGGAGCCTGGTAATCATATGGTGGGATGGGGTTTGGGGCTGGTACTACAGTTTTAGGAGATTTTGATGAAAGGCAGCTTATCTGGGTAAGAACCAGTATGGCTACTGTGCAGACTGCAATTGATGAAATGTGGGGTCCCCAACCTCAGAGGCTTTGGAACAGTAGGCCAGTTGGACAGCAGGGTGACAGAGGTGGCTGCCTCCTCATCCCTTTCTGTCACTATTTTGTTATTTGAAGAGAAAGCCTTCTGTGCATGGTTCCAGGACTCCTGAGGGCCTGGCTTTCATCCCAGCATGCTTCCGGAGCATCAAAATCCAGTGTGCACTGCTGTGGTGGTCTGAGGTGCAGCTAGCAGAGTCAGAATACCTGCTCTCCTCACCCTGGTTGCCTTCTGTACCCTGTGTTTCTATTCAGTCTAATCACAGAGCTCCATCCCCAGAACTCCAGTACAGAGGCTGGCTTAGCAGGACACTAGTGAGTGGATGGGCACGTGATAAAGCGAAAGCTTGTGCCATGCCATGGATGTCAGTCTGAGTTGGCTCCATCTTCTAGCATTTCATTACATTCATGAAAAATCATACAATATACCTTACTCTATATTTTATCATTTTATTATATGCTGAGCATTATTTCAATCTCACAACAAGTCTTAAGGCATACACCAGGGTCTCGTTTTACAGATACTGAAACAAACTGAAGTTGGCAGGAAGTAGAGACACTAGGAATGAATGGCCCCAGGCTCTGTCACCCATGCACTTAATGGATCTGCCTTTCTATCTCAATCTCAGGCACCACTGGTGCTTGGAGGCTTGACACGGCCCCTGCTCAGGACCCTGCATGATAGCAGGAATCTATGTGGTCCTATTTTCTCCCTCATCCCCAGCAGCGGATGCTCCTGTCCTGTCGGGATATCATCCCTCAATTGTGAGTGTGTTGACAAATCAACTCCCTCTCATCCATTTACCAGCCTCTGCCCTGTCTTCCCTCCATCAGAACAAGATCCCTAGTATGATCTATTTGGATGACTGAAGTCACTAATGTAGTATTTGTTTATGGCCCAGACTTTCTAGCCTAGACCCGATGTTCTGACCCGCTGTCCCACAGAAATAAATAGATGCTTGTATTCATTTTATGCTGATCAGCCTCTGGCTCAGACATACTGCTAACTCTTAATTCTTAATCTAACCCATGACTTTTATCTGATCTTGCCATGTGGCTCGGTACCTTTTTTCAGAGCAGCATTTCAACTTCTTTCCTCTGTGTCTGCTGGTGTCTCATCATGGTGTCTCCATGGTGTCTCTCTGGCTTCTCTTTGGCATCTCTGCTCTGTTCTTCCTGTTCCCAGAGTTTTCTTTGGTAGCTCCACCCATACTTCCTGTCTGCCTTTGGCCAATCAGCATTTCATTAAACTGGTAGGCGGGACAATTATTTGCAATGTAATGACATGATCCCACTACATACTAAGGCTGGCAAGAGCTTCCTGTCAAAGCTGCTGTGCATGCTGCTCTTAGTCTCTACTGGATAGGTCTTCTCTACCTTAGACTAGTGAGGATCTGCTCTGTTTGCAGCCCCCGCCCCCATTCCACCAGTCTCTCCTGCTAATGCCCCATGAACCTGAAGCACGGTCTCATCTTCAAGAGTTCATGGACGTCTGTGTCCCTCTTCCAGGTCAGTCCAAAGCAGTTTTCCTCCTGCAAGTAACATGTACCCAAGACCCTGCTACCAGATGTCATCGGATCTTCCCAGACACATAGAGGTGGCCAGTCCTTCCAGCCTGTCTCACTCTCCTCCACACTGCTCTCTCCACCTGCAGCTCCTCCTCTGTCCTCACAGTATCTCCATCAACTGGATGCCACAGCATCCACCCTCCCCTGGCCAGATCACCCACTTATGCCTCCCCTAACTTCCCACTACTTCACTCCACATATGGAGGGGTGGTTGTTTGGACCTGCTTGATGGCACTCAGGCTGTGTTGCTCCTGGGACCATCAACTGTTACAATAAGGTTTCTTGGCCCCGGGCGGCCAGAGATCCAGACCCACAGACCTGCAGCCCCAGAACGTTTAGCCGCCTGCTGCTGCTCAGGCCCCCAAAATGATTCAGACGCTTATATTAACTTCACGCTGTTTGGCCTACGGCTCAGGCACATCGCTAGCTCTTACATCTTAATCCATTCTCATTAATCTGTCTGCCACGTGGCCCTTGGCTCACCTGTGTTCCTTACATGCTTCTTCTTGGGCAGCTGGCTCGGTTTGTCTCTGACTCTGCCCTTCCTTTCCTACCTATTCTGATTCCCCACCTACTTTTTCTATGGTGCCTGTCATGGGCCAAAATAGCTCCTTTATTTAAAGATGGATATTCACAACATACAGAAAGACATTCCCACATCCATCAACTCTAGACCACCTGCTATCATGGTGCACCTACTTGCCACACAATCATTGTCTGGCTGACCCCTTGGAGCTGCTCTTTGGGGAGGATGTCCATCTTGGCTTCTCACTCACACCGCCCTTCAGCAACCTCCAGCCCCTCAATCAGAGCAACAGGTCCACTTTGGTCCATGGGTTCTTCCTTCCTGCAACCCAACATACCCAGACAAGCTAATCTTATAACTGGGATCATTCTAAGAAGATCACAGACATACAGTGGGAAGGCCACAGAAGTAGACAAGACCCTGGAGAAATTGCCATTTAGAAGCTAAATAGAGGGGCCCAAAAGGAGCCAGGCCTGTTGGCACCTTGATCTTGAACTTCCAGCCCCAGAACTGTGAAATATATTTCTGTCACTTAAGCCAACCAGTGAGGGGTACTCTTATAGCAAGCAGCCTGAGTAGGCAGGCAGCTCAGCTGTCATCTGGTCTACCCAATGGTATGCAATATCTCCTGTTATCTCTCTCACCTTGTTGCATTTATTTGCATTGACATCTCAGCCCTATGATACTAGCAAGAAGACTCGAACTTGTGTCCTCATTTCCCACTTGGAAACGAGTGCAGCGGCATGAGGCTAAGGTGGGGAATCCCACAACCATTTGATATGGGACAAATGAAAGGCAAGAGCTCTTATGGCATCTATGGGGTGAATGAACGGAAGGCAGACTTCTGACAAACAGGCCTTTCAGACACAGATAATGCTATAGATTGTGTTTTGAACTGACAGCAGGCCAGCCCTGAGATTTATAGCTTCTCGGTCTTCCTGGGGAGCAGTGCTCTCTGAAGTTATATTTATGGCCCTTTGGTGTAGTCCTTGCCGGACAAGGGATTGCAAATGGACTGTCTGCTAATAGTGCATGCAGATGATATGGGAGGGATATGATCCTTGACCCCAGGGTCAGACAAGAGTCCTTCCAGGGAGGGGTGTCCTGGGCCTAGGAATTGGCTCGTTCCCAGGCTTCCCCTTTGCTAAGCCCTCAAAGTCCAGAGATAAACCAGGATGCCCTAGCTGCTCTTTTGCTGTGCTTGACATGGTCGCATACTGCCTTTCCTTCCTTAATACTTACCTTTAAGTCAGCTCACTGCTCTTTAAGGGTGAGGTGATCCAGAGCCATCAGACACCAAGTTCATTTTCTTACCACCCCTGGGCTGAAAGGAGTAAAGACAGCCGCCAGAGCCTCTCCAGGGTTGGAGACACATGAGGAGGAACCATATCCTTACTTGAGCCTAGAGGAGGAGACTTTCAAAACAAGGGCTGGAGCTGAGGAGCTTCCAAATGCCCCTTGTGCCTGGGCTACCTGATTTGTTTTATTATTGTGGGTTTTCTTGCTGTTGTTTGCTTGCTTATTCAGTTGGTTGTTTTTTGAGACAGGGTTTTTCTGTGTTGCCCTGGCTATCCTGGAACCTGCTCTGTAGACCAGGCTGGCCTTAAACTCACAGATCCACCTGTCTCTGCCTCTCAAGTGCTGGGACTAAAGGTGTGCATCACCGCCGCCCGATCCAGCCACCTGAGTTTTAGTCCATTAAATCAATGTGAGGGATGGGAACATTTGCTCTCCAGGAAACAATGGACAGAGTGTCAAACTAGCCAGGGCCTGGTTGAAAACCACTACATGCTTTTACTGTTAGAGTTGAGTTGGGGTAATGATGCTCAGGCCTGGTGTATTGCGCTACATGATGCTCCTGTGTCAGTACCAGTCATGTGTGGCAGTCATGTTTGTGGCCCTTGGGTGAGTATCAGTCTGCTTAGAAACACTACTCATAGACAAAATTGGACAAAGTGACACTTCAGCAGCCTTCCATTTAGAAAATGGCATTTTAATAAAGACAAAAGGGTGATTCCCATGAACCTATACCACCTCCTTTTTTCCCAGTACAATAATCCTTGGTAAGATAAGTCACATGTAAATTTTCTATGCAACTTGTCACCAGCCAACTGGTTTCCAGCATAAATGCCTACTGGCATCCTTTATACAGAAGTTTTATAGACCACAGAAAAGTGTGGGGTGCTCAGTACAAATCATCAGGGATACCTTGAGAACTGTGTGGAGGAGAGCCCCCAAAAGCTTGCTCTGGGAATAGAACTGAGGCTGCACATCACCTGTAGCCTGTTGCTGCAGAACCCCGACACCTCTATGCATCAGCTGACCAGCAGAAGATTCTCCCCTTCTCGTCGCCAACCAAGATCTTGGTCTGGTTTCTTGAGAATAAAAAGGAATGGTAAGAGCACTGGAGGTCATTGCTTAAGATCCATACATCCCTACCAGCACATTGTGTAAGGCTGTATCCAGGACACAGTAAAATTTCCCCTGTCCTGTCTCCTCTGGTGCTGAGGTAGAGAGAGAGAGGAATAAACTCTATATGGACCTGAGGATGGGGGTAGGAGCTGTGAGAAGATCCCAAGGCTCTGGGGGGAAAACTGGGGTTCTGAGGAGTTGGCTGAGTCCCCACTCTGGCTCTGCCACTGTAGCTCTGGGAGAGCATCTTGCCCAGGAGAAATGCAGCCACAGCCTTGGCAGAGGACTGGCATGTGGTCCAGTGATGAGCTCAGGTCTACTCTTTCCTAGCCCCACACCTATGTCATCCCACACAGCCTGGCATGCAGCACACTACACTCCCCACACCAGGGTCTTCAGAGGGCTGCTATAGGCCAGTTAGAAATGAAAGAATGGTAGAAATCCAGCTGCTCTTGAACTATAGCTCCTTAGAAGGGTTAACTGGGTCACCATGACAACTAAAATAATGAGAACGCAGTGCCATCTTTAAGACTACTCTTCGTTGGCTAAGGGACTTCAAAAGACATTGTTTGTTTCATACACGATGACCATGACCAGTAAGTTACAATCACTAGTGGGATTCAGGACCAAAGGACCCCTTGAAGACAAAATTATAAAATATACTTCCCTGCCATTTACATTTTTTTATGAATCTATGCACATACGTGAGATAGAGATCAAGAGCACATAGGGATTAACAAAGAGATGAGTTTGCTTGTGTCCCAGTCCCTTGGGACCTTCCTATGGGTCGGATAAACCTAAACCCAGCTGGAAAGGCAGAACTTCGCAAAGTTGTCTGTAGCGCCCTCTGCTGGAGTCCTGGAGAAAGTCGGCTGCTCTTACCTAGTTATGGCCAGAGCTGTCACAGCAGGGTTTGCCTTGCTAGGCTTGCCACTCAAAGCAACACTGACATCCAGTTCTCGACTTAGGGCAAGGTTCTTAGCCCACTTGTGCCCTGTGGAAAGCATAAGAAAGAAAGGGTAGAGCACTGTGGCTTCATTCACAAATAATGCGCCCCCATACATAGGACCGCACAGATACAAACATTTATATTTGTGGTCAGCAACTTGTTAAATTGAGGGAGAAAATATATTTAATCTTGGCCTGTGCTGTTGCAAAAAGGGCTGTCCCAATTTAATTTGCAGGCTGTGATAGTTACATGTGCTGACGTGCCGCGGTATCCATTGTGTACCAAATTGGATTTGTGTATTATTGCTTTCTAAATTGCATGCCTAGTTCAGCAAAATTGTTCATCAGTGTTTACTGGCTTTATGCTTAATAAGATGCCCCACAATACCTTGCTGCCAGGGTGTAATGCAGCCTGTAATTGCCTAGTAAAAATAAATTACATAAAGTCTGCATTATCAACTTAGCTAAATCCTCTCACGCCCAACCAATAATTAAATGTTGAGAGAATTTTCTCAAAAAATATAACTCAATGATTGTTACTTCACTCATTCTAATGACTACATTTGGAGACAGATGGTAATTCCTTCAATGTAAAGGATAAGATGGAGAAACAGAAAGTGGGCAAGTCCCTGTGAGACACTTCATTGTCTCAGGCCCCGAGCGCTGCTGCACACCCTCAGTGGTGCTGAAGTGGCCACTTATGGGTGCAGGAAGTTCAGTGCACCAGGGAGCACATGAGGATGAGTAGAGAATGCTGCTTGTATACGGAGACAGACACTTGGAAATGCTAGCACAGGTCCAAACATCACCGTTTTTCCTGAGTCCAAATTGAGGGGCTGCTTTCTAAAGGAAATCATGCTCCAGCGCTCTCGTAAGTTCTTCCCACAAACGAATGAATAAACAAGTTCCAAGCAGAAATTAGATCACAGAGACCCAAAATGCATATCCTCCCTACTTGCAAATCTCCTTTCTTGCCCCTTAAGACATTTGAGGGCGTGCAATAACAGACACACCAATAGAACACATATGCAAATACTCATGTGTCACGCTTAATGCTGATCCCTTTCCAAGAAAATAGCTTTGTGCCGTGTGATGAGGGCATCATGCTTCCTTCTTAGAGACCCCCAGTGGGCTATGTTCACAAATTTAATCTCAAATTCGTTGACTTTAACAGAGGCTCAATCTGATTTTTTTTTTTTTTTTTTTTTTTACTATTTGTGAACCACCCTGTCATTTCATTCTTATTGTGACTGTGATCCTGACTGCCAGTCCTGCAGGACAGCTATGACCTCAGGACAGGACAATAGCAGGAGAACAATGTGGGTCCTGGAAAAGACAAACCGGGGTCACATCAGCTGTAGGGATAGAGTTAAGTCTACAGCACGGTCCTTCTCCTGTTCCCCAGACCATATGGCCACTACTGCTGGTGTGAAACAGAAGCTGGGGGGTCCTCTGTCCTGAGGATCGGTGGTCAGAAACTGGAGCTCACATCTTTGGGCATGAAGGGGCAGTTGATCCTCAGACCTATGTGGCTTTCAGTGTCATACACATATCCATGAGACATGCTTCACAAATAGCCAAGTGAAAAGGCTGAATCCTCCCATGAGGCAGACAGAGGAGGGTCTGTGGCCGCTGCTCTCCAGAGTAGCACCACAGTACTGTGTTTCTCTTTCACACTGAGATATACTGATTCCTCGTGGTCTCTAATCACCCCAGAGGAACCAGGACACCGAATTGGCAATGGATCTGCTTTTGTGATGCTTATGCTCTGGTTATTGACAATTTCCCAGAAATGCTGAAGGACGCGATTTTCAGTATAGACAGAATGCAGGACATGGAGGAGCCCTAGCAAATGTCATGTATACTTGCAGAAGAACTCACAAATGGGTGTCTAGAGGAGTCAGGGAAGCAGACAACATGTGATAGAGGCAAAGTCACTTAAAATGGCCTCTATACAGCCAAGGTAGCCCTGTGGGGTTGAAGAAAGTCCCCTCCTGTGATGGACACTGATCTGGGAGCTAACAGGAGTATTGGGCAGATTGGGGAGTTTTCCAAGTGTGGTGGCATGCTATCTTCATTTATGGGGCCCAAAAGAGCCAGCTTCACTGGGCTGCAATCCTCTAAAGGTTAGAGGGGGAGGGGAGGATGCCAGCTGTGGAGAAAGTAAGGGTGGCAAGGACAGCTAAGTCGATGGAGTGGAGCGGTGTCAGCTTCGAGGATGAGGCTTTGCCTGTGTTTGTCATGGAGGGGCCAGTGATGGCAATGATAGCTTTTCTTTGAGGTCAGGAGGACTGTGGCTGAAGTGAGGATGGTGGCAAGCCTCGGAGTAACTTTGGACAAGTTACTGAGCCTCTCTGGGCCTCAGTTTGCTCATCTCTAAGATGGGCACCTTGCTAAGATTTATTGTGCCAGAAGGACTTTGGTGAGAGGGGTCATGCTCTCTGACATCTTAGCCCTGTGACAGAATGGTGGTGGAAATGGCAGAAGGCTTTTGCATTTCAGTCTCACAGCCACCATGAGAAGGCTTTGGCCCCAGACAGTGGTCCTCTGGTCTTTGTGCCTTTATACTGGGAATGTAAGTGATATTTCAAACCCAGCAACTCCAAGGTTTTTCAGTGGCTTGGGCTGGGTCCTAGGATGGGGCAGTGCATCTGTGGTAGGCCCCTGGCTGAATGGGGGTACATAATGAGGGCTAATGAGGCATCCAAAATGCAATAGATCATCTTCCTCTTCACTGCCAGAGTGGCTCCCTCTTCTGTTTACAGGCTGCTAATCGGCTATACCCAGGTCCTGGACTGTGGACTCTGGCTTTCCAGGACCATCAGAGAGCAAAGAGGAAGATGAGGACATATGTACCCTCTGAAGCCCTGGGGCTCCAAACACCCACCATATCATTGTACCAGAGTCCAGTGGAGAACTGGACAGGGTTTCGCATACTGCTTCACAATCCACAGACAGATACTTGCAGGACACAAACTATTCTCTAATGCCCCACCCCAACCCCTGTCACTGTCTGGGTCTGAAATGTCCCGCCGGCTCATGTTTGCAATGCTCTGACTCCAGCCAGTGGCACTGTTTTGAAGGCTATAAAGCCTGCAGGGGGTGGGAACTGTGTGGGTAGAAACATGTCATGAAAGGTGCGACTGTCATTGCCACACCCAGTGCTGGTCCTTGGCTAGCACTCTGTTCCCTGCTCTGATGCATGGGAATGTGCCATGTCACACTTCCACTGTCACAGGTTGGAATCATTCCTGACTCCATGCTTTCTCCCCAGTGACAGACTGAAATGTCCTAAACCATGAACCAAAGTAAACCTTCCTGCCTCCTGAGCTGTGCCTATCAGTATGGGATCACAGAATGCAAAAGTAATGAATATGGACCCCATCCAGGCAGCACTTTCCAGAGCCTCCATGGTTTCCCTATGCTCTGGGTGGAGCTGCAGCCCTAGCATCAAGGCAGGGAGGAAGGAGTTCAGAAAACATGAGTAAAGCTCTTGAAGCAGGTACCTCTGGGGCTTAGAGGCTCAGCGGATGACTCCTCTGTCACTGCCTTCCTGGGAACAGACATCTTCACGTCCTCTGTCTTCCAAATCTGCCCAGAAAAGAGAAAAACATGTCATGGCCTAGTAGAATTATCCTGGCTTCGGTGTCAGGGTGACCCATCTCTGTTCCTCACACCTGGGGGTCACGGACCAATGAGGTTTTGTCTTAGTGTCCATTTCTGGTTTTATTGTCAGGAAAACAGCTCTTTAGGCTTCAGCTCCCCCTGTGGTGGTTCGGCCTGTAACAACTGCAGTTCAGATGGCTTCATTCTCCTCCCTGAGTGTCTCAAGTGGATTTTCTGGACTTTTCTACAATTCTTTATCAGGTGTGTGTGTGTGTGTCTGTCTGTACATATGTGTGCAAGAGATGGAGACAGATAGAAAGAGAGAAAGAGGGAGGGAGAGAAAGAGAGAGAGAGAGAGAGAGAGAGAGAGAGAGAGAGAGAGAGAGAGAGAGAGAGAGAGAGAGAGAGAGAGAGAGAGACACGCATGCATGGTTGAAAGTACATGCACCAATGTATAAGCATGCGGAGGTCTGACGTCAATTTCCTGTATCTAATTTTCATTCCCTATGGTTTAAAGCAGGATCTCTCAACAAAGAACTTACCATTTCAGATAGAATGGTGAATTAGCAAGCCCCAAATAATGACTATGTTTCACACGTACATCACTTTTTATTTTAAACATAGCTTTTGCATGGGTGCTGAAGATCTGAATTCAGGTCTTCATGTTTGAGCATGTGTTTAAGCCATTGACCCATCTCCCCAGCCCATCCCTTGCCTTATCTAACCTTGAACCCCACCATCTATTCATCATGTCATCACTGAGTCAATGCTTTTCTACTTCTAGACCGTCATCCCTGGGTCTACCGCCCTCTGGGTTTCATCCTAAACCTTGTGTGTGAGAGCCCTCAGGATGAGGCAGATGGCTTCTTGCCTGCCAGGTCTGGACTTTCTATTCTTTGAAGGCAGAACCAGCACCTGTTCAAATGCTTCTGTGTGCTTCCCAGCACTTCACACAGCTGGAGCTGGAGGGTCCAGCAGCCCAATTGCTACACTGAATGAATGAAGGCTGAGTGCACAGTAGCTCTACATATGCCTGTGGTAAACTCAAAGAATACATACTCTTGGCTCAGTCAAGAGATTTGCTTTCTTATCTGGGTTCAAGTAATACCCATTAAACCCATGACTCTGTGCCTGTTCATGTCCTGGCTAGCTAAGGACACAGATCACGTGTCCCTCACTGAGAACTCTGTAGGAGATCTTCCTGGGTGCAAAATCTCTTTAGGCTCACCTCTTGCTATTCATGTTGGCCCACTGACCTCTACATAATAACAACTGTCCCTCATTCTTAGAACTCAGCTAAAATGCCATTCTCCTGAGGTATGTCTGCCAAAGGGAAATACACTCTTCACTTGAGCCCAACTGTAGGACTCCATTTCTCCTCCAGAAACACGATCCCTGACAGGTCAGTGCTGTGGGTGAACCTCCTGATTATTTAGTCTTCACACATTCTTTTATCCTTCCCGTCTCAGAAAAGCCTTGTTCTTACAATCTTAGCCCCTGGCTTCAGTGTTACCTTCTCTTCTTGGCTTCCTAAAACTCCTTTCTAAAGCTTGTGGTACTCTTTATTATCTCAACTAAGACAGCACAAACATTTTCTTCTCTTCGAAAAACTTAGTGTTCCAATAAAGCATGACTTCAGTGGCTTCTATGAAGTCCTTGGCATGATATTAAGTGTTAAGTAAGTGGGTGGATGAATAGATGGATGGTTAGGTAGCTGGATGGGACGTATCAATAGATGAATAGAAAGATAAACCAAAGCTCGGATGAATAATGGGTGAGTAATCAATGGGTAGAGAGATAAACAATCAGGTATGTGGGTCGATAGATTAGTAGGTAGATATCAAGTTGAGGTTAACATGTTGGGTTGGTTCATTTTATACACACTTTTAGTACTGTACTATAATCTACTAAACTTGACCATTCACCATTCATAACTTCATACTTTATAACACTTCATTATGTGTGTATATCCATGTGCAATGCCATATTTTCTATCTTGTTTCTTTGCCATAAAAAAGCACGACTTTGCCATTGATTTGCTCTAAGGTATGTAGTATGGAGTATTTTTAAATTCCATATGTAGTACTTGACCCATGAAGGCAGGGAAGAAAATGAGATGAACACATTTATCATCCTGTGTACTCATTCTGCCTGAAACACACTTACCCGAACCATGCCATCCTTACTCCCTGTAATGATGCTTTGGCTCGCAGCCCATGCTGGTTCCTCTACTATGCAACAGCATGTTATGGTTCCTTCTGGGCCGAAGGCTGTGGTAATACTGGCCAGCGGCTGTCCATTGACATTCCACAGGGACAAATGGGCTCCAGCACAGGAAACAATGGTTCCCTATAGCAACGAGAGCTGGCTTTATTCTATGCAAGATTCACCAGCAGCTTCCACAGCTCAGTCACCCAGTTTGTACACCAAAGGACCTCAGCTTTCTTCCAAGGATTCCAGTCTCATCAACCCATGTATACATATTGCTAATATGTAATTGAAACTATGTTTTTTCTGTGTTGGAATAAATTGGTCACTGGGGACATGCCTTTTAAGTGTATATCTTGTCTCTGCCTTTTCTGGGCACTCTATTGCTGGATGCCATGCCATGGGCAACTCTGACCTACTGTGACCCTTCTAAGACTTAACTCAGGCCCCAAGCAATTGAGCCATCTGAGAACAGACTGAAACTTCTGAAATGGAGCAAAAGTAAATCTGTGCTTTAGAATACTGACCCAGACAGGCTTTGGGCTCCTCCAAGGTCCTGATCCCTAACCACATTTTCACTTCTGTAAAAGTCATGGCCTGAAGACTAACCCTCTTTCTCTGGATAAGAGGCCTTTTATTGGCTGTCTCACACTGCCTCCATGAAGAAATTTCGAATTTCATCTAGTAGAGAACAGCATACAGAGGTGCCAATGAGGAGCAAGAGGTTCATAAAACTTTGCAATGTCCTTTCAGAAGTAATATTCAGGGAGAGGTTGCCCTGATGACTTCTAAAAGATTTGTTTATATCTTGAGTCTTTCTCTGGCATGGAAGATCTTCCTGTTCAACCTTGCTGTACCTATACCAGAGAAAACACTTTCTAGTGCCCTAATTTCCATTGGCAGTGGCGGTTGGCACTCATGGGGCCTGATGCACATTTGGGAGTGATCAGAATATGTCTGTCCCTGGGTTTTCTCTTGCAGCCCTGTCCAACATTCGATTGTGTGGGTTCAAAAACATGATGGGCAAACCCAGGCACGGAGAAATAAAGACGGTCTCACCGAAACATCGCTGATGGCAATGGCCGAGATCCCTTCCCGGTGGACAGGGAGGCAGGCCACTCGAGAGAAGTGGTCCAGGTCCCATAGGGTACAAGTGCGGTCCTGGGAGCCACTCACCAGGAGGCCGAAGGTAACTGAGGCTGTCAGACATGTGACAGCTTGAGTGTGTCCATACAAGGCCTAGAACAGGAAGCACAACCAGATGTTATGAAAGAGACTCAAAGAATAGTTACTAATGAGCTACCTTTGCTTCTGGGCCCCAGATGAGGAAACAGAGGTTCAGTGTGAGTCAATGACTTTATAGACAAGTGGGCGAAAGGGAGTGCCCATGTGTGTTGGCCTCTTGGTGACCCCCACTCCTAGGACCTGAAGTCTATGTGGAGAAGTAATAAGACTTTTGTAGTAAGCCAGCCCAAAGTGTCCTCATGCTTTCTGACTCCCTGTAATCTTCTTAAATCCGAATCAGCCCTTAGCACTGTTACTATGCAAAGGTTTCAAATGGCAAGTATGTGCCCAGACCAGGAGCTTCATCAAATCTTAGTGGATACCCCCCCCCATCTTCGAAATCAGAAATTCTGGTGATGGAGCCTGAAATCTGCATTTCTTCCCATTCAAGAAATCTTATGCATACTTAAAACAGAGATGTACTGCACTATGGAAACTCGGAAACAAAGAAGTCCTTGAACAAGATTGAGAAGACGGCAGAGCAACACAAGAATGATGCCCACAGAATCAACTAAGCAGGGTTCCTAGGGGCTCCCAGAGACTGAAGCAGAAATCCGGGACCCTGAGTGGCTCTGATCTAGGTCCTTTACATGTATGCTATGTTTGTGCACCTTGGTGTTCCTGTGGGACTCCCAATAGTGGGAGTAGAGTGTCTCTGACTCTTTTGCCTGCTCTTGGGACCATTTCCTCATACTTGATTGCCTGGGAGTAAGTCTAGGGAAGAAAAGGGGTGAGGGGAGGGCTGGGGGGAATAAAGGAAGGGGAGACTGCAGGTGGGGTGTAATGGATGAGAGAAGAATTTTTTTAAAAAATATCACAGTCCAAAAAATAAAAATAAAAAAAAAAAACCTCAACCTTTCATTGTTTGGTATTGAGAAAGAACTACTGGCAACATAGCCTAGGCCAATCTCAAACCCATGAACTTCCATCCTAAACTGGGATTACAGTGCTACAACCATCAGCCTGAGCCACTGTGTCTGACTAAAGATATGGATAAAACTCAGACTGATAGGCTTGATGGCAAATACCTTTACCTACTGAATTATCTCCCTTGCATAAAAACATGACTTTTTCAGACCTATGGATATGAGTGCATGCCCCATGGTGTCTTGGGGGACTTGCTCTTAGACTCCAGGTTTGGACCATTTGCTCTTGGCCTTCAGTCTTGATTCATGGACAGCTGTGAAGACAGCTCTTTCCAGAAAGTTAAAGGGGCCAAGTTCCTTCTGGGCCCATTGCTCCTGGCTATGAGGATTCCATCCTTAGCATCCCAGAGGGTACCCAGAGAGCCTGATGTGTTCTCTATCTGAATATGTGTGATATTCCTTGGAATGTCAGGAGTCCAGGAGTGGCATTCTGGGAAGGACTAGCCTGGTTCAGCAATCGCCAGGGCTCCAGCCCTGGCAGAGACAAATTGCTCACTCATTTGGGTCATCATTTTTCAAAGCTGTCATTTTGCCTGATCACAGCTATTAAAAATTTTGACACAAGTTCCAATTTGTCCTCAATGGAGCCTAGTGTGACATCAACCAGATGGTGGTGGCAAATATCTGGACATGACCCACTGAGATTTGAGTTGTCTTGAGAGCATGGAAATAGAGGAAGGAAAAGATTGGATAAGAATCCTCTGATTTTCCAGAATGACCCGAGTCTACTGATTCAAGTTCTGACCACAGGTGATACCACACCTCCAAAAGACACATGCAAGGGGACCCTGGCAGAGGGTTTGGGGCTTCAGAGAATCGGTCTGAGCCTGAGTGGCAATACAGGCTGCATTATCGAACCAAATTAGCCTGCGCTGTGCAAAGAGGGCCAGTGTAGATGGCATGGTAGGTCACTGACTATATTGGCATGGTTTGCTGTCATCCACTGGCCCAGAATCTCAACATCAGGAGATGCTCCGCGCCCCACCATCTGGAAAGGCAAGGAAACTGAGGCGGAGCCCAGCGGTTCTAAATGTGTGCCCAATGGGTTCATTTTTTCATTCTCTCTTTCCTTTTTCACTTGTCAACTAAAATAACTTGGTTATATCATCTTACATCTAAGTAGCAAAATAAAAATACAAGACAAGAAGCATCAATAAAGCCTCTCAAAGTCACTCTCTGTGATGGCGGTTGTGGGGAGGTGGCTGGTCTCCGTGAGTTGTTGATGGCACTGGAGTACTACGGAATAATTTTGGAAGACTTTGTGTCATTGCTCAGTGAGTTTTCTCAAAATACATCATAAGGAAACAATTAGTCAGAAGCAAACAGCATTTATATGCCACGATTTCTGTGGCACCGTTGAAAATGGTTAAAAGTTGAAAATAACCCAATTGTCTAGTTTTAGAAGAAATGGTTTATTAAACCATGGTATACTGACATAACAATTGAAATGTAATTTTATGGAAATGGAATCATCTGGAACAATTGAAATGCAAATTATACAGGCTGTAGAAATATGAAAACAATTTGATAAGCTGGCTGAAATTGCAACAAAAAAATATCCATATAAGACTCAGAAAGGTACAAATATGCATACAGGAGTTGGTAGTAGGCAAAAATAAAAATAATTATAGGGGAAACAGAATTTATATTTGTCTTTAATGTTTCACATCTTTAAAAATCATCACTTTTTGAACTGTTTTGAACCTTTTTCATAATGACTCTAGAAATTCAAGTCAAGGGCATTTGACGTGTAGTTAGAGGCCTCTGCTCCCAGCCTGCTGTGAATTCTGCTTTCCACTCATGTCACCTCCTCTCCCAAAAGGTTCTATATCACAGGGATCTACCCACAGTCAGTCTAGGAGGATCAAACAGTGGTAACTCACACCTTTAATCCCAGCACAGGGAATATCTGGGAGTGGTGACCTACGCCCTTAATCCCAGCAAATCCGAGTTTGAGGCCATTTTAGTTTACTGAGGGAGTTCCAGGCTCCCAGGCAGACAGTGGTGGTGCCAGGCCTTTAATCTTAACCTGGATGTGAAACAACTGAGTGAAGAGGGTATTTAAGGCAGGCATAGAAAGACAGAGCAGGCAGTAGTGGCTCACACTGTTAGTCTCAGCACTTGGGAAGGAATCTCTGTGAGTTCAAAGCCAGCCTGGTCTTCAAAGCAAGTTCCAGGACAGCCAAGACTGTTACACAGAAAACTCTGTCTCATAAAAGACTGGAAGATCCTCTGATATCTCAGAATGGTTTTTATTACATTTGAAACATATCCCCACAGGGAGGAGCCATTTGGTTTCTTTGTAATCTTTTAAAATATTAACCAAGACTGTAGAGATGCTAATGGTTCCCCTGGGCCGTTAGAAGGTAAAGTGAGGTGATGCTTGTGAACATGCTGTGTGGGCAGCCAGGGCAAATGCCCTAAGGTATCACCTGGTCCAGGAAACTCACTTCCTTGGTCTTGGGCAACATGGAAGCAGCTGCATATGCCCCCAGAATCCTGCACTATGTTTGGGCCTCCATGAATGTGCCTGCTCTGCCTGCTCATCAGATCTATCAGGGGATTGAAACTATTCCCCAGTGACAGCTCTACAGCTGCCTTCTGCTCCTGTGTCCCACTCTCTAGAGAGAGGCAGCACTCTTACCTAACCTGGTTGTGTCCTGACATCATGGCTGCCAGAGACACCACACCTAAGAAAGGCACATACCTGCCGGAGGCGCAAGCCTCTTGGGCGACCTTTGACCAGGCTGAGCTCCCACACACACACTACTGCGCTGGTCCCAGAGGTGACAATCAGTGTAGGAGATGGACATACAGCACACAGACAGGTGCCCCAGGCAGCCGGGTTCTCAAATGTCATCAGGATCTATGAGAGATGGGGAATGAATGCTAACACAGGGCCAGCAGGCATGGAGAAACAACCAGGTCAGGGAAATAGAGAGTGCACAGGTGAACCTGGGGTGCCAGGGGAGTGGGAATCATATTCTAGGTTCCACAGGCAAGCTCAGGAGACTGAATCTAGGTCAACCTACACCAGGCCCCACAGAGGAGCTTCTGATCCAGCCAGTTGAAAGAGTCCCAGAGACACCAGCACAGCTACTCAGAGGCTGTAAAAACTCTTGGAGTTGGGGTGTGGAGTGCATTCATCCTGAGACAGTGGTGTGGAACTGGCAAGGAGACCTGGGGGGCTAGTTTTGATGATCCCCTCTAGCAGTGGTGGGGTCAGATTAGAATGACAAGGACTAGAAAAACAGAGGGTAGAGATTCACTGTATAGAACCAGGTTGTGTAGGAGGGAACCTTGGTAGGAAGGGCAGAGACAACTGGAAGGCCAAAAATGACAGAGAGAGAGAGAGAGAGAGAGAGAGAGAGAGAGAGAGAGAGAGAGAGAGAGAGAGAGAGAGAGAGAGAGAGAGGAGAGAGAGAGAGAGAGAGGAGAGATTGCTCTTGCAGCTGTTAAATGTTTGGCCTGGTCTGAGCCACTCTTATCTGAGAGGTGCCTGTGGTGGTAGAAGCCCAGGAACTCCCACCCAGACTGAATACACATCTGTATGGACTTTGTGTCGCCCCATGACAAGTCAGTTGGCTGTGAAGGTGACAATGTGCTCTGCTAGCCTGAAGTTCACTTGGAAGAGGGTCAAGACCCCAGAACCCTGCTGGTATCTCCCTCCACCTGATGCTCTCACCTTGTCAGAGCCATAGTTCCCGAGGCAGCAACTGAAGTCATCAAAGCCCCAGCTGAAGGTCCTGTTCCACAGAGGAGGCAGCAGTATTTTGTTCTTCTCCACAGCCAAGATAGTCTTCTCAGTAGGGACAATATGGCCAATGGCCCCCTTTGGGGATTCTGACCCTAGAGAGAAAAGGTACATATCTGCTCCCCAGTGAGTAGAGTGGTATCACAATGAGGAAAACACCCACTTCCCCTGAGCCCAGAGAGAAGACACTATGGAATAAGGAGGTCACCATGCAACGGCCGGGCCAGGAGCCACTCTCCAGGGCTCTGTTACATCCCACTTGTAGCTCAGATACTCCTTCAGCTCCTCTAACCAGAGCTTGTGTGTTTCCTTGACTCTTACACAGTGATACCAAAAGCTTGGGTGACTGTCCACCTACCCTTCCTGTACTACCTTGGAGGGATTCCCAACAGTGGCCTAGCTCCTACCAACAGTTTCACTAGATAAACTCTGGAAGGCATGGTGACCAGCTGGTATCCCAACCCTGAAATCCCAGGGAAATCTAACCCTTCATCCCCACAAAGTCTCTTTGGAGGAACAGAAATAATGATTCTCCTCTCAGAGTAAGCTCCCCAGCCAGCATGGGTATGGATAATATAGAAGGAACTGTGTTCAGTGTAAATTCAGTCTTGGGATCTGCTCTCCATCGTGATGGCAGATACCTCTCTCTTGCCCTGTGCAGGTTGTTATGAGAAAATCAGCCTCTTCCAGAGCTCTTTAGTTCACACAGCTAAGAAGGGGTTGGGCTGGGACACACAGGCACCTGCCCGAGGACACGTACTTAACCGTGACTGTTATGCATACATGCATCTGGGAGCTTGAGAGCAACAGAGGTACAGAGCCTATAATCTGTCTTCGTAAGGGTGTGTGTGAAATGTGTTTGTATGTGTATGTAAGGGAGAGGGGTGTGTGAAAGAGAGAAACAGACAGACAGAGAGGCAGAGAGGGGGCAGACAGACATGTGTGTAGGGGGTTGTGTTGCTTCATAATTGTCCCACCCACTGGTTTAATAAAAAGCGCTGATTGGCCAAAGGCAGGCAGGAAGTGTGGGTGGGGCTACCAGACTAAGAAAAACTCTGAGAACAGGAAGCACAGAGCGGAATGCCAGAGAGAAGCCGGAAGAAGCAGAGGACAACTATGCTGCTCTAAAGAAAGGTACCGAGCCGCATGGCTGAACAGGAAGAGTCATGGGTTAGATGAAGGGTAGAGAGTTAGGAAGTGATATGCCTGGGCCTGAGGCTGATCAGCTGAAAACTATTGAAAGCATCTGTGTTTCTCTGCGGGATTGCAGGACTGCGGGACTGTGGGTCTGCGGGTCTGCGGGCGAAAACCTTGAGGTTAGGCCCGAAAGTCCGGGCCAGAAACCTCGTACTATACATGGGAGTCTTAGAATGCTGTATTAAAGGGTTACAGCATTAGAAAGAGTGAGAACCACTGTCCTAGAGAATCTTGAGATAATGCAAGCCCAGGCGATCACCTTTGACTGTGACTTGAGAAGGTTTCAGTGCTTGCAGGTTGTAGAGGAAGGACTGTGAGTGTCCTGGAAGGCCTGTGGAAGTGGAGGTATCCTTTCCAGGTACTGAAGGTTTCCCTGTGATGTTCCTGGATGGGTGGGGTTTAGTGAAGATCTGGAGATACATACAAGCATACCACACCAGTCATTAGGAGATGTATGCCATAAAAGCAGCCACCATCATGAGGATCACAGCTGTACCCTTACACTGGGCACTATCAGGGATGGCCTTTCCAACAGAACTGGGGTGTCAGAAGGATCCTCAAATGTCATAGATGAAGGGTCTGGGACTAAGAGAGGAGCCATTATTTTCTCCAAGTCAGAGGACAAGCTCTCCCTGTTGCCAATTCTCTTCCCCCTCAAGCCGCCTGGGCAAAAGCTACCCATGCTAAGGGAGTCCTCAGGAGAGCATTTTTAGCTACTTGATTCCTCAATTCATTAGGAAAAACTAGAAAATAAAATGATAATAATATCATAGTAGCTATCACATATGTGACAGAGGAACACAGCATTTGTCCCATGTTAATGATGTCATCTTACCTCCTCACGAGGTCAGTGGGTAAGGTTCTGGTCCAGAAGGCTGGGGATGATTCTTCCTTCCCACCACTACCCTCACTAGTAACAGGATAGAACATCCTCATCCTTTTTCCCAAGCTTGTGCTGTCTACACTCTTGATGAAGCAAAATGAGTATCATGGCCTGTCATACCTACCTGCTTGGGTATCTGTCCAAAGTTGCTGATGAACCCCAGGATGGTGCTCTTGATCAGGGGGTCACTGATGCTGGCGAGGTCTATTCTATCACCGTAGAAGTAGGGGTGGAAAGTGTTCACTGCCTCTACAGCGGCTGGACCCTGCTGCTTATACCCAAAAATTAGGTCTATCCAGTGGTGGAGGTTGCCACTGACAAAGTCACTTTCCAGAGCCTGAAATAAAAACCCAAGAAGCATGAAATCCTAACTAATGGCTTTTTAAAAACTCAGTTCTCTAAATTTAAGCCAGTGAGTGTGGTTGTATATGTGTTCATAGGTGTGTGTCTATGCATATAAAGGCCAGAGGACAACCACATGTTGCTTTCTGTGGATGCTGCCACCCAGTTTTTCTATTAAATTTCATTTTTAAGACAAGGTAGGCCTGAAATTTGCAGAGCTGGCTAGACCCCAGTTAGCCCAAGGATTTTTGTTTCCACAGCTGTAGCACTGGGTTTACAAACATGTACAACACCCAGTTTTTATTATTTGGATGTGTTATAGCATTCTGGTTTGAATATGTTTCTTTGAAGATTAATGATGCTCAGAACATTTTCATTTTCTTTCCCTAACCCAGAAGAAGTGTGACCCAAGACAGGCATGTCCAGGTGGTCTCTGGCTACCATCTTCATTAGTGTTTCTGGGTGGCAGGCTCAGTCGTCTCCACTCCTGGAAAACCCTGAGGCAGGTGAGAGCTCTGTGTAGTCTCCAATCCATTTCTGAACTATTAAGGACATAGTTTAGGGAGTGTCCCTACTGGTGGGGCTGGTGAGGACACTGGCATTCCACCAGAACAGCCAGGAAACATTAGACATGAAGCTTCCTGTCACGATGCCCATCACAGCAGCCTAGGATGATCACAGAGCAAAATGGTGTTCTTTAAACATCCAGGAACATGAACTTCCCTGCTGCTGTTCCTTCTCTTCTTTCCTCAGACTTCAAAGCCTCGAGGTTTGTCACCACCAACGAGACAGAAAACTATGTGGCAAATGCAGGGAAGCTGAAGGACATATCAGAATAGACTGTAGTATCTCACCTGTCTGTGCAAACTGATGAACTTTCTTGGATCTCCATCAGCCCAGGGAGGGAGCTGCACATCTCCCAGTGTTGTTCCATCCTGCATGCAGCCTGGATGTGAAGGGAAACAGGAGATAAAAGTCAGGACACATTAGGTTCAGCAGCAAAGAATCTTAAAATTATGTTGTCTGTAACTTCCAACTCCTTGAAGCCTGGAATGGGAACTGGATCACATCATATCACACTGCTTCCTGCCACTTTTGTCTACAGAGGCCTAGTCTTCCTCTGTTTGGCCCTATAGTTGGCATTCTTTACGATGTACCCCTGGCTTCCCAAACAACACTAGAGCTAGTTTTCCAAGTCACACAGTCTTACTGTTACACTGTTGGCACATCTTCTGCACTGCTAATGATGCAATTCGCCTGGGGATTGGAACAAGAAGACACTGATGATAACCTAGACATGAAAGCACCCAGGTCTATGATGGGCACCACTCAGCATAGTGGGTTTTTAATAACAAGACACAAGACAGTCAGAAGAGGAACCTGGCTCCTAGCCTAAGTCTCTCCTCTCCACCAGTTACCAACTTTGTGTTCAGCTTTGTTAGCTACCTGACCTCTCTGGGACTCAGTTTCTCCATCTAGAAGAGTGAATGTGTTGACAAAGCCTTGTAGTGTTGGCACAAGATGAGGAAAGAAAGCATACAGCATACACAAGATAATATTAGCCATGACCAGGGCTCAGCACTGCTCCTAGGGTTGGGCTTGATCCCTCTGGAACACTTAAGCCACAAGTTGAACAAAATTCCCCTCTGGTCTTGGGCTTGTGAACTTGTGCCTAGCCACATTATCTCATCACCCAGACTCAGCCCCAGGTTCTTCCTGCAGAACAGAGTAACACAGGTTCCTCCAATTCACTCAAACTATTTTCCTCACAGGACTTCTCAGCACCTGCTATTTTCACCTCTTTATTTATAGCTCAAATCCACCTCCTCACTAGGAGCATGTCTTTAGGACAAGTTACAACTGCTTGTGGTACCTGTGTACAGCAGGTGCTACATAGTTACGTGTCTCCCAATGACACCTGACCCTGTTGTTTCTCCATCTAAACTTGTCACATCTTCATCCAAGAACAGCTGTAATCCATAGGCAGAGGTGAATTCTGCATGGTACTCCATCTCAAACTTGTTAGTGCCTCTTAGCTTCCATTGCCCTCAACTTAGCTCCCATCCTGGGCCTTGCCATGCCTTCTGGAAATTGTTCTTGCTGTCTAGTTCTACCCAGTGCCTGTCAAAAGGCATCTGAGAACTGAACATTGCCAGGCTCACCAATGACCCAAGTCAGGCTGACTGGCTGGACCAGGATTGAAGAGGCTTCAAGTGTTCCATGGCACTGTGACCTGATGCCCAGGGCTGAAAACCAAATGAAGCTTTGTGGGAAATGATCTCACTAGGTCTGACTCAAGGTTAAAACCCTTGCTTGAAGGAAAAAGTCTCCTTAAGGAAGGATGAGCCTGAAGGATGTTAATATCTCCAAATGTTGTCTGGAGCACCTAAAGCTTCTCTTGATCTGGCTAGAGATTGTTCTTACACCCTGCTCCAGCTCTGACCATATATGCCCTCAGCACATTGCTCTACCTTATTCTCACACACATTATGGGAGAGACTCTTGACGCATGTGCAGTCTCCAGAGGATCCCTCCAGCCCTCTGCCTTCTCCCAAGCAGGAAGTCAGAGGATTTGCCACCCAGTAGTCAGACAGAAGAAATGGGACTGTTGAACCCCAAGGTAAGAATGTGAGTAGACAGTGCTAGACCTATGTCATCAAGCAAGCGTTCCAGAGGCCTGGTGAGTTTTCCGTCAAAGATCCTGATGAAATCAGTGATTCCCTGGAGACCTGTAGGAGAAATCCCAAGCTCCCTGGCCTTGGGCTCACCAAGCTTTCCCACACCTCTACTCACCAAACTCCACTGCATTGCAGTTGGTTAAAAACTCAGGCAGGTAGAAGAATTCAGGTGTTAGCTCCCTGACGTCACTCATGTTCTCCTTGGAGGCAGACTCCCATGTGCTCTTCACACTGTGGAACATTCTATCAGCCACATCAAAGCCTCCACCCTGTGGGAGAAAGGATGATATGATCAGCCCACGTGTGTGTCTCCCTCTATTCATTCAGCCTCTGAGGAAGGAGTTCTGAAGTCAGAAATGAATTGACACCCCCATTTTACAGACCAGAAAACTGACACTCCTGGGGCTCTGATTTCCCCAAGTCAACCAAAGCAGTGAATGCCAGAGCTGAGGCCAAACCCATGGGTGTAATCGTAAAGGGCACGTTTTGCTCCACCTGCTCCTAAGGAAATCTCTGGAACCAGTACAAACTTGGCCTACTATGTGGGGACCGAAGGTTGAAGAGGACTCAGCCCTTTCTGGGAGAAGAGGACCTGACCCATATCTAAGGCATCTTATCCCTGGGCAGCCTGGTAGACAAGGACAGGGTAGTCCATTTTCCAGGCTAGTGGTGTTGATCCATTGTGAGCCATAGGTCATTTTCTGCACAGGGACACTAAGACAGCCTGGTCCCTAAGAGATCTTGACTTAAAGCTAAGCCCCCACTCAGGTCACGTTGCTCTGTGTTAAAATTAGGAGACCATGTCCACCATCAAATTGAAATGGAAAAGGAGATGAAGTGGGGGAAATCTAAATAAATCTGCACCTAACGAGTCGCTCATTGAAATATATTAAGAGCTTTGTGGATTTAATCTGCAGCCTGAGCCTCACATCATGGGAGATTGATGTCTTCTCCTGGTCCCATTTTTCCTTTTGCAGCTTTATAAGTGCTGATGGTAATCTCTTGAGAAACAATATGATTTGGTAATAAAAAGATTACCTGTATTAAATAAAAATAATATATACATAGGAAATATTGTTAGTGCTACAAATCCGGTTAAAGATATTACCACAAAGAAAAATGTTATTTTTTTCACAGCTGTCTAATGCATTTTAGCAAAAGTAATATCTTTAAAACTTAAGCCTGTATTATTTATAAAGGAAGCAATAACTGATTTTTCTATTTCCTATATTAATAAATGTATTTGCATACATTTGTTTCAAAATTAATGGGTTTTCTCACTTCTGCAATACAAAAGAAAACACCGAATTCCCTAGAAGAAAAGGTGGGTTGTTTTGTTGCTCGTATTTTGAGTATGTGGGCTGACAGAAACTCCAGCGGCCACGGGCAGTCACTCTCAGAAAGAACTCAGTTCTTAGGAAAGCAGGCAGAAATGACAAGGGAAAAAAGACAAAATGAAGAGGCACTGAGCTGCACCGTTCAGCCTTCCGGAGTGACCAAAAGAAAAGCGTCCATCACAAATGGAGTAAGCAACAATAGAATGCAGTCTGGAGATGATAGCCAAAGCACCCAGGAGAGATCGTCCCCCGTCCATCCTGCAGTGAAAATGGGACAGCCTTCCCAATGGCAGATAATTTCCTGTGGGCCACACGAGGCGGTGGAGCTGAGCTAAGGCTGCAGAGCTCAGAGACAAAAGGTTCACATATGCGAAACTGTGTATGTAGGAAAACGCCAGCAATGTATTTTGAATATGTTAGGGATTAGAAAGTTACCTAAGGTATCTTGCTCATTTATAATATTAAGAAGTGCTCTGCAATATTGAAGGATACGAATCAAAACTATGAGTGAAGTGGTGGAGAGGCCAGGGCATGGCAAGCACAGAATAAAGTCAGGGAAATGTTGGCCCTTGTCTACGTCCATAAATAGCTTGCCCTGAAAAATGATGCACATCAATGGAAGTACTACTGCTTTGGTGCGTATCTTCGTTTGCCATTGTCTCTGGATAAACCCTTTAGTCAAGGGGAAACATTCAATTTTTGGCTCATACTCAGAAGAAACTCAGGCCTTACATGTATGTATTCAAGGATATGTGACTAGTCTTTTCTATTAATATTTATTTTTAATTATATATGAATGTATATATACATACACAACACATTGTGTACACAAATGCATAATGCTCATGTCCACAGAATCCAGAGGCAATAGGTTCTACTAGAGCTAAAGTCATAAGCGGTTGTGAACTGTCCGGTATGGGTGGTAAGAATCAAACTCGGGTCCCCTGCAAGAGAAGTACCCGCTTGTAACCATGGAGCCATCTCATCAGCCCCTTCCAAGAGAGATTGGTGCAAGTCAGCCCACTCACATCTAGCTAAGGAACTGGATTGGTCCTGTGAGCAGGTTGATAACCTGTTAGCACTGTTGGCATTTTTCTTAATAGTTCAGAAGTATCGTGTAAGCAATGCACTTGCTTACTTGAGGCAGCTGATTTAAATCACCGTCTGTCCATCAGGCAGTGTGCCATGGCAGAGAATGCTGTGCTCTGGAATTGAGCTGACTCAGGTAAGAATTTCAGTGCCTGCTTGTAAAGAGAACATGAGGTGTTAAAATCTCTTTAATCACCTATCCTCTACTCTGTGAAGCTTCATGATTGTTTCAGGTGTGAAGTCAATAATGTATATGCCCAAGTCAATGGGAAGGAGAAACTGCCGCTTCTCACATGGCACACTAGGCATAAAGAAAACAGTATCAAAGGAGTGAGCCCTCTATCTTTTTAAAAGTTTTTATAAAATTGCCTAGATGGGTATTTTTGTCTGCACCTAAATGTCTGTGCATTGTGTTCTTGCAGTGCTCACAGAGGCCAGAGGGGGCACAGATGCTGGGAATCAAACTGGGCTGTCTGGAAGAAAAGCCAGTGCTCCTAACTGCTGAACCATCTCTCCAGCCCTAGGCCTATATCTTAAATCCTACATAATCCAGGGACTGGGGAGGGATGCGAAAGCAGCCAGGGCCTCTCTGAAAGAATAATGAGAAATGAAGTACAAAACAAAAGGTTTCTTGGGGACAGGATCCTCCAGTGCCTGGCACAGAAACAGGGAGTAGCAAAAGCTAAGACACCTTAGGATGGGAACAGGAAGTAAGAGGAACACGGTTAGGACATTTTCAGGGCAGCCCATAGCACCAAGTAAAGAGGAAAGAGTGGGCAGATGAAAGAAAAGTAGATGTGTATCCCATGAGCCTCAGCGAACAGCCCACTTCAGCATCCTACTCTAAAATATAATGCTACGGGCGACATTTCGGAAGCCCAGGCACTAGCCAGTCTTGGTCTCAGTTGGGATTGGTCTGACCAGAGAAGCCACCACTCTCCTTCAATAGGATGACGACTTTCCCTTCAGCGAGTACAACAAGGAGTCAAGCCAAGCTTTTATCTTCATCAGTGAGGGGTTGAAAAGGATGGGAAGACTGCAGCTTGATTACACAGTGACCAAAGAAAAGGCCGGACCAGTTTATCTGGACCTGTCAACTCTATCACATGAACCTTTTCCAGTGCTCCTAGCTAAAGTCACATAATCAAAATCATTCCATACTAGAGACCCCGAAGAATTCTTGTCAGATCACTCTTTGGGACCTTAAAGACTCCATGTCTTCATGTCCTGTTGATACTTTTAAAGTGTGACTGGGAGTTTTCCAGTCCAGCCATGTCCTAACTACGCACAAAGTATAGGGTACCAAGGGCAAGGTACTTGGTTGGGGGCAAATCTACCTATGAGCTGTGATGACATCAGGAAAAGTCCCACAGAGGTGTGGTCACCAGCACAGGCTTTCTGTCTTCCTTATATGCTGTGACCCTGGTACCTCCCTAGAGCTGGGAGGTAACAGCGCAGGCTGAGTCTATCTCAGGGTCCTCAGTTTCCTCCAGTCAGTCTTTACCTTGCATGAGTCACTGCCATCTCACCTCAGGTAGTTTGGAAAATCCTTCCTCACTGCTGATAACAGCTGACTTCACAGGGATGGGACTTAATTAGCACAGCGCTTTATTTCATTTCTTATTAAATACAGCAGCTGCCACCACACTGCGTCCTTGATGGGAAGCGGCTGCCTTGCTGGGCACCACCCAGGCGAGATCTCATCTTAGGCCTGAGAATATATGGTGCTTTTTCTAGGACAGAAACACATGCTAGGGCCTCACAATGACTCAGCTTTTAGGCAACAGATAGATCCTGTCACCATAGACGAGGCTCATGACAGTTATAGGATTCTGGAATTGTCGTTAAGAAGTACCAGCTACTTGCCATGAAGGCAGTAGTTCGTTCTTCCCAGTTTCCTGAGTGGGGACAATAGAGCACATGACCAACACAAGCCTGGTCACACTCTACATTTCACCTGCTCAACATGCACATCTACATTTGGAACTCCGTATCTGAAGGATCCACATTCAAAGATGCAAACACAGACAGGAAATAGATTAACAGCTCAGGTCTGTCTCAAATTTATAGACTTTTTTTTCTTCTCAGAGTTCACTAAACCACATAGTATTACAACTGCTTATACAGCATTTGCACTGGAGTGGACATTATAAATAATCTAGAGATAGTTTAAAGTATATTGGAGGATGTACAGGTCCTAGGCAAATATGACACCCTTTTATATAAGTCACCTGAGCATCCCCTGATGTCAGTATGGGTCGGGGGGTTCCTAGAACCAAACCTCACACATAAGCAATTGTTCCATAGACTCTGAACTATAAAAATCTATCATTGTATTGAGAGTTTGAGTAGATGGATAAACAAATCAATACTAGAGGAATATCAATTCTTTAAAAATAAATAAATAATTAAAAACCCAGCTTAATGTAGTAGTGTTTAACCCCAGGGGTGAAAAGAGTCAGGACACAGTACACTGAAGACCTGAAACTGGGAAAATCCTGATGTTATCCACACCACTGGGCCTAGGACATGCTGAGCCAGCCATAGTGCCCACAGTGTCCCATGTCAACCCTTAAGCAGCTCAGTAGGCCACACCAGAAGAGTCACACAAGCACATGGTGTGTGGCAGGAAATGCACTCCACAGCATACCACTCTGATATATCATACCACTGAACTCTGTGCTTAAAAATAGCTACAGGGTAATACTATGTGATGTACACTTTGCCACAATATGAAAGCTTGAACTTTTAAGTTTGAGAAGTGTAAGGTATTTGGTAGCCTGCTCTACAGTAAAGCATCCCAGGGCAAACTAGCCATATTAAACAGATTCTGCACTGCCCACAAGAATGTTGGGATAATGGTTACTATGATGCTAATCATTAGTGTGAGCTCACCTTAGCCAGTTTGCTTCACTAATAACTACTTTAAACTAGTTTGGTTAGTCTAACCCAGGGGAGATGATTCAGACTAGTGCTGTTATGAAATGGACTTCAGATGCAGCATCTTACCCATCTTTATCTCATGAATAAGGGAACCAAATCCTAGAGACATGCAATGGTCTATTCAACATCAGACGGCAGAGCCAGGACTCAGGGCCCCGGGAGCACACACATCAGCACTCTCTGTCACATTAGCAAGTGAGTCTGCTCAGCTCAGCTGGAGAGCATGCTGACACTCCAAGCCCACACCCAGCCTCTCTGCAGGCAGCCAGGGAGCTACCCACCTTCCACCCTCTATCTCATCCACAGAAAGTTCAGAAGTGAGACCACAGAGAGGGTGCAGTCCTTCCTGTCGCCTTGATGAAGGGCCAGACTTGCCCTAGGGGGCAGATGAAATGAAACAGATGTCAGAAGATTCCTTCTGAAATCTGTGAAGGCCCAGGAAGGACTCCTTCAGCAGATGTCACCTTTATAGTCATCCATTTAAGAACTCTTAACAGTTGTTTTGTTTTAGGAAAAGGCAGAAGAAGGCTGGTTCTTCAGGCCAGTGATGATCACCGTGAAATGTCATTTAAATGTCCGAAGGTAAGACAGATTGGTACAGGACAATAGGCTAATTTGGATGGGCCGGTCTATCAAAGACAAACTTGAGCCGGAAAAATGAGACCCATTTGAGACTCTCAGTGAGGTCACATTAACAATTTCTCAGGTGCCTCCTAAAAGCATGAAAAAGTTGGCTCTGATCGTCTCCCCTGGGTTAGACTAACCAAACTAGTTTAAAGTAGTTATTAGTGAAGCAAACTGGCTAAAATAAGCTCACACTAATGATTAGCATCATAGTAACCACTATCCCAACATTCTTGTGGGCAGTGCAGAATCTGTTTAATATGGCTAGTTTGCCCTGGGATGCTTTACTGTAGTCCAGGCTACCTTAAAAGAGTTTAACCCAGAGAAGACCAGCTTGAACAAGTTCAGCTCCGCTCAGACCAGATCTGGTTGATCACAGGGTGAAGCAGGAAGTAGCCATGGTTGATCATCAGAGGTAGGGGCTTTATGTTTTCTCATTTGCCTTTCTGAATGATCCAGTGATCTATGCAAAACCAACCCTCATTTCCAGAGGTAGCACAGCAAGTGGGATACTTGCATATATTAAGTAGCAGGTCTGTAAATCTCACAGTACAGCCTATTTCTATTCTACTCCATCTCTTCCTTGTATGGAAAGACCCTTAGCAACAAGTAGAGCTGGGAGTTCTGGCTTTAACGATTCTGGTGTGAGGACCAAAGGGAAGCTGTGAAAGCATCCAGAACATTTGATGATTTCAGCTCCCTGGCTGGGAAGCAGCAGCAGAATCCATCATTATCATCAGCAACAATGATCATCATTTCTTGTGGATTAATGAGCAACATCTGGATGAGATTCCTGGCATGGGGTACAGCTCTGGGCCCATTCATTCTCCAAACTAAACTTACTTAAAATGCTTGTTGCCTGAGAAAGGCCCGAGGGACGCACACTTATTATTTTTGAGTAGATTTCCAGAGATGGGGGTTATACAAAGTCTAGACAAGCCACACAGTCGGGGAGAGGGGAACGTGTGCCAAGAAACAATGTGAGGAGTTCACTCCTTACTAGAGAAGATGCCTGGCCTTGCCTTTCCAGTCTTTCCCAGGGATGAGAGTACTTTAGTGTCAGTTAAGGGTGGCTCTTGTTTCCCAGGGTAATGTTTTCTGAGTGACCCAAACTTACAGTTTCTGGGACATTAAAACTTCTCTAAGATTAGGCTCAAGTGCTAGAGTAAGGTCATGCATGCTCGCAGGCCCCTAATCATGAGTCTCATGGTTCTTTTCTAGGACCATTGCAAGGTGATCACGTCAGCTATGAACTCAGCAGAATGCATTCTCTCTGCAATTAGTTCAGCCAACTGGCTCAGGCTGGGCTACCAACAGCTGTCAGCACTTCTGCCTCTGAATGGGGTGCAGAATTCCAGTGAAGGGTATCATGGGGAACAGAGAAGAAAAACATCTCAGTACTGCCCTAGGGTTGCGCACAAGAGACTCTGACTTTAAAATACCGCATATCCAGGACCCGAGCACTGACTTGTCTCTAGCTCCGTTAGGATGAGATAACACAGTGACCAGAGAAGTTAAATTGTGGAGAAGGGGTAGATTCAGTGTGCCCTGCTTAAGTGGAAGTCACTGCTTATTCAGAACCAGACTTGGTTAGTTCATCTTCTCTTCCATTTGGGAAACCTGGCAACCCTAGGCTGGCACGGGAATGACTTGTTAGCTTATGGATGGGTAAGACGGCCAATTTCTTTTTCTGGGTTAGCTGTTTTTTTTTGTTTGTTTGTTTTTATTTCAAATAATCTTTGTCCCTCAGAGCCTTTTGTCTGTCGTTAAGCACAGATCTGTGCATTCTGAAGTTTTAGTCCCTGTGACATTTTAGCCTCAACCATTTCTACCTCCCTTTTTTATTCCATCTTATTTGTATTAAATATTCACATATTTTTCACGGGTAATTTAATTTTTTTTATTCCCTGCTCTTTAGGTTACACACACACACACACACACACACACACACACACACACATACACACACACACACACACACACACACACACGCACAATCAGGCAGATTAAAAACAAAACAGCCTTCCTACATGGCTAGGAGCTGACATCAAGTATAAGGTTTTAGCTTTCAGAGAGGAGGTGCCCTCCGAACCCAAGGCTGAGGCTTGTGTGTGCACATGTCCTCACCTGTAAGGAGCAGAAGGCCTGCGTGAAGGGGGGCATCCGGACCAAGTAGGAAGCGACAATGATGGCCGAGGAATAGTGTGTGTAGTAATGGCACTGGACGGTCATGTCTCCTACAAGAGAAGGACAGGCTTGAGGACAGCCGCCCACCTGCAGGCAGCAGAGCGGCAGCCTTTGCTTGAGAAGAGAATTTAAAATGCATTTATTGAAACTCATAAAGTAAGACATTAAGGCACCAGCAGATCCGATGGCAGACAAATACGGCAACAATTGTAAAGGTGATATACAGATGTATGAGCTTGAGGACTGAGTTTCAAAGCCAGTCGTGGGTAGATGCTATCTTTAAATTCAGTTTCTTTTCTTTGCCCTTTGGAGAGGTCCGTGGCAGACAGAAACACTAGGTGAGGGCCGCTGCCTCTATCTCCCCGACCCCTAGATGTGACGTTGCCGGGTCTCAGCATGTACTTTCTATCCAGGATGCCTATAAAGATCACTCAGGCTGTGCCTCACCACAGACTTATTTTAAGAGCTTCCTTTTTCTTTGCGCTCATGGGTGTTCTGCTTTCATTAAGTGAATGATGTACATGCAATGTCTACAGGGGCCGGAGGGGGCATTGGGTCCCTGAAACGCAGCTGAACACCAAACATTTAACTGATAAGCCATGTCTCCATTTCCCATAGTTAAATTTCTAATAATAATAATAATCTAAAGGTGATGCCTGGACGTTAGTATTATTCGTAAGTTCTTCTAGGTGATTCTCTTATGCAACCACAATGCTAACTGCTGGATTCAAGAATGTTTTAGTTAAATCACTGATAGACTGTGTGACAAACGAAGTCATTACTGATCTTTTCAAGAAATTGAGAGAACAGCACTGTACATACGTGTGTACACCTGTACACACAGACACACACACTAGTCAAAATCAAGCAGGTATATACCCACCTTCAATCTTTTCAACTTCTTTAAACCTCTGGGTAAATTTCACCTTCCTTTCCTTGGTCTGAGCACCCATTGGCTTTGAAAGATCCCGGAAAGTCTTGGGATTTGTCAAGTTCAACATCTAGAAGGCAGACATGCAGCTAAGTTAACTCCCCAGCCCCAGATGCCCCAGAAGCCAAGCTCTTTAGTTTTATGGCTCTTTTTATTGGTTTATTGTCATTTGATCTGAACCCCTGTGGTGATTAGCTGGCTACCTGGAGTTTTATGGCCCTGAAGCCAGTGACCCACAAAGACTTAATAGGGGAGACTTGAGAAGTGAGAGGAGGGGAGATTCATTCCAAGTTGACCCAAATCAGAACAGGACCACTAGGTTCTTAAAAGAGACTCTGAAAAGAATTCCTGTTGCCTTCAAGACTTTTAACTGTTGCCCTTACTAAATACGGCAATAGTTCAGGGCCTGCTTTGAGCCTGTGTGCGAGTGAGGAGTGAGGGTGTGTTTGTGTGGTGTGTGTGTGTGTGTGTGTGTGTGTGTGTGTGTGTGTGTGTGTGTGTTACATGCATGGGTTATAGGCATGCAAGTGTGTGAAGGTGGAGGGTAGAGGAAAGGTCTTCACCGAACCTTTAGCAAAGCTGGCTAGCTACCAGGCTACTGGGCTTCTCATTTCTGCCTTTCTGCACCCCTCCCCCAACACACACACACACACATACACACCACACACACACACACACACATACATATACATATACTGGGATTATAGGACACTCAGTCATGCCATGCTTTGTACACAGGTGTTCAGGGTTCAAAGGCACACACTCATGCTTGTGCGGAAAGTGCCCTAATGCACTGAGCTATCTTCCTGGCCCTTCAAAGATTTTAAACACAGGAAAGCAATCTTAATTTTAAATGTTAGAGATGTGTTAAACAAAGGCTGTTTACAAAGCAGCCACCACTTTGCAAGTATTGTTTGATTCTTGGATTTTGAAGGTTCGGATTTGTAAGGCCTTGGGTGAACCATTAGTATGAGATAAAAAGGAGGTGTGGATGGTATGAAAAATGTTGCTGTATTCACTGTCTGAAGCCACAGGAGGGTAAGGCTCTGTCACTAAATCTCTAAACCCACCTAAGCATCTAGACAGAACTAGTCAGGGCAATCAAGCTGCTCTGACCCATGACTCCCAAACTTCTGTTCTTCACACACAACACAACACAGCATCAGGGCCCAGACCTACTCCATGACCCAAATGTCCACACACACACACACACACACACACACACACACACACACACCCCTCAAATTTTGTGAGATTTTTTTATCCTCTTCCTGACTCCTATGTGCTGAGATTCAGAAATGGAGTCCCACAGTGATGAGTGAACTGCTCTTGCCATGACCCTCCTTGGCCATGGTATGTCTTTTTCAGGTGCTGGGTGGAACTGAGATTCAAGAGTCACATTAGGCAGAAAAAATTACTGTCTTTTTCTCTTCAACTCTCTCCATGTAGCCCCCTTTTTTCCTTCTCTCTGCACATATTAATTCTAAAAATAAATCCCATGAACAGGCTCACTGTGAATGCAGCATCTTCAATGTCGGCCCACAGCAGCCTCTCAGCAGATGGGCTACAGTTTCCTTTAGAGGTGACAGAAAGCCCTCTGAGGCTCATGTCATCCATGTGTTGATTAACATAATCACACTTGCACTGATAATGCCTCTGGTGGGTCTGGAGGCAGGAACCCAAGTAAAGACTGTCATGGTTTCAAAGAGCTGAACCACATAACAAGACTATACTTAGGGTAGGGATAGGAAGCCCCAGAACTCCTGGAGAAGGCTTTACCTCTGAGGTGTAGTCAGCGAGGACCCAGGGAAACACAGGATACTGCATGTAGTCATTGTAGGTCCTTCCAGCCAGGGTATTGAGGTACATGAGGTATTCAAAATTGCTGAGTTCCCTTCTCTATCAAAAAAGACATAAGGAGGCAAACCTAATATATCTGATACCCTTCTGGGGCCATGGGGACCCAACCCCCAGCCCCCAACAGGAAACCTAGACTTCAGGACAAGAACAAACAGATGGTATTTAAGCTATTTGTCAACGTCTTATGCAGGAGCAAGCACCAATGAGGGGTAGCCCCCAATGATCTGAGTGTGAATGGGAATGAGCATATTTAGGAAGCTATGCTAGCCAAAGAAGAAGTAAACGAGCAATCCAAAGCAAAGGGTGTGGCTTTCTTTGATCTTACTCTCAAGCAGGCCTCTCAAATGTTGACTGAACGCCTGCACAAACACTCATTTGTTGACCCTTTAGCCACTAGAAAAATGAACCAAAAGGTGGTTGCTGCAGAGAAAGGAGCCCTTGCTAGTTTCCTTCTGATGCCCTGGGAAGGGCTTTTTCCCTGTCTATATTAGGATAACACTCAAGGGCTCTCTGGTGTCTGCTGACCATGTACAAATGAAGATAATAGGCTACATGAGGAAAGATCTGCAGGATTGACCTCTTTGGGGTCTCTTCTTCACTGAAAGCTCCAGATTAGTGGCTCATTTGTGTTGGAAGCTGTGTATGTCTTCCTAAGGAGTGGCATGGGTGATACTCCCCTCTCCTCATCACGTGTGTGTATATATGTACATCCTCAGGGAGGAGAGGGTGTATATACACAGAAGCTCCCATGTACTTTCCAGTTCCTACTCTAGTGCTCAGAGACAAATCTTCCATCCCTGAGATCTCATCAGAGAAAGATCTGGAACTTGGCAATTTTAAAACACAAGCTTCCTTCTTGGATAAGTGGCACGCCTTCTCTCACTGGGCCTGGCTCCTTTCTGTTTACATCCTGCAGGATGCCCCACCACACCTACTGTACCTGCCACCTCTGCAGCATGGTCCTATCGAAGCCCGGGTGTCTCCTGTGGTACAGAAAAACAGTGTGACCCAATATCCTAAGACACAAACATAAATACTGGATTTGGGGAACCAGAACATCCTGGAAATCCCCAGACTTCCATAAGCATGTGATAGCTTTCAGAGGCCAGCTCAGACAAATCATTTTCTAGGTTCTTCTTCCCTGACCCCATGACTGAAGGTTAGTTTTTCATAGCCACCATCCTTATACACATTACAGAACACTGATGTCTTGCATGTAACCCGAGATGTCCCAGGCCTCATCCATGTCCTTTCCAGATTCTCATAGCTCCGTATTTCTTAGCCTCTTTTACCCCATACATTTTCCTAGACACCAAATATAAATATGGATGTGCTTCAGGAAAAAAAAATGCAAAGACCATGAGACAGACTATACAGTGTAGGTCTTCAAACTACTGCTTGAACCCAAGGAGTTTAAATAGCAGCTTCTAGATGTGTGTGGGTGCAGAAAACATTTCCCCATGTTTGTCCACATGCATTTGTATTTTGTGTCTAATTGAGCGTACCTGGACTCAGGTCACATGCATAAACATCCCCACCTCACGTGTTCAACAAGGCTCCTAGAGATGAGCTAATATTGCCCTGAGTTTGTATCACAGCCTCAGGACTATGCCACACGGGTGGGTTTCTAGCTGTGGCACTGCTAGGTAAAAGGCACTTCGGTTTTCTTCCACGTTGTCAAATACTTAAAAGGCTGAGCCATCTTACCCACATTACATCTTCTCGACTGTTTACCTTCTGATGAACTGTTCATAAACGCCAACCTCCACACAGGCCACCTGCCATGCGAGGCCTTCCAGGACAAGCCAGACCTGGGCTGAAGCAGACCTGGATGCCAACAAGTCACCATGCAGAGACCGCGCCTCCTCTCCTGCCCATTACATTCCCACCACTGTGTCATCTGCTGTGATTACCCACCCCTCTGCATTCAACTTTCCCTTCATAGATTTCTACAAGGGAGAAACTCTGAGGCTGGAATTCACTTCTTTTGTGTGGTCTATTTTCTCCAGTAAAACAACCAACACTCTGAGGCCAAGCATTCTCAGGTTTACAGACCTAGCTGCAGAGCCTCATGTGAAGCCTCTTTTGGTTATCAGTTCTACCTCTGACCCTGCCCTCATCTCCCCCCCCCCCTTTACCTCCTCTTGGAAGAAGGCTTCTCTGGGAGCTAGAAAAGAGAGCAGAGCTAGGCTAGCAATAGTAAGGGATGCTGCCTGGACCACTCAGGAATATTTCTGGATGTTCTGAGCTTTCTAGAACTATAAACATACGGACCTGGTATGCTGAAGCCTTCTAAGCTTACTTCTTATTTTAGAATATGAAAGAAGAGTGAGAACTTAGGGTAAAATATGGCCTTTTAGAGTCCAAGGAGTGGAACTCTGCCCTTGCTCCTTTAAAAAATCATTCTAGAACTCTGCCTGTGCTCATTTGTGAGGTTTCTCTCAAATGGAATGATGTTGAATAGAGAAAAGGTCTTTCCTGTTCCAGCCCCAGATCATCGGCTATGAGCTCCAAGGAAGACCCATCATTTCTGTTACCATCAGAGCAAAACGCCATTACCAATGGTAGTAAGACATCCAACCAAAAGTGAGTTCTACTTTTAAACATATTACTTTTCAATCATATATTTGAAAAAGTAAGTCCATCTCTTGGAATAGTCCCTGAAACTGTTATCCATACCTGGTGAATAATAAAAATAATTTCTTTAATAGATGAACTGTACTGTCCATCATAATAATGTATGCTTGAGAGTAATAAGATGTCAGATGTGGCTCTTGACTTTCTAAAGCCCTCCTGAATTCTAGGAGAGACAGTGATAAGAAAAAAATGTGGCTTTGGAGATGAGAAAACTGAACTCAAATTTACTCTACACCACTTGACTAAAGGCTCAGCAGAGACACCAAGACTATGCAAACTGTTCTTAGCTTATACTTCCAACACACTAGCTACACTTATATAGGAATGTGGAGAGCAAGTGTGAGCATTCGTGTGGGTAAGGCTGGAGCAGGTGTGGGCACCGACTCCCTCATGGGTGTGATGTCAGCACATACTGGCGCTGGTCAAGCACAGTAGGTTGACAGGTTGACTGTTTTCTACCCCAGAAGGAAGAGGACTGTGGGGCAAGAGTGGGGACAGCTTTCTGATAAAGAGCCCCTCCGTTCTCCCAACACACTCTGGGTGAATCTGGAATAATGAATAACCTGCTCTCTCAAGCCAGATGGCTCCCATAGTTCACCAGGAATCTGAATGACGTTATCAGGCATGAGTCTGGGCTCTTGGACAACTTGGAAGTGAGTTTAGAACAGACAGACTTAAATGAAGTTGTTGAAGATGGAGGAAGTTGACCTTGTCTAGCCTGAAAGTAGCTCAGTTTAGCTCCCACAGAAGATACCTCATCTGTATTCTCTCCATTTCTAGATATCAATTTTCACTCTCTTCTGGATAACCCTCAAAGATGAAAGGGCAGTCTCTCATGAACTGCATGGTGGATCCGCTTCAATTCTCCCTTTTTTATTCTGAGGGGATCCACCAAGGCTTTCTCCATTTGAGATAAGATGTTACCTTGGGGGCTTTCCAGACCCCAAGTGTTGTATAGATCAATGACCGGGGTTTGCTTGATAGTCATACTCTGACTCTATTGCTTGGGATAGCTCCAACAGACCAGCATCCCAACAGCACTTAGAATCCAGTCTTTTGGAAAGGAGGTAGTAAGTGGGACCTCAGCTATATTCTAAAAACTTACATCTTTCTTAGAGGTTTTTACAGAGCTCCCTAGAATTGGGCCTTCAGGGGTGTTGGGTTAGTTTCCAAACCGAGTTTTTGCTAGACACTTGACTGCCTAATATATGTATCCTTTCCACCCAGGAGGGAATCTGGGTGGAAGCTTTTATCTCTGGGACTGTGAGGTTAGATCTAGTCCCAACTTAGAAGACATTCAAGGAGAGCCCAAAGTTTAACACAGCTTCTGAGTCAAAGCAAAAACCTGTCTATGCCCAACCTCTGAGTCTCCAACTCCTCCAAAGATGCTTTGTCTTTTAGAAACCATTGCGGAAACATGATAGGATAGGTTAGTGAGGAGCTAGGAGATCCCATTCTCAAGCTAACTCATAAGACACACACACACTCACACACACACTCTCTCTCACACACACACACACACATACACACACACACTCTTCCTCTCTCTCTCTCTTTCACACACACACACACACACACACACACACACACACACACACACACACAAATACATAATGAAGAAGATGAACTAATTTTAGTAAACTGGAGCCATGTCTCTGAGTGGATTTGCTGTGCCTCTCAGGACAGGGAAGCCTATGTCACACACAGCTCTTAGCTCAGTAAGGCTCTCTAGGTAGGGAAAGGAAATGCTAAATGATGCTTGGGACAGTACCTGCCATGAGCAGTCGCCTACCAAGAAGCCAAGAGGCTGGCACTGGAAAGCTATTTTCCAAATTGCTTGTTGTTTGAGCCCCAGAAGCAAATTTAGGGTACCCTGAACCCCAATTTTCAGATTCAGGTTACAGATCGATAGAACTCAATGAGGAGAGCTCTGTATAGTGGCTCACACACGAAAACCCACTGTTAGGGAGACTGAGGCAGGAAGATCACAGATGAGGCTGCAGAGTTAGACCCTGTCTTTAAAAAATAAAAAAGAAGAAAGAACACGAAAACATCCACACAGTTTTCAACTAGAGCCCTCCCCTTCGATGAATGATCTGTTGGTCTTTCTCTCAGGGCTTCTTCCCTGCCACCTCCCTAGCATGCACCTCCCTAGCATGCACCTCCCTAGCATGCACCTCCCTAGCATGCACCTCCCTAGCATGCACCTCCCTAGCATGCACCTCCCTAGCATGCACCTCCCTAGCATGCACCTCCCTAGCATGCACCTCCCTAGCATGCACCTCCCTAGCATGCACCTCCCTAGCATGCACCTCCCTAGCATGCACCTCCCTAACATTCACCTCCCTAGCATGCACCTCCCTAGCATGCACCTCCCTAACATTCACCTCCCTAGCATGCACCTCCCTAGCATGCACCTCCCTAGCATGCACCTCCCTAGCATGCACCTCCCTAGCATGCACCTCCCTAGCATGCACCTCCCTAGCATGCACCTCCCTAACATGCACCTCCCTAGCATGCACCTCCCTAGCATGCACCTCCCTAACATGCACCTCCCTAGCATGCACCTCCCTAGCATGCACACCTTCATACAGCTCTAGTCTTAGTAATATCTGATGGCTGTCTAGCCTTGCTCCAGGTTATGTGGAGTAGCAACAGAAATAATTCTGTGGTTGGGGGGGTCACCACAACCGGGGAAACTGTATCAAAGGGTCACAGCCTTAGGAAGGTTTGGAACCACTGAGCTAAAGGAAAATACAAGTCAGAAAACAAAGCCAATAAACAGGTATGCGATCTGTAGCCTTATTACCTGGATGGTGACACGTAGCACCCACAGGAAAGGGCATGCTTGACTTAGCGCATTCGTTCAAGATACAGATCTCAGAGACAGCACAGCAATGTGCGCTGAGAACAGTTAACAGGCGGGAAGTGATTGCACACTTGTGGGACCTCATGACACTGAGGTTGCTTTGGTCCAGTCAGGTGAAAAAAAGGGGGGGGGGCAAGAAAAATAAATTCAAGCAAATAAACATGGAAAAGACAGCCCTCCCCGGAGCAGAAGGGGAGGAAACCCACAAATAAATAGGAAATAAGGAAACCAAACATGGGGTGAGTGCTACTTAAGAAGCAGCCCTTAAAGGTGCCTGGACTGTTTAGTGTCTGCTGGGCCAGTTGCCATGGAAAGCCTCTTTGTTAAAAACTCCCACCCTCTTTCCCCAGCCTGATGCTTGACGCCAAGCTGGAAAAAACACCCAGGTCACAGATCAGGTTTCTTCTCCCTGGGAGACTAGTATCCTGGAGACACTTTCAACCTTGTGCCCTTTGCTTTGTAGGCTGGCGTCAAGATTATGCTAATTAACTCCAACTCTCAAGACTCTTGTTGCCTGGTGACCAAGTTGCACAGTGGAAGAGCATCAGGACAAAAGGCAGGTAAGACTTTGCTCCTTGGTGGCCTATGCCTATCGATCTGTTGCAAACCCGCTCCCCCTCTCGTCTGAGTAAGTAGCTCACACGCAGCTGCTTCATTTACAAAGCTCAGGCACCAGCTAATTCAATATTTAGGAGAGGAGAGTAGAGCACCCTGAACCCTGGCCAGGACAAACAGCTAGCTGGGGACATAGCCTGGTCTTCAGGTGCCTGGAGCCATGGGAAAACTTGCAAGGAAGATGAATAACCATGGGGTGCATGAGGATCACAACTTGATTCTCCCTAAAAGTTGGGTTCCTCTGGACATTTTTGCTGGCTCATAGTAGGAGGAGGTAAAAATACAGGCTCAGAAAGGCCAAGTGACTTGTACAAAGTCACACGTAGAGAGGGACAAAGCAGTGACTGGCCCCAAGGCTAGAATGACACATTGTCCTCTGGGTTTGAGTGTCAGCCTGTAGAGCAAAGGGAAGTTCTGGGACAGCCACTGCATCCTACAGAGTCCTGAGTGCCCAAGCTTGTCTATTGGTGGTTTGCCAAAGTTCATGATCGGTGTCACTAGCTTCTTTGTGGGTCTCTATAGGGTCCCTTCGGGCTGGGAGGGGGAGAACTTCCTGCGTTGCCCCCCTTCTGTTGGCAGTGATAGAAAAATGAAAGCCAGGTGATCTTTTGAGGTTCCTTTTCCTGTGCCTACAGAACCCAAGGTTTCAGGGTTGTGACTGAAACCCCACTTATCCTGACAGGCGATCTAATGCAATAGCCACATCAGATTACAATCTGATCCACCACCCGTTGTGGATCAATGTTTCTGATCTCTCTATCAGTCTCTGGTAATGAGGCTTGTCTAGGATCATGATTGGGTCTGTGACCAACACATGCCTTCTTTTCAGTCTGGGATGAACCGTAGGATAGGCCTTGGCCTAGACAGGACAGACATTCTCACAGGACCTAGCTCAGCTCCCTCCAGCTCCTAGAGAGGGTAATGCATCTGGAGTTGCCCGTTGACCCAGAAAGCCAACTGCATTGCAGGACACTGGAAAGTCCAACTTCCATGGAAATCAAACAGAAGCCAGGTACACATCACAAGGAAACAAGGGATGCTGGGGGCTTCTTCTGGGAAGTGGGGTGTATGGATTAAATGAGATGAGTCTCATGAAGAGTTCAGACATAACTTATACCCCATTAAAAATGAGAAAATGAAGAGTAAATGCTAAGGCCACAAAGGCTTCATCAACTGCTCATACTGCAGAGTCCAAACTGACCTCTGGATGCACATTACCTCCTTTTGCCGTTACCATGTTCTGTCTTCCTATGTCCCACTTTTTCCTTTTTCCCTCTCTCCCCAGCAGCCAGCTGTTCCTAGCTAGACACATGCAGGCCTGCTCCTAAGCAGGTGGCCACCTCTCACACATACCAAGCATCTTTCATACCGCATGCCTTTTATACCCTGAGATCTCCCCATCACCTGGTATACATAAAGAAAATGAGTCAGGAACGATTGTGACTCACCTCCAAAGTCCCATGCTAGCAGAAAGTATGTAGTCATGGTTACAGCCCTTGACCTTTCGCCTCCATGTGTCAGGCCCTGTCCACATCCCCTCTTCCCAGCCCCCCTTATTCTCTTTTCTTTCCGATGTTCTCCCATCTCCTTTAACAGGCTTCTTCCAACTCTTAGGATGTCTGTCCTTGAGACATCCCCCCTCTTCCTGGACTGTTCTTCCTCTAGTCTTCCCGTGTGCCATCTCCCGAGCAGTTCAAGTAACACTGCAAATGAGGACTTCTCAGCCCCCCTCTGAAGTTAGTCATTCCTATCACCAGAACCTTCATCCTGACTGCAGCACGTTTACTTTTTTTTTTTTTTTTTACACAAGTACTTCTATCATCTGCAGAGCATTTACACCACTAGACATGGTCCCAGGCTTTTTGACTTGCTTGCTCCGCAAGTGAGAAATTCAGGAAAACCACAATACCTTCTGCCTTAGTCATTCACTGCCTGTCTCTTGACCTGACCTAGAGTACAAGCTCAATAAAAACCAATGCACGGATGGATGAACAGATGGATGAACAAGTGAATGATTAGCCTGAACTGTAGCGAACTTTAGAGATTAAAAGCAGTAAATACATCTCTAAGCTGCTTTTATATTCTTGTATTGCTGGTAATACGGACAGTACGTGTTTAAAAGTTGCGGTGGTTTCGTTCAGGGCTCTGCAAAGACTGTTTCTTAAGCCTACACCTGATGTAGCAGACCAGAGATAGTGTCTAGGGTTACTGGTTGGAGGGAGGAGATGGTGACGGCTGCTCCCTTCAGTCTCAGTACACAAGGGCCGGCATCACTGAGTATCTAGGGTACACAAATCACTGCATTTCTTCTTAACAAATTACAGCTTACTGATCCATTTTTCAGGTGAGTAAACTGATCCCAGACAATGACAATGACAGTGCCTACTGCCTGCTCTATAGTGCTTTCATAGACATCTGGAAAGAGACAGACCAATGTGGGTGATGTGAGAGGTCTGAAAAAAGAAAATACAGTAGTAGTAGCTCACGTCATTCTTGGTAACAACAGTCATGTCTGTCTATCCAAAGTCAGCAGGAAGGGACCACTTATATGCTTAACACCTTAGAGAGTCTTGCTCCTACACACACACACACACACACACACACACACACACACACACACACACACACACACACGCTTTAAACAGAGTGGGAAAAGTCACCAGAATTTGTAGAACATGAAAAGTATGTCCTATTGTGTGAGTGTATGTGAACATTTCATATACATTATAGAGAATCTGGAAACTCTGCCAGCAGCAATACTGTACTCCCCAGGGAATATGATTACTGCTGCTGGCATGCTTTCTCCATTGCTGCTACTCTCTCTCTGTATGTATTGTATACTCATAAGAGCACTGTGCTTATGTGGATATTTAATACGTTCTTATTAACACACCTTAAACATCTTACCCCTTTCACTTTTAAAAAAGGTTTTTTAAATTTTATATTTAATTTATTATTCAATAATCATTTTTTGACATTTTAGCTGCTTTTTACCTAAATCTTTGTTACCTAAAGTGGGCGTGTTAGGAACAGCACATCTCTCCCTCCAAATGCTTTTCCTTCTTTTCTAGGTTTTAATCAGTTAAAACAGCTCCGACTACGATGTTCCTAAGCCCCTTCCCACATGTTCACTGCCGTGGCCACCACAGGCTAGAGAGGATGCTCCTTGATTAGGAGCACTAGCTCCCCGAAGACCTGACGGTGGTTCCTAGCATCCATGTAGGGTGGGTTAACCTCCAGGTCTAAGGGATTCAACACCCACTTCTGGCCTCTACCAGCATATGCCACACGCAAGCGCAAATTTTCAAATCTATAATATCTTTTATTAAAAAACTAAAATATCCCTGACCCCAAGAGTGCCACACCCAAGATGAGCCATCACATCCAGTGACCATCAAATATTGATGTTCCCAAGTCTCCTGCCCACAAAACTAAAAAAAATAGTTCTGTGTTTTAGACATCATTTTAACATAGATAGACAATGAAGCAAGTTAGTTGTGCAGGGACAGGGTGTGTTGGGGAAGTAGAAATGCATGTATTGCAGTCTTCCCTACATGACACAGGAGCCCTGTGCGCCTTCATGTGTCCTCTTGTCTTCCAGGGTGAAGAGAAGCCTAGGTGGCAGGCCTGCTTGCATAGTATGCCTTGGGTTGTCACCCCTTTGGAGTCACATATCAGATACTTACATCACTATTCATAAAAGCAGCAAAATTACAGTTATGAAGTAGCAACAGAATGATTTTATGGTTGGGGTCAGCACAACATGAGGAGCTGTGTTAAAGAGTCACAGTGTGAGGAAGGTTGAGAACCACTGTAGAACATGGCGGTATCAGGCTGCAGTCTGCTTCTACCTGGCACAGGCCCTGGTGCCCACTATTGGCAGGTTCTATCCCACCTTCCATCACTGCCCATGCGCCTCTCCCCACTCCTCACTAGACTGTCACGGTCTTCCCTCCTCCTGGAATCAGTCTCGCTGTGGTCTATTACCAGCAGCAGAAGTTGGGGCTCAGGAGATCATCCAGCCTCTCGTGGATGGTAAATGGGAATGACGTGGGCAGTGCCCTGGTCTAACAGCTCTGGACACGCATGCACTCTACCATACTACTTAGAACCCCAGCTTCCTAACCTGTTAGGGAGGGGTGGCTATGAAGAAGAAAGGAAGTGCTTTCTGTCTGCAAGAGCAGAGCTTAAAACACAGTTGCTGCCACGGAGCTGAAACTCACCTCTAGGGTCAGCAAGTCCTTTGTCCTTTGCTTGTATTCAGGCTGGTTTGTGTGTTTGGAACATGTGGTTGATGAACAAGGCCTTTCTAGTCTCTTAAACTAATAATCTTAAAATTTTATTTTAATTGTAAGGCACCTATTCCCTTTTGTTCCCTTAACAAATCCAATTAAAACAGAGTACATCCAGAATTACAAAATAGATGCTATTAAACCAATAAGAAATCATAATCTTTCGTTATGGGGCCATGTGACCCCTGGGGAACTTTTGCTCCAATAAAAGTTGAATTCTTATTACCCACCAGGGGGAAGAGGGCAGTTTGACAGATAGAGGCTTGCAGGCAGCACGTTTGCCAAGCCTTGCTGGTAAGGAGAGAGAAGTAAATAATGTGAGGGTGGGCAGGGCTGCAAACACAGAAGGTGGCAAGATCCTAGAACAGCCTTACCAAATTAACCAGATAACTGCCGAATCAACACACAATCGCCCACACAGACGTGCTGTTTTCCAGGCTGGGGAAGGAGCTGGCATGGGATGGGAAGAAGATGCCTCCTCGAGAAATCTAGAACAAGGCTATACCTGAGTGGGGACGTCACATCACTTGCCCCTGCCCATGCCTCAGCATGGTCCCCTGTAGGAGGAGAACAGCCCTGATTCTGAGGAGAAGTGTGAGTGTGGAAGCAAAGACAAAGAGAAAAAACCCAGGGAAGAAAAGAGTACATTAGGGTGCAAGGCTGGTCTGGCTATGTAATACTAGGAGAGCTTGGGAGGGGGCAGGAAACATCGACTGACAGTGATGTGCTGGCACTGCCTGCCTATACACCATAGGCTATATGGAGGTACCTCTCAGAAGGTGTTCCCTCCCCCCCACCTCTCCTTCTCTCCCTCACTCCTTCCCCCCTTCTCTCCCTCCCCCCAAGTGTTTCTCTATTTTTATGAGATAAGGCCTCATTGTAAAGCCCAGGCTACCCTTGAACTTGTGGTTCTGCCCCTGGAGTCCTGGTTTTCAGGCATGTGCCAGCCACCACTCCCAGCAGAAGGGTTCGCTTTCAGTGTGAGCTCCTGTGAAAAATTACATCTACACTCTCCAGAGCAAAACTGTTCCTGCTTAGTCAGGGGCAGGGAATGCAGTTAGCTTCTTCACTCAGGCCGTGCTGGGTGAGAACCTTGTCTCTATATGCTCTTAGCTTATTCAGTATAAAAAGATGCTCACACTCAGTCAGCTGCATGGGTGCTAAAGGACCTGAAGATCAAAATCTCTGTCTTTATCACCACCCACATAAGCAAGCAAGCACAAATATTCACTAAGGTGCTGAATGGCATCAGGTATGACTTCTAAATCTCCTCCTCTTCTCTCTCCCCCTCTTTCTCTCTCATTTGCTTTTAAGAGTTAAATGCTGCACAAAGGCCATTAAACATTACTAAAATTTATACTTTGTATATATCTAGATACATAAATATATAAATACATACTTATCCATGAAATAATCAGGCAAGGGGCCAATCTAAATGGTTTCTACAATTCCCATCTGCATATGTTTCCTGCAGAAGTTCAGTGTATATGTGCACAGATGACCCACCCAGGAACTTAGGCCAAACTCACTGTCTCCTTCATATCACTCTAATTGACAGAGAACACATTTCCCTTCAGACAGTTCTCAGATGAGATAGACAGCATTAGCATGATCTGGTCACTGAGACTCTGGGGACCCTAACATTCTTGGGTCCCACTGTCATGGAACCCACTAGTAAGAGTTCACCTTCTTGAGTTGGGGCATGGCCTTAGTATTCTGTGGCAGAAGGCTGAATGGGGTCTAGTCTGAGAATACTAGGATTCCAGAATGCCTTCCCCATTTTGGAGTCAACAGAAGCCAGCATTGGGACTCCAACAGGAGACATTTGTCACCACGGAAGCACAATAATACAAAGGAGACTAAGGGGCAGCAGGGTGTAGTGGAAGTTTGCCTACAGATTTAATTATCAGAACTATCTAGGTTTGACTTGAACTGTGCCCTGTGTAATCTGGAGCAAGCCACTTGGCTATTCTGCATCTAAATTCCATTCCTTTAAAAATAGTCAATAATGTTACATGACTCTTGACGGCTGGTAGCATTCCATAATAGACACCAGAAAACTTGAGATCGTGTCCCCATAAGATTCCATCCACACTGCCTACATCTCTCCAAAGTGGAGGCATTTCACAGTTACACTCCAATAACACTCCTAAGTCTAAATAACATCACCAAACAAGCAGAGTTCTCGGCCCAGGATGGGTGCTGGATAAATGGTAATTCTTTCTCCCAGTGTAGACTGTGTATAAGTCAGAAATCGGTGCTGATTTGTGGGAGATGTGTGAGGAGTTCCAGATACATCTCCACAAAAGGGACTCAGTGACCTCTACCTCCCAAGTGACACTTCATAAAGCTCCTCCTTGGAGTGAGTAGACCAGTTTGGAGGAAGAGATTGAGGGCACAGAATGACATGAAGCCATGTGGGAAACCACAGAAGCAGGTGTGCCAGTTTGTTCCTTGAACAATAAATGAGATGAGCCTAAAGGACAGATGCTGTCCCAACAGTGCTCAATCTGTGATGGTTAAACTTGGGTTTTCCTGACTCCAATGGAGGTAGAAGTAAGAATCACTGAGCATCATACTTGGAAGTAGAATTTGTATTATTTTCCCAGTCTAGTAATGGGACATATGAATCCCTCTCTTAATGGTGGGCAAGTGCTGTGGATAGGTTGGGCTGTTTGGGAAGCTGGGTAGAGTCGATGTGTCATTCTCTTACAAGTGAGGAGGGCATTATCAGGGTATAACATTACGCTACATTGAAAACCAGCTGGACTTTGGGATTAATGGATTTCTCAGGGAAGTTCTTGTCATTGCCTAAGAGACAGCCCATAAGCAAAGGGTATTTCTCATCTATGTGACATGAAGTGCCCCCCAAACACTGGCTAAGAAACAGTGGTAATTTGGCAGGTCCAGTTCAACTATGTGTTTATCCTACATCTAATACATCAGTCAAAGGATGAAGACATAGTAAGCCTGTAAAAACAATCAGTGTTCCTTAAAAATGAAGTCAAAGACTCATGGGTGTGAAGCACCAGACATATGCTAACATTATGATGATAATAAGGATCCTAGAGCTGAAGATGCTTGCAAATGTTTTGAGGGTATTAAAATATAGGTTGCCATTACATTTTTAATTTAGATAGCCACGGGGTGTCCTTCCATGCTGTTTCATTCACAATGACTAGATAGAAAAATTATTCAGAAATTAAAATCAGACCAACTGGCCCACTTTTCCCCTAAGTATAAAACACAACTGTAGAGGACAAATGAGACAGGACTTACTTAGAACCCTCTTGTACTGGGCTTTCCAGTCTCTGCTTGTGCAGCAACTGTGCTCCATCCATAGGTCCCTTTACCCACAGCCCATCTGTCTATCTGTTGTATTTATGTATTTTCCTCCTTGTGTGTGTGATATTTGAAGACTTCCATGTACTGATAAGAATGATCTATTGAATGGTTTGATTCTATGAAAAGATCAAACTTTGACCGTCACTCCCTACTCTCCCATTCCATTGGGGAGGGGGCGCTTAAACAGAAGAGTGACAGAGCAGAGAAATAAAGCTCATGGCACTGCCGGAGTCCAATGGTGCTAAGCAGCTTCAGGAATCAGAAGGGTTTCTGATTAGCGCTGTACCAGGTATTCTACAAATGGTGATCCCAGACAGAGAAAGGAAGCCTTGAGGAGAGCATTAACAAAGGGGGACGGGGCTTCTCATGTTCCCACCTGGCTTGATCTGTCTGGGGATCCAGACTCACTAGGGAGGTGGCAAAGTAGGCCAGTCAGCCCCTTACTCTTCCTTAAGCTGATTAACTAACGCAGGCTCAGAGCCAAAGGGCCCATTGGAGAGAGGCTCTTTAATGGACATCGCTCTGTAGCGTCTCTCTCAGATCCCCATTGCTCAGACCTGGGAGGGCTTCTTCCCACGGCATGGGTGGGCTGTAGAGGCAGGTTCAGCTGGCCTGGCTGGATCCCAGTCTGCTAGAAGCATCCTGTCTTGTCCAGGAGCCCTCTAACTCATGTTTAAATTTATCTTAAATAGAAAAAAAAAAAAAAAAGAAAGAAATAGGAGCCAGCCTTGGAATATACAGGGCAGTCTGGTGGCCAGAATTAGTGACATTCCAGATTTTAGCTATTTAAACTAGGGTGCAAACTCATTTACAATGTGTGTCATTCACAGGCTTGATCCTGGCAGGCCCCAAGGTACTCAATCAATGAGTAAGCAGATGAATTCAGGCAAGAATAAGCAAAAGGACTTAGTTTAAATCAGTCTCAAAGGACTAAGAGAGCCCTCAGACAAAGGCAATTTTATTTACTATTTGTTTAGGCCCTAGGCTATGGCTGCCAAGGAAAATCAGGCCTTCACAGGACTTGAGATGTTCAAATTAACACTATCTCTTGTTTAATCTGAAACTCAAGTTTCACTAGTGACTCTTTTTTTTTTTTTTTTTTTTTTTTTTGCTATGCCTGGGCACTCTACCATGGAGAGGCATTTATAAACAGAAGATCATGAGGATATAGGCTTTCCTGAGCTGAATTTATCTATCTGGCAAACTCAAGTGCAGAACAGTTTCTCTGACATGCCTCCCGTGAACACTTCCTGCCTGTGCTTACAGTAAAATTTATATGCTTCACATCTGCCTAGTCTTTAAGGGATAGAATGGGACTGTTGCAGACACACACAAAATGTCCTAGAGGTCCAACCTAGTCTGAACAAGCAGGCACAGAGAGAAAGTCACTGAGATTGACCATGGAGTTCCAATTAGTTTTGAAGTTCAAAAATGTAGCTATAACAGTATCACCCTTTGAGGCAGGGGGTGCTAGCCTATGAGCTTTAAATATACACAGACTGTGTAACTGTCTCCAAAGCAAGGTTCAGACAGCTCCACCATCTCCAGAAAACACACCCAGCTCTGCTTCCTGGTAAGCTATACCAGCCCATAGTCCCTGCCCTCATGGATCTGTTTCCCGCAGCTACATAAATGAATTCATTCATCATGTAGATCATTCCAAGGCTTCTTCCAGGCAACAGTATGCTCTTAGGTATTGTACATATGAGTAAATATATTCTTTTTACAAACATTTCTTTACAAATATTTGAAATGCATTTTTGTTTTTCATTGATACCTCATAACTGTCCGTATTTATAGGATAAGGTATAGAATTTCAGTGCACACACAAAATACAGCAATCAGACAGATAATAAACATAACCACCTTCTCTATGCTCGGCAGTATTGTAGTGTAAGGAATCCATCTACTGAAGGGTATACCTTCCCCTGTTATGAATGGGGTGGTTATGAACACAGGAGTAAGCTTTCATATGAACATAAGCTTTTATCCTCCTAAATACCTGCTGAAGGAGATGAAACATCTGATGATGAAGATGTGGTTAATTTTATGAGAAATAGCCAGACTGTTTGAGGGACTGCCCTGCTGTGAATTCCACAAGGCAGTTGACCAGCCTCCCTCCATCTTTGGCTTTACATTTATTTTCTCTATAGACCTTCTTTCTCTATTCTGGATTCTAGACCTTTCTGCCTGCAGAGCTTACAGATATTTCCCTCTCTCTGGTTATCTTTTACACTGAATGGCTTTTCCACAGAGCAAAATGTTCAGCTTTTCAAGTCCATTATATTTTTTAACATCTTTTAGAGGAATGTACTTTTGCCAAACTACAGGTCATAAAATTTTTCTCCACTTTCTTTTAGAAGCTTACATTCATAATCTTGATCTGCTTTGTGTTAGTACTACCTATTTCCACTAAGTGGTTAGTGGGTTGTTTCATTTCATTTTCCCTAATGTACGAATGACCAATCACCTAACGCCATTTGTTTAAAAGTTTGTTTTTTTACTGAAGAATTGTAAGAATTGTGTTGGCTACAGCTATGCAGATCTGGTTTCTGAACACTTTTCCTGTTCCGTTATCTGTGTATCTGTCCCTCTGCTGGTGACACGCCAACTACATGGGAAATTTAAAAATTATTGTATATGATTCTTCCTTTACCTTTTTTTCCCTTTTTCAAAATTGTTCTGTATTTCCAGTTCCTTTATCTTTCAATGTTTCTGAATTTCAAAAATTTAGAAATTATTATGCATATAAACATGAAATATAAAATCCGTACATATATAGGTATATATGTATATATTCTTGGTGAAAGTTCAGGTAGAATAATGGTATTTTGATCAGTTTTGGGAGAAATAGCTTAACTGTATTGGGTTTTCTAACTTACGTGTGCTATGTTTTTCTCCTTACTTAGATATTTTTCTTAAGTCATTATTTCATAATTTTCATTGTAGAAGTTTTCACTAGTACATATCTGAAATATAAAAGCATTTTCCTTTGGGGAACATTGTTTATTGTTTGTATGTTTTGTTTTTCAAGTTTTAGCTTCTGCTTATTACTTGCTAATATGTAGATTTTTGGTGGTGCAATTGTGTCTTACCCTCGCTTCCTAAAATCTTGTTATCAGTCTAAAGAATGTCTTAAAAATTTCATGCTCGTGTCTGTGCGGACAATCAGATCAGCTGTGCATGCAGACATCTCCGTTCTGTTCTAAGTGTACACTTTACTTTCTTGTATTATTTCACTTCCTAGGATTTTCAGTATAATCGCTACAGTCAAAGCCTGTCTGATTCATACACCTGGGGTCAGGGAGGTATTCAGTTCCCTTTAAAAAGAAGACTTGAATTTTAAATTGCTTGCATATGTGTATGTGTGTGCACCTTAGTGTAGTGTCCCCAGAGGCCAGAAGAGGGCACTAGATCTCCTGGAGTTAGAATTATGATGGTTGTGAGCTGCCCAAGGTGGGTACATAGGAACCTGTGAGTTACAAGAGCAGTAAGTCGTTTTAAGGGCTGAGCAGTCCCTCCAGCTGTTTCAGTCCTAATATGAGAATACAAAGCTCCAAGGTTGCCTTAAATTACTGTCTTTCTTTCATGCCACCGGTTTTAAGTTGTTTTCATTTTTTTGTTCAGACTGTGGGTTATTTGTGAACGTGTTGCTCCATTACTGACTCAGAGTCTGCCTCTGGCTGCTGGCCTTCCTTACTTTGGAACAGCAGAGTCCCTCTCTGAGCGGCAGCAACAGCACTGGGTTTTGTGAGACTGCTGAAAAGTGGAAACACTATCTGTAGTTAGAAGAACCAGCATTACCAGTGGTCTGCAGTATTAGAATCTGTAGCCCTTCCAGCTCTGTAAAGGGACTATTTTCACAAATAGGGACAGCGAGGCAGAGAATTAAAGATAATTAACTAAAGTTAAAGACAAACTAGACTTCTAAGACAAGAATGCCGAGGCCAGAATGTCCTGCCACCCTCCACATTCCAGGGCTCTGAGTGGTTCTCTAGACCTGCCACCACACCTTTTTATGCAGAGTAGTCTGTAGCTGACAGTCAGTATGAGGATATGGGGGAGGCGGGAACAGTGGAGGTAAAAGAACAGTCTCCAGAAGCTTTGGCACCACCCCACTCTGGCTCCCTCCATGCCTGGGGAGAGGGATGGAGGTCTGTGATGCTGCTATCCTTACTCTGTAGTGACAGTAACAAAGGCCTGCTAGCTCTCCTGGGTCCCCAGTGTGATAGGGAAATGATAGTCATATCTAACACTCTTTCTTCCCTTCCAGGCATCTGTCACCTCTGGGGGCAGCAGCCCCTCCCTCCGCAGCCAGACAAGATGGTCTTTTGACAATGCTAAGGAGACTCTATATATGAGAGTATGGGGAAGGAGCACATAGCCAAGCATACACACTCACGCATATGCACAGGTACACAATCATGCACGTGCACACACACACATACACACACACACACAAAACAAACCAACAACAACAACAACAAAAAAAAACACCTGCAGTCAGAAGGCGAGTTCCCAGGAAATAGTAACCAGAGAATAAGAACAGAGGGAAGCTCTGAGAGTCCTCCAGCTCAGCACCGCCCCTCTAAGATCTGGGAAACTTACAGCTGAGGGGATGAGACCTGTCCAAGAAGACGTCTACTATTTTGCTGCTACTGCTGACTCCTCTTTGCTTCCCTGTGTGTATTTCTTTCTTTTTTCCTTCTTTCCTTTTTTATTTTTTCTGTTGCAATCCTGATTCCTCTTTCTGCTACCCTGTTTTTTTTTTTTGTACAGTTTCTCTCTGTGTACTATCAGGGATCAGAGCACAATGGGGTCCCCTCCACTAACTAGACGTTTCTTTTTCTGTTCTTATCAGAGCTTACCTTCTAGCAGTTTTATGTGACTCCTTCCTCAAACTTATCACCATCGACTCAGGAAAAACATTCTCCAAATACACTCCCATACTAAGAGACCATGGCCAAGGGTGGGAAAGGCCCCAAGGGCAAAAAGATCACCCTCAATGTGGCCAAGAATTGCATCAAAATCACCTTTGATGGGAGAAAACGCCTTGATCTGAGCAAGATGGGAATCACCACCTTCCCCAAGTGTATCCTGCGTCTCAATGAGGTAGATGAACTGGACCTTAGCAGGAATCTCATCAGGAAGATTCCCGACTCCATCTCCAAGTTTCAGAACCTTCGATGGCTAGACCTGCATAGCAACTACATTGATAAGCTGCCCGAGACCATCGGCCAGATGACCTCACTGCTCTTTCTTAATGTCAGCAACAATAGGCTAACGACAAATGGGCTGCCTGTGGAGCTGAACCAGCTCAAGAACATCCGCACTGTGAATCTGGGTCTCAACCACCTGGACAGCGTGCCCACCACACTGGGGGCACTGAAGGAGCTCCATGAGGTGGGGCTCCATGACAACCTGCTGAGTACCATCCCTGCCAGCATCTCCAAGCTCCCCAAACTGAAGAAGCTTAACGTAAAGAGGAACCCCTTTCCAAAGGCAGATGAGTCAGAAATGTTTGTAGACTCCATCAAAAGACTGGAAAACCTCTATCTGGTAGAGGAGAAGAATCTGTGCACATCTTGCCTACAGAAATGCCAACAGGCCAGGGACAAACTGAACAAAATCAAGAGCATGGCCCCCTCGACACCAAGGAAGGCCATCTTTTCCAATTTGGTTTCACCCAACTCAATGGCCAAGGATTCCCAGGAAGATTGGAGGTGACCTGGGACCCTGACCCTGAGGCAGGAGGGGGAAAATATGGGAGGAGGAGGCAGTGAGCTGCACCCCAAGGAAAGGGCTCTTGTGTTACTATAGGAGCTTTTTCATCCAAGCCATAAACACCATTCCCTACCTCTCGGACTATGGTTTGGTTGATTGAAGGGCTTTTGGCCTCTTACCAGTCTGCGCACTTCATTTCTTTCCATACATGCAGCTCAGGGAAACAAGAAAGGGCTCTCCTCTATCTGTTCATCTCACTTCTGTCCCAAACTCTTCAGGTGCCACCCTTGGCCCAGGGAACTAATATTATCAATATACTCTTACCATCACTGGTATTTAATGTCAGCTCCGAAGTATGGAACTCATTCCATGAAAATTTTTGGATCTAGGCCTTGGCGGCCAACAGTCTCTGAAGGGTTGGTAGGAGATAGCAAATGGCCCAGAGATGGACAGGTGTTACCATGAAACATTGTCAGGTAATATAGCCAGAAGCACCACTTTCAACTACATTTGTACAGTTCTAGGAGCTTTTCTGAGGGCCTGTGATGGACAGTAAACATATCCAGTGCCCTTTGAGACCCTTAGGGAATGAGACAGGTCAATGTGATCATGCGCAGTGGAGAAAAGCTTGACTGGCACTATGCAAGCTGGGAGAGAGACTATCTAAAAGGAGCTGATTAGAGCATTCTGACCTGAGAAACTTAGAGGTCAGGGACTTTTCCCCTCATCAGGGAAAATGGTATGCTAGAACCTGTGAGCTTCTGAGCTAGGCAGCATGGAGCTGACACTCAACAGATGTTAGCCTCTTCCATGAAGGAGAGTCTAGAGTGCAGTCGAAGACATCCATAGGCAGAACCAGGAGTCATATTAGTTCTTCAGACAGGAATGGAAGGTGCAGCAGCAATGTTCCCATTATCATAAGTTCATGCCCCCGAGCCTACTGTGTCCCATTCACTCACAACTTCATAGGCCCGAGAGTAAAGGACAGTATCTTCAAAGGCCTGTCCCCTGACTTGGCTAAGTGGGTGACAAGCTACTCGGTGCTGACCAGTGGACAGCTCTGGAGGCCTCATTGCTGGGGACTGGCTCATTTCTTCTTCACATTGTGAGCCAGAGCAGACAGCAACCTTCATCTTCTAGCTCCTTGGAACTCATTTTATTTCATGATAGTAAGCTTGTGACAACTCCCTACCATTCTTCTAACAACTCAAAATAATCTAGATTCGAAATTTGAGTTGTAGTTTGCCATGTTTATTCATTATTTTTCATGACAAAAATAACCAAAGTATATTCTAATTTAAATAGAGTAGCCTACAGAGTGTCCGCCATTCTGTGGCAGAAGCCAGCTATAATGGTGGCACATTTTCTTCCTAGTTATTTTTTTGTGTGTATGTTTCCACATGGCTTAAATTAGAGCACCCATGTCATTTCTACCCTGTTTGGAACCCATGTTGTCACATGGTCTTTGGAGCCAACATTGTAAATGTCTGCATTTTCGTACTCTCATGATATGCATAACTATACATTCTTATTGGCATTTAACTTGTTTCCAATTTTGCACTAATGGAAATAGTTCTGTGATGAGCATCTGGATAGCTAACACATTGTAACATGGTTTAGATTATTTTTCTGGCAGTTCTGCAGCACTGGAAATAGTGCATTGAAGGGTGTTTTTAAAAATAGTAAAGGCACATGTCATCAAGTGGACTGTACACATTTATACCCACCAGCAATATGTATCACAAAACCCACCCACCTCATCCTCCCCAATGTGGCTAATTCTCTTTATATCTTTCTCTTCCTTTAATATTGCAGATGATTTATTGGCAGCTCATCTATAGATGATGTCATATTTGCAATGTGAATTATTACAATAGGGTCCTAAACACAAGGATCCCTGTAGGAAACATATCTATTGGGAGTGGAAATGGTCACTAAACATCCCTGGTCTCAGGAAAAAGATATTCTCATCAGGTCTGCTGATGGGGCCCACAGCTAAGTCTGCATGGATATATTTCCCCAGCTTTTGTTTCGTCTTTTCTGTTCTTCTTCCTCCCTGCCTCCACCCAGCCCCCAAACAGGGTTTTACTAGCCTAGGCTATCCAGGAATTCACTGTGTAGATCAAGACAATATCCAGAGAAAGGCACTGAGAGAAGCACCAAGCATCTTTGGATCCAGCCCTGCATCTCTAACATCTGGGAAACTGACGTCTCAAGAAGTGAGCTAATGGCCTTTGGAGTGGGCTGATGCCCTGACTCCTTATTGATACTCTGCTATTTTCTGAGTAGAATCAGGGATCACAGCACAGTGTGACGTTCTCTCTTAACTAGATTCAGCCCTTTCTGTTCTTACTGGGGCCCAGTCTTCTAGCAGAGATAAACCAGTCTCTTCCTCCTAGGTGCTTGCATTTAAGGCACACCCCACAAGCTGTTTTTCCTTCCCTACAATTTCTAACACTGCTATAGGGGGAAGAAACACTTAGAATTTCTGTCTTCCAACTTTTAGGCAAAACTCCAAATAAATTCATTCATAAATTGACTAGCCAGGTCTTGGGGTTGTGAGCTCTAGTGACGGAATTTGTTTGGCCACACAGGAATAGCATATAGTTAGTTCTGCCTTTTAGATGGGAAACTTCCAGGGCTTCCATAGACGTTTCAGCGGCCATGGGTGAAAGCTGAGATGGGAATAGCCTCACAGCTGCCAGATAATAAAATGGAAAACCTGAGCATTGCTGAGCAGTCCTATGACTTGAGAGACTTAGTAAATAGCAAGAGTCTAAATTTAAAAAAAAAAAAAATGTTTTGGAAATGACAGTGCGTTTCCCCAGCAAATCTCATTTGTTCACACTGGGGGTTCATTCTTCTGTTCCTTCCTCCTTCGTGACTTTTATCCAGTTTGTGACTTCCTTGCAAGACTTCTGTGGTCTTTTTTTGAGCCCACATCTAGGGTTCTTCTTGGAACTGCTTGTCAAGGAAATTTGGATTTTTGTTGTTTTTCTTTGTGCTTCTGATGCTAGTGAGCAGAGACAGTGAGCGGCTTCGAGGCTCGGGACTGTTTGATATTCCTGTTGGGGTCTCCCTGTTTAATACTCCTGTTGGGAGTATTCCTGTTTGGATATTCCTGTTGGGGTTTTTCTGTTTGATATTCCTGTTGGGATATTCCTGTTTGATATTCCTGTTGGGGTCTGCTTGAGAACCCAGAGTGTCAGCTTTCTTCTGACCTCACTGGAGAAGTGCAGATGATGACTTCATTCTTGTGGAAAAATGGCACATGTGACTTAAAATGAACTCTGATGATGCACCTGTTTTCTAGAATCAGGTAGCTGGAACACCTGGCTACTGTGTCTTGTACCTTTCTGAAGTCTTGGGGTGGGGAATTCCATGTTTTAGCTAAGTTTCTCAGGACAAACCGTTTTCATTACAAGCATGGAGACTTCTTCAGGTATCCTAACCTCTAGTGCCACAGTTAGTATGTGGAATCCTGGATGTGTCCGTTAGGGAGCCAGGTTCATAGCTACCAGCTCTTCCTCTCTGACCCAGTCATTTCAGGAGCCACACAGACACACGGTCTAGGGAGAGCAGCAGCCAGTCTGTGGGTGCTGCCTAGTTCAATTGTTCCTCCTGACACACTTTCTCTAAAGAATGAGTATTACCTTTTCTGGACATTCAGAGAAGTCAGCAGAGAGATATCAAGGAAAACATTGCAGCTGTGGCCCATGAATCGTCTGGTCTTGACTGGATTCTCTGGTCTGCTCTCTCTACTGTCCTCTCTGGGTCTCATCCCTACAGGAGGTGCCACATCTCAGCGTCACTGGTCCTCAAAATCATCTCACAGAATTGCAGCCCTCTGATTGCCTCACATACAAGATAATGCTTCCTTTCCATCTTCACTGGTGGTGCTTCCTGTACTTTCACTTTTTCCTGGGTCATAGTAAGGAATTTAAGTTCACTGGACTCCATCAGGATTGAGAACTAGCCAGACAGACATCTTTGACTTGTCAGCATGCACTCCAGTTAGACCCATTTTTAGCTAGGAAAATCTGGCTACCAGACAGAGCAAAGCCTGGAAAGACAAAGCACTTAACTGTCTTCTTCTGCATCTTATTTAATATTTATGTTCTTTCCTGCTATAAAATACCATGGCCATATTTATTCCCTGGAAGTTGCATTAAGCCTGGAAATACTTGGTACAAAGTCATGGGTTTCTCTTTCCTCGAATAGAACAGAATCTGCAGTGGGAGTAGCCTCTGCTTCTGAGAGCCAGGTATACAAAGCCTGGGTGAACCTGGTGTGATCACAGTGTGACCTGTGTTTTGCCCTGGTTTCCTGGAGCAGTTGCCTCAGTCTCTTGTGTCTCCATCTCCAGGTTGCGCTCAACATCCACCTCCTAGAGTAGCTTATGGCAAAAACACGAAGACCAAACAGCTAACAGAAATAAGCGACTCTGAAGAGGAAAAGTCCCAAATTAGAAGACAGAGTGGCACAGGGAACATTCTGGAAGACAGGCCCTCCGGTGCTGCCTAAGTTACTGAATTGCTTTACGTCTATTTTACTTTGTTTCCCTTGGCTCTAGGCTACCTGCTTGTAAAAATGCCTTTGAAAGATATTTCATGTGGTTTTCTGCATGTATGTAAAGAGAACATTTAAGAAAATTATAGATATACATTAATAGACAATTAAAGACTTAAAAGTCTACACCAAGGACTGAAAAGTCTTTTGGTCTCTAGATGTCACTCAAAATGGTACAATCTCATCACTAGCAACTTGTGAAAATTACAGGCGTATAACTACACAATCAAGGAGATGAAACGTATAAATATTCACACAGAGACATGTACTCAAACATGCTCTAGATGAGGTAAAGAAGAATTTTAACCATCCCTTTAGTTATACACGAAAAGGCAGCAGAAGGAAAGCAGGAATAATCAAAGAAAGCACAGACCAAGATTTAAAAAGCCAGCTTGTGTTCTGATGCTTTTATAATTACACTAAATGTAAACAGCCAATTTTGTGTGTAGTGGATCCAAACTAGAAGCTACCAAATGGCTTTCAATCTACAAGTAGCTGAGCAAACTCTGGTTTCACACCATGCATAGAGTGCTACTCAGCAAGAAGAAACATACTATTTGACTATGCAACAACTCGGACAGACCTTGGTGGTGGTATTCTAGGTTTTAAAGGGCCAGGTTCCAAATATTGCGCACTGTGACTGTATTTATAGAACAGTCTTTAAATAATGAAATAAAAGTTGTGTAAAGAGGGAAGTAGTTTCTGATAGCTAAGCATGGCAGGCATTGCAGGGGTGATTCTGATAGTGTAAGAGCTGTCTTTGGAACAACAGAAGGACCGCTCATGAGGATTATGGTGGCACCTTCATGAATCTGCACACATGATGAAAACCACAGAGATGCAGACATATGTAGGATGGTCCTGGTTTTAAAACTGTTAGTGGTTAAACTACCTGTTCTCATGGCAGGTGGGAGAGTAAATGAGGCATATATAGAGGCTCCACTGTTCTGCAACTTCCTGTGAATCTACAGTTATTAAAACAAAACTCATAACAGATAGATCTTTGTACATCTCTCCAGTATGAACTTAAGGGTCACTACGGCATGGTTAATGTGAGACTCTAGCACACTCAGTAAACCCTGAGCTGCAATTCCTCAGCCGTGCCACAGAATTAAGGCATTTCAAGCAAAAGAGCACTTTACCTTCAGCTCACTAGACTCACCTAAAAGTATTCATTGCTGATTGTATCCTCGCAGAGTCTAAGAAATTTGCTTTAAAAAAAATGTATGGCTTCTGTGTCTATGTTATAGGCTGCTTGTAGTTATCTGGGCACAGGTAGCATCTGGGGTGGATGAACCAGTAAGCCATTTCCCACTGTTCCTGGACCTTTACACATCTGTTCCCCAATCCCATATTGCTGCAGGAATGTGTAAGAAGCATCTGAATGATGGCGTATTGGCTGCCACACTTTCTCAGTTTGTGGCAGCATTGTTCTACTCCTGGGCCAGAGGGGTAGATTGTTTCATCTTCCATCATGGGCCCCTTGGGGCTTCATATCAAGAACCGTATTGCTCCTGAAATGAACTTTACTAAAACGATCGTGTACATTACAGATATCTAGCCTCTGAGCATGTCAGTTACACTGATCTCTGGGGAGGGACTGAAGGTGTAAGCATTGTATGAAGGGGAGCTTGATGTTGAGCTTGAGGTTGCTAAGATTGTGCCCTTGGCCCTGTAACTGATCACAGAAGATCATCTTTTTACAGGAATTTCAGAGCTTCTTATCACCGTCATTCTAAATTCCTTGTCTTTTACTATTTCCAAAAAGAATTTATAAAGGAAATAAACTGAAAATAATCAATGGTAGAACACTGTGTTGAGAAATGAGTTTTGTTGTAAACTCTATAGCATTGTATACTGTTCCCAGTGGAAGACAGAAGGTTTCTACAAGGGTCTCCATTCTTGGGCCTATGCTGGAACTGTGCTAGACACAGAATGACTCGGGCAGATCCTGCCACAGTGTGAAAAAAACCATCACAGAAGACCTAAACGCAGCTATTCCATACATGTGAGGAGGCATGCAAGGTCATTATTAACCTATGGATGAGTGTGGAATTTCTAAATATTTGACCCATCACAGAGAACTATTAGCTCTGAGCAGCATCGGTCCCCTGGGACACTGCAGCAGGCTCCAAGCCAGTCTCTACTTTTGCCTTTGACCTACTATTGTCTATTTCTGGCCTAATTGCCAAGGTGATTCTTCTCAAAGATAAGCCAAGTACCTCCTCCTGTGGACCCTCAGCCCCCTTTCACTTCTTCCAGGACTTCACAAACTCACCATTAGGCATCTATCTGTTCCCATCGGTTTGGCTCCAGGCATGGCAATGTAACAGCCTTTGTCAGACTAACCAAGCTCCCTGCAGAGCTGCACTTCTGCTTCCTGACCTCAGACAGGTTTTTTCCCAGTCCCCTACATGATGGGTCTGCCATTGATCAAGTCTTATTTCAAGTTTATTTTCTTATCAAACCTTCTCTCGCCACCTCTTTTTTCATATCTCAGATTAAACTGCGATATGCATCTTCCTCATGGGAACATAATAAACTCGACAGGTATAAAGAATCTGAAACTGCTCTGCTCGTCACTTTGTTGAGCACCAGACACATATCACAAGCTATCAATATTTTGAATAAATTGGTCGGACCCATCTATACTTAATATAAATTTACCATTCCAGGAAAGGCAACTGCCCTGCCCATACATACTTATGGACAAAACCAGCCCCATCTTCTTCCTATTCTCATCTCCCATCAGAAATAAAACACATTTGCAGATCCTAGATTGGCCTTCCAAGGAGCTGGCCCCTGCACAGATGGTGCTAAGTTTGAGTACAGAAAATATATCATCCCCAGCCAGATGACCCACACGATAGACTTTTAAGTTCCAATCTAATTCACACACCACTCATACTGAGTGTCTCTTATCCAAAATGCTTAGAACCAGAAATGCTTGTGTTTTGGTTTTGGGGGGAATTTTGAATATTCGCATATACTTTACAGTGTGTTGGATCTGGGATGTGACTTTCAAGAAATTCATATTGGCCCATTGACAGCCATGTGACTCTCATGTCAGCAGGCACAATGCTCATTTTGCATAGATCCTCTACACAGTTCTGAAGACAATTTTATACAATATTTTTAGTCGGCTTGACTGGACTGTGACCCATGTGTCACTTGAGGAAATATGCAGATGTTTCTACTTATGACATCTTGCTGGTGCTCATTCAGATTTTAGATTTTCTGAGTAAGTATGATCAGATTCCATTGATTTCATTTCTGAAGATCCAGAAACTCTCATGGCTGCTGCATATCCCTTCCTGAGGGCCTGGTTCAGACTGTGTTGGATTATCTCTTATACTGCAGGGGATGCTTGCTATTCGGGTTGGAGGCTGTCAGAGCCTGGGGGTAGGGTGTGGCGGGACTCCATGCCTATTGGTAGGCTTTAAGTTGAAAGCAGAAACTTCAGGAGTAAGATGAAGGATGTCTGCAGATTGCAAAGAAATTTGCAAGCAAATGGCCATGCCCTTTGCATGACCCCAGAGCAGAGGAAAGAAGACAGCATCAGGCCAGAATGTCCCCTGACCGGACATTACCTTAGGTTGAAGGGGTCTTCTGGGTTGCCTTTTCCTTTCAAGCTGGGTTGGAAAGTACATAAGCTAAACAAAAAGAAATAGTTTTATGAGCAGAGCCAGCTGCCCTCCTACCAATGTGCTCTACCCACCCCCAGTCCACCCACCCAGCCCATCCCCTCCCATATCTCTCAATCCATCCTGCTCTGCAGTCCTTATAACCAGGCCTCAGGTGTCTCAGGTGCAGTCTTTTGCATCACACTTAGTAGGTCTATTAATAACAGCAACAGAAACAAACAAACATTACTACATTAAGGGGTCTGAAGGTCCTTTTTAGGGCACCTCACATTTCCATGACCCATTCGATAACAACTTTCGCACATTCCTGTGTGTCACTGTGGGCTCAAAGGTCATATTAAGTCTCCTAGAACACCGAGTCTGTGTTAGAGCTTACATTAAGCCAGATTCATAGCCTACACTCCCAGCTAACGTTTGAATCTGACATGCCCTCTCAAAAACCCTGGAAATTATTCAGTTTCCAGGGTGCTGCTATTGGAATGTGGTGGGACTTTGGGGAGATGAGATGAAATGAAGGTTTTAAGGTCATTATTGGACATATTCTTAAAAGGGACTGTGGGACCCCAGATTCCTACTTTTGCTCCTGTTTACTTCCCTGCCAAAAAGCGAGGCCTTTGTCACATGCTGTTAGCATGTCGTACTATTTGACAACAGGCCCAGAGTGATGAGGCCAACTGATTAAATACTGGGACCTCCAACATGTGACACCAAACAAACCATCCCCTTATAAACTGGTTATCTTAACACACCATGAGAGTGGCCGAAGGAAAATGTGTAAGGCTTCTAGATAAGAGCAAGAGACCTTCATTGATACTCAGAAGTAAGAGGCAACATGCACAGCCCATTCAGACAGCATGGACTTTAGGAGGCAGCTGATCCAAACTGAGTCACTCTGGCAAACATAGCTGGATTCCTTCCAGCCCCAAGTCCTGGATGTGGCAACTGGCCCTAGGGTGACTTACTGGAAGCTCCCTAGCTCAGAGGTCACCTGTCCCCCACCTCTGTCTGCTCTGCTGACAGAACCCTGCCCTTCTCTCTGTCTAGTTTCTCTCTGAACCTGTCTAGGGTCTCTATACCTTTTGTAACAATAGAAACTATTGCATGTTAAGGATCTGGGCACAGGCTGGCAGTTGCTTAGATTGATACATCTATTTGGAGAAGAAAAGGCACCGAACTGCAAGAGCAGGCTTCTCTTAGAAAAGATGCTTCGGCATGCAAGTGGGAATCAGTGCTTTGGAGTTCTTTCCAGTAAAATATGAAATGTAAATAACTAAAATTGGCAATTGGAATCTAAAAGAGAAATTAAGCCAAAAAAACAAAAACATAAAAACGACTTGGAAAATTAGAAAATATAGCCAAAATGTTCTGGAAGATCCATTACACAGCCACCTTCTTAAAGAGCTGGTGTCCAGCACGGCTCCCCCCTCACTGCCGCAGTCCACAGAGATTCCTCTGTCCTTGTTTGTATTTTGTCTCAAAAGTCAGGAAGTTCTACTTTTTACCTCAACTAAATTCTGCTTGCTATGGATTGGAAAACCTTTTCCTGAGAATAGAGCTGGAAAATCTACATTTTTCTGCCCAGGGTTTAGGACTGGTTCCTTGGAAGGGAGAATTTGCCAGGCCCTTACCTTTTGAAGGCTTTACTCCGATCACTGTTGTAGAAGACAAGGAGCTTGGAATAGCCATTTTGGAAAAAGATCTCCAGGGCGATATCCTATATAGAGAGACTACTGTTACTGAGTGATGATGCCGGGAATAGAGGTGCTTGGGGGTGACAGGGCTGTTGACAGTTTGCAATGTGGGCTTCTGTAGTAGGAAACCCTTGTGGTTAGTGCAGACCTCTCTCTGGTTGTGAAGACCTTGGTGGTGGGTAAGTCCAAGGAGCCCTTAGTAGCTTCTTCCAAGGCAAATAGTTTTCCTCTCTGACCTTGGGAACTATCCCAGAACCTGCTGAGTGAGAGCTGAACCCGGTCCTCTCCTCCTACCAGCCTCTCATCTCCCTATATCTTGAAGCTGCCTCAAAGGCTTTGGAGGCAGCTCTTCTGCCCTTCCTGAGGTTAGACTGACAGAGGTAAGTTGGGGTGTAGGCCACTGGGCTCCAGAACTCCCTTCCTCCTATGCATGCTGCAGGTGATGCTTCTAAATTGACTGTTCCAGGCAGGAAGTGCTCACAGCTGAACACTCATTCTCTCATAGGAGCCTCCTGCATTCAGAAGCCGATGTGGTCAGTGGGCAGGCTCTGGGAGGTACGTCAGAGGGGAAAGTCATCAAGTCCCTAAATCAGTTGGCCTGGGAGATGAGAAACTCAGAACTAGGCAAGTTCTGGGAGAAGTCAGGAGAAAGGACTGGTGACATGTATCAAGATCACCAGCTCTATGTGATGGCCCCAAATTCCTAAATCTTTGGTACAGTTTTTGTATTACAGGAAAAATGCTAACTTCTTGAAGACCCTGTGAGAAAGAATAGCCCAGCAGTTAATAGCCTGGCTGGAGAGCCTGTAGAGGCTTCCAGAGATCCAGGTCAGTTGGGGATCAGATGATGCTCAGGGAAATGGTACTCATGGTTTCTGTACAAGAATACCGAGCTGTATAGGCCAAGAAGGATCACAGACAGACATCTCTGATAATGGCTGGTTCACCTGTCATGATGAGCAAACCACCTCCTTACACCTTGGGTAGGTCAGAGACCCTCAACTAACCTGCAGAAGAAAGCGGGCATGCCGGAGCTCTCTGAGGTCACTGTAGGCATGGCGCTGGCAGGCGTAATGGTCAGAGGACTTGTCTTTGTTGCACATGTTGAAAATGAAGGGATCAGTGATGCTGAAAAGGAAGTAAGAGATGCAGGAGATGTGATGCACACATACAGACATCCACAGGAGAAGGAACTGATAGGCTCCTCCCATCCAGTGCCCTTTCCTGAACCCACAATTTTCAGGGTTACACTGGAGGAGGGCTGTAGTTATGCCTACTCTTCTGATGGCCTCTGATGATCTGATGAACTTAGTGCCAGAAATCTACTGTGTTCTGTTCTCAAAGAGTAGGCTAAGTGCCAGCCTCATCAGGGAGTCATGCTGACCCAGGGTGCAGAGGCTGGGTGTGTGAGAACTGTCCCTCCATTCAGAGGTCCGAAAATTGGTTACATCACATGGCTCTTTAATACTTTGGACCCATTTCCCCCAGTTCATCTTTAGTGGCCCTGTAAGCTCTTCAGATGGACCACCCAGAGCTGTTGGATAACCTGCCTTAGAAGTCCATTGAATTAGAAGACACAGTTTAATCATGTGGATGAAAGAACTAATTGGAAATCTTTTAGTTTGCAAGACCCAGGCTTGGTTGAGAGAAAGGAGTACCTTCTAAATTCTACAAAGCCAGGCCTTGGAGGGTCAGTCAACATCCTACCAAAGAGCAGAGCAGAGCCACATGTGACCTGAATTCCACCTCCTGCAATACGGAGGGGTAGCCTGTAGGACCCAAAGAACAGAATGAGCCCACACAGAGATCTCAGGAGGTTTTTTTATCCATCTTTCACTGAAAGGTTCGAATTGAGCCTTCATCCATGAAGGAAGTGAAGAGGGCGGAGAACCTTGGATCTGTCTGAATATTTGTTTCCAAGAAGGAGAACATTCTGTGTATTCCAATTGCCAGTATACCTTGAGGTGAATATAGGACCTTTCAGCACCCACACAGGTGGGGTCTAGGGAGATAAAATTAACTCCTTTTACAGACACATACATTTCTGAAAAGCTACACCATATATCCAGTATTTTGCATTTATTTAGATTTTATTTTATCTTAAACTGTGTGTGTGTACCATCATAAACTTTCTGACAATTCTGATAAAATTTTCCCTTAAGATAAATGATACCTGTTCCCATACATGAATGCTACAAAAATTCATGTCCGGATCACAAGCCTAGAAAGGTCAGAGGTGAAGGAACCCTGACCAAGATGGGGATATGGGGAGGAGACTTTCGCCTCCACCTGGTGTTAGCCTCCCTCCCACCCCAGTGAAGTCCATGAGGCCTCCATGTCACCATCATTCTGTTGCTGAGAGGGCTCAGGCTGTCACAGACTTGGTGGGAGTTTCTAGTCTAGTCAGTGGCCTGGGCTTCAATACTATGAAGGGCTTGGACTTTCAAGGGCAAGGTGAAAGTCTGAATCCTCTGGGTAGCATCTTACACAGATAGCCTCAAAGATACAAACTCGGGCTCTTTGCAACCCCTCCTGGCCCTTCTCAGACCTTTCTGGACCCTCTGCTTTGAGGGCTAACCAGGGAGAAAATGTGGTTTGGGTTTTGGAAGCCTTGGCCATGAGACTTTAATTCAAAGATGCTGCTGCTGGCCAAGGCACATTGTGCATCTGTAATGCCACTGCTGGATTTAAAGTGAGCCATTTTTAAATAACTCTGACTTTCAGAGGGGCAATGGTAATAATTCCAGCTCCCAGTCTTGGCTTAAGCCATACAGCATCCAGGTCAAGGTCTGGAAGGAATGCATACCACTAATTTTTTTTTTTTTTTTTTTTTTTTTTTTTTTTTTTTTTTGTGCCTCACGGGACCCTGTTATGAGACCTTCCAAAAACACCCTCTACTGAGTTGGTCAGCATCCCCTGTGAAGGCTGGGCAAAGGCAGAGGCCTTTGCTCTTGGCTTCCGGCCTCTCATCTTCCCCAGATCCCTGAGCATGCTTGCTAAGTGACTGTCATGCTTCCTAGCTGCTCAGTACTTCCCCATATAGTGTTTACTTTGATCCTAAATGAGTATTCCCTGAGCATGAGCCATGGGCATTTCCAGATATGAGCCTGGAAGCTGCTTGTCAGAGGGGATGCTTCTCCAAGGTTACATTTTGATACTGTATTCAAGCCTGCGTCCTCTTGCCTCTAACCCAAGCACATTCAACAATGTTCTTGGAGGCAGAAAGGCACTCCTTAGAATTTCAGGGAGCTCTTCCACACACATGGACAACCTGAGAAAAAATGTCCTGGAATATGGTAAGGCTTTTTGGGAGAAAATAAATGACTACTTTTCTCATGTTTATAGGAACTGCATAACCATATAGGGCAGAATCGACAGTCATGGATCCTCAGAGAAGCTAGACTACATCCATTGTTCAGTTCACTGATAGACGTTCAAGTTGCAGTCCATTGCAGACATTATTTGTACAGATGTCACTGGGTGTTTTGGATAACAATTCATCTTACATATCGTGCTAAGTAAATCAGCACTCAAATGTATAAGTTGAGTGGGAAGAAAGCGGTTCCTGCTCATCTATAGGCGAACCTATAGTTATAGTCCACAGGATGCTGTTCAGTTCTACTTCCAACCCTCTCGACATGTGAAATTGTCTAGATTAACCTTGGTATAACTTTTAATAGCTACAGTGGGAAAATTTACTATGTCTAATAAATGATAGTCTTGACACCAAGTGGCATGAACTTTGACAGCTGAAGTTTCAAAATAAAATATACTTTAGTTTGCTCCTATTTGAAGTCACTTAATTTTGTTGGAATAAAACTTGAAACTTATAGCTGGAATCTCTCAGGGATCATATATTCTTCAGTGGTCTCATTCTGTGTCTGTGGAGCTACCAAGTATGAGATGTAGCGGGTAGGATATGTCTGTGTACAAGCCAAGGAATTCCGAGGATTTCACAAACACTAGATGCCTAGAGGAACAGAAAGCTTCTTCCCATAAACAGCTGAGAAGGTGGGTTCTGGCTAACACCTTGATCCATCCTTTTGGCTTGTAAGGCTGTATAACTATAAAACTCTGTGGTTCTTTTAGGCCACCTAATGTTTGACAGCTCTAATGAGCTAATAGAGCCACTGAACTTTAGTCACAGAGGAAAATCAGTGTAAGTAACTAAGAGCTTGGCAGCTCATTCACTTCTGCAAACTTGCCCAGGTCCAGTGACAGAGCACTCATGGTGTTCTTAGGGTTGATTGGGGATATTTTTATGGTGCATCAGTGAACCTCTTCCAAGGTCTAATGCTCAGCTGTGCTCAACTTGATGGCTTTTAGGGAAGCATTTCAGGGTTGGCCCAGCTTTATTTTTAATGGCTTATTTATGTATCTTTTTTAGTATCTCTGGTTAAAATAAGGCCTAATCCCCATTGATCTGACTTGATCTTGGGCCTGGCTGGGGTAGTTGCCTCTCTAGTACTTTTCTCAGACCATAGACAAGACCAGGGGCAGCAGCAGGGGTGGGAGGAGTGCTTGTCTAATTACAAACATTTCCTCGGGGTGACTAAAAATACCCAGGATATTCCCTGGAGATACCACAAGCTAGTCAGTTTTGTTTTTTTTTTTCCCACTCTACCTGTATTCTAGAAAAGTACATTTCCAGACAAGGAAGTCACTCTTGCCATTACAAATCAAGTGCCCTACTACTGGGCCTCTATTGCTGGGACAGACAACTTGATGATTAAAGCAAAGTGTAGCTGATCAATAGGATCAATCTAAGGCCAGTTAAATCCAAGCTCAGGTGAAACATGAAGCGATGGGTTGTACGTGTCGTTGCATGGGCATGCTGAGCAACTAGAAAGAATGGAGAGCTTCCATCAGCTTAGGAAGACTAGCCTACAAACCCACTGTTCCTATTGATCAGTATCCATAAAACATGAGCAAGAAGATGGGATGAGTGTGCCAAGTATTAATTATACCCCTGCAGCTTTGGAAAATCATCAAAGACTTGTAGCAATCGGTATAAATAAAAAATGGAAATTAGCAGAGAGAAAGTCAGCAAGTATTAAGAGACAATTTTCAACCCTAATTTAAATGGGGGGGGGATGCTGGTGTGCACTCTTCTCCATACCTTATAACTCTGACTTCCTGACATGAGGTGGGGATCATGACAACCGGAGCTAAAATTCTTGCTACTGAGAGGTCAATACTAAATTCTTTGCTAACATCTGAAAACAATGGCTTCCAAAGTATGGTTCACTGTGACTATTAGGATCAGCCTAAGCTAGGGTGGGCAAAATATCAGATCCTTCCAGATCTGCTGAATTAGAAACTAGAGAAGTCTGCATTTTATTAAAGATTCCTCCAGGTGACCCTGGGATAAGCCACTTTGGAAATCTCTAGGCTAAGAAGTTACTTGGTCGCCGTAGCAACCTTAGCAAACAGTGAAAACACTCCATCCATTCAGAGCAAGGACCATGAGAAAACACACAACTTGATAACCCGCAAAACGCCATCATTTTGAATTTGAGTGGTTGTCCTTCATGAGCACAGAGTGACCAATAAGAGCTAGTTGAATCCCAAAAGACCAAACATTTGTCACTACAGAAGGGCCCTCAGATTTCCTGCTGGTGATGTCTGCTCCTAGCTTGGGTAAAGATGGGCAGCTCCTGTTTCTTTCCTCATTTGGTTGTTTTGTATTGTTTTCTTGAGATAAGATTCTCACTTGTTCCTTTATTGGCTTCAAACTTGGGATCATCTGCCTCTGCCTCCTGAGTGTTGAGATAACACATGTGCCTACCCATCTCAGCCATTGTTAGATCTTAGCCACATCCTCAGGCAGCCCTCCCTTACCACATCAGTGCCAGGATGTCTCCCAAGCATGGTCACATAAATGCCCTGCATCACATGGTTTGTTCTAGAATGACTATGTTCCAGCCTCTTTTCCAAGAAGCCTGTCTATGCTGTCTATGGCACTCGAATGCCTCTGCATGAAAGGCCAGCAGCCACTGTCTCATGTAGGACAATAGTCAGCCAGCCAGTGTAACCTGGTGTGATTGAAGTCTGTTGTCCAAATCACCTGAGGGAAGATTCTCAAATGCTGTGATACATGTCCCTAAAGGGAAGACATCAGGAGCGGCCATGCACTGAGTCACCCAGTCTAGAAACTCACTTTAGAGAACCATGACCACGGCTTCTAAGCCCTCAGTAAACGGTAGGAAGGGGAAGGGCAGGGCTGGGAGGCAGTTGCTTGGGAAAGTGGAGAACTCACTTGGATAAGCAGTGGCGGGTGCAGTAGACATCACCTGTGGGAGACAGAGTAAAATTCTCACAGATGTAGAAGTTCTGCTGGCCAAAAAGCAGGATCCCTTCTGAGACCTGGTGGCCCTTCACAATCACTAGGGGGAGCTTCTGGGACACCTGGAAGGAGAGAGGGCGCTAGAGTCAGAGCGCAAGCGTGGAAAAAATGCCTAGGAGACTTATGAAGAATTGGGGGGGGGGGGGAGATGGGGGTGACGGGGGTGCGGCACCAGCCACTCACAGGACACTTGAAGGTGACAGTGGAAACAGTTTGTATGACTGACAGGGCACAATCACAGCCCATGTGGCACATTTATACCAAATACCCTGTGTAGTTTCAAATCTACCCAGTGATGCAACTGCCCTAATCAAGCCATTTAATCTCAGCGCTTGAGAGATCGCTGTGAGTTCGAGGCCAGCCTGGTCTACAAAGCAACTTCCAGGACAGCCAAAACTGTTACACAGAAAAACCCTGTTTCGAAAAACCAACATAATTATACCATTTCTCCCTTTTCCTTGGTCTTTTTTAAATCCAAAGTCCATTTTGCCATCAATTGTTGCTTTACACATGGGGTGTATGTAACATATATACACATACATATTTCTAAACACAACAGCTCGGTCTGTAGAATGTGGTTGTATGTGTATGTCTTCAGGGCTGACCATTTAATACTGGTTACCCAATTGCTCTTCCCTGGGGAAGACTAAAACATTCCCTACCTGTCTCTTCTGTAATGATCCCTGAGCCTTATGTTTCAGAGCGTTTTGTGGATGTATCTGTTGGGACTTACTGCTGTAGTTCCCAAGCAGGCCCAGGTCCCTTCCCTTACATGAAGCCCCCTGACACACAAAGCACTCCCCAGTTATAATGAGGCAAGTTTTCCTGGGGAGAAGCAGTTGTCCAGGGATCATCTGGTAATAGTCAATGAGTAGCTGAGCCAGGATAGAACCCAGATATGTTCAAAAACAAGTGTAAGCTTAGTACTGGGTCTGTGCAAGGCCAAGGCAAGGGTGAGTACAGGATGTTTGGCATCCATGTAGATGCTTGTTCCTAGACGACAGCCTCCACTTCTTCACTGACAGAGAGCACATGGAACATATCCCTTCCCAGTGACAGCTTGCTCCTAGCAACAGGTCAACGTGGAATTACGAGGCTAGGGCCCCTTTACTTCAATTCAGAGCCACCACTTGGGTGTGATCAGCTGAAGCCATTACAGGACAGCTTTACGAGACTATCCCTAACTCCCCTACTCCAAAATACTTCCTGACAGCATTTCCACTTAGACAACCCAGATAGCTTTCCAGGGATTTTGACTTGTGGCAATGATTCCGAATCCAGCATGAGTGAGTAAATGATGAATACAACCCGAAGGGACTAAGAATAAGTCCAAAGTCATTATTTCTCAAACTATTTTCATCATTGCAAATGCTTAGCTGAAAGGTTGTGGTGGCACACGCTCGTAAAGCCAGTAATGGAGCACCAAGGGGTAGAGGTGTCTGGGACACATTAACTCAAAGACTAAATGCGGCACATACCTGTAAGTGCCACTTCTAAATTCTGAGGCAGGGCAGGTGTGTATGTATGTGTTGGGGGTGGGCATCTAAAGGCGGAAAGTAATATGCACCTGTATTCCCAGCTACTCAGGAAGCTGAGCCAGGAGATTAGTTGAGAGGCTTGTTTGAAGCCATCCTGGACCACAAATGAGACCTTCACCTCAAAGAGGAAATGAATAAGTCTCGTTACAGTCACCAGTGTTGTGGTTTGTTCCGGCAAACCTGTGTTGAAGCTCAATTCCACACAGCCACAGCCTGTGGGGCCATTGGGAAAGGCACTTAGGGCTTTACAGTAAATCCAATCAGACTCTTGTTTGGTGGACTCAGTGCACTGTGGTGATGGGATGTTTCATCTTACAGTGAGTTTATGAGGACTGAAAGGGAACCAGGTCAGGAATCAGAGGGTTTCTGTTTGCCTCCCGAAGGTCTTCTGAATGCAAATGAGGCATTGTTTACCCTGCTCTTGCCATGACATGTTTCCAGTTTCCACATTACAGCCAGTTCCCCCCCCACACACACCCCAGCACCCCCATGGAGCACCTTCCAAATCTTGTAGATATGTCCGACTTTCACTAATACTTCCAGACTATTTGACCAGTTTTTCATGAATTCAAGCTTTCTTCAAATCATCCACTGCAACAGCCACCCTCATACTGCAACTCTGTAGCTTTGAACTGAAGGGTCCTTCTGAGGAATGAAGTTTAGAGTCCAGCACGAGGCCCATGGTCCGGATGCTTTAAATTCTCACAGTGGTTGCCTATCGCTCCTGTGCAGAGTGGCAAGAGATTGCCAGCGATCCAAAAAGAGCACCTCAACTTGAATCCAGTTCGACTGTATCTCCCCAGGACTCAAAGTTTATGCCCACTGTGAGGCATGAGGGTGGAGGGGAGGGGATCTTTGGAGGTGATTACTAGAATAATATAAACTTCCTCAGTGTTGACCTTAAAAGAAAAAGATTCACACATACTCCCTGTACCTTGTCACCAGATGCCCTGTCGCCGTGAGACTCTACCATCTAGGAGATACATGTGGGCCCTCAGTCATCCACACCCATAAGTCTAAAGACACCTCTTTTCTCTATATAATGACCAACTCTCAAGTCTTTTAGTACAGTATCACAATACAGCCTGATAACAAAAAGTGATGCCAGGCTGTTTAAATTTCTTTTTGTCCTTATATCTTTTACAGATAAAATTCTGAGGGCCACCGTCAAGTTTTTAAGGTGAACTGTGAAGCCACAGTGCCAACACTGGTATAGGCCCCCAGAACCTCTCCCCTCCTAAGCACCACCCCCACTGAAACCTCCCCAGTTCCTGGGTGGGGCTCTGGAGCCCACACCAGGATCTGAGCCAACACTTCCCTTTGGGGAAGGCTTGAGTAACAACAGGAATAAACCAAAGCACAAGAAAAAAGTCTAAAGAGAGCTGTGTTAATAGCTTAAAAATTGATTCTTTTAGTAAAGAAATGGCATTTTAAAAACTAGAAAATGAGCCCAAGTGAACTATTACCTGCTCTTCCATTTAAATTAGCCCTGAGAGGGCTCCATCCGTGTTTACTCATGACTAAGAAATCCCTTAGCGCCTTGATGCTATCGATCACTTGAGACGAGGGGAACTTTTGTTTTTCCAGGAGAGAACTTTTTAAAGACCTGCTAGCTGATGTATGGTCATTCCCAGTGGGTGGATAACTGAGAAAATAAATACACTTCCATCTGCAGACCATGAACAACAGGTTGTCTGGAAAGCCAGAGAGGCTGGAGACTAAATGTGAGGGACAAGGACAGCCAGAGTCATTGGGTGGCATCTCACCAGAGCACGTGGCCCCAAAGCAAGGCCTCACCAGAAAGGGTGAGGTCAACTACACATCTTCAGAAGCCGTCTGGGGCAGCATTTGTCTGTAATCTGGTGCAGCATTCAAGTTCACAAATGGAAAAACTGAGGTCCAGAGAGGCCATTGCAAGCAGCCAGCACTGGCATTGCCCGCGTGCCTATTCTATCTCTTGTATCTGTGAGCAGGTGAACATTGTGCCCCGACACCCCCACCCCCCAACTCCTGCCCATGTCCTCAGCACATGCTATTAGGACTAGCAAATGGATTGGGTACAGTTATCCCTTGGTATCCTTGGGGATGTTTCCAGAACCTCTGTCCGCTGCTACCAAATTCCCTCTGTCCTCCTTCTGCTTTACACCATCATTAGTTAGGTGCTTTGTAAATACTTAACATAACGCCAGCACTGCCTGCGCTGTTGTGTTGTATTGTCTAGAGAAAAGTCAGGGGAGTGGAGCCTTCAAGAGCTCAGAACAAACACAATTCTTCAAAAATCATTTTTTGATTCACAGCTTAGATCCATCAATTTAGCATCTCAAGGCATAAGAGTGTGGTTAAACACTTAATTAAAAAAAAAAACAAGATTGCTGAGAAAAAGTAAATTAAAACTATGAAAAGGGAGATAGACTTCAAAAATCCTATTTGTGTTGATTCCCATAAACTCTGCTTTCTACATTTTCTAAACAGATCACAATTACTTCGAGCTTCAGTCACACTAGTAATGAGGGAGAAGAATCCCAAAGCAGTGTGGAGATTCTGCTTATTCCAGCGGGTCAACGCAGCATTAATGCAAAAAAATCCCAGCGCTGGGTCTTTTTATATAAGCGCTTCTCTCTCAGAGACAAGGAGCAGGGATGCCCCCTGCCTGCCTGGCTGGGCCACTTCCACGATAAACAGCTGTGTTGGGCTTTCTCTGCAGGCCCTGGGACCAGGTGGAAGGACAGTGGCTTTGACACTGTTGGCCTGCTCCAGCCTAATGTGAAACAGACCACAAGTCCCAAAGACAGTTTAAGGCACAGTGCCCACCACTGTCACCACCAAGGATATGTTTATCGGCATTTGACTGCTGATGTGTGGGAGTGTGTCTAGCCAGGATCTTTGAGTACTATAAACCTAGACTTGAGGGTCTTGGGAATTGTTACTGTTAAGCTCTGAAGTACCCTGAAGGCTGGTGTGTTGATGGCTTGGTGGCCAGCTGGCTGATAGAATAATTGAGAGGTGACGGGGTCATGAGTATCTGGCCTAATCGGTGTATTAATCCACTGATGGATTTTCCAGTTCATGCCTTATTGAGATGCGAGCCCTAGTTGGAGAAGGTAAGTCACTTTGGGTGCTCACATCCTCTCCCTCTCTCTCTTTCTCTTTCCTGGTCACCATATAGTGAGCAATCAATCTCTGCCATGTGAGAGCCACCATGGTGTTCTACCTCTCAGGCCCAAAGCAGCAGAGCCAGAACCTCTGGAAACTATAAGCTAAAACACACGTTTCTTTCTCTGCGTTGTTTTTCTCAAGTGAGGAAAACAAAGTTTCTGAAATGAGTACATAGAAGAGTTACCAAGGCTGCTGCAGAAACCTCATAGTCTCAAGCTGCATCTCAGTTCAGCAGGTGAAGAAGAGCTAGGCCTTAGAAATAGTATTTTGAGAACACATCTAGAAGATTCTGGTGCAGATGATCTGAAGAACATACACTGAGACACGGACCCAAGGAGCAGCTAGGCAGAGAAATGCTGTCTGATTTAAGCATATTGTTTGGAACACACTTGTCTCTCTCTCTCTTTTTTTTTCATTCACTTACTCCTACGCAGCTTATTAGCAAGTGCCCCCCCCCATGCTGGAGACAAGAAGGAACCGAATTTGACACTCAGGACGTTTGTGATCGACACTGCTGTATAGCAGTGGTGGGAAAGAATAGGCTTTTGAAAGTGCAATGAAGGCATCTTGCACAGGCTGCATGGAGAAAGTAATTCACAAGGATGAAACCCCAGGGCTGGGTTAGGAATAGGAAGGTGTGTGTGTGTGTGTGTGTGTGTGTGTGTGTGTGTGTGTGTGTGTGTGTGTGTGTGTGTGTGTGTGTAGCACTTCTGTGTAATCAGGTAAAAGGACAGCTACATACATGCATGTGTTATGTATGTGTGTGTGTGAGAGTGTGTGTATGTAGCACTTCTGTGTGATCAGGTAAAAGGGCAGCTACATACATGCATGTGTGTATGCACATATGTGCATGTGTGTGAGTTTATGCACATAGAGAAAAGAGGAAGGTAAGTTACAGGCCAACTCAAGGGTTGCCTTGTGTAAAATGTATGTCACAGAGAGCCCCAAAAGGCATTGATTCAGATGTCATGGACATCTGTGGTCCTGGTGATTGATTCAAAAAACCAGGAAGTTTGGAAACAAGGAGTTAGCACCCGTGCTAACAACATCCTGCAAGCATCTTTAGTTGGATATCTGAGAAGATCATGTGACATATGCTGTCCGGAACAAAAATATCTCCCTTTGAGCTGGCTACTAAGGTCAAAGTCATATTTTACAATGAGTTTTTATGAAGAAAAAATATCAGTTGTTTAATTTGTCGTGTAATCAAAGACAGTAACCAACAGCAAAAAGATAGCAACGCTAACGTTCTGAGTCTGGATGGATCCAGAAGCTACAAGGAAGGGATGAGATACTACCCCAGAAGGTAATGACTGGCAGGCCCACAATTAACATGCATTAAATCCACCACACAGAGGACAAATGGAGATGTTTACAGGGAAGTGTGCTGTGGTTCTGGGAATCATTAATCAATGATGTAAAGGCAGCACAGAGTAACAGAGTAATTACCTTCCCAGGTATTGCTGGAGGCAACTAGAGCTCAGTTGATCACACAAGAAAATGAATTCTGCTGAAGCCACCCTGGAGTTCCAGGGCTGCAGCTTCCCTGGGTCCAAGGCGGATCCTGTAATTCCAAAGGTCTCAGCAACGACAGACCAGTGGTTTCACTAGAAGGAACTTATATGTCCTGGAGCCTCTGGGTATAAGAATAGAGGCTCTTTCAGGAGCAGAGGAAGGGAAGAATAAGGATTCTGAGGTGCAGACATGGAAACACGGCCATATCCTCTCCTAAGAGGCTTTTATTTAGAAATTTAGAAAATGCGGGAGGCCCTGTGACTTGTGAAGACATGGATAAACCTTCTTTATACTTGCTTGAGTGTGTTCACATTTCGGAGATCCCTGCACCCACTCATCCCTCCTCAAACTCTAGTTCCCTGCTTGACCAAGAATAACATCACTTTGGACCAGGGATAGGACCATGAAAAGGTAGAAAAAACGTTTTTATACACAAGGGATCAGGCCATAGTAGACTAGATAAAGTCACAATATACTAGGCATGGTAGACCAGGGATGAGGTCATTATAGAGCAGAGCTGAAACAGACCAGGAATGTGATGTATGCAGTAGGGCAGAGCACATGCTCAGTGTCATGAGTTGCAACACTGGAGCTGAATTGGTGGGTACCCATGCACCCCACAACTTTAATGTGAAAAACTATAGAGGAAGTACATGGAGCCTAAGTGCTGTCTCCAAGCCTGACGTGGGAAGGCTACTGAAGAATCAAGACGGGGACAATTTATGTCACTTCCCCAATTCAGAGATGCAGCAGACATTAGAGAAAGGAGAAACACCGTAGGGATGAGAGGTAGAGAGCAGCAGGTGTGGTGACGCACATACAGACACAAGACTGTCTGCATCTGGACAGTGGATGTGGGGGAGGGGAGGGGAGTGGGCCCCAGAGGCTACATCCCCAGCTCAGCTCTATCCAGCTGTCTCTGGTTTAGAGCAGTCTCCTTCCTCTGAACCCTTGGTTTTTAGCTCCACGTGAGTTCCTGAGACCTGTTGCCTCACATTCCTCCCTGCTGCAGGCTCTAAATCCCTTGGCCTTCTGAGTTTTCAGTCAGTCCAGACCCCAACAATAGTAAGGTTCTTCATTCTCAAAAAAAAAGAGGCTATATTTCGTGAAATGCTTTGACTCTAAGAGCCTCTATTCCAGTAGGTCAAAGCTTTCTTGGGTCCCACCCTGACCTTTAGGACACCCTCCACCATGTTCACAAGAAAAGAGATCCATCTGGATCCTTTTGGATCCCACTGGGCATGTCCTCCACAACATACAGCATGTCCTAACACCATTCCTTGCCTTCTGAGATCGTTCATCTAAACAGGCACTCCTGTTCATAGATAAGGCTCTTGATAGGCTTTTTTCTTCTCCCCGTTCTCAGGACCACAGCAGCAGCAACAGGGTACTATGGCTGAGAGCTCCCTCCTCAGGTCCAGATGCAGAGCTCAGCACGGGGAGTCTCAGCTGAGGCGTGCAGCACCTCTGTGGTGATATGTTATATATTTAATAAAACCAGTCTGAAATATTAGAGAACAGATCCACCCACAGTCGATCCAGGAGAAGAGTGTCACTCACACCTTTAATCTCAGCACAAGAAAGACTGGAAGTGGTGACCTATGTCTTTAATCCCATAAATCTTTCTGTGTTTCTGTGAGTTCAAGGCCTAACTACCAAATAGTAGTAGCTCATGCCTTTATTCTTAACCTGGATGTGAAACAACTGGGCAAAGAAGGTATTTAAGGCAGGTGTAGGAAGACAGATTCATTCTGTAGTAGCAACGAGGAACGAGGCTGAAGAAGCTGGAAGACAGCTGGGTGAGATTTGACTGTGGTCTGTGGCATCTCTCTGTCTGATATTCCAACCCCCCCCCCCATCCCGATATCTGGCTCTGAATTTCATTTAATACAACCAGGATTCTTGCAACACACCTCCTGCAGCTTTGCCACAAATGGACAGACAAGGAATGGAGAATTCCATTTTGAAGATAAAGAAAACAGAGTTCTGGGAAGTTCCATTAAGGATCAAAGTGGCTGAGCTTGTTCACGGTGAAAGCAGAGAGATGAGGGCTCCACATACAGCCTTGAATGTATTTTCCACCTGCTTCTCCGGGTATAGCAGGGAGGGGGGGGAGGCACTAAATCCTTCCCGGCCCCTACTGGTTGGTTACCTGAGACTAGAAGCATCAGGCACAACCAATTCAAGCAACACTTGCAAAACACCACTGATCAGCCAGGATGAGAATCCTCTGCTCTGTGGCTGATAATGGATTCCCACCACCTCTTCTTGCAAGCACAGGGACTTTAGGAAGGAGCTGCAGTTTCTGATTTTTCCCTTTCTACCCCTGCTGGGATTCAAACACTTCTATTTGCACTTCTTGGGGACCCCTGCTGCTGCAGCCTGCAGCACTGTGACAGCCTCCTGCTGTGTTAACAGGAGAGCTAAGGAAGACCAAAGCTTAAGTAAAAACCCGGGAAGGATGACATCCCTGATGCTTGTCCTGTCTCTGTGGGAAAGGAAGTCTTCAGTAATTTCACATCCTCACCTTCCTGAATGAGACCCCAAGAAAGTCATCACTGGTGTTGGATGTGCCTGAGAAAATCTGCAAAAACACGGGGAATGCATATATTGAGAACTTCTGCTGGCTGCAAGAGGTTGGAACTGGGACTCTTCTGAGCAGATCTATAAACTTCAGAGTTTGCCCACCATTGTGGCCTGAAAGGGTTGACCCTCTCCCCTGCTAGTCTTGGGATAATAAGGACAGCCAGGTGTCTAAAAAGGTTCTCCCAGAAGCTGACGTTAGGTGAGTAATATGTACAGAAAATACTCAATGCAGCAGATTATAACTCCAAAACATCTTCTGGGATCCAAGTCTGCTTATCCCACACACACTAGGCTAGCCTGTTGCTCTGAGGGTCTTGGCTTCTGGAGAACTTCCTGGATCATCTGGTGAGGCCAAGGTAAGCCTTGATTCCAGCAGCTGAAGGGTCTATTAGAGAGTATCACCAGAAGAGAAGACAGATGCTGGATAAGACAGAAGTAGAGAGATTCACCAGTAAGAAAGGTTTGACACGCACTGCTTGCTGGCTGGGGAGATGGAGAGATGGAACAGACCACAAGGCAAGGGATGCAGGCCTTTCCCAGGAAGCCAAGGATGTCTCAGCTGACAGACATCAAATCTAGACATACAGAGGCATGGACCAAAGTCTGCCAGCATCTAAATGATCCTGGAAAGAAATGTATTCCCGGAGCCCCAAGAAAGATCTGCATCCTTGTCAGCATCCCTGTACAGTGGGGGCTCTACCAGAACCAGGAAGCCCCGCAGTGCTGGATCCAAGGTAGTAAATGTGCATTGTTTCAAGTCACTAAGTTCATGGTTGTTTGTTAGCAATAGAAAGCTATTACAAAGCATTGCAGGGCTGAGCGTATTTCATATTATTTATTTTTTTTTTATTTTGTTTTACTTTTTTTCTGAGATGGCATTTCTCTGGATAGCCTGACTGTCCTGGAACTCCCTCTATAAACCAAGTTGGCCTCTTCTACTTTTTATGATATTTTTTATTGCTCGAGTGCTAGTGTTAAAAGTCTGTGTTGCCACATCCAGCTACACAGTTCTCCTCTTACCAAAACATTGAGAAGAATCTACAGCATGAAGCCAGTTTCCCCTGGCAATTTCTTTCTACCCCTTTCATCTCCCCTTCTCACTGTAGGGGGGCGGGGCAATGTGTTGTAGCATTCCTGACCTCTGACCTCCAAGGGTTGGTAGAAAATCGCCTAGCCCCAGTCACAACAAAATATCTCCATGCATTGAAAAATATCCCATGGGGAGGAAGCTTACCCCTCCCCCCAAATTGGTGCTTTATATAAATCAATCCATTAACGATGTAAGGCAAAGGAACACTTCTGCAGAAAACCTGGGTCTCTAAGCATGCATCAATCGACTAGGTATTTGCGCAATGTTCGGTTACCTTTGTGAGCTTGTTGATATGGTGATAAATGCCAAATGTTAGCAATTAGTCCTCAGCTACAGGTCATTATGAATGTATAGATATATATGTTGGATAACAGGATCAAGAGAATCAGTCATGATAGAGGCAGATAAGTAAAGATAGTTTTGAGTGCCAGTGGCATTGGTGGGAGGTAAATCAGGAGGCAGGAGAAGCTGCAAAAAGGGACATCCCAATCCTCAGGCTCTAGAGCAGGGAGCAGATAGGATTAGCTGTGGAGTCAGTTGCAAAGTCCACATAAGCAGAGTGCCACAGGTAGACAGCCTATATGATGACCAAAACCAGTAACTTGGTACAAAGGAAGCCTCAAAACAGGCTGGGACTGGTGGCTGTGTAGGTGAAATGTTTGCTGAAAGGTTGGCAGCAGCCAGTCTGTCCAGCATTTCAAGTCAGTCTTCTTATCTGACCCTGAGAAAAAAAAAACCAATCCAGATTTGCTACCCTCAGGAGCCCCTGAAAGGAAATTAAGAAATGTGCTACATACAGTCCCTGAGACTGGAACGGCACCCATCCCTGCTCCTCTGGATTGTCATCTGTTCCCAGAAACCCAGCCTACTCACTCAGTAGCCACCAATTAGACGCACCCTCACCAACTCAGGGGAAGCTTGGACCTCATGCATTTATTTCCTCACAATACCTAACAGTTTGCTACATCCACCTTGTTCCCTCAAGTTTGGCTGGAGCATCTCCTTTACCTATACACCTCCATGGAAGAAAGTAGTTTCTGTTCAAGACCTGATGTCCACGAGGCTTTTTTTGTAAAGGGAAGAGAATAGTTCTTGTTGAGCCCATTCTCAATTAGTCTCTTCTGCTCTCCTATCTAAGCCTACCAGAGCGGCATGAAGAGGATGCCCAGAGCTCCACAGGAAAGCAGGTCCACCAAGGTAGCCAGAGAAGACTTGAACCTGGATCTGATTTATTCTAAGACATGTTTTATCTTCCATTTCTTTCCTGGGATCCTAACTATTGTGCCCCCCAAGGCTCTCTGGTACGGTTTAGATGAGTAGTCACCAAAAGTTCACATATCAAGGTTTGGTCCCTACAATGGCAATATCAAGAGGCGCTATATATCTTTAAGAGATAAGGCCCAGTGAAAGGTACATATGTTACTGGGGCTGTGTTTATGAAGAGCCTTATGGGATGCCAGCATGTGTGTGTCTCTCTTCCCCTCCCCCCCCTTTCTTCCTTCTCTACCTGGCTCCAGATGTCAGCCCACCTTCCCACCATGCTACAGACCCCAACAGAGTTGCATACTTATGGGGATGCTCAGTTTTGGACCTGATCTCTAGAACTCTAAGCCTAAACAACTTTTATTTTCATAAGTAACCTTTCTTAAATATTTCTTTGTAGTAATCTGAAGCTAATGCGTATTTCTGTGGTCATGCCAGGAACATATACAATAGCTTCCCAAATACTATTCACCAGAATTCAAAATTTTCTGCCACCCAGATCTGGCCCATCTCCAAGACATACTTCCTCTCCATACAATCTTATGGAAAATGCACAATGCCACACACAGCTCTTAACTCACTCATCCCTAAGCCTGAGTGGTGTCCCAGAGATGCCATGGTATAAAGGCAATTTGGACATACTGGTGGTCATGACAAAATATACTGTCCCTCTGGGTATAGGTGTGCCTTTCAGGGTAGCTAGACTTTAATGGGAGGCCTAGGAACTGCTACAAGATAAAGGAAGTACTTAGAAGACATTTTGTACAATAGTTTGTTAGCTTGAGTCTTGTCTTGTAGATGTTTCAACATGGGGCATATAGGAAAACAGGGAAATTATTAGCCTCTCTCTCTCTCTGCTCATTGTTTATATAGTTGGAAGGTGTAAAAGTTATTAGAGATTCCTTACACCAGTGATGGCATCCCAGTCTGTCCTGTCAGACAGTTTTAATGGGTTACCTTTGCTGCACCCATGTATTACCTTTTCTCCATCAAGAAGCTCTTGTAAAATGATTTGTCTTTCCTGGCATAATTCCAAGAAATCTTCTGAGTGCAGACTTTCATGCAAAGCAGGAAAGAAGGTCAATTGTGTGCAATCCACTCCCACCTCATCCGGCCTGCTCTCAACTTCCTCTGATGTCAAATCATCTGCAACAGCATAAAACAGACACATTGTCATGGTGCAAGCTACATTATGTTAAAGCAGGGGACATGTACCACATGCCTTTATCACTGAGAGGAACTGTGAGGCTCTGAAGTAGATGTGATCAGTGTGCCCTTACACTGCTTCTGAGAAGGGAAAATAGCTGCCTGACCCTGTGTTGTAATCCACACATCTGCAAGAGACTGGTATATAAGAAGGTCCTCACTAATTTTTTTTGCAAGAGGTCCATAAAAGGGTCTGTGCTGGCAATATTAAGGAAGCTCAGGATTATGGATATCCATAGATTCTGTTCATCCAACTATAGGATGAAGCAGTCCAAGGTTATATTTATGGGAATACAGTAAACACTTCCCACCACTTAGCTCCTAACTTGGAGTGGTAAAGCAGGCAAGGATGCTGTGATGTTGGAGCTAGGAGTTTAGAGTGCAGAGCAAAGAAGCCAATAAACCCATTGTCATCTTAGGTCACAGTCCACAGTGGAATGCCAAAGTCAACCTGGCATCAGAACCTGAGGTTTTCAGTGTTACTGCATAATGACAGGTAACCACCTCAAAAGAAACCCTGCTGCTCAGGCAGCAGAGGAGCCAGGCTTAATTGTGCAGAGGTGTTGCTGGCCATTCCCTAAGATCCAAGGAACTCACAGGCTAGGACAAGCCAAAAGATAGAGTCATAAGTGAAAACAGAAAAATCATTATTCTGTCTATCTCTGTCTTTCTATGTCTGTCTGTCTCTGTATCTCTCATGTATGTGTACATGCCCTAGGTTTTCATCAAGTCAGAAATGACTCCACACATTGTCTTTAAGCCTGAAGGTGATGGTGACTGCTATGTAGGTCATTACATAGAAGAGTTCAATGTGAAATATTAAATATCTAGACCATCCTACATTTTTGACCACATACTAAACATGTATTTAAATTGCTTAAGGGCATGTTTGAAGTTGACTCAATATAACAAATTGATGAGACACTCATAGTTACTATCTAAGCTTTCTAAAAATTCTCCCACTCACAAAGCCTGGGTCTGGAATCAATCCCCTTCATTCTGAAACACAGCATTGGAGAGCTTGTGTGCAAACCACTCTGGTTTCTCAGCATTTCCTCTCCCAAGACCCACACATTCAGCAATATCGTTAGTGCAGAATTAAATGAAATCAGTAACAAGTTTTTTGGTTATTTAAGAGAAAAAAAGTATTATTTTATTATTGAGGAGAAAAAGATAAATTTATAAACTCAATACCTTGGTTTTCAGTATTTGTCTGAAAAACAGCACCCTTTCTGCCTTGGCCATCCTGAAACGGGAGCAGAGGGAAGAGAAATAAACCCAGACATCGTTTGTGCCCCTCCACCTTCTACAGATTTAAACATAGATGTGAACATGTGCGGTCCCCTCGAGTTATTCTAGATTCAGGTACAAAAGGAAGAATACACTAAAGGATCATGTCAAACTCAAGTGCTTATTGTTTCTGAGTCAGAGCAGTTTCCCATTAAGTAGGATTTACAGTAGTCACCAGGAGGTGCCAGGGGGGATTAGATGGCATGCTGGATGTCTGTATGTGAGTCACCCTGGAGAGAATTGGGCTGGTCACCCACAGGGACTAGTAACCAGGTTACAGAACCAAGTTTGGCATCGTCACCCACTCAGTCAACAAGATATCTTTTCTCCTGCCTAAAAAACATTTGAGGGGAAAAAATGATAATAGCAGTAGTCATTGAGACAGCTAAAAATACAAGAGTTTATCGAATAAAACTAATGCCACTTCTTAGAATGGATGGGGGGAAAATACCCAGCAACCCAGTGTTTGTGAGCTGCCTTTCAAACTATTTTAAATTAAGAAGGCTAAATAAGGATATGAAAAACGATTGTCCATTTTTAAAAATCCACTATAAAATAAAGTCAAATGACTTCTCTTCCCTAAGTCACAAAAATGTCTATCTAATGACCTAGCTACATGAGCTTCAGGACAGTTAACTCCCAGGGACTGCCTGATTCCTCCACTCAGAAGCCAATGCAACCTGGGTGCTGTGTGGACTAAACGAGTCATTGGTTTGAGCTTGCTGAACTGCTGAGTTCGAGGGATTTTTCACTGTGAAACTTACTGCAATATTTCTTTGGGCAATAACTAATTCCCAGAAGTGTGTACGAAGTTCAATGACAAAAGACGGGTGTGAGCTGACAGTGGCCGTTGCAGAGGGGATACTCCTCTGTACTTCTGTGGGTTGCATTGTGCTAATGGATTAGGGCTTAATAAGTATGACCAAGTCCCGTATTTGCCCACCCACTCATCTACCCATTCATTCAGGCTCTGGGGGTAAGTTAACGCCTCCTTTCTTTCCCCTAAATGGCATTAAAGTATAAGCTGAGGGCTCTCTTGAACTTATGTAGGTACATTCTGGCATCTTGCTTTAAAAAACCAAAGCAAACAAACAACCAAACCAACCAAGCAAAAACACAAGACAGGAAGACCACACAACCACATCCTGTATCTTTCCCACAGTACCCAGGGCCTACCTTGTACCCTCTCTGGTTCAGGGTCTCCCATGGAAACAGGCGTCTGATGCGTTTCCTCATTCGAGCCGGCCCTTCCCTCCTGTCCAGTTCCCACTGAGAGCAGGGTGTGTATTTTGTCATCTGGCACCACAATCCCAGCTCCCCAAAGATCTGCTCCTGAATCCTGGCCCAGGCCGTGGCTGCTTTGATGTTGCTGCTCTTCTGCCTCTGGGAAGCAGAATCCAACACTGTACTCGGATGTATTCCTTGTGCTGTCCTGACCCAAAGCTCCTATAGTGGTTGTTGGAGAAAAACGGCCCTCTCGGCCTCATAAACCATCGCTCTCTGGAGCCAGGACGGCCAGATCACTCAGATTCAGGTGCGGAAGGAGAAAACTGTGCCTCCTGTGGCCTCGAGTCACTAGCCTGTTGCTGGGATTGTGCACGGGATTTTTTTTTTTTTTCATGGCCCCTGACTTTTGAAAAAAATGCTTGCTCCTCTGGGAGACCCAGACTGGTGGCAGAGTAGGGGCTAATTCTTAAATATGAAAGGGTTCTAAAATGTTCAAAGAAATGAAAACCGGAATGTACATCCAAATAACACGACGTTCATGAGATCTTCTTCAGTATGTGTGTGGTTTTCGCTTTCCTACTTTATGACTTTTTAGAAGCACATTGACACCTTGGGCTGTTTTTGTAGCTACATTCAGGTTTCATACCACATCTATCAAAGCAACACCTTAGTCTAGTTAGAGGAGCAGGGTTAACTTCATATAAATTTTTGTAGTTATTCAAATATTTGATGGCATTTCTCCTAAATTTTAATTTTTCAGAAAATGGACAAGTAAATATATCAATAGAAGCAGCAGATGTTTCAAAAACTCACCATAAATAGGAAGAAAAAATGCACATGTGTTAGGCCAAGTTTTTGGCATGGTGCTCTCTGAAGCCCAGGCACAGGAAGCGGGTCGGCCCTCCCACCCCCACAGAGCAATTTTCCCTGGGAAGGGACAGCCCTGTAGACACGTGGCTTGACACTGACAAACTAGAAAGTGATTGTTTCAGGATGAGGCTCAGTAAGCAGAGTGAGCCCATCCCAGACTCATCCTTCCCTCCGTGTACCCTGGAGCTTCAAACTCACAGCAATGTCACACACGTGTGTCTGTGTAATGTGTGAAGGAGGAATGACAGGAAGGAAGAGCGGGGTGGGGGGAGTAATACAGAGTGGGACATACAAGAGGACGGCAGAGGGGGGAGGAAGGAGAAGATGTCGGAAAGGAGGAAAGATGCTGGCTGTGTGGATCTAGCATTGCTTGAAACCTGCTTTTCCCTTGAGCCTTTTCGCCATTTTATTAATTGTATAAGCTGGTTACAGTTGATGTCATGACCTCTGCTCCTGAAGAAAACTGCAAATACATAGAAACGGAGACTAAGAGAGAAGCAGACAGCCCATTGGTCCCTAGTGAGCCCGAAGAGGAGCATATCTCTCACATATGAGAAGCAAGAGCATTTGGGGTGGCCAGCATCTTGCAATGAGTTTTAGGGGGCAAAGGCAAACCGAGGTACGTCTTTACATCACGGCAAGGCACTGGCATAGGGATAGCATGGTCCAGGCACAGAGCAGAAGGAACAAGAGTAGCATCTGCAGAGAAGACAATGGACAGAGCTTGGACAAGGCAGAGGAACAAGTTAAGAAGTCGGAGAGAATGGAGGGACACTGGTGGAACTTCTGCAGTGTACCCATCAGGCATCACAGTGCTGGGGATGACCTCCAGGGCACAAGGTCGAATAACCAGAAATGCTCTGTGCTCCCTCTATGTCTGGGGACCTCTAAGTGGCAGGTAGAGTGAAGCTTGGAGACATCTTTAGTGTCTTGTTATTGGCAGCTCTGGGGTGGGGCCCCTGATTTCATTGTCACAGGTCTCCTTGGGTTCACTTAGCACAGTGGTTCTCAACGATCCTAATGCTGTGACCCTTTAATACAGTTCCTCATGTTGTGATGACCACGCCCTCAAAGATAAAATTATTTTAGTTGCTACTTTCTATCTGTAATTTTGCTACTGTTACGAATTGTAATGTAAATACCTGATATGCAGGATACCTGATATGTGGCCCCAAGAAGGTCAAGACCCACAGGTTGAAAACCACAGAGTTATTATAAGCTGACTTTAAGTGACCATTAGCTTTCAAAGTACTAACTTCTGTCAGTGTTTGAGCTTGTCCAGGAGTGATGGCAGATGCTTTTAATCCCCACACTTGGGAAGTACAAGTAGGCAGATTGCTGGGAGATTAACATGCTCTACTGTGGCCTACATAAGGAGTCCTGGGCCAGGCAGGACTACATAACAAGACTGTCTCAAAAGAAACAGACTAGACTTTGAGCTTGACTTTTGTAGATTTGATGTGTGTTAAGAAAGTTCTGGCCCTCAGAAAAGTGGGGTGAGTGCTCCAGACCCCATTATCTCCATCAGACAGTGATTACATCTGCATTTCTCTAAATATTGAAACATTTTAAATATTTAAACACTTGGAAACATGAAATACCTTCAAAATGCTGATTTTTTTTTTCTTTTAAAAAAAAATCTAACCAACAGTAAATCACACAAAATTTTCAAGTGCTTCTGAACTCTAGTCAGGTCCCACTTATGAAACAAGCCAGGCTGGCATTTCTGTTGAGTCCTGGTCTTACTGACGGAAACTTTTGATTTTGCAGAGTTAGCAGGAACTTAGAAGGCCTAGACAGCAGCTTTCTCCTAGGCAGAAATTAGTGAACCAAGTTCTTGTAACAAAATGGTAAGGCTCTTGTTGAGATGCTAATAAACATATATACATATATGTATCCTCTGCCCCAAGATGGCCTAAATATGAAGTGCATTTCCTTAAAAAACAATACACCCTAAACTCATTTTTTTCCTTTTAGTGGCAATTGACTGTATTAGCAGCATTGCTCACTCCAGACAAAATCAGCGAGTCCATTCAGAGGGTGAACTGATGATGTTCAAGGGTCTGTCTCACAACCCACAGACAGTATACAAATATGTCAGCAAGGAACTCTTCAGCCATGTGATGCAATCTACCATGTGGGAGCAAAATAAGTGCTCATGGCAAAAATCTCAGTCCAAATCTTTATACCAGATATTCTGGCTAATCCCTCTGACATCTGCCAAGAACCCTCACACCTGCAGGGTATGACATCCTGGTAAGGGCTGATAGACTATGTAGCTGGGTGTAGGCTACACAGTTCAGGAAGCCCAAGCCGAGACCTATGCTGGAAGGGGCAGACACCAGACCACCATGTTTCAACCTTTGCGATTCTTCCCAACACCTGCATGTATATGTGCTAAGATTTTCTTTCACCAGGAGGACATTCCAATTTGAGCCTTGACACCCTGTCCCAGAGAGTCTTCTCCACCCTTGGCCTAGATACTAAGTTGGAAACACCTTCAAGGCAGAGTGTTAGCATCATAAATGCTGCACTTTCAACACAGAGTATAGTCTTTGCCATAGACACATTCCTCTGTAAATGAGAGATTGATAAGTTTTTGTAAGTGTCATACTGTAGAATGAGTGCTCATTTAAAATGTCCTGTTTTCAATGTCAGTCAAAACCCAACTTCCTAGCCTTTATATAGTCATATGTTGTCTACCAGTCACAAGCTAAAGTCATAATCTCTGCTCCTTCCATCTTCATGGTTAGGAAATACCTAGGAAGGGAAGGGATTAAAAACAGCAAACTTTACTTTGACTGTGCAGACATAACACCTGCATTGGCTTTAAATGTCAAAATCTGCCCTTACTCCAGACACTTCTCTACCTTCATGTGACAGGAACCGTCTGTTTTTTTTTGGCTTCACCTTGATCATTACCCTGTGTCTTCCAGCCGAGGCCTTTCCAACTATTACTTCTTCCTGTAAGTCAGTGGCATCCAGCTGCCTCCTCCATCAGGACCCTCACACACATTCTCTCCCTGGCCAAAACAGTTTTCTAAAACATTTCGGCCCATACCATCCTTTACAGAGCTCAGCTTAAATGCTCCTTTCCTCAGACAAGGCATCCAAATTCTATTCCTTTTGCTAAAAATCTTTTATCTCCTTGATAAATCCCCACACTGTAAGTCACAAATAGCTACTGAGTTGTAAAGTTATTTAATATGAATCGCCCAATTACAGTGAAGCTATCCAAACATGAGACCCAGTTTTATAACAGTACCTACAGCTCCCAGCAGGGTCTGAGGTACCCTGGGTTCTCAATGTCCACTTACTGCATGGCAAGTGAGCAGAAGAGTGAACAGGAACAGGTAACCACCCCTCTGCTGCTGAGCTGTGGGTGCTGTGCCCACTATGCCAGCCAAAAGAGCTGGACCGATCATTGGTGATCAGTTGTTGACTTTTACACTCTAAACTTAAACAGAGGCCCTCTGACTTTCCTATGTCTCTTTCCCTTTTTTTTCTCTTGGTTCAAGGTAGCTAGCTCCACGTATACTCTATATTCTGTAGTGAAGAGATGTGCTTGTTTCTTACCTGCCCATAGTCTCTGTACAGAGACGCATACAGCTCCTGTCCTTTCCGTCTGTAATTCTCTATGCAGGACACAAAATCCTGGAGAAGAGAGAAAGGCAGCCACAGCTTAGTGATGCATTGGAGAGTTAATCCCCAAGTCCACCATGGTACTCAGACCATGAGAATCAACATCCTGGAAACAGGGCAATAAGAAGAATTATACACAGCTTTCTTCCAGAGGTAGATCAGTGAGGAGCAGGATGAGATGGAGAAGCCAGGAGGGGGAGTAGCTCAGGGAGACGTGAAGGATGCGGACATAAAGACAGAATTCCCATTTAGTATCCCTTCTCACACCCAATGTGTTAAAATAGGAAGTCTACATAAAGCATTTCCTGATCCCAGAGAGCTGATAACTGCTTTAAGGATAGGTGGTGATATATATGAGCCAAACCAGTGCTTCCTGTCCCAGAGTAGTATTGTTTTTATTTGAAAGAATGTTTGTTGAAGAAATCATAATTATTAACATATAGTATGCACAGATACTTTGAAAAGGAGCCAGCTGCCCAAGCCCTCTCCAGTGAAATAACTAGCAGCACTTGCTACCAAACATGATCAGAACTAAGACTTTAAGCTCTAGGTCGCTGGCAAGCTCTTTTCTGCCTCTTAAGATAGCAGTTTCCCACCAGCCACAGGCTTTCCTGACAACTCAAGCACGCCTTTTCTAGACTGTGTGTCTTAAGGTTGTTATTGCTGTGACCGAAACCAGCCTGGAGAGGAAAGGGGTTATTCCCCCTGCTACCTCTCAGGTCACACCACATCACTGAGGAAAACCAAGGCAAGAACTCAAGGACAAGGCTGGAGGCAGGGACAGAGGGCTTGGAAGAGCACTGTTTCTCAGCTTACTTCCTCATGGCTTGCACACTAGGCTTTTCTTGGAGCACCCAGAAACACTCGCCCTGGAGTGACTGACCTCAGTGAGTTAGGCTCACCTGTAGTCATTAGTCAAGAAAGTATAGATTTACTTAAAGACAAATGTTTTGGAGGGTTTTTTTTTTCCCCCTTTTAACAGTCTAAATCTGGATTTTGTTTATTCTGGAACCAGCTGTGTTAAACAGTATATTTTTTCATGTTGCTGACTGTAACACATTTTCCTTAATCCTCCATTGTAAATATTCTCTTGTAAAAATCCCTTTTTATATCAGGGTTTCAACTTGGACCTACCTCTCTCTCTCCCCTTCTCTCCCTCCCCTTTTACTTACTATATCCCGACTATGATTCTCCCCCATCCAGATCCACTCTCTCTTTCTCTCATTGGAAAACAAATCAGTTGTAAGGGAAATAAAAAATATGACAAAACAAAAATCTAACACATCAGAATTAGACAAAACATACAAACAAACAGAAAGAAAAGATTCCCAAAAGAAGGAACAAGAAACAAAAGCCCTCATTCTCACACTCAGGACTCATAAAATCACAAAACTGGAAGCCATAATGTCCACGCAAAGGACCCGGTGCCGACCCGTGCAGGTTCTGTGCTTTATGTATCAATCTCTGAGTTCATATAAGAAACCCTGTCTTGAACCCCCTCCTAAAAAATAAAAACATCGCTTCCTATTGTATCTTTGTGTCTATCAAAGAATAATGCATATGTTTCCTAAAAAGGTCACTAAATGGTTGCTTTCCTTCTGACTACACAGTTGAATATTCTTCACAAATATCAATAAAAATAAAAAGCCACATCATAACAAACTCAATAGAGAAACACGTTTGAGGATCTAGTCTTTCTCAAGTACTGTAGGTATTAAAAGTATTTGTCAAAATACAAAATAACAAGTTTTCTTACAGTCTTTTTTGTTTTGAAAATTATAATTATTTACTTAGATGCCTTTTATGTTTACAGATAGTAGGTTTCCTTTTGGTATTTCAAATGAATTAATAAACATTTTATTTTTTAAATTCTGTTTTAGTTTATGAGAAATGCCAATATACTCATAACCTACATAAATAAAATTTTGATTTGATTTTTCAAGAATTATTAGGAAAATGAGGCACGCCTAAGACTGAAAGTCTTGAGAATTCCCTTTACCATAGAGAAAATTAATTGCTGCTGCATACAACGAAGCCATTAAAAACTTGCAGACATAATTTGAAGTGAAGGGATCCTACAAACAAACATATATGATGCTACTTTTATTTATATAAAATTTAAAATATGGGAAAATAATACATGGTACTTGGGGTCAGGAGAGAAACCATTTTGGGTGGACGAGATGCTGGCTTGAATGAGTCATGGGTGAGTGAGTCCTGAGTGCTGCTAATTGGTGTTTTTTATCTGAGTTGCAACCATGTGTTCTCTTTGTTAAAATACTTACTTTGCATACTGAACATTTTCCCTGTTTCAATAAAATAGAAAAGTGTTTATTGGCAAAGTATGAATACGATATAATTTTTAAAATCCAATTACTGTTGTAGAGTAATGAGTGTAGGGAGATTTCTTTTTTTTAATTTTGTTTGCAAAATTTTCTTCAATATTTCTGTTCCATGTCTGTACATTTGTAAGTGGGGCGAGGCTCATGGGCAACCCAGGAAGCATGATTGTTGAATGACTGACAGATGGCTCCTGCTTCTAAGGTAAGAACCTAAGACTTCTTCCAAGCATGACGGCTTGACAACAAATTAAGAACGGTGCACTCTTGGGGACACTTGAGATAAAGCAGATGCCTTCTGATAACAACTGTGCCGCCTGTCAAGAAGAGTGGGACCTTGTCTGACCCTGTCTGACTGCCTCAGGGGCCAAATGGAAGACCCACTTCAGCAATTTGTCGGGATTACAGTTGGTCTCACTTTTCAGGATGCACGTGTGAGAGTAAACAGTAGCACAAACTAAGCAGGAATGCATTAGGACACCTTGGTTCTTGGCCTTTGGCAGCCATACTACATGGACAAATCAATGTTTCTAAAACTCAGTCAGCCACGTACAACACAAAGTCACTTGCATCCCCCTGGTCTACCTGTCAGGGTGCTATGAACCTGAAATGTGGCTATGGACTGGAAATACTTTGCAAGCTGTCACCTGAAGAAAATGTTTGGGTGTCAAATACTAGAATTGTAAATAAGTTCAGTTGGGGAAAGAATTGCTTCTCTATTCAAAGGTACACTCATAGAAATGTCTGGCATTTGTGGTTGCCTTCATTCCTTAAAACAAATTCCCTGCAACAGCTGTAATTTACATCCCTGCCGAGACACTCTGCTTCCAGTTAAATTCATTCTCTATTGCTAAACACATAAGGATTCACTGAGATTCTACTATTTTCCAGGCTCTCTAGTGTACAGGTGAAGTTCATGTCTGGTTTGTAATAGGAAACATAAAGCCTGATGAGCTGGCTAGACCAGTTTCAACACTCGGAAGAGAGAAACACTCTGAACCAATGTCCAGACAACGCTTTCTGGATGACTCCTCATCTTTCCAGAGAGGCTTTAAATAAAAGTCTGATTTCATTGTTTTATTTGTTGATTTAATGCTTTTTTGAGGTCACCCTGGCAGCAATTTGAGAATGAATTTTGTGAAGATAAGACTGAATTAAGGAAATTCTCTGAAGCTATTATCATGGCACTACAGGAGACGGTTCACAAGCTATAGAACCATCAAGATTAAGAACTACCAGTAACAAATGGGGGTAGGAATACCTCATCATCCCCGACAAATGGATACCCAGAAGCCTTGCTCTGGATATTTCAAGACAAAACCAGATTTAAACAATACCTAGCCACAAACCCAACCATACAGAAAGCACTAGAGGGAAAACTCCAACCTAAGAAAACCAGATACACCCATGAAACCACAAACAATTGATAATCCCACCAAAGATAAACCCAAAGAAGGGAAATATACACAAGCTGCCACCAAAAGTAACAGGAAATAACAATCGCTGATCACTGATATCCTTTAATATCAATGGACTTAATTCACCTATAAAAAGACACACTCTAACACGATGGATACAAAAACAGAAGCCATTATTCTGCTGAATACAAGAAACACACCTCAACTGAAAGACAGACACAGGCTCAGAGTAAAGGGTTTGGAAAATAGTTTCCAACCAAAGGGTCCTAAGAATCAAGCTGGCGTAGCCATCCTAATATCTAACAAAATAGACTTCAAACTAAAATCAAGCAAAAGAGACCAGGATGGACAGTACTTATTCATCTCAGGAAAAATCCACCAAGATGAAGTCTCAATCCTGAACATTTATGCCCCAAACACAAGGGCACCTTCATATATAAAAGAAACACTACTAAAGCTTAAACCTCACATCAAACCCCACACACTAACAGTGGGAGACTTCAATATCCTACTTTCACCCTTGGATAGGTCAACCAGACAGACACTCAACAGAGAAATGAGGGATCTAACAGATGTTATGACACGAATGGACTTAATAGATATATACAGAACCTTCCACCCAAACGCAAAGGAATATACATATTTCTTAGCACCCCATGGAACTTTATCTAAAATTAACCACATACTTGGTCATAAAGCAGATAACAATAGATACAAAAAATGGGAATAACTCCTTATATCATATCAGACCATCATGGTCTAAAGTAGAGTTCAACAACAAAAATCACAGAAAGCCTACAAACTCATGGAAACTGAACATCTCTCAATTGAACCATGTCTGGGTCAAGAAAGAAATTAAGAAAGAAACCAGACTTCCTAGAATTTAATGAAAATGAATCCACAACATACCCAAACTTATGGGACACAATGAAAGCAGTGTTAAGAGGAAAACCCATAGCACTAGATGCCTATATGAGAAACCTAGAGAAATCCCACACAAGAGACCTAACAGCACTGCTGAAGGCTTTAGAACAATTAGAAGCAAACTCACCTAGAAGGAGTAGACAGCAGGAAATAATCAAACTCAGGCCTGAAATTAATACAATAGAAACAGAGAGAACAACACAAAGAATCAATGAATCAACCAATTGGTTCTCTGAGAAAGTCAACAAGATAGACAGACCCTTATTCAAACTAACCAAGAAGCAGAGAGAGTTTCCAAATTAACAGAATCAGAAATGAAAAGCAGGACATAACAACAGACACCCAGGAAATCCAGAGAATTATCAAGTCATACTTTGAAAATCTATACTCCACTAAAATAGAAAACCTAAAGAAATGGACAGCTTTCTGGACAGGTACTACTTACCAAAATTAAATCAAGATAGGTTAAAGACTGAAACAGACCTATAACCCCAAAGGAAATTGAAGCTGTTAATAGAAGTCTCCCAAGTAAAAAAAGCCTGGGACCAGACAGATTTAGTTCAGAATTCTACCAGACATTCAAAGGAGAATAATAACAATACTCCTCAAACTCTTTCAAAAAGAAGAAACTGAAGGAACATTGCTGAACTCTTTTTATGAGGCCAAAATCACCCTGATTCCCAAGCCACTAAAAGATGCAACAAAGAAGAATTATAGACCAATCTCCCTCATCAACATTGTTGCAAAAATACTCAATAAAATTCTGGCAAACCAAATCCAACAACATAACAAAAAATCATCCACCAAGATCAAGTAGGCTTCATCCCAGAGATGCAGGGATGGTTCAACGTAGGAAAAACTGTGCATGTCATCCATCATATAAACAAAGTGAAAGAAAAAAAAACCATATGGTCATCTCATTAGATGTCAAAAAGCCTTTGACAAAATCGAACACTCATTCATGATAAAAGTCCTGGAGACATCAAAAACAACTCTAAGAAGGTTCAGGCCAAAGGCTCAGACAGGGACCCAAAAGAGACACTTCATTAAAACTAAGGATTCATGTTCAGTGAATGCACAGAAGACATCAGTGGAATGAGTCCACTCCTAGAAGGTGGGCTACAGGAGTCATTCCAGATGCCAGAGCTCAGATGGTGATTGAACAGAAGAATACGGGGTTATCCACATGGACCAACTCATTTTAGAAGCTTGAATCTGCAAGAGTAAAGAAGCTGAGGTGGGGACAAGTTAATAGGCTTCTGGTAGGCAGGGTGAGAGACCTACAAAAGAACAAAAATTCTAGATCCACATTCTTATATATACAGCATTGTACAGTCAGGTCTGTCTGTGATGATCTGTCTATTCTCAATACTTGGGGGATGCTTTCCATGTCTTCACTTCTTAAATAGTACAGTAAAACAACCAGCAGGTATTACTCGTAGTCTGAAGATGGTCTAAGGTGCATAGAAGGTTATATCATAAGTACAAATATCTATTACACCCCTTTCTATAATATACGGGGGCATCAGTGAGTTTGGGTATCAGAATAGGGTCCTGTATTTAATTCAAAACCTGACTGTATTGGGATGTGGAAAGGGACACGGCATCAGAAAGGACAAGATCAAAAAAGGTGAGAGAAAGGTCCCTGATGGCACCAGATGTGATCAATGGCAAAAAGAAAGCCCTCTTGCTTGGACACAGAGAATGACGCAGATGGTGCATACATGAATTAGATGTCAGTGGCACCCGGAGGTGAGGGCATTCACACCTCATTGTTTCCATTTCCAGTGCAGAGAAAGTATGATGCTCTGATTTCTCCCTGACAGCTGAGAAAGAGTCTTGAGTAAAATTGTAAATGGGAGGAGACGGACCAGGAGCACATCAGTGATTTATCTAAGAGCATGGAGAATCCAAATGCTGTGCTATCCTCTATGTGCGATATCCAGCAAGCTCATGGGCACATAGCACTTTGCAGCTGATAAAAGGTTCTGCATGTGCATAGCACAGCTAATATTCAGCTTCCTCATAATCCTGTGTTGTTATTACTCCCATTAGCTGAATCAGACACTGAGTCAAATCGAGGATGAGTGACTGCAGGCAGAATGGGAAAGCAAGACAAATCTGGACTCTGTCATCACAAACATCTCCCCCATGTACATCTCCATCTAGGGCGTCTCCCCAGTGCTAAACAAACCTTAAGTGCCTGTGACCACGGAATCCTTCTATGCCCTGGGAAGTTGCTATCCACAGGATTCAGGAACAAAAGTAACGAGATTTGAGTCAATTCAAGGGCAGAGGCCCATCTGCCTGGACAACAGTGGGTGGGACACATTGATTAGGGACAAATTCACAGCAGAGTTTTGTGTAACTTATTGGAACTGAATAGCCTTTGCTTAGCAACTGCCAGTCTGGTAAATAACTTGAGAGCCCCTGAAGCAGAACAAAGGGCTTCCAAAGGTTGCTTGAGCCTGTGATGGTGATGGAGGAGGTACTCAGGGCCCTGCTTCCTCGATGTCTCCTTGGGGAAGCAAGGGCTCCAGGATAAAGGCCTGATTGGGAGATAGAGAATGAATTACATTTTACCCAGAAATCATTTTTAAGTCATTGACCACAATGTGATGATGCCACTTTGCCAGGAGTACCCCTGTGGCTGGCCAGTTGCTGGTAGCACTATTGTCCAAATGGGAAGCACCCGCTCTCCGCTGGTAAGAGTCATTATGCTTGCCTGTGCAAAGGGCCATTAGTCCTGTAATCACAGCTATGCGGCCTCACAAAGGGAAAGGCCACTATCAGTGGGACACAGCCTAGACTCTACTTACTAGCTTGGTGCAGAGCTACTGTTATGAGGCCTGGGTTTTGTCCTTTAGTGTTCTGACCACCCTTTTCATTGCTAGCAATTTATCCCAAGGAAACCATAAGATATCTACACAAACACTCAGCTGGCACTTTTTTTTTGTCAACCTATTTATAGAAGCAGAAAATGAAGCAATTTGCATATCTCCACATAGAGGGGTGCTTTGTCCCCATCACAGAATACTATGTAGCTACTGCAGGCTATTTGCATAAAGAACTGTCCCAAGTCCCCGAAGCAAAGGGCTAGATTGCAGCTTCTCTTTTCTTCCCCTAATAGCATGCTCTAAAAACAGTTCATTGCAGCCTTGGTATCAAAAAAAAAAAAAAAAAAAAAATTGGTGACATAGGACCAGGTTCGTACCATGGGGATAGAAAACAATAGGCAATTATAATAATAACTAAACCAGTAACAATTATTATATCTGCATGGAAAAGAAATGAAAACATACACATGACATCTCTAATTTCCACACACTGTGATACACATGAACTTACACACACACACACACACACACACACACACACATGCTGGGAATCAGTGCTAGAGCTTGTGGTCAAGGAGCACTGGGCTTGGGGAGATTGGGGTATAGAGTACTTAAGTTCTTCTTAAACCCCACCATGCAATAGAACATTCGAGATAGCGACTGCCCTGGGAGTTCGTGTAACCTAGTGAGGCCAAAGCATTCTGAATCCCTGAGCAGTTTGCAATGTCTATATAGTTAAGTGAGAAGTGAGCGTGCTCTTTTGATCCAGTCAGATCTGAGAGAGTCTGTCATTGTGGACAAACTGGACTTTTTCAGAGGAATACACACTGCAGAAATTATAGAATTGGTTCAACTGCAACCGTGGTCAGACATTTGTGTGTATTGGAAGTTCAGATTAGTTGTTGGCTTCATAATCATTAGGTAAGGAACACTGAGTACTACCCCAGCAAAGACCCACTCATACCAAGTAATAACAACAAAACCAAAAACATAGCTCAGGGCAGGAAAAGAGACCAAGAGCATTACATTGAAAGGGAGGGTGAGGCCAGGTAAATATTACCAGCAGTAAGTTAGACCTTGACAAACAAGGTATGTCACTTAATGGACTTAATGGATCATAGCCCTGATTCTGAAATAAATAAATACTGAGATAAATAAAAGATGAATAAAAAAATGGAGGCAAAAGATAGCCCTTCCTTGAGGGAGAATCTCAAATGATGAGCTTGAAGTTCATCCTATCCTTTCTGGGCACGAGGTTCACTTCCACTGCCTTTTAAGGGTAGGGTGAACTTGAATTCCAGGGAACAATAATCAATAGCAGTGGGGCAGGCTGCTGGATACAGTCCCAGCAGTGTGATGAAGGCGGACATCTGTGTGATGACTTCACATGACCATCACATACTCTTTAACAGACCTCACCTGGCCTCTGTCTTCTTCCTTCCAAAACGACATGACCCCATAAAGACAGTAAACAAACCAAATTTGACAAACACTCTACAAAATACCTGTCAGATCCTCCCCAAGCTATCAAAATGATTAAAACAACCGAGACTGTGTAAGGACTTTCAGCAGCAAAGGAGGCTGATCAGGGGAGAAAACTCCATGCCTGTGGCTCCTCGGTGACCCTGGACGGACAGCAAAATGGAGAAGACAGTGAAGTAGGAGCTTTAGTCAGTGGCAACTGCCCTTGGCTTTGACAGATGGATTCAGACAAGCCATCTCTCCTGACTGTCCCACAGGTAGAAGGGTGTTATTGCCACGGGCCTTAGCATCCTGGGCATGTGAATTTTGTCTGTTTTGTTGACAGATTCCACTTCTCTGGCAATGTGAGTCGTCAGCCTCCCTGGCTGTTGCTGAGGGGCTGTTCACAAGCAAAATAAAGCTTATCTGAACACAAACACCCAGCAGTCTGTCAGATCAGTGATTGTCAGGGACAATTGAATTTAACAAGGAGATCACATAACCAAGATGGTTACTCACTAACTGATGGGAAATAGGTGTGTGCAATACGGGGGACATCAGACAAAGGTATGATTTACACCCCGGGCAGGACAAAATGCGATGTGTAGGAAGACAGCTGTATGGAATTTCAAACTTAGCAATTACTATCTCTAAAATATCCCAACCAACATTTTCAGGCCACAGGTCACTGAAACTATAAAGAGCAAAATTATAGGTAAGGGGTATGGCTGTACCTTAACAGTTCCAAGTGTGAGTTCTTAGAAAAAAACCTGGACGAGGGTAAATACTAAAAGCAATTAATAAGAAATAAAACCTTAAATGTAACACTTCCCCCATTTGCTAACACATCACGTGTAATGCCTGTCAGTGCCCTTAGCCCCTAGCTTCCCACTGTGAAGAAGACACAGGGTGCAGAGTGGAAGAGCAGCCAGAGTTGGAGTTGACGTTTTTTTGGATGACTTAGGGCAGATTTTCTTTCTCTGTGTACCCAGATAATTGCTCTTTTCTCTGCCGTGGAGGCTCAGCCCCCGGATCCTTAATAAATGTCAAGCAATACCAGAGTAATAATCATATTTCCAGCAATAATGACAAACAACTGGGGCCCAGAGTTGGTGGAGAGAGACCGGTTCACCACAGCGCAATTCATCTCTTGTTAAACTCACTCACATATTAATTTCTAAGATGAACAGTGGGTTCTAATTTGTCTTATTTTTGAACTGTGATGTTTTTATTAAATTCAATCGTCATGAGTACATGGAGAATGACTACTTAAAAAAAAAAAAAAGAACAACACTCTAGTGTAGCTAAGGATGAAGACTTTAAAATTGCAAGAAGCAAGGTTTCTCTCTTCTGCCTTGGGTATCAGGGCCTCTGTGTGGTTCATGGCAGTTGGGAAATGTGCCCAGACTAGCCTTTTTCTAACAGCTTATTCTCCCTGTGTCTCTGAGGTCACAAAAGACTCCTCCTCAGAAAGGAATACAGACCTTAAGGAATTACAGGAAGGAACCCAAGTAAAAGATTAATTTCATTCCTGCTCAAGAATTTACAACTCAAGGCTTTAGACATTGTTAAGGACTGAACTGTGTAGTTATCGTTGGTTCCCCAGAGAACCATATAAGAGGAATAGACACAAAGTAAGCAAAACAGAAAGCTCCCCAGGAAACCAGATCAGTCTTCTGCTATAGCCCCAGACCAGTGAGGAAATAAGCATCTGTAGATGAGGCTGCCCTTCCCTGCACAGAGACTTTGTTAGAATGGCCTGAGCTGTGAGTATTCCTCATGCAAATGTGAGAATTGATTCAGATTTCATACTTGCAATATTTGCATATTCATGATGAAACATGCTGTGGATAACTCATTCATACAAATGATTAATTTGAGCTTCGCACAAACTGGAGCCTCATGGGTAAGTTGATATGTTTACAGAGCACCTGTGTTTGGGCTACAACCCCCTCAAAGGGAGTCCTATATGAAGTCTCCCACTTATGGAACAATGTTGGTTGGGGACTTGGAATGTTTTGGCTGCAGAGTCTCAGGATTTCACTCCAAGTAGCATCTGACGTTGAAACACCAGGGCAACTCCACTGACATTTCAGGAAGAGAGATCGGGGCCTGGAATCCACGGAGAATACACCTTCTTTAGACTGAGAAAACCTGCTTGCCAGATTTTTGCTTTCTTTCACCCTCAGAGTGGAACTTCTCTCTGAACTCTCAGGACAGCACTACCAGGAGTCCTGGCCAGAGCTTTCTAAGGGGCACGCGTGCGCGCGCGCGCACACACACACACACACACACACACACACACACACACACACACACACCCCTACCCATAGGACATTCACAAAACAGTTCACCTGTGTATCAACAATGGTGTTGCACACACTGGTCAGCAATCAGCTTCCTTCTACCTCTGTCTGGGTCTTTAAAAGAACAGCCATTGTGTGAGGAATAAATGTATAACAAAAGCCTCCCCTGATCTGGGCCTTGTGCCTGCTCCAGAGCCTTAGAGATAAGCAGGGCATAATATTTTCCCAATAGATACTTGACACTCTTCTGAGAAGAGTAAAAAAGACTGAATGAAACAAAGCAGCCCTGGGTCGTGCTCAGTCTAGATGTGGTTTGGTGGGCTGTCAGAAGTAGCAGTGTTCTTTGAACATGGGCAAGAGGACTGACCAACAGAAGTTAGCCCTTTGAATGCCCAAGGGAAGAGTCTAGTGGGAGCAAAGGCGTTCAGGACTTCAGATGAACCGGGAAATGTAACAAAAGCCAGCAGTACAGGGTTCTCACCCAATGGTTCTGAATCTGAGACTGTTCCAGACATCAGGGAACCTGATGATGGTTGTTGGTCAGTGACAGGACAACCATATGCTGTGATCTTTAAAAGGTCACAGTAGGGGAGGGAAGGCAAGCTGGGGCCAGACCGAAGCTTGACTTGAGTCTTTATGAACTTTATATTTATGGTCCTAACTCCTCAGAAATCATATTTTTTTATTATGATTCCTAATCTCATTTGTTTATTGAATGCATCGCCATCTAAATGTATCATAAATCATTTAGAGAGTGAGTCAAAGTATAAATAAATACATAAAAGTAGATATGGCACTTGAGTCATTCCAAAGTGGCCAACTGGCCCATAGGCAGATGGTCATGATTGTCACTGTGCAACTTTCCGCCCATATGCCTTCAGACCCTCCTGCCCAGCCATGCTGAGGCCAGGGGTTTCTCAAAAACAAAACAAACAAACAAAAAAGTCCCAATAAAGGGCACAAAACCAACTCCTATCATGCCACAATGATTTTATCTACCTAAAGGGGTGGGCGTGTTCTGCTGTCTGGGACCATGCTTTTGTTTTGTATCCCTCAGCCTTAACCAAGAGCCTGAGGTACAGTAGGAAGTCAGCGATGGTGTGTGGAGGCTGGATTAAGGGCTAACAGAGAAGAGCAGTGAAAGCTTCTGATGGACGAAGACGTAAACAGATTCACAGACAATATGTTTCTCTCTGACCTTGGAGAACTTGGGATGACGCTTGGTAAATGGCTCCTACCACCCTCCTTCTGGCCTATACCTCCATCTACCCAAGGGGCCTGTCTATGTCCTCAACATAGGAGGTCATTCTCACCCTAAAGCTTTGCCACCAGCTCTGTGCTCTTGTCCCACCGGTCTCTCTTCAGAGAAGCTTTCTAGAACCCTCTAACAGAGTGTGCATTTCTCTTCTGGCTTTTTAAATAATATTTCTGGCTTCTGAATGGTTTGTTCCCTTTGGTCTTCTGTCTATCTCCCCTCAGAGAGAAGGTGCCCTGATGTTTGGCTCCATGGTCACCAGTCTGTAGACGGAGTCTATGAATCAAAACTGGTCCAAGCCTAGCTTGCTTACTTGTGCTCTTCATCATCTTCAAAGCCCTCAGCCATCGCTCTGTAAGGGTAGGACTAGGTGGTAAACCAGCACCCAGGGACCCCTGGCTCTCATGTTCAGCCCACTCAAGACCAGACTAGAAGGCCCTTTCCTACACTTCTCTCTATGTTCAACTTCTCCCTTCTTTGTCAGCCCAAGAAGCCAAGTTTCCACCCACCCCCATCAACAACGGCAAAGAGAAGACATTTCCCGAACTTCCCGTTCTGAGACTTTGAAAGACTTTTTTAATTAACCAAAATGGTTTCTCATAATAGATGGGTCCCAGGGCGAGAACGCGGCTGTAACTCACGCGACAGGCGCCCCAGCGGCCTAGCTGCTAGCGGGGCGCCTAGCGGGTTGTGAATGGCAGCAACGCCTCAGGAGGGCCCCAAGCCTGATTCTCCTCTCCACGACCATCTGCCATTCTATCATTTATATAGTTGGGGACACTTCTGTCTTTGGGAACAATAAAGCATTTTTTTTTTTTGCTTTGATGAATACATTTAAGTTTTTTTAAATTTAAATTTAGAGAAATTAATAAAAATATATGTTGCCTCACTCCAAAATTTATGTCTAAAAATTGAAAGCATTTCTAGGATGAGGTCACTTAGCCCCAAATATAACTTTAGTTTCTGGGTTATAAGGTTAAAAGGAAGTCCTTGTGCAAACATCATAACCTCAGAGAGAGCCCTAGGAATGACTTTCATTTCAAGAACCATATTCAGCTTCAAAAGGATTTGAGCCAGAATTGTAAGACAAAATGATTTTAAGTGTTTAAATTTACAAAATCTTAGTACAATGAGCCCTCTTTTTTTCTGAAAATCATCTGCTGTGATTTTTCATACTTGCTGTCTAACCAGGAAGTAGCCACACTACAAGACGTGCTTTAATTAGGGAGTGTGAGAATCTTCCCTATAAACTTAGTAATGACGTTCACACATTGCTAAATTGTACATGGTAGTGTTTGTATGCATTTAAAAATATCCTGAGTTGAGTTATAAACTTGAGCCTTAACATCATGACAGCTATCAGGGACAATTAGCTTTGCTATGTGATAAAATAATTCACTGCAGAAGGAAAAGGAAAGAAAACCTTTTCAGATTAGACACCTCTGCTTGGGAGAGGTCTTCCAACATCTGAGCATTTTTTCCACTGGGGACTTTGCCAAGAATGATTTAGAAATGATACATCCTTCAGTATGTGGAGACCCCAAGTAGAGAATGTACACTGATTCACAGGACCTGTATTACCTCTGTGCCTGCTCTCTTGAATGACTTTGCACTTTTGCCCTACCACCCCAAACAAACAACCTATTTTGTGTAAGACCGAGTGTTAAAAGGGTAGTGGAGTACTGGGACTGTTATCTTGAGTATACAGACCACACAAGGGTGAGTATAGTATTACCAACTGTGAATAGGACCACAACTGTGATTAGGCAAGCTATGTTAATCAGTTAGTGGGTGAATTTTGCAAGCTTAATTTATGAATGAGACAGGCTATATTAAGAGAAGTTTCAAGAATAAATCAAGAGGAAAATCATGGTATAGAAAGCTGTGTTGGGTACATAAGGTAAATGCTTGCTGCATATCTCATTGGCACTATCTTATATGAGCTGCAGAGTCCTTGGTCAGTTTTGGATCTTGCTGGCTAGTCAATGTCTTCATAATTAATGAGCTAGGGGGAGTCACTTTTAATGGATATGAGAAAGTAAGCTATCCTTCATTAAGTGGACAGCAAGGGCAGCAGAGCACAGAGCTCCCTGCAGAGCTCAGAGAGAAGTCAGGCCATGCACTGTAGATAGACTACCATCTCTTCTCTTTGGAGCCCTTGTATAGATGCAGGTCAGAATCCTGGATGGAGATGCTTTGCTCACCCTGGTCAGACACCTCAGGGATATTGTTGTTCAATATGCGTTTAATAAAGCCATCAACACTGGAAAATCAATCACTCTGTGCTTGAACCACCAGGTTATCTGTCTATACCCACAGTGATGAGGAGTCAGCGGTTCTACCAGTTCTATTCACAGCCAGGCCTTGACCAACAAGACAGTCTCAGACCCCTGTGTTCTCTGTCTTCATCTGAAATCTACCTAAACCTCAAAGGCCCGAATCCCATCTAACCACCTCTGGAGTCATCATCCAAGAAGAGGCTGAAGTAATTTGATGCAGGGAGACAGACAGTTTCACAGAATCCTCAAATGACCCAGAAATTCCATACAATGATGCCAGAGAGGACATCCTGTACCTGAGGCTATCTGCTCTATTAGGAGCTAGATGTTTCAGGATCTAATCTGGATTGTCCCAATAATGAAAGCTTTGGGACTTTGGATGAAGAGACTTCCTTTGCACTGAAAAGGCAGCTTTTCAGTGTCTGGTGATACCCTGATGCTTCAGAGGGGTCTTAATCAAAGGACAAAGGACACGACTGCTTTTAGTCCCCCAATAGGCTCTTCTCAGTTTTAATATTGCATCAGAAATAGCAGGTTACTCAAGAAAGCAGGAAAGTTGTCCTTGGAAGCAAGGACAACTGGACCCTGTTTGATAAATTCAGTTTCTCTTTCCTGGGTAGGTAGAGGAACAATTGTCCACTGTCCTCAAAATACCAGTCAGGTGACTAGTGGAAAGTATTATAGAAACAGGAGGAAAAGGTGCCTCAGATGTTCAGAGAGAGAACCTGGGTTTGGTTCCCAGCACCTACACTGGGTACTTCACAACCACCTGTAACTACAGCCCAGGAATCCAACACCCTCTCCTGGCTTCCATGGTCTCCTGCACACTCATGTTGTTCTTACACACATATATACACTCAGGCACATGAAATAAACAAATCTTTTAAAATGTTCCCCCTAAAATGTCATTAAAAGGCAAAGAGAATTTAAAATATGAATTATGAACATTTTTCAAGATTAAGAATCAGTTGTGATTTTTTTTAACATGAAGAGCACTACCATATGCAAATAGTTTAAATAAAGTGGTCAAACAAGAATACAATGCACAGCAACAAATCTGCCAGCTCAAAGCTGAGTGTCGAGGTGTGCAGTCCTTGCTGTAACTCAAACATGGAACAGTACAGCAGCAAGCTTGATGCTCACCGCTAACAGCAAAATGGTTCGTTTTATTGAAGGAGAAGAAAAAAAATAAAAATGATGTTGCTCTAAGCAGTTTTGAAATGAATATCTGATTCAAAACTTCCCCTGTGCATATAATTGCATGCTAATTTACATTTTAATTACTTCCTAAGAAATCAAAAGCATTTGTTGACAGTGGAACATAATGTCAACTTCACGGTGCACTGTTGGTGGATGCTTAATGAACTTAATTAGATAATTAGTGATGTTAATTATCCTTCTATTATGAAGATAAAGATGTCTCACAAATGATGTACTCAGTGAAGAAACATCATTAAAGGTATCAGTGTTTGCTTTTGTTCATTTACGTCTATTTTTCAAATTCCTATAACCAGCTTACAATGAACAATGACAAGCAAAACTTGGTTAAATTGGGGAAGAAGGGGGGCAGTCACTGTGGTCTTTCAGCCTGCTGTTAATTGTCCCCAGTATTCTGGGTGCTGACACCATGATGGGACTGCTGCTGTTGTTGGCAAATGTCTACTGTATAAAACTACAGTTACACATACATAACAATGTTAAGGAACCGTGTATATGACATTGGTCTGTAAAACTATAATGGAACACAAAATCCCATGGCCTAGTAGCACTGAAGTCATCCCAGTGCCATAGTCACACCTTACATACATTGATGGTTGTGCTGGTGCTGACAAACCTGAGCTGCCAGTCTTTAAAAGTACAGCATCTGCACACGCAAACTTCTTGATGTTATCATAGACAACTGTGTAGATAACTACAACGTTAAAGTGCTGTGCTTTGGGGAGCTGGCATGCTGTACTCCATTTCCTGCTGACAGTATACTGGGCTGCACCAGTAACAATCTACAATATGCTGTTTATCTAAGAAATGAGTTGGCGTTTCAACACAGGGTGAACTTATTCTGTTGTCTATTGAATCTGGATGGGCTTCTTCTCTTATTCTTTCTCGGGAGCTCAAATTCCTACAGTTCCCCAATTTTATTACATACACACACATACATACATATACACACAAACACACATACACAAACACACACATACACACAAACACACACATACACATAGACACACAAACACACACACACACGAACACACATACACACAAACACACGAACACACACACACAAATACACACACATAGACACACACACAAACACATACACACAAAAACACACACATATACACACACGAACACACATAGATGCACACACAAACACATACACATAGACACATGAACACACATACAGAAACACACAAACACATACACATAGACACAAACACACGAACACATATACAAATACACACACACACATAGACACACACACAAACACATACACATAGACACACGAACACACATACAGAAACACACACACAAACACATACACATAGACACAAACACACGAACACACATACAAATACACACACACATAGACACACACACAAGCACATACACACAAAAACACACACGAACACACATAGACACACACACAAACACACACACAAACACACACGTACATACACACACAAACACATATGCACAGAAACACACACACACATACACACACATGCATACACAGATACACATACAAAAAAACACATACAGACAAACACACACATAGACACACACACATACATATACACATACACACACATAAACACACAGACACACACACAATTTGGAAACCGTGCCCATAACCACGGAAAATTACCAAATATTAGTCTCGCCTTCAAACCAATAATTTCCTTGTTGAAGAGAGAAGCCTGGCCTCTGGTCAGGTGAGTCCCTTTCGGTTGAGTTCCCATAAATAAAACTTCCTGTCCTATTCATAAGATGATTTGGTCTCAAATGTACTGTCTTTTCTGGACCATCACAATGAAGAAAACCAAGATACCATTTACCAAGTTTGTGCTAAAGCTTATACCACTAAAATTTCAAAACACGTTTTCTTCCCAAACACCTCTTTGTGGGTGATTCTACTCCCTAACAGATAGCCCTATTTAATTGCTTGCTCTCATGATTTTTCTTCCCCACACCAAGTTTACCTGTAATTCTCAGAAGTTTGTATGTTTATGTTATGAATGGCAATTTCTGGTTTCCAGTGCCCCACACATCTCTTGTCTTGTGGACCCAGTGTGCATGTCAGTGAGAACATGTCACCAAGACCATCCCTCTTTCTATCTAGACCTTCTAAACCTCCATCTTAGAAGTCCTTGTTATTTTAATTTTCCTTCAATTTTAAACTACCTGCCCCCAAACATTTCTTAAAGTCATACCTGTGCCCTGTGGAAATCCTTTCCTACCCACAAATATTAAGTTGCATTTGATATGTGTTTATATAATAATAGTCGATGTGCCAACCTTGTGGGTTTCAGTTGTTCTGAACTTTTCATTCAGCTCTCCAGCCTCTCCGACTCTGGCTCACCTTGGTAACTTGCTTTTTACTCTCTCCCAGCTCTTACTCTGCACTCTTACACATTTACACTTCATTTCAAAGCCTATTCTAGCTATTTTTGAAAATCTAGTCTAACCCTTGGCTTCTCATCATCAAAAATTTTATATCCCAGAGAATGAAGTCTGAGGCTTTACCCAGAGCGCTTTCACTCCCAAATATGAAGGGACCAAGACATTAAATATGAGGTGGTAGTGTTGCCAGCAGATCACATTCCTCTTTCAGGCACGGCCCCTCATCAGGAGGGCACTAGATAAGCATAAGAGTAAGGAACTGATGGACCATGCTCTTACACTCTCCTGTTCCGAATACTCTCTCTCTCTTCCGCAATTCCATTTTTTAGTCTTGTGATTCCTTTAAGGAGTAGATAAGTGTGCACAAATGTCCAAGCATGTAGGTGGGAAATAAAGGGCTGTGGGGGAGTAGGAAATTCTTGAAGTGATGGGTTGTACTAGAGACACGTTTTGTTCCCTTTACTTCTGTGCTTGGAATTGTCCATGAAGAGGTGAGGATTAATGTGTTTAGATGGTCACAAGTATCTCTTCCTCTGCCAAAGACATTAGCAAGAGTGTCCCTCAATGGAGCTGCCCCTGATTTGCTGGTTTGGGTTTGCATTTTGCCCTTGGCCATGGGTGAGACTGCGGTGTGGCTGGTATATGATCAGGGATGGATCTGATAGAAGAGGGGCTGTGAGTGGCAGATCCACAGCCACCTTCTCACATGAGTGCCTTGCCATACAATATCTAAGGCTCCCAAGTATGACTACTGACCGGGTTTAGGGGATGATGATGATGCAACCGGTATATATGAGTAAGGACCAATTTTAGAGAACCGCAGAGGTACTTGGAGCAAAATCAAATGTTCTTCTGGTCTTGGCAAGGCAGAACTACAAGTGCTGCCCTCAAAGCCTATCTTTGGAATTTTAGCAACTGCAGTGAAAATGTCCAACAGCCTTTTAAGGCACTTTCACCTTTCTACTATGGTATAACAGCAATTAGAAGTCTGAGCAACTGTGCCTCAGTGGAAATGTGGTAGACACAGGATCACCACCAGTAGAGTACACTTCACCACAAGCCCTCAGGCTTTGATGGGAGACTAGAGGAGGGTCTCCGTCCTCTGATGAGGCCAATGGATGATAACACAGAAAACTGTGCACAGGTATACTCTGTGTGTGTGTGTGTGTGTGTGTGTGTGTGTGTGTGTGTGTGTATTTCCCAGAGACAAGAGAGGAGAAGTCCAGCTCACACCTTGCCCAACAAGACATGGGTTGGGGGTACATGTATTCATTCACATGAATTCCCTTCTCATCCTCTGACTTTCATCTACCTTATTGTCAACAGATTCTTCTAGGCTTTACTCACCTCTCCCACATCTCAAACTCTCTCTATTCTCAGAATCATGGACTCGGTGGGCTTCAGTCTTTACTGGTCCCAGCCTTGGGTAGCAGAATTTTTCTATATTCTGTGATGTTGGCTACTCCAACAACTGTGGCTATAGTCTTCCCTACCTAAATGATGTGACACCTCCTGGACACTCTCCTGCCTAAGGACTATTACCCACTATCCAACCTGCACATGAACAAGACCTCACCACACACCCCATTCAACCTTGTTCTTATGGATACATTGAGAACTAACGGTCACTTGTTCCTTATCTGGCACCTGTCCCTTTCCTGTCCTTGTCAGTACTCTCGGCCTTTTCCTGCCTCATGGCTCTGACCTACACAACCTTCCAAGCCTCTCCCTTCTTGCTTCCAACTTAAAATAACTTCCCTTGCTCCACACTCCGCCCCCCCCCCCCCAATGACCCCAGTGTCCAGACCCTTATTCTGCTCGCCAATGCTTTTCTTTCCATGCATGTCAGCAGATGAGGATACACTTTGCATATTGAAATGACTTATGTAAATTAACTATAGGAATAATACAGAGCACCCCTCTCTACTTGGCCCTCACCTGACTTCCGGTAAAATATACAAATACTATATCATAATAGTCCATCTACCAAAAAAAATGGCATTTGATCACTGTTGTAGTTTGAATACAAATTGTCCCCCATGGGCTCATTGTGTCAACCACTTGATCCTCAGCTGGTGGCATAATTTCAGGTAAGTTTTAGAAACTGTAAGAGGTGAGGCCTATCTGAACAGCTCTTCCCTGCCACACATTCTTGCCTACCACAGTGTTCTGCCTAACCATACGGACAAAGTCAATGTGTACTATGAGTCCTTAGGAACCACCAACCAAAACAAATCCTTCTTTCTTATGTCAGGTAAAAAGGCAACTTCTCAGCCTGTTCTGAAATAAAGTGAGCCACAAAGCAGCATCCTCTGCTATGGAGAAAAATGGCTGACTAGAGTAGCACCCAAGATCCTCCAAACAGACAGTGAACAAGATAAAATGCCTTTCAAAGCACCCTAAGCTGGCTTTTGGAGACCCAAGGAGAGATTTAGTCCCAGCCTCTGTCCAATACTTAAGGCCTTTACCACAGCAGTGATGATAACATCACAATTTGATCCCAGAAGGGACTGTGATTGTGGGGGGAGGCAAGAAATAACATCTATCAAAACAAGTGACATCAGTCAATTCAGCCTTGACTCAAAATTCAGCTTCTCTGTCGGGAAGAGTACATATTCTCCTGAAGAGGAAAAGAGGTAAGAGAAATGGTGTGCCCCACCTCATATGTCTCACTCCCAGGAACAATTTATCAGTGCTACGGAGCTGTCAGCACTGACATGATAAGGAATAACATTGGATGAAAAATGCTTCCTCCAGTACCAACTCCTTTAATTACAAGCCTCTTCTTTCCAGAAGAGAGACAGAAGATGCGAAAACACCAATTTCATGCACTCGTGCCTGAATAATGTCTCCATGCTGCTTTTTCCAGATGGCGACCTCCTCACTGGAGGGACTAATGATGTGGGCATATTTAGGGAAAAACCAATAACGGAGTCTTTAACCTTCAACAACAAAAAGCGTGTTATACAAAATGTTCCTTGGGATACATTAGAAAATATCAATTACATTGCTCACTGAGGTGTAATCAGCTGTAATAATCAAAATTAATTTTTAAAAATAATTAAACAGACCCCAGGGCAAATAGTTGATGCTCTTACCTTATGACATCACAGCGTACATATGTACCTGAGAACTGTGCCTTCTGGTAATGACAAAGGCAGCTCGTGGAGATGAGTGATGGATGTGGGGTGTGAAGGCTGCTGGGTTTCAATGCTGTGTGAAATGGGAAGCCTTCTACTCCCTCCTTCCAGAACCTTCTATGTCCCTCCTTTAGCATCCTCACCTATGGATGATTCTGTGCTCATTCCAACTAGGTGACCAGTGTAGGAAAATCTAGTTGATTTTAAAAATCGAAACATGTTCTCCTTGTTTCAAAATGATTTTTTAAAATGTTCCTGTTTCTGATACTGAAGAGTAACTCAGATTTAAGTCAAGTTAATGTCAGCTTTAGGTAAGCCACAAGCATAATCTCCGACTGAGATCACGGATGTGATTAGGCAGACAACAGAGTGGAGACACCACAAGTAGGCTCGGAGATGCCAGAGATACCTCCCAGGACAAGGCTTCTAGACTTACCTCTGCTCTGCACTCGGGGTCCTTCGCCAGCCGCCCTGGCATCAGTTTCATGGCTGAGGAGAGACCCCCACTCCACGAATTCACTTTGCTGTGGTATGGGACACTTGAACGACTGGTCAGCGACTTCTTCTCAGATGCTATGGGAGGAAACAGATTTGGAGCTGAAGTTGAAAGGAAAGGCACACATCAGTTCCACAGCTGGCTTGGCTGTTAAAGCGCCCTCTAGGGCCTAGGTGCTCTGTGCCTGATGCCACCGAGAAGCAGCCCTGGCCATGGGCACACACTGCCATCTCCTAATCTTTCTTTCACCAAGAAACGTATGTGGCCTGTGAGGTCCCTAGACCCGATCCAAACTCCTGGCTCCATGGCTTGTTGGTGTCTAGTGAGACATGAGAACATATAGTGATCTCCCAGGGTTACTATGTCTCAGTGTTCTCATAATGAAATGAGGGTGGAAGAATCCAGAGTGTCCTGAGGTTGGCCTAAAATAATGGGCTTACAGGACCTGGAATATTTGAAGGATTCATATGTGACTGCTAGGCATAGAGAGCTTCAGAGTCAATCTCAGTATACCATCCCTCTGTATCTGCATGGACATATGTGTCTTATTTTATTGTACTTTCTTTGGCATACATCTGATAGTGTGACTCCAAATTATACGTGCATGTATTGCTACAGCTTGAGTGTACACCCTCCAGAACTCCTGTTGTAATACCATCCCCACTGTGATGCTGGGAAGGGTTTGTAGAGAAGTGGCAAAATCATGAGGCATTTGTCCTCATGGGTAGATTAATGCCTTTGAACAAAGTTTCAAAGCTGAAAGGTGATTGTCAGGGTCAGACCTAGAGCTCCAATCTCCCAAGCCTTAGCCAGAGCCCAGAACCACTGACCAGTCCTTGAAAAGACTATTGCAAACCGCCCGCTGGGTTGGTACTTCCCACCAGGCAAACACGGCATTCACTCTCTGTGAGGACAGATAACTGATAGGTGTATCACATCTGCTAAAGGTATGGACAGAAAAAGTCCTGGGTAGAACCCTGGATAGAATAGGCTCTGCCTGTGAGCGGAATCTTGGAAGATTTGGCTATGGGACTCAGGAATTTTCATTCAGTGGACAGAGACCTAAGTACTGCTGCCAGGCTCTGAGCATCGTCTCCTCCCAGAGTGGGGTGACTTCTTCAATCTTCACTTCGCTTTCCCCAGCCTTCACAGAGAGATCAATCTTGAAGGTATCCTCTAGTGTCTGTCGCCTCTGAGCCACCAGCTGCTGCCAGAGTGCCTGCACCGACTTCTGGATGCTGTTCTGGACTAACAAAGGGAATATATAGCACAGTGAGATGGCCTCCCCCAAACAGCACCAAGAAGGCCACTTCATGATGTCTTGATGATTGTCTGAGTCTGGCAAGCTCCATACAGAAGTCAGTATGTAGACGCAAAGCTACAAACATCCATGCCAGCTGGATTCTTCCTTCTTCCCATGTCTAACTACATACAACCAAGCCCTGCCTGCCTCTCGTGACCACATGTAGAATGTGAGATCAGGGAATCAAGTCTTCAGTCTCCAATTCTATATAATACCAGTGTCATCCAGTGTGTGACTCCTTGGTAGATAAACGGTCACCCCAAGCACCTTCTCTCAATCTCCCTAGACATGTTGGTTTCTCTGGGGGAATGGAGCCCAAATGCAAAGCTGTGCCGAGGTGGACCAGTCCTCTTTCCTATCATTAGATCTATATAAACTGGCCATCCTGAGAAACAAAGCTGAGAGAAGCAAGGTACCGCTTTGAACTAGTTGAGACAGCATGTCAACTTTACATTAAGAGTGAGGAGTCAATGAACTAAAGAATGCTAAGCTTCTTCTCCATCTTTTTATCGGTCCCTTTATCTTACCCTCCGTATCCACCCATCCCTCCACCCTCCCACCTGTCCTTCATCCCTCATTCATCCCTCTATTCTCCATTCATACATCTATCCATATGTTTCCATTTTATCACTCCAATGCCTTTCTTCCCCGCTTTCTGTGCTATCTTATCCCAATAGGTTTTTCTAGGGTTTCTCCTGACTTCTGGAAGTTTCATATTATTTACATACTTCACTTGGGGAAGAGCAATGGAAAATGCAACACTGCAACTGTTGTTATCCAAGCCCATCCCCTCATGGAAAACCCAGCAGAATGTACCATCACTCAAACTCGGGAGGTCTTTTTCCTTTTTATCTTTCATTTCTTCATTTGGAGAAAGGAAGACTTGATGATAAGGTGTGATTCTGGGCTTGGGATCCAGTCCAAATCCTTCTGGATAACTGGTAAACAAGAAAAATTTCACTATAAACTCAAGTTTTCTCAGGACCATGCCATTTTTTTTTTAATTGTAAAAAGCCACCCCTAAAACTCAGTACAAATCAACACAGAAAAGTTTGCCAAGCCAACTTAAAGAAAATACATCATAATGATCTTTACAGCTGATATTGAACAATGGTTTTCTAGTCAAGAAAATGTCTTATTATTATAAGTTGTCTTAACTTATGAAACCCTATGTGTGCCTCCAGCATGCCTCTGATTCATCTTTTAGTGCTTCCTCCCTGTCAGCAGAACTGGCACTCCTAAAGCATTGATAATTGACTCTGTTGGACTTTGATAACATCTCACAGTGCCAGGACTAGTTTCCGAGACCTGTCTCTGAACAGGATCCTATACTTTGAAGAACTCTCTTATTACCTGTAGTGGATTTATGATGTTACACTGTAAATAATTGTCCTACCTATGAGTTTAATAAAAAGTGCTGATTGGCCAAATGCAGACAGGAAGTGTGGGCAGGGCTACCAGACTAAGAAGACTCTGGGAACAAGAAGAACAGAGCAGAATGCCAGAGAGAAGCCAGAAAAATCAGAGGAGAACTATGCTGCTCTGAGAAAAGGTATCGCACCCCATGGCTGAACAGGATAAGAGTCATGGGTTAGTTTAAGGGTAAAGAGTTAGCAAGATATATGCCTGGGCCTGGGGCTGATCAGCCTAAAATTAATGTAAGCGGCTGTGTGTCTCTATGGGACTGTGGGACTGCAGGTCTATGGGTCCCAACCTTGAGGCTAGGCCCAAAAGTCCAGGCCAGAAACCTCTTACTACAAATGGCAGCCCAATGTGGGTAAAATATAGCCACATAAAGCCATAGAAAGCTTAAAAAATGGTCTAAAGCACAGAAGGGAAGCCCAAAGCAGCTTCCAAGTTGTGGCTCTGAAGTGGCCCATGGTAAATCGACTGAGTAGTGTATGGAATTAAATTATAAAATGGTGTGTTTGTTACATGCAACTTAAAGTGAACAAGGCCAGTTCCTGAGCCTAGATGTAATCAAGGAGCTCTATATGGTGGATTTAAGGTTTCTGTTGATAAGGACAAAAAAAGAATAGAGTCAAAGATGGCTTCTTAGTGGTGATATTTTCTTGGATAAGCTCTGTTCGCTGGAGGCAAGCAGAGGCTTGGCTTTTTAAAGAAAAGCTTCCTGATTCAGCCTTAGAGGCAAAACACTTGTGAGTTCTTTAAGAGGCCCTGCTGCCAAATACTTAATGGAGCAGAAGATGGCAAAGCTTTACTTGGTGATTATATGGACCCTAAAATTCCCCCAGAGAACCTGAGCTAAAAAGCTAAATTCTATTAAGCTAGACTAGGAGCTGGGTGGAGCCATCCATCCATCCTACCAACCTTTAATCCTTAGCCAAGGACCTTGGCAGATTGAAGGTGTAGTTAGAAACAGAAAGAAATAGAAGAATCTGGGTGGAGTCAATCACCCTAGCCAAGCAAAGGTGTGGTCAGAGACAGAAAAAGTTAAGAAATAAATATACAGTAAAGACAGTTTGGCAGATTGAAGGTGTAGTTAGAAACAGAAAGAAATAGAAGAATCTGGGTGGAGTCAATCACCCTAGCCAAGCAAAGGTGTGGTCAGAGACAGAGAAAGTTAAGAAATAAATATACAGTAAAGACAGTTGTTAAAAGAGTCTAAATGGTTTAGAGTGTGTTGAAAATATACATAGGCTTAGAGAAAGAAAAAAGGTAGAGAAAGCCCTTAAAAAAGAAATAGAGTAAAATAAGTAAATTAGTTAAAAATAAGCCACGTAAAGATGGAAAATACAAAGAGTCTGGATACTGTATGTTACTGTCTTATCTTTAAGCTTCTTAATGAAAATGACTTAGTAAAAGCTGCTAAAAGACAGTTGATTATAAATGCTGTTGGATTAATTCAACCTATAGATTTTGTAAATGAGTTGACTTTAAAATTGAAATCCAAAGATATGCTACTTGGAGAAGAGGTTTTCTTTTTATTTTCACAGAAAATGAGAGGCTGTGGACTTATTCCTGGATAAAAAACAATGTTTGATAGAGGAAGACCCCCTGAAAAATCTCCAATGGAAATGGATGGCCCAGATGATTCAGCATTTCAGAGCACCTCTGTTGAAGTTTCCTGAGCTCTGTAACCAGAAGAATTTCAAGGAGACTGGCTGAGATGACACAGCCTTACAGACTACTCCACTAAAGACTTGTGCATAATCCTAAACTTTTCTTCGAATTCCCATGGGATTGCCAGCACCCCCATTCAGCAGGAAGTAGCCTAGAAAACAACGCCCAAACATTCCCAAAACATGCATTATGGATGTTTGTGTTTGTTTACAAGTGTTTATTAGTTGTTATAGGCAATAGTAAAAAAATATACAAAGAATATTAGATTTGGAGTTCTTGTTTTAAAAAGAGAAAAGGGGATATGTAGTGGATTTATGATGTTACACTGTAAATAATTGTCCCACCTATGAGTTTAATAAAAAGTGCTGATTGGCCAAAGGCAGACAGGAAGTGTGGGCAGGGCTACCAGACTAAGAAAACTCTGGAAACAGGAAGAACAGAGCAGAAATACCACAGAGACTCCAGAGTTGCCAGACAAGCCAGAAGAAGCAGAGGACACCTATGCTGCTCTGAGAAAAGGTACTGGGCTGCATGACTGAACAGGATAAGAGTCATGGGTTAGATTAAGGGTAAAGAGTTAGCAAGTTATATGCCTGGGCCTTAGGCTGATCAGTCTAAAACTATTGTAAGCATCTGCGTGTCTCTGTGGGACTGTGGGACTGCAGGTTTACAGGTCCCAACCTTGAGGCTAGGCCTAAAAGTCTGGGCCAGAAACTTCATACTACAATTACCATCTTTAAAACATTAGTAATTTGCAAAAATACACTTCATATATTAATTTTGTCAGGGAAACACTTGGTACATCTAGTTCCAGTGGGAGCATAATCATTCTCACATTGTGCTCCCCAGAAACCTTATACTGTGGCAAACCCATTTATGCTGGTGCTATGAGGCCCTTCTCAGCAGAAAAAGACTTACAATCTGTAGTTCAAATGTAAAATAGCAAACATAGAAATAAAAGTCTGCCATGTTCAAGTATAATGCTGTTGAAATTTAGAGAATAGCATGTTCTACACAAGGGCCTGAAGAGGATGCCAATACCAATATGCAAAAGAGCATCCTGGTGCCCTCACCTGGTACCCACATAAAGAGACAAGAAAAAGCCTCCCTAGTTAACTATACACTGAAAGTGAATGTTTTACAAATTAAAAAATGGAAGGACAAGAGCCTCTTCTGGGACGAAGTCTCCCCCAGGGCCACTCATGGCCTCTACTTAGTCCAGGCTGGCCTTGACCTTGACCTCACGATCTTGTGCTTCAACCTCCTGAGGACTGGAATCAGAGGCCTGCACAATGCGTGGCTTCCCAGAATGTGTTAAAATGAGTCAGCCATAGTGATAGCTGATGTTCAATAGGAATAGCTTTAGGATTTAGGGAATTTTTTTTCCAAGTGAGTAAACTTATAATTTATACTGACACAAGTATAATCCAGAAAGGCTGCATTTGGCCTGGTGGTGGATGCAAATAATTATAGAGCCATAGAGGTGGAGGCAACATGATCAGGATTTCAAGGCCAACCTCAGCCACAAGTTTGAGGCCAGCCTTGGCTACTTCTCAAAAATAAGATAGGGAGGGAGGGAGATGAGTGAGAAGCTAGTGAACACCTATAATCCTAGCATGCAAGATGCTGAAGCAGGGGGATTGCTGTGAGTTTGAGGAAGCTTGATTTCCATAGTGAGACCCCTGTCTCAACAAAAAGAAGGAACGATGAAATGACAGGTCCAAGTGTAATGCCCGCCTTTTTCACTCAACATAGTGCCCTTGATGAGAATCTACATTCACAAGGATGGCCAAGCATCCCCAGTTTGACAACTGGAGTTCAAAGGATACCAGAATCAAAAGCTTTTCAAAACAAAATGATACTACAAGTGGACAGCAGTGGTTCCCAATAGAAACAAACATATTTTAAACATAGTGTACAAAACTATTCCCAGGCCACACATGTAAGGTATATTTTAAATAAATTAACATGGTGTTTATTTCTGGTTTTCATACTCATTATATTTCATTTTATATACATTATACATATATATCAACTATAGAGAGTTATAGATAGATATGCAAAGGTTCCAATTTAAAAAATCCAAAATATGAAACACATCTGAACCCAAGCACTTTAGATAAAAGAATAAATATCTTTCACCTAAATGCACAGGGAGATGAGCTGACATACATACATAGGATCAGTCACTGTGGATTCAAATGGAGCTTCCAGAGAGTGGGCCTATTCAACAACAGTTTGTCAGTGTTCCTTAAGCAAGTGTGTTTGTTGGTATTGTTCTGAATCCCATACATATTGTGTGTAGTTTTCTTCAAAGAAAATTATTCTTAGTTTATATGGTATATTGAATTATGAAATTTTCCATACTAAGATTGCTTTATCATATATTAATGTTTCTCAAGCCCAGTTATATAAAAACAATCAATGTGTATGCTTGCATATTCTGCCTCAAAAATGAAATTAATATCTTAGAGTTGTAGAAGTAAGATAAATTATTATATTTGATGCCTCTAGATGCTCAGTCTCACGGACTTGGGGATGGCTTGGCTGTTATCAAGCACTGCACACAACTTCAACAGCTAAACAGAATGTCTCTTTAATTTGTCCTGACCTCCACCGGACAGCCTCCCCTGCAACTAGGCCCTGGTGCAGAGGCCTCGGCTCTTACCTCCTTGCATTCAGCAGCAGAAGACAATGCATGAGGCACAGGAGGAAGCTGACATTGGAGTTATAAGTGGCAAAGATGATGTCCCAGTGCTCCTGGAGGAAGTGCAGAGTCCTGAGAAGGCCACGACACTCAGACAGGGACTGCTGGGGCTGGGAGAGGCAGTGCAAGATGACCTTGTTCAAACTGCTATACAAAGAGCTCATGACAGTGTCCCTTTGGGAAGATGGGTTCTCGATGACCTGTACCACCAAATCAGGGACACACACATGAGTGGTTTGCAGCTTTACATACTGACCCGTTTTACAACAGAAACAGTGCCAACTAAACGTTACCCAGTCAGAGAAGCTTCCATATATAGTGGGCAACAGTTAATGCAGAGACTCACAACTGGTCAGTATGAAAAGAATAAGTGACTGTTGAATGCTCAGCCCTAAACAGTACCTATATCGCCTCTTCCAGTGACTCAGGGAACATCACATAAGAGGAGAAATAAAGAATGTAGAGCTGCAAAATGGAAGAAATTCTACGAAATGTCTTCTCGGCACAATGTGGCTACTGCTCCTGAACCTGACAGCAACATTGGCGACCAGCACATGAGCTGCACAGGGCTGGACCCAGTGACATTCCATCACAGATGGGCAAGAGCCTGAAAGAGCCCGCTATCCCCAGAGGAACTCCAGACGATGGTTGCTGGGAGAGGAGTCACATTCCTCAGTAGTACATGACCTTGATGAAGCTAACTGAAATGAATGATGGGTCACAACAATAAAAAGGACTTGAACTAAGTAGGAGGACTTGGGAAGAGAAGTTCAGTAGAAGAAGGAAAGAAAAAAAATGGTATGGTTGGGAGGGCTTAGAAAAAATGCATGAAATTGTGAACAAATATATATTTTATTTGACACAATATTGTCACTGGATTTCTACACCCTTGAGACTCTATTGAAGAGAATGATCAATAAAGGTAATTTGCAGAATTCAAGTAGAAACTCATGTAAAGACAAAGAAGCTAAGAACAGCCCACAACCTATATCAGAAAATGACTTCAGTAATTAGAAGTTTCTGAAGCATCGATCATGTGGCTGACATTCAGTATGTGAAAATATTTAAAAACAGGCACATTATTAATAGTTACAATAATATTAATAATTGCAAGAGTAGTTAGCCACAGCCCCAGTATTGTTAATAATATATATTTTATTGTTTGGTTGGTAAATGTATCACTTCATTTAAATGATATCATGAAGTAGACTATTAGATGACCTCCCTTTAGAGATGAGAGCCTGAGGTCAGAGTAGCCAACAAGGGTCACCTGGGACACCTGAGCTGTGCCTTTTTCTCCTATGTCTCCTAAAAGAGTCGGAGCCAGTGGATTTTCTTCAGTTCATTAGCAACTCAGGGGAGCCTGCAGAGAGGCAGAGTATGTAGTCTTACCACAGGGGCTCCAAAAATCCCTTTGTCCTCTATAGGACACAGGCCAACCAGGGGCAGCTTTTCATTCTCTCAAGTTGGCGTGTTATTTGGGCTGTTCCCTCGGAGGAGAATGGCTAGTGCCGTATTTCTCTGCTGTGAAGTCCCATTTGCTTACAGTTTTCTGATGGGTAGGGTTCATGTTTTCATCCTCATCCTGTCTGCACCCTCAAACCATGGTGGGTGTGGAATGCTGAAGGCAGGAAAGCAGAACTGGGCCCTTCAACGTGTGCACCGACTATCAAGCATGCCCTGGACCTTAAAGAGCCTCCTTTACCCTACCTATCGTGGATTCTACTCAACACCTGGACAGAAGACCCAGCAGAATCAGGGGACCCCCAGTTCATCGGCAGGCAGCTTCTTACCACCTTGGTGACCCAGTTTCTTACCACTACAATGTGCTCTACGATGAAGAGAAGGATGTGCCTGGGATCTGCTGAGAACACCCCACTGTGTAGCTTCTCCACCAGCTTCTGCGTGAAGTAGGAAATGTTTGCAAAGGAAGGAGCAACAGCGGCTTCTAGGTTCGGTTGAGGCTCCTCACTTCCTGGATGGAGTAAAGGATACAGACTGATAGTAAAGTCTGATTTGTACAGTCTACAAATCCCTCGTGGTGACCATGTCCTAGTCACCTGCGTGCTCCCGTAATCTGAAGATGGAGTCTCAGTAGGTACACAGTGAACACGTGTGTATTCAAAGCACACTGATCTTGACTAAACCAGCTAGTGTTATAATGGGGCTGAGAAGACAAGCAAAGGAAGATTTCTTCTGGGGGTTCTGTGGCATGAAAATGAAAGATCTGAATGTTCAAGGCAGATGAGAAGGGGACCCAAGGCATGCTGTCATCTCAGACTGATGTGCTGGCTAGTTTTTAGTCAACTTCACACAAGATAGAGTCATCTAGAACAAGAGAACATCCATTGTGGAATTGCCTCAATTAGAGCAGCCTGTAGGCAAGTCAGCGGGGCATTATTTTTTATTACTATTATTACAATTGATATGAGAGTGTCCAGTCCACTAAGAGTGGACCTCTGGGCATATGGTCCTGAGTTAAAAAAAGCAAAAAAGAACAAAAAAGCAAACTTCCCTCCATATTCTCTTCTTGTATTCCTGTCTTGACTTCCTTACTGATGGACTGTGAACAGGTCATTTAAGCCAAACAAACCCTTTCCTCCCCGAGTTCTGTTAGGCTATAGTCTTTTTATCACAGTATAGAAAGCAAGCTAAAACAACCAAGGAAAGAATCGTGAGGAAAAGCAGGCGGCCAGACTCATTTACACAGCAGGCAGTGTGTTCTCCTCAGCATGTGGAGATCTCAGATGATTCTTGGAACCAGCCTAAGTTAGCCAAGACAATTCTCCACACTGTCCAGGTCCTCAACCTAGTCACACTGCCATCCTGAGACAAAGCCAAGACACACAATGGGTTGCCATGTCAACAATCTGCCTTTACTACTTCCCAGACCTCCTCTGTGCCTGATACCCGGAGAAAGACACAGGCAGGTTTCTGCACTGGACAGCAGGAGAAAGTCCTAGTGAGATTCTTGCTGCTCAGAAGACACCGGGGGACATGGGCTAAGCCTCAGCTGTCCTGGGACTAAGGTCTCAAGTGTTGAGGGATGGTGGCAGCATCTTCATTTGGGTCTTTCATTCAAGAAATGCTTGCTGGGCAGTGAATTTGTCATCAGCATGGTTAAGAAGTATCAGAGTGTGTTAGACTCAGTTATCTCACATTCCTGCAGTGAGTCAGGTTTCTCATGAAGCCAGAGGATATTTGTTTGAACCCAGAAAACAGAAGGAATTTCTACCTCAAAACGGCCCAACTATGACAGGGGGTGTCACGGAAATTAGAAACTGATCCCCCATTTGCATCAACAGAGGCCACTAGATTCCTCCTGAAGATCATGATGGACATGCCAGGGGATGGCATCACTCAGCCTGGGATCTTGGTGACCCAATGAACTGCCCACCAGACGCAGAGAAAAATGCAGAAGCCACTCACCTCTTAGGGTCAGCATGCTGCCTCCTTTTGTGACATAGAATACGTCCATGGTGGAAAGCAGGACCTCAGACTGGAAGTGCCTCTTCTGCTGACTGGTGACACCATCTGGAGAAGCCTGAAAATATAGTATGTGACTGAGATGGCAGGCTCTGAGTCATCATATTCTCTCAGTGACCATGTGTCCTTGCCTGACTGGTGAGCATGGGCTGCTGCCTGCTCATGACTGCATGAAGCCTTTCTCTCAGGCATTCAGGCATTGTCCTCTCAGACACCTCATCCAAGAGGTGATGCCCCCTTTCAGAGTGGAGAAGTAAGTCCAAGGAGTGCACAACCAATGGCCAATGGCAAGTATCTCAAGGTGGCGTTGACTACAAGACACAGCATGCCACTTCCCTCAGAGACCAGAGCTGAGGCCATCTCTGAACAAGCTTTGGCCCCGGAATTCTGCTTCTCTTCCCTTCCTCCCAAGTACCCACTTGAAATCACTTCCACAAGGCACTCGGCTTCTAAAGGCCTCACATCCATTAATCTGTTGTCCCAGTAAGGCCTGAGGTTCACAGGCTCCACTCCAGGCCACTGCTGTATTAACTACCAATTTCCCAATAGCCAGCTGTTCTCTTCAGTCTGGGCATGCTCTGCCTTTGAGGGCCAGCCAGGCCTTGCACATAGTCCAGTAACATCCCTCTAACACACCTCCAGGACCACCTCC